>CM066047.1:156407804-157003946 GCA_033557465.1 Ichthyophis bannanicus | reverse complement strand
GCAAACATCTGACTTTGAGTTAGAACGTTCAAACTAGTCTCAAAAGATGCCTTACCATTTAACATACTGGCTGTGTGAATTAGAAACCCCTAGTGTAGTTCTAAGTGTATGAAATCTCAAAGCCTATGCAGAAAAGGCAAAAATCTGACTTTGAGTTAGAACGTTCAAACTAGTCTCAAAAGATGCCTTACCATTTAACATACTGGCTGTGTGAATTAGAAACCCCTAGTGTAGTTCTAAGTGTATGAAATCTCAAAGCCTATGCAGAAAAGGCAAAAATCTGACTTTGAGTTAGAACGTTCAAACTAGTCTCAAAAGATGCCTTACCATTTAACATACTGGCTGTGTGAATTAGAAACCCCTAGTGTAGTTCTAAGTGTATGAAATCTCAAAGCCTATGCAGAAAAGGCAAAAATCTGACTTTGAGTTAGAACGTTCAAACTAGTCTCAAAAGATGCCTTACCATTTAACATACTGGCTGTGTGAATTAGAAACCCCTAGTGTAGTTCTAAGTGTATGAAATCTCAAAGCCTATGCAGAAAAGGCAAAAATCTGACTTTGAGTTAGAACGTTCAAACTAGTCTCAAAAGATGCCTTACCATTTAACATACTGGCTGTGTGAATTAGAAACCCCTAGTGTAGTTCTAAGTGTATGAAATCTCAAAGCCTATGCAGAAAAGGCAAAAATCTGACTTTGAGTTAGAACGTTCAAACTAGTCTCAAAAGATGCCTTACCATTTAACATACTGGCTGTGTGAATTAGAAACCCCTAGTGTAGTTCTAAGTGTATGAAATCTCAAAGCCTATGCAGAAAAGGCAAAAATCTGACTTTGAGTTAGAACGTTCAAACTAGTCTCAAAAGATGCCTTACCATTTAACATACTGGCTGTGTGAATTAGAAACCCCTAGTGTAGTTCTAAGTGTATGAAATCTCAAAGCCTATGCAGAAAAGGCAAAAATCTGACTTTGAGTTAGAACGTTCAAACTAGTCTCAAAAGATGCCTTACCATTTAACATACTGGCTGTGTGAATTAGAAACCCCTAGTGTAGTTCTAAGTGTATGAAATCTCAAAGCCTATGCAGAAAAGGCAAAAATCTGACTTTGAGTTAGAACGTTCAAACTAGTCTCAAAAGATGCCTTACCATTTAACATACTGGCTGTGTGAATTAGAAACCCCTAGTGTAGTTCTAAGTGTATGAAATCTCAAAGCCTATGCAGAAAAGGCAAAAATCTGACTTTGAGTTAGAACGTTCAAACTAGTCTCAAAAGATGCCTTACCATTTAACATACTGGCTGTGTGAATTAGAAACCCCTAGTGTAGTTCTAAGTGTATGAAATCTCAAAGCCTATGCAGAAAAGGCAAAAATCTGACTTTGAGTTAGAACGTTCAAACTAGTCTCAAAAGATGCCTTACCATTTAACATACTGGCTGTGTGAATTAGAAACCCCTAGTGTAGTTCTAAGTGTATGAAATCTCAAAGCCTATGCAGAAAAGGCAAAAATCTGACTTTGAGTTAGAACGTTCAAACTAGTCTCAAAAGATGCCTTACCATTTAACATACTGGCTGTGTGAATTAGAAACCCCTAGTGTAGTTCTAAGTGTATGAAATCTCAAAGCCTATGCAGAAAAGGCAAAAATCTGACTTTGAGTTAGAACGTTCAAACTAGTCTCAAAAGATGCCTTACCATTTAACATACTGGCTGTGTGAATTAGAAACCCCTAGTGTAGTTCTAAGTGTATGAAATCTCAAAGCCTATGCAGAAAAGGCAAAAATCTGACTTTGAGTTAGAACGTTCAAACTAGTCTCAAAAGATGCCTTACCATTTAACATACTGGCTGTGTGAATTAGAAACCCCTAGTGTAGTTCTAAGTGTATGAAATCTCAAAGCCTATGCAGAAAAGGCAAAAATCTGACTTTGAGTTAGAACGTTCAAACTAGTCTCAAAAGATGCCTTACCATTTAACATACTGGCTGTGTGAATTAGAAACCCCTAGTGTAGTTCTAAGTGTATGAAATCTCAAAGCCTATGCAGAAAAGGCAAAAATCTGACTTTGAGTTAGAACGTTCAAACTAGTCTCAAAAGATGCCTTACCATTTAACATACTGGCTGTGTGAATTAGAAACCCCTAGTGTAGTTCTAAGTGTATGAAATCTCAAAGCCTATGCAGAAAAGGCAAAAATCTGACTTTGAGTTAGAACGTTCAAACTAGTCTCAAAAGATGCCTTACCATTTAACATACTGGCTGTGTGAATTAGAAACCCCTAGTGTAGTTCTAAGTGTATGAAATCTCAAAGCCTATGCAGAAAAGGCAAAAATCTGACTTTGAGTTAGAACGTTCAAACTAGTCTCAAAAGATGCCTTACCATTTAACATACTGGCTGTGTGAATTAGAAACCCCTAGTGTAGTTCTAAGTGTATGAAATCTCAAAGCCTATGCAGAAAAGGCAAAAATCTGACTTTGAGTTAGAACGTTCAAACTAGTCTCAAAAGATGCCTTACCATTTAACATACTGGCTGTGTGAATTAGAAACCCCTAGTGTAGTTCTAAGTGTATGAAATCTCAAAGCCTATGCAGAAAAGGCAAAAATCTGACTTTGAGTTAGAACGTTCAAACTAGTCTCAAAAGATGCCTTACCATTTAACATACTGGCTGTGTGAATTAGAAACCCCTAGTGTAGTTCTAAGTGTATGAAATCTCAAAGCCTATGCAGAAAAGGCAAAAATCTGACTTTGAGTTAGAACGTTCAAACTAGTCTCAAAAGATGCCTTACCATTTAACATACTGGCTGTGTGAATTAGAAACCCCTAGTGTAGTTCTAAGTGTATGAAATCTCAAAGCCTATGCAGAAAAGGCAAAAATCTGACTTTGAGTTAGAACGTTCAAACTAGTCTCAAAAGATGCCTTACCATTTAACATACTGGCTGTGTGAATTAGAAACCCCTAGTGTAGTTCTAAGTGTATGAAATCTCAAAGCCTATGCAGAAAAGCAAAAATCTGACTTTGAGTTAGAACGTTCAAACTAGTCTCAAAAGATGCCTTACCATTTAACATACTGGCTGTGTGAATTAGAAACCCCTAGTGTAGTTCTAAGTGTATGAAATCTCAAAGCCTATGCAGAAAAGCAAAAATCTGACTTTGAGTTAGAACGTTCAAACTAGTCTCAAAAGATGCCTTACCATTTAACATACTGGCTGTGTGAATTAGAAACCCCTAGTGTAGTTCTAAGTGTATGAAATCTCAAAGCCTATGCAGAAAAGGCAAAAATCTGACTTTGAGTTAGAACGTTCAAACTAGTCTCAAAAGATGCCTTACCATTTAACATACTGGCTGTGTGAATTAGAAACCCCTAGTGTAGTTCTAAGTGTATGAAATCTCAAAGCCTATGCAGAAAAGGCAAAAATCTGACTTTGAGTTAGAACGTTCAAACTAGTCTCAAAAGATGCCTTACCATTTAACATACTGGCTGTGTGAATTAGAAACCCCTAGTGTAGTTCTAAGTGTATGAAATCTCAAAGCCTATGCAGAAAAGGCAAAAATCTGACTTTGAGTTAGAACGTTCAAACTAGTCTCAAAAGATGCCTTACCATTTAACATACTGGCTGTGTGAATTAGAAACCCCTAGTGTAGTTCTAAGTGTATGAAATCTCAAAGCCTATGCAGAAAAGGCAAAAATCTGACTTTGAGTTAGAACGTTCAAACTAGTCTCAAAAGATGCCTTACCATTTAACATACTGGCTGTGTGAATTAGAAACCCCTAGTGTAGTTCTAAGTGTATGAAATCTCAAAGCCTATGCAGAAAAGGCAAAAATCTGACTTTGAGTTAGAACGTTCAAACTAGTCTCAAAAGATGCCTTACCATTTAACATACTGGCTGTGTGAATTAGAAACCCCTAGTGTAGTTCTAAGTGTATGAAATCTCAAAGCCTATGCAGAAAAGGCAAAAATCTGACTTTGAGTTAGAACGTTCAAACTAGTCTCAAAAGATGCCTTACCATTTAACATACTGGCTGTGTGAATTAGAAACCCCTAGTGTAGTTCTAAGTGTATGAAATCTCAAAGCCTATGCAGAAAAGGCAAAAATCTGACTTTGAGTTAGAACGTTCAAACTAGTCTCAAAAGATGCCTTACCATTTAACATACTGGCTGTGTGAATTAGAAACCCCTAGTGTAGTTCTAAGTGTATGAAATCTCAAAGCCTATGCAGAAAAGGCAAAAATCTGACTTTGAGTTAGAACGTTCAAACTAGTCTCAAAAGATGCCTTACCATTTAACATACTGGCTGTGTGAATTAGAAACCCCTAGTGTAGTTCTAAGTGTATGAAATCTCAAAGCCTATGCAGAAAAGGCAAAAATCTGACTTTGAGTTAGAACGTTCAAACTAGTCTCAAAAGATGCCTTACCATTTAACATACTGGCTGTGTGAATTAGAAACCCCTAGTGTAGTTCTAAGTGTATGAAATCTCAAAGCCTATGCAGAAAAGGCAAAAATCTGACTTTGAGTTAGAACGTTCAAACTAGTCTCAAAAGATGCCTTACCATTTAACATACTGGCTGTGTGAATTAGAAACCCCTAGTGTAGTTCTAAGTGTATGAAATCTCAAAGCCTATGCAGAAAAGGCAAAAATCTGACTTTGAGTTAGAACGTTCAAACTAGTCTCAAAAGATGCCTTACCATTTAACATACTGGCTGTGTGAATTAGAAACCCCTAGTGTAGTTCTAAGTGTATGAAATCTCAAAGCCTATGCAGAAAAGGCAAAAATCTGACTTTGAGTTAGAACGTTCAAACTAGTCTCAAAAGATGCCTTACCATTTAACATACTGGCTGTGTGAATTAGAAACCCCTAGTGTAGTTCTAAGTGTATGAAATCTCAAAGCCTATGCAGAAAAGGCAAAAATCTGACTTTGAGTTAGAACGTTCAAACTAGTCTCAAAAGATGCCTTACCATTTAACATACTGGCTGTGTGAATTAGAAACCCCTAGTGTAGTTCTAAGTGTATGAAATCTCAAAGCCTATGCAGAAAAGGCAAAAATCTGACTTTGAGTTAGAACGTTCAAACTAGTCTCAAAAGATGCCTTACCATTTAACATACTGGCTGTGTGAATTAGAAACCCCTAGTGTAGTTCTAAGTGTATGAAATCTCAAAGCCTATGCAGAAAAGGCAAAAATCTGACTTTGAGTTAGAACGTTCAAACTAGTCTCAAAAGATGCCTTACCATTTAACATACTGGCTGTGTGAATTAGAAACCCCTAGTGTAGTTCTAAGTGTATGAAATCTCAAAGCCTATGCAGAAAAGGCAAAAATCTGACTTTGAGTTAGAACGTTCAAACTAGTCTCAAAAGATGCCTTACCATTTAACATACTGGCTGTGTGAATTAGAAACCCCTAGTGTAGTTCTAAGTGTATGAAATCTCAAAGCCTATGCAGAAAAGGCAAAAATCTGACTTTGAGTTAGAACGTTCAAACTAGTCTCAAAAGATGCCTTACCATTTAACATACTGGCTGTGTGAATTAGAAACCCCTAGTGTAGTTCTAAGTGTATGAAATCTCAAAGCCTATGCAGAAAAGGCAAAAATCTGACTTTGAGTTAGAACGTTCAAACTAGTCTCAAAAGATGCCTTACCATTTAACATACTGGCTGTGTGAATTAGAAACCCCTAGTGTAGTTCTAAGTGTATGAAATCTCAAAGCCTATGCAGAAAAGGCAAAAATCTGACTTTGAGTTAGAACGTTCAAACTAGTCTCAAAAGATGCCTTACCATTTAACATACTGGCTGTGTGAATTAGAAACCCCTAGTGTAGTTCTAAGTGTATGAAATCTCAAAGCCTATGCAGAAAAGGCAAAAATCTGACTTTGAGTTAGAACGTTCAAACTAGTCTCAAAAGATGCCTTACCATTTAACATACTGGCTGTGTGAATTAGAAACCCCTAGTGTAGTTCTAAGTGTATGAAATCTCAAAGCCTATGCAGAAAAGGCAAAAATCTGACTTTGAGTTAGAACGTTCAAACTAGTCTCAAAAGATGCCTTACCATTTAACATACTGGCTGTGTGAATTAGAAACCCCTAGTGTAGTTCTAAGTGTATGAAATCTCAAAGCCTATGCAGAAAAGGCAAAAATCTGACTTTGAGTTAGAACGTTCAAACTAGTCTCAAAAGATGCCTTACCATTTAACATACTGGCTGTGTGAATTAGAAACCCCTAGTGTAGTTCTAAGTGTATGAAATCTCAAAGCCTATGCAGAAAAGGCAAAAATCTGACTTTGAGTTAGAACGTTCAAACTAGTCTCAAAAGATGCCTTACCATTTAACATACTGGCTGTGTGAATTAGAAACCCCTAGTGTAGTTCTAAGTGTATGAAATCTCAAAGCCTATGCAGAAAAGGCAAAAATCTGACTTTGAGTTAGAACGTTCAAACTAGTCTCAAAAGATGCCTTACCATTTAACATACTGGCTGTGTGAATTAGAAACCCCTAGTGTAGTTCTAAGTGTATGAAATCTCAAAGCCTATGCAGAAAAGGCAAAAATCTGACTTTGAGTTAGAACGTTCAAACTAGTCTCAAAAGATGCCTTACCATTTAACATACTGGCTGTGTGAATTAGAAACCCCTAGTGTAGTTCTAAGTGTATGAAATCTCAAAGCCTATGCAGAAAAGGCAAAAATCTGACTTTGAGTTAGAACGTTCAAACTAGTCTCAAAAGATGCCTTACCATTTAACATACTGGCTGTGTGAATTAGAAACCCCTAGTGTAGTTCTAAGTGTATGAAAT
Source organism: Ichthyophis bannanicus (assembly GCA_033557465.1). Classification (NCBI taxonomy): domain Eukaryota; kingdom Metazoa; phylum Chordata; class Amphibia; order Gymnophiona; family Ichthyophiidae; genus Ichthyophis; species Ichthyophis bannanicus. The sequence continues at coordinate 156,997,169 of CM066047.1, read as the reverse complement.
CTCAAAGCCTATGCAGAAAAGGCAAAAATCTGACTTTGAGTTAGAACGTTCAAACTAGTCTCAAAAGATGCCTTACCATTTAACATACTGGCTGTGTGAATTAGAAACCCCTAGTGTAGTTCTAAGTGTATGAAATCTCAAAGCCTATGCAGAAAAGGCAAAAATCTGACTTTGAGTTAGAACGTTCAAACTAGTCTCAAAAGATGCCTTACCATTTAACATACTGGCTGTGTGAATTAGAAACCCCTAGTGTAGTTCTAAGTGTATGAAATCTCAAAGCCTATGCAGAAAAGGCAAAAATCTGACTTTGAGTTAGAACGTTCAAACTAGTCTCAAAAGATGCCTTACCATTTAACATACTGGCTGTGTGAATTAGAAACCCCTAGTGTAGTTCTAAGTGTATGAAATCTCAAAGCCTATGCAGAAAAGCAAAAATCTGACTTTGAGTTAGAACGTTCAAACTAGTCTCAAAAGATGCCTTACCATTTAACATACTGGCTGTGTGAATTAGAAACCCCTAGTGTAGTTCTAAGTGTATGAAATCTCAAAGCCTATGCAGAAAAGGCAAAAATCTGACTTTGAGTTAGAACGTTCAAACTAGTCTCAAAAGATGCCTTACCATTTAACATACTGGCTGTGTGAATTAGAAACCCCTAGTGTAGTTCTAAGTGTATGAAATCTCAAAGCCTATGCAGAAAAGGCAAAAATCTGACTTTGAGTTAGAACGTTCAAACTAGTCTCAAAAGATGCCTTACCATTTAACATACTGGCTGTGTGAATTAGAAACCCCTAGTGTAGTTCTAAGTGTATGAAATCTCAAAGCCTATGCAGAAAAGGCAAAAATCTGACTTTGAGTTAGAACGTTCAAACTAGTCTCAAAAGATGCCTTACCATTTAACATACTGGCTGTGTGAATTAGAAACCCCTAGTGTAGTTCTAAGTGTATGAAATCTCAAAGCCTATGCAGAAAAGGCAAAAATCTGACTTTGAGTTAGAACGTTCAAACTAGTCTCAAAAGATGCCTTACCATTTAACATACTGGCTGTGTGAATTAGAAACCCCTAGTGTAGTTCTAAGTGTATGAAATCTCAAAGCCTATGCAGAAAAGGCAAAAATCTGACTTTGAGTTAGAACGTTCAAACTAGTCTCAAAAGATGCCTTACCATTTAACATACTGGCTGTGTGAATTAGAAACCCCTAGTGTAGTTCTAAGTGTATGAAATCTCAAAGCCTATGCAGAAAAGGCAAAAATCTGACTTTGAGTTAGAACGTTCAAACTAGTCTCAAAAGATGCCTTACCATTTAACATACTGGCTGTGTGAATTAGAAACCCCTAGTGTAGTTCTAAGTGTATGAAATCTCAAAGCCTATGCAGAAAAGGCAAAAATCTGACTTTGAGTTAGAACGTTCAAACTAGTCTCAAAAGATGCCTTACCATTTAACATACTGGCTGTGTGAATTAGAAACCCCTAGTGTAGTTCTAAGTGTATGAAATCTCAAAGCCTATGCAGAAAAGGCAAAAATCTGACTTTGAGTTAGAACGTTCAAACTAGTCTCAAAAGATGCCTTACCATTTAACATACTGGCTGTGTGAATTAGAAACCCCTAGTGTAGTTCTAAGTGTATGAAATCTCAAAGCCTATGCAGAAAAGGCAAAAATCTGACTTTGAGTTAGAACGTTCAAACTAGTCTCAAAAGATGCCTTACCATTTAACATACTGGCTGTGTGAATTAGAAACCCCTAGTGTAGTTCTAAGTGTATGAAATCTCAAAGCCTATGCAGAAAAGGCAAAAATCTGACTTTGAGTTAGAACGTTCAAACTAGTCTCAAAAGATGCCTTACCATTTAACATACTGGCTGTGTGAATTAGAAACCCCTAGTGTAGTTCTAAGTGTATGAAATCTCAAAGCCTATGCAGAAAAGGCAAAAATCTGACTTTGAGTTAGAACGTTCAAACTAGTCTCAAAAGATGCCTTACCATTTAACATACTGGCTGTGTGAATTAGAAACCCCTAGTGTAGTTCTAAGTGTATGAAATCTCAAAGCCTATGCAGAAAAGGCAAAAATCTGACTTTGAGTTAGAACGTTCAAACTAGTCTCAAAAGATGCCTTACCATTTAACATACTGGCTGTGTGAATTAGAAACCCCTAGTGTAGTTCTAAGTGTATGAAATCTCAAAGCCTATGCAGAAAAGGCAAAAATCTGACTTTGAGTTAGAACGTTCAAACTAGTCTCAAAAGATGCCTTACCATTTAACATACTGGCTGTGTGAATTAGAAACCCCTAGTGTAGTTCTAAGTGTATGAAATCTCAAAGCCTATGCAGAAAAGGCAAAAATCTGACTTTGAGTTAGAACGTTCAAACTAGTCTCAAAAGATGCCTTACCATTTAACATACTGGCTGTGTGAATTAGAAACCCCTAGTGTAGTTCTAAGTGTATGAAATCTCAAAGCCTATGCAGAAAAGGCAAAAATCTGACTTTGAGTTAGAACGTTCAAACTAGTCTCAAAAGATGCCTTACCATTTAACATACTGGCTGTGTGAATTAGAAACCCCTAGTGTAGTTCTAAGTGTATGAAATCTCAAAGCCTATGCAGAAAAGGCAAAAATCTGACTTTGAGTTAGAACGTTCAAACTAGTCTCAAAAGATGCCTTACCATTTAACATACTGGCTGTGTGAATTAGAAACCCCTAGTGTAGTTCTAAGTGTATGAAATCTCAAAGCCTATGCAGAAAAGGCAAAAATCTGACTTTGAGTTAGAACGTTCAAACTAGTCTCAAAAGATGCCTTACCATTTAACATACTGGCTGTGTGAATTAGAAACCCCTAGTGTAGTTCTAAGTGTATGAAATCTCAAAGCCTATGCAGAAAAGGCAAAAATCTGACTTTGAGTTAGAACGTTCAAACTAGTCTCAAAAGATGCCTTACCATTTAACATACTGGCTGTGTGAATTAGAAACCCCTAGTGTAGTTCTAAGTGTATGAAATCTCAAAGCCTATGCAGAAAAGGCAAAAATCTGACTTTGAGTTAGAACGTTCAAACTAGTCTCAAAAGATGCCTTACCATTTAACATACTGGCTGTGTGAATTAGAAACCCCTAGTGTAGTTCTAAGTGTATGAAATCTCAAAGCCTATGCAGAAAAGGCAAAAATCTGACTTTGAGTTAGAACGTTCAAACTAGTCTCAAAAGATGCCTTACCATTTAACATACTGGCTGTGTGAATTAGAAACCCCTAGTGTAGTTCTAAGTGTATGAAATCTCAAAGCCTATGCAGAAAAGGCAAAAATCTGACTTTGAGTTAGAACGTTCAAACTAGTCTCAAAAGATGCCTTACCATTTAACATACTGGCTGTGTGAATTAGAAACCCCTAGTGTAGTTCTAAGTGTATGAAATCTCAAAGCCTATGCAGAAAAGGCAAAAATCTGACTTTGAGTTAGAACGTTCAAACTAGTCTCAAAAGATGCCTTACCATTTAACATACTGGCTGTGTGAATTAGAAACCCCTAGTGTAGTTCTAAGTGTATGAAATCTCAAAGCCTATGCAGAAAAGGCAAAAATCTGACTTTGAGTTAGAACGTTCAAACTAGTCTCAAAAGATGCCTTACCATTTAACATACTGGCTGTGTGAATTAGAAACCCCTAGTGTAGTTCTAAGTGTATGAAATCTCAAAGCCTATGCAGAAAAGGCAAAAATCTGACTTTGAGTTAGAACGTTCAAACTAGTCTCAAAAGATGCCTTACCATTTAACATACTGGCTGTGTGAATTAGAAACCCCTAGTGTAGTTCTAAGTGTATGAAATCTCAAAGCCTATGCAGAAAAGGCAAAAATCTGACTTTGAGTTAGAACGTTCAAACTAGTCTCAAAAGATGCCTTACCATTTAACATACTGGCTGTGTGAATTAGAAACCCCTAGTGTAGTTCTAAGTGTATGAAATCTCAAAGCCTATGCAGAAAAGGCAAAAATCTGACTTTGAGTTAGAACGTTCAAACTAGTCTCAAAAGATGCCTTACCATTTAACATACTGGCTGTGTGAATTAGAAACCCCTAGTGTAGTTCTAAGTGTATGAAATCTCAAAGCCTATGCAGAAAAGGCAAAAATCTGACTTTGAGTTAGAACGTTCAAACTAGTCTCAAAAGATGCCTTACCATTTAACATACTGGCTGTGTGAATTAGAAACCCCTAGTGTAGTTCTAAGTGTATGAAATCTCAAAGCCTATGCAGAAAAGGCAAAAATCTGACTTTGAGTTAGAACGTTCAAACTAGTCTCAAAAGATGCCTTACCATTTAACATACTGGCTGTGTGAATTAGAAACCCCTAGTGTAGTTCTAAGTGTATGAAATCTCAAAGCCTATGCAGAAAAGGCAAAAATCTGACTTTGAGTTAGAACGTTCAAACTAGTCTCAAAAGATGCCTTACCATTTAACATACTGGCTGTGTGAATTAGAAACCCCTAGTGTAGTTCTAAGTGTATGAAATCTCAAAGCCTATGCAGAAAAGGCAAAAATCTGACTTTGAGTTAGAACGTTCAAACTAGTCTCAAAAGATGCCTTACCATTTAACATACTGGCTGTGTGAATTAGAAACCCCTAGTGTAGTTCTAAGTGTATGAAATCTCAAAGCCTATGCAGAAAAGGCAAAAATCTGACTTTGAGTTAGGACGTTCAAACTAGTCTCTAAAGATGCCTTACCATATAACATACTGGCTGTGTGAATTAGAAACCCCTAGTGTAGTTCTAAGTGTATGAAATCTCAAAGCCTATGCAGAAAAGGCAAAAATCTGACTTTGAGTTAGAACGTTCAAACTAGTCTCAAAAGATGCCTTACCATTTAACATACTGGCTGTGTGAATTAGAAACCCCTAGTGTAGTTCTAAGTGTATGAAATCTCAAAGCCTATGCAGAAAAGGAAAAATCTGACTTTGAGTTAGAACGTTCAAACTAGTCTCAAAAGATGCCTTACCATTTAACATACTGGCTGTGTGAATTAGAAACCCCTAGTGTAGTTCTAAGTGTATGAAATCTCAAAGCCTATGCAGAAAAGGCAAAAATCTGACTTTGAGTTAGAACGTTCAAACTAGTCTCAAAAGATGCCTTACCATTTAACATACTGGCTGTGTGAATTAGAAACCCCTAGTGTAGTTCTAAGTGTATGAAATCTCAAAGCCTATGCAGAAAAGGCAAAAATCTGACTTTGAGTTAGAACGTTCAAACTAGTCTCAAAAGATGCCTTACCATTTAACATACTGGCTGTGTGAATTAGAAACCCCTAGTGTAGTTCTAAGTGTATGAAATCTCAAAGCCTATGCAGAAAAGGCAAAAATCTGACTTTGAGTTAGAACGTTCAAACTAGTCTCAAAAGATGCCTTACCATTTAACATACTGGCTGTGTGAATTAGAAACCCCTAGTGTAGTTCTAAGTGTATGAAATCTCAAAGCCTATGCAGAAAAGGCAAAAATCTGACTTTGAGTTAGAACGTTCAAACTAGTCTCAAAAGATGCCTTACCATTTAACATACTGGCTGTGTGAATTAGAAACCCCTAGTGTAGTTCTAAGTGTATGAAATCTCAAAGCCTATGCAGAAAAGGCAAAATCTGACTTTGAGTTAGAACGTTCAAACTAGTCTCAAAAGATGCCTTACCATTTAACATACTGGCTGTGTGAATTAGAAACCCCTAGTGTAGTTCTAAGTGTATGAAATCTCAAAGCCTATGCAGAAAAGGCAAAAATCTGACTTTGAGTTAGAACGTTCAAACTAGTCTCAAAAGATGCCTTACCATTTAACATACTGGCTGTGTGAATTAGAAACCCCTAGTGTAGTTCTAAGTGTATGAAATCTCAAAGCCTATGCAGAAAAGGCAAAAATCTGACTTTGAGTTAGAACGTTCAAACTAGTCTCAAAAGATGCCTTACCATTTAACATACTGGCTGTGTGAATTAGAAACCCCTAGTGTAGTTCTAAGTGTATGAAATCTCAAAGCCTATGCAGAAAAGGCAAAAATCTGACTTTGAGTTAGAACGTTCAAACTAGTCTCAAAAGATGCCTTACCATTTAACATACTGGCTGTGTGAATTAGAAACCCCTAGTGTAGTTCTAAGTGTATGAAATCTCAAAGCCTATGCAGAAAAGGCAAAAATCTGACTTTGAGTTAGAACGTTCAAACTAGTCTCAAAAGATGCCTTACCATTTAACATACTGGCTGTGTGAATTAGAAACCCCTAGTGTAGTTCTAAGTGTATGAAATCTCAAAGCCTATGCAGAAAAGGCAAAAATCTGACTTTGAGTTAGAACGTTCAAACTAGTCTCAAAAGATGCCTTACCATTTAACATACTGGCTGTGTGAATTAGAAACCCCTAGTGTAGTTCTAAGTGTATGAAATCTCAAAGCCTATGCAGAAAAGGCAAAAATCTGACTTTGAGTTAGAACGTTCAAACTAGTCTCAAAAGATGCCTTACCATTTAACATACTGGCTGTGTGAATTAGAAACCCCTAGTGTAGTTCTAAGTGTATGAAATCTCAAAGCCTATGCAGAAAAGGCAAAAATCTGACTTTGAGTTAGAACGTTCAAACTAGTCTCAAAAGATGCCTTACCATTTAACATACTGGCTGTGTGAATTAGAAACCCCTAGTGTAGTTCTAAGTGTATGAAATCTCAAAGCCTATGCAGAAAAGGCAAAAATCTGACTTTGAGTTAGAACGTTCAAACTAGTCTCAAAAGATGCCTTACCATTTAACATACTGGCTGTGTGAATTAGAAACCCCTAGTGTAGTTCTAAGTGTATGAAATCTCAAAGCCTATGCAGAAAAGGCAAAAATCTGACTTTGAGTTAGAACGTTCAAACTAGTCTCAAAAGATGCCTTACCATTTAACATACTGGCTGTGTGAATTAGAAACCCCTAGTGTAGTTCTAAGTGTATGAAATCTCAAAGCCTATGCAGAAAAGGCAAAAATCTGACTTTGAGTTAGAACGTTCAAACTAGTCTCAAAAGATGCCTTACCATTTAACATACTGGCTGTGTGAATTAGAAACCCCTAGTGTAGTTCTAAGTGTATGAAATCTCAAAGCCTATGCAGAAAAGGAAAAATCTGACTTTGAGTTAGAACGTTCAAACTAGTCTCAAAAGATGCCTTACCATTTAACATACTGGCTGTGTGAATTAGAAACCCCTAGTGTAGTTCTAAGTGTATGAAATCTCAAAGCCTATGCAGAAAAGGCAAAAATCTGACTTTGAGTTAGAACGTTCAAACTAGTCTCAAAAGATGCCTTACCATTTAACATACTGGCTGTGTGAATTAGAAACCCCTAGTGTAGTTCTAAGTGTATGAAATCTCAAAGCCTATGCAGAAAAGGCAAAAATCTGACTTTGAGTTAGAACGTTCAAACTAGTCTCAAAAGATGCCTTACCATTTAACATACTGGCTGTGTGAATTAGAAACCCCTAGTGTAGTTCTAAGTGTATGAAATCTCAAAGCCTATGCAGAAAAGGCAAAAATCTGACTTTGAGTTAGAACGTTCAAACTAGTCTCAAAAGATGCCTTACCATTTAACATACTGGCTGTGTGAATTAGAAACCCCTAGTGTAGTTCTAAGTGTATGAAATCTCAAAGCCTATGCAGAAAAGGCAAAAATCTGACTTTGAGTTAGAACGTTCAAACTAGTCTCAAAAGATGCCTTACCATTTAACATACTGGCTGTGTGAATTAGAAACCCCTAGTGTAGTTCTAAGTGTATGAAATCTCAAAGCCTATGCAGAAAAGGCAAAAATCTGACTTTGAGTTAGAACGTTCAAACTAGTCTCAAAAGATGCCTTACCATTTAACATACTGGCTGTGTGAATTAGAAACCCCTAGTGTAGTTCTAAGTGTATGAAATCTCAAAGCCTATGCAGAAAAGGCAAAAATCTGACTTTGAGTTAGAACGTTCAAACTAGTCTCAAAAGATGCCTTACCATTTAACATACTGGCTGTGTGAATTAGAAACCCCTAGTGTAGTTCTAAGTGTATGAAATCTCAAAGCCTATGCAGAAAAGGCAAAAATCTGACTTTGAGTTAGAACGTTCAAACTAGTCTCAAAAGATGCCTTACCATTTAACATACTGGCTGTGTGAATTAGAAACCCCTAGTGTAGTTCTAAGTGTATGAAATCTCAAAGCCTATGCAGAAAAGGCAAAAATCTGACTTTGAGTTAGAACGTTCAAACTAGTCTCAAAAGATGCCTTACCATTTAACATACTGGCTGTGTGAATTAGAAACCCCTAGTGTAGTTCTAAGTGTATGAAATCTCAAAGCCTATGCAGAAAAGGCAAAAATCTGACTTTGAGTTAGAACGTTCAAACTAGTCTCAAAAGATGCCTTACCATTTAACATACTGGCTGTGTGAATTAGAAACCCCTAGTGTAGTTCTAAGTGTATGAAATCTCAAAGCCTATGCAGAAAAGGCAAAAATCTGACTTTGAGTTAGAACGTTCAAACTAGTCTCAAAAGATGCCTTACCATTTAACATACTGGCTGTGTGAATTAGAAACCCCTAGTGTAGTTCTAAGTGTATGAAATCTCAAAGCCTATGCAGAAAAGGCAAAAATCTGACTTTGAGTTAGAACGTTCAAACTAGTCTCAAAAGATGCCTTACCATTTAACATACTGGCTGTGTGAATTAGAAACCCCTAGTGTAGTTCTAAGTGTATGAAATCTCAAAGCCTATGCAGAAAAGGCAAAAATCTGACTTTGAGTTAGAACGTTCAAACTAGTCTCAAAAGATGCCTTACCATTTAACATACTGGCTGTGTGAATTAGAAACCCCTAGTGTAGTTCTAAGTGTATGAAATCTCAAAGCCTATGCAGAAAAGGCAAAAATCTGACTTTGAGTTAGAACGTTCAAACTAGTCTCAAAAGATGCCTTACCATTTAACATACTGGCTGTGTGAATTAGAAACCCCTAGTGTAGTTCTAAGTGTATGAAATCTCAAAGCCTATGCAGAAAAGGCAAAAATCTGACTTTGAGTTAGAACGTTCAAACTAGTCTCAAAAGATGCCTTACCATTTAACATACTGGCTGTGTGAATTAGAAACCCCTAGTGTAGTTCTAAGTGTATGAAATCTCAAAGCCTATGCAGAAAAGGCAAAAATCTGACTTTGAGTTAGAACGTTCAAACTAGTCTCAAAAGATGCCTTACCATTTAACATACTGGCTGTGTGAATTAGAAACCCCTAGTGTAGTTCTAAGTGTATGAAATCTCAAAGCCTATGCAGAAAAGGCAAAAATCTGACTTTGAGTTAGAACGTTCAAACTAGTCTCAAAAGATGCCTTACCATTTAACATACTGGCTGTGTGAATTAGAAACCCCTAGTGTAGTTCTAAGTGTATGAAATCTCAAAGCCTATGCAGAAAAGGCAAAATCTGACTTTGAGTTAGAACGTTCAAACTAGTCTCAAAAGATGCCTTACCATTTAACATACTGGCTGTGTGAATTAGAAACCCCTAGTGTAGTTCTAAGTGTATGAAATCTCAAAGCCTATGCAGAAAAGGCAAAAATCTGACTTTGAGTTAGAACGTTCAAACTAGTCTCAAAAGATGCCTTACCATTTAACATACTGGCTGTGTGAATTAGAAACCCCTAGTGTAGTTCTAAGTGTATGAAATCTCAAAGCCTATGCAGAAAAGGCAAAAATCTGACTTTGAGTTAGAACGTTCAAACTAGTCTCAAAAGATGCCTTACCATTTAACATACTGGCTGTGTGAATTAGAAACCCCTAGTGTAGTTCTAAGTGTATGAAATCTCAAAGCCTATGCAGAAAAGGCAAAAATCTGACTTTGAGTTAGAACGTTCAAACTAGTCTCAAAAGATGCCTTACCATTTAACATACTGGCTGTGTGAATTAGAAACCCCTAGTGTAGTTCTAAGTGTATGAAATCTCAAAGCCTATGCAGAAAAGGCAAAAATCTGACTTTGAGTTAGAACGTTCAAACTAGTCTCAAAAGATGCCTTACCATTTAACATACTGGCTGTGTGAATTAGAAACCCCTAGTGTAGTTCTAAGTGTATGAAATCTCAAAGCCTATGCAGAAAAGGCAAAAATCTGACTTTGAGTTAGAACGTTCAAACTAGTCTCAAAAGATGCCTTACCATTTAACATACTGGCTGTGTGAATTAGAAACCCCTAGTGTAGTTCTAAGTGTATGAAATCTCAAAGCCTATGCAGAAAAGGCAAAAATCTGACTTTGAGTTAGAACGTTCAAACTAGTCTCAAAAGATGCCTTACCATTTAACATACTGGCTGTGTGAATTAGAAACCCCTAGTGTAGTTCTAAGTGTATGAAATCTCAAAGCCTATGCAGAAAAGGCAAAATCTGACTTTGAGTTAGAACGTTCAAACTAGTCTCAAAAGATGCCTTACCATTTAACATACTGGCTGTGTGAATTAGAAACCCCTAGTGTAGTTCTAAGTGTATGAAATCTCAAAGCCTATGCAGAAAAGGCAAAATCTGACTTTGAGTTAGAACGTTCAAACTAGTCTCAAAAGATGCCTTACCATTTAACATACTGGCTGTGTGAATTAGAAACCCCTAGTGTAGTTCTAAGTGTATGAAATCTCAAAGCCTATGCAGAAAAGGCAAAAATCTGACTTTGAGTTAGAACGTTCAAACTAGTCTCAAAAGATGCCTTACCATTTAACATACTGGCTGTGTGAATTAGAAACCCCTAGTGTAGTTCTAAGTGTATGAAATCTCAAAGCCTATGCAGAAAAGGCAAAAATCTGACTTTGAGTTAGAACGTTCAAACTAGTCTCAAAAGATGCCTTACCATTTAACATACTGGCTGTGTGAATTAGAAACCCCTAGTGTAGTTCTAAGTGTATGAAATCTCAAAGCCTATGCAGAAAAGGCAAAAATCTGACTTTGAGTTAGAACGTTCAAACTAGTCTCAAAAGATGCCTTACCATTTAACATACTGGCTGTGTGAATTAGAAACCCCTAGTGTAGTTCTAAGTGTATGAAATCTCAAAGCCTATGCAGAAAAGTCAAAAATCTGACTTTGAGTTAGAACGTTCAAACTAGTCTCAAAAGATGCCTTACCATTTAACATACTGGCTGTGTGAATTAGAAACCCCTAGTGTAGTTCTAAGTGTATGAAATCTCAAAGCCTATGCAGAAAAGGCAAAAATCTGACTTTGAGTTAGAACGTTCAAACTAGTCTCAAAAGATGCCTTACCATTTAACATACTGGCTGTGTGAATTAGAAACCCCTAGTGTAGTTCTAAGTGTATGAAATCTCAAAGCCTATGCAGAAAAGGCAAAAATCTGACTTTGAGTTAGAACGTTCAAACTAGTCTCAAAAGATGCCTTACCATTTAACATACTGGCTGTGTGAATTAGAAACCCCTAGTGTAGTTCTAAGTGTATGAAATCTCAAAGCCTATGCAGAAAAGGCAAAAATCTGACTTTGAGTTAGAACGTTCAAACTAGTCTCAAAAGATGCCTTACCATTTAACATACTGGCTGTGTGAATTAGAAACCCCTAGTGTAGTTCTAAGTGTATGAAATCTCAAAGCCTATGCAGAAAAGGCAAAAATCTGACTTTGAGTTAGAACGTTCAAACTAGTCTCAAAAGATGCCTTACCATTTAACATACTGGCTGTGTGAATTAGAAACCCCTAGTGTAGTTCTAAGTGTATGAAATCTCAAAGCCTATGCAGAAAAGGCAAAAATCTGACTTTGAGTTAGAACGTTCAAACTAGTCTCAAAAGATGCCTTACCATTTAACATACTGGCTGTGTGAATTAGAAACCCCTAGTGTAGTTCTAAGTGTATGAAATCTCAAAGCCTATGCAGAAAAGGCAAAAATCTGACTTTGAGTTAGAACGTTCAAACTAGTCTCAAAAGATGCCTTACCATTTAACATACTGGCTGTGTGAATTAGAAACCCCTAGTGTAGTTCTAAGTGTATGAAATCTCAAAGCCTATGCAGAAAAGGCAAAAATCTGACTTTGAGTTAGAACGTTCAAACTAGTCTCAAAAGATGCCTTACCATTTAACATACTGGCTGTGTGAATTAGAAACCCCTAGTGTAGTTCTAAGTGTATGAAATCTCAAAGCCTATGCAGAAAAGGCAAAAATCTGACTTTGAGTTAGAACGTTCAAACTAGTCTCAAAAGATGCCTTACCATTTAACATACTGGCTGTGTGAATTAGAAACCCCTAGTGTAGTTCTAAGTGTATGAAATCTCAAAGCCTATGCAGAAAAGGCAAAAATCTGACTTTGAGTTAGAACGTTCAAACTAGTCTCAAAAGATGCCTTACCATTTAACATACTGGCTGTGTGAATTAGAAACCCCTAGTGTAGTTCTAAGTGTATGAAATCTCAAGGCCTATGCAGAAAAGCAAATATCTGACTTTGAGTTAGAACGTTCAAACTAGTCTCAAAAGATGCCTTACCATTTAACATACTGGCTGTGTGAATTAGAAACCCCTAGTGTAGTTCTAAGTGTATGAAATCTCAAAGCCTATGCAGAAAAGGCAAAAATCTGACTTTGAGTTAGAACGTTCAAACTAGTCTCAAAAGATGCCTTACCATTTAACATACTGGCTGTGTGAATTAGAAACCCCTAGTGTAGTTCTAAGTGTATGAAATCTCAAAGCCTATGCAGAAAAGGCAAAAATCTGACTTTGAGTTAGAACGTTCAAACTAGTCTCAAAAGATGCCTTACCATTTAACATACTGGCTGTGTGAATTAGAAACCCCTAGTGTAGTTCTAAGTGTATGAAATCTCAAAGCCTATGCAGAAAAGGCAAAAATCTGACTTTGAGTTAGAACGTTCAAACTAGTCTCAAAAGATGCCTTACCATTTAACATACTGGCTGTGTGAATTAGAAACCCCTAGTGTAGTTCTAAGTGTATGAAATCTCAAAGCCTATGCAGAAAAGGCAAAAATCTGACTTTGAGTTAGAACGTTCAAACTAGTCTCAAAAGATGCCTTACCATTTAACATACTGGCTGTGTGAATTAGAAACCCCTAGTGTAGTTCTAAGTGTATGAAATCTCAAAGCCTATGCAGAAAAGGCAAAAATCTGACTTTGAGTTAGAACGTTCAAACTAGTCTCAAAAGATGCCTTACCATTTAACATACTGGCTGTGTGAATTAGAAACCCCTAGTGTAGTTCTAAGTGTATGAAATCTCAAAGCCTATGCAGAAAAGGCAAAAATCTGACTTTGAGTTAGAACGTTCAAACTAGTCTCAAAAGATGCCTTACCATTTAACATACTGGCTGTGTGAATTAGAAACCCCTAGTGTAGTTCTAAGTGTATGAAATCTCAAAGCCTATGCAGAAAAGGCAAAAATCTGACTTTGAGTTAGAACGTTCAAACTAGTCTCAAAAGATGCCTTACCATTTAACATACTGGCTGTGTGAATTAGAAACCCCTAGTGTAGTTCTAAGTGTATGAAATCTCAAAGCCTATGCAGAAAAGGCAAAAATCTGACTTTGAGTTAGAACGTTCAAACTAGTCTCAAAAGATGCCTTACCATTTAACATACTGGCTGTGTGAATTAGAAACCCCTAGTGTAGTTCTAAGTGTATGAAATCTCAAAGCCTATGCAGAAAAGGCAAAAATCTGACTTTGAGTTAGAACGTTCAAACTAGTCTCAAAAGATGCCTTACCATTTAACATACTGGCTGTGTGAATTAGAAACCCCTAGTGTAGTTCTAAGTGTATGAAATCTCAAAGCCTATGCAGAAAAGGCAAAAATCTGACTTTGAGTTAGAACGTTCAAACTAGTCTCAAAAGATGCCTTACCATTTAACATACTGGCTGTGTGAATTAGAAACCCCTAGTGTAGTTCTAAGTGTATGAAATCTCAAAGCCTATGCAGAAAAGGCAAAAATCTGACTTTGAGTTAGAACGTTCAAACTAGTCTCAAAAGATGCCTTACCATTTAACATACTGGCTGTGTGAATTAGAAACCCCTAGTGTAGTTCTAAGTGTATGAAATCTCAAAGCCTATGCAGAAAAGGCAAAAATCTGACTTTGAGTTAGAACGTTCAAACTAGTCTCAAAAGATGCCTTACCATTTAACATACTGGCTGTGTGAATTAGAAACCCCTAGTGTAGTTCTAAGTGTATGAAATCTCAAAGCCTATGCAGAAAAGGCAAAAATCTGACTTTGAGTTAGAACGTTCAAACTAGTCTCAAAAGATGCCTTACCATTTAACATACTGGCTGTGTGAATTAGAAACCCCTAGTGTAGTTCTAAGTGTATGAAATCTCAAAGCCTATGCAGAAAAGTCAAAAATCTGACTTTGAGTTAGAACGTTCAAACTAGTCTCAAAAGATGCCTTACCATTTAACATACTGGCTGTGTGAATTAGAAACCCCTAGTGTAGTTCTAAGTGTATGAAATCTCAAAGCCTATGCAGAAAAGGCAAAAATCTGACTTTGAGTTAGAACGTTCAAACTAGTCTCAAAAGATGCCTTACCATTTAACATACTGGCTGTGTGAATTAGAAACCCCTAGTGTAGTTCTAAGTGTATGAAATCTCAAAGCCTATGCAGAAAAGGCAAAAATCTGACTTTGAGTTAGAACGTTCAAACTAGTCTCAAAAGATGCCTTACCATTTAACATACTGGCTGTGTGAATTAGAAACCCCTAGTGTAGTTCTAAGTGTATGAAATCTCAAAGCCTATGCAGAAAAGGCAAAAATCTGACTTTGAGTTAGAACGTTCAAACTAGTCTCAAAAGATGCCTTACCATTTAACATACTGGCTGTGTGAATTAGAAACCCCTAGTGTAGTTCTAAGTGTATGAAATCTCAAAGCCTATGCAGAAAAGGCAAAAATCTGACTTTGAGTTAGAACGTTCAAACTAGTCTCAAAAGATGCCTTACCATTTAACATACTGGCTGTGTGAATTAGAAACCCCTAGTGTAGTTCTAAGTGTATGAAATCTCAAAGCCTATGCAGAAAAGACAAAAATCTGACTTTGAGTTAGAACGTTCAAACTAGTCTCAAAAGATGCCTTACCATTTAACATACTGGCTGTGTGAATTAGAAACCCCTAGTGTAGTTCTAAGTGTATGAAATCTCAAAGCCTATGCAGAAAAGTCAAAATCTGATTTTGAGTTAGAACGTTCAAACTAGTCTCAAAAGATGCCTTACCATTTAACATACTGGCTGTGTGAATTAGAAACCCCTAGTGTAGTTCTAAGTGTATGAAATCTCAAAGCCTATGCAGAAAAGGCAAAAATCTGACTTTGAGTTAGAACGTTCAAACTAGTCTCAAAAGATGCCTTACCATTTAACATACTGGCTGTGTGAATTAGAAACCCCTAGTGTAGTTCTAAGTGTATGAAATCTCAAAGCCTATGCAGAAAAGGCAAAAATCTGACTTTGAGTTAGAACGTTCAAACTAGTCTCAAAAGATGCCTTACCATTTAACATACTGGCTGTGTGAATTAGAAACCCCTAGTGTAGTTCTAAGTGTATGAAATCTCAAAGCCTATGCAGAAAAGGCAAAAATCTGACTTTGAGTTAGAACGTTCAAACTAGTCTCAAAAGATGCCTTACCATTTAACATACTGGCTGTGTGAATTAGAAACCCCTAGTGTAGTTCTAAGTGTATGAAATCTCAAAGCCTATGCAGAAAAGGCAAAAATCTGACTTTGAGTTAGAACGTTCAAACTAGTCTCAAAAGATGCCTTACCATTTAACATACTGGCTGTGTGAATTAGAAACCCCTAGTGTAGTTCTAAGTGTATGAAATCTCAAAGCCTATGCAGAAAAGGCAAAAATCTGACTTTGAGTTAGAACGTTCAAACTAGTCTCAAAAGATGCCTTACCATTTAACATACTGGCTGTGTGAATTAGAAACCCCTAGTGTAGTTCTAAGTGTATGAAATCTCAAAGCCTATGCAGAAAAGTCAAAAATCTGACTTTGAGTTAGAACGTTCAAACTAGTCTCAAAAGATGCCTTACCATTTAACATACTGGCTGTGTGAATTAGAAACCCCTAGTGTAGTTCTAAGTGTATGAAATCTCAAAGCCTATGCAGAAAAGGCAAAAATCTGACTTTGAGTTAGAACGTTCAAACTAGTCTCAAAAGATGCCTTACCATTTAACATACTGGCTGTGTGAATTAGAAACCCCTAGTGTAGTTCTAAGTGTATGAAATCTCAAAGCCTATGCAGAAAAGGCAAAAATCTGACTTTGAGTTAGAACGTTCAAACTAGTCTCAAAAGATGCCTTACCATTTAACATACTGGCTGTGTGAATTAGAAACCCCTAGTCTGATTGATTTCTTTGACTGGGTGACCAGGGAGTTGGACTGAGAGAGAGCCCTAGATGTGGTTTACTTAGATTCCAGTAAAGTCTTTGACACCGTTTCACACAGGTGACTTTTTACTGGCAGCACCCTAAGTTGAATGGAAGGTGGAAAAGGATAAAGGTAAATGGAGCTCACTCTGGTTACCAATGGTGTGCTGCAGGGATCTGTCCTTGGTCCGATTCTTTTTAACATCTTTGTTAGTGATATTGCGGAAGGGTTTTTCGAGTAAGGTTTGCCTGTTTGTGGATGATAGCAAAATCTGCAATAGAGTAGATACCCAGGAAGAAGTAGATAACATAAGGGATCTAGCTAAGCTTGAAGAATGGTCTAGAATTTGGCAGTTGAGATTTAATGCTAAAAAATGAAGGGCCATGCATTTGGGCTGCAAAAATCTAAGGGAGTGGAACAGTGTAGGGAGTGAAGTACTTCTTTCTGTCCACCAAAGAAGAATAGGACCTGGGTGTGATTGTGGCTGACAATCTTAAAGTAGCTAAAGAGGTTGAAAAGGCAACAGCAAAAGCCAGAAGGATGCTTGGGTGCATAGGGAGAGGAATGGCCAGCAGAAAAAATGAGGTGATAGTGCCTCTGTATCTGGTGCGACTTCATTTGGATTATTGTGTGCAATTCTGGAGACCACACCTTCAAAAGAATATAAACATGTTGGAGTCAGTACAGAGGATGGCTACTAAAATGGTTAGGGTCTTCTTTATAAAGCGTATGAGGACAGACTTAGTGGAAGTCATTTTTATTGTATGTTTTGTCACAGCTTGCCATAATACAGTACTGCAGCGAAACGCAAACAATAACAGTACAAAAACAGTTTTCCAAGTACAGTCAGCCCTGGGCTTGATAGAGAGCCAAAATTAACTAACGATTTAGTTTTCAAGCAATACATTTTGCGATATTGAGCACAATGAATCCAGTACCTCGAATACCTTACGTTACCTCCTATGCACATAACTTAAATTAAACTAAACTCACCTTCCCTCTCCCACCCCAACCCCATCCCACTCTCCTCCTTCTTCCCCCCTTCCCCTTCCCTCCCCCCCCCCAAAACCCTCATTAATTTACCCCAATTCTCCAGTTAATGCTTCTATCCCAACTGGTCTTAATAATTATTTAGGATGATACTTTGTGTTCATGGGGGGAGTACGTTGATGACCAGGTCCCATAGGTTAAAGAACTCATCTAGTTTCTTAGTCCCTAGCATTTGAGCTGTTCTCGGTTCCATACCCATTAGGTCTATCATTGCAGCTTTCTAGGAGAGCACTTCTGGCACTGTTCCGGACATCCACTGGTAGAATAACTTTTTTTGCCAATATGAAGCCTTTCTCGCAAAGTCTCCTGTGCCTGGTCAGAAAACACCAGTCCACTCCAAACCTGCCAGGAATATCAAGGGATTAAGTACCCATTGACTCAGCCATGTGCACACATTGCCCCAAAAGTCTGGATACCTGAGCATGCCCAAAAACGATGTGTGAAAGTGCCGTGTTCTCTTTGACAAAGACGGCAGATGTCTGTAGTAGCCTGCCTGCCTTCTTTGCCCAAGCATCATGAACCTATACCCTTCACAAAAACTTGTACTGAAGTTCCTGCAGATAGACTCATTCAGAGATAGCAGTATAGCGCACAAATGCCCCCTTTAATAACTCAATATTAACTTCCACTGACACATCCTTGTGCCAGCGTTGTGCTAACACTTCCAAGCTAGATTGATCCAGAGAAGGGTGGAGTTCTCCCTGCAATTTCTTCATAGTTAGGCGTCCCTCCAGTGTTTCGATTAACTCAACTATTCCCCTGGGCTGTAACAGTGAGGACTCTTCTTTTCGGATGGAGTGTATAGAGTGTCTTATCTGTAAGTAGTAATAGAATTCCCGTGTGGGCAATTGATACTTTTTTTGTAGTTCCTATTAGCATCTTTAGATCCCATATGCACATGATTCCTCTCTGCCTCCATTCCCTAGAGATTCCCTGTAACTGACCTGGAGTGAATTCTCTATTGCCTTACACCACCGTCATCCCCTGTGATGAGACAACACCTTCCAAGCCCATCTGAGGGCCCCCAAGTAGTATGAGTATCTCCATGCCGCAGGTAGGGCTGAGGGGTCTGCATGCAATAAGTAGGCTCTATGATATGGAAGCAAGAGCCAATCGATCATGTCCCGTGGTACATTTTCTGATGTGCCAGTAAAATTGTTCTGGAGCGGGCGTACAAGGCAATCAGGTGGTAGAAACGCAGCTCCTCCTGTATCTAGGGGGCTTCATCAGTGCTGATAAAGGTATCCTGGGTCGGTGACCCCTCCGCAAGAATCTACCCAAGTGTCCATTCGGTGATGTCTAATCTCTTTTGGTGACCCAGACCGGCAGGTATCTTAGCACGTATAACCAACGTGGAAGTTCCATCATTTTATATAAAGCTATTCACCTTTCAAAGAGATGGTGAGGTCTTGCCACTTCTTTAATCTGGCTATTGTGTGTCCCAATAAGGGTTTAATGTTGTAGTCATAAAAATGGGACATATCAGCAGGCCAATATGATCAAATATCTTATTTATGAGTCTGCTCATACTAAAGGAAAATTCCCCAGCCATCCATTTTTCACCAACTCTCCCACATCTGGGGCCATTGATTTGGTTTGATTAATTCTTAGACCCAAAAAACGTCCAAATTGTTCAATATATTGCAATGTTGCCGGTAACGACTAAGATGGGGACTGGAGGCATAATAGCAAGTCATCTGCAAAAGCACTAAACTTAATTTCCCCGGCCCCCTATGTAATTCCCTGTACCTCGTCCCTCCTAATCAAGGACAGCAACAGTGGTTCAAGTGAGAGCACAAATAATAGGGGTGATAAAGGGCACCTCTGCCTCGTTCCCCTTTCCAAGGTGAATGGGGGGCATTGTATGCCACCAACCATTATGGAGGCCAGGGGTTCCACATAAAATGCCTGGACTCATCTCAAGAATGAGCCTCCAAGCCAAAGCAGTGCACTTCAAACAAATATGCCCATGGAACCCGATCAAAAGCCTTCTCAGCATCAAAACATCAGCAGAAGAGGCTTTTGGTGATATTTATGTTCCATCCCCATCAACACCTTACTGATATTTAGGAAGACCTCTCTGCCCTTCATAAACCCTGCTTGTTGGGGCAGCACAGGCTGGAGCAGCAGAGACTGCAGACGACTGGCCAGCACTACTGCCAAGGCCTTCATGTCATATTTGATTAATGAGATTGGTTTATATGAAGCAGGGTCTTCCGGGTCCTTGCCCGGTTTCAGGATAACCATAATGATTGCCTGCCGCACGTCCCTCGGGAATTTTCCTTCCATCAACACCTCTGAGTATAGTGCCGCTAATGCTGGTGTCGGCTGGAGAGACAATATTCAGCCACATACCCATATGGCCCTGGGGTCTTATGTAAGGCTCCAACCTTGATCACTTTCCGAATCTCTCCTCCCGAATGGGCTTATTTAATACAGCTAAGAATATGAGATATGCCATACTGGGTCAGAACAAGGTCCATCAAGCCCAGTATCCTGTTTCCAACAGTGGCCAATCTAGGTCATACGTACCTAGCAGTTACCCCAAAAGACACAGGTTCCTCAATGCTTGTATTGGGTCAAGCAGTGATATCCTGGGTCCCTTTTAATAATGGTTTATGGACCTTTCCTCCAGGAATTTCTCCAAACCTTTTTTAAACCCAGCTACACTAACAGCTTTTACTACATCCTCCAGTAACAAATTCCAGAGTTTGCTTGCATGTTGACTGAAAAAATATTTTTTCTTATTAGCCTTTGATAAGTTACCGTGTAGCTTCATTGTATGTCCCCTAGTCTTTTTATATTCTGATGGCGTAAACAATCAATCTACGTTTACCTGTTCCACACCTCTATCATATCTTCCCTCAGCCATCTCTTTTCCAGGTTGAAGACCTTAATCTTTTTAGGGGAATCCTTTCATCCCCTTTAACATTTTGGTGGCTGTTCTCTGTACCTTTTCTAATAACGCTATATCCTTTTTAAGATACAGCAACCAGAATTGCACACATTATTCAAGGTGCGGTCGCACCATGGAACAATAGAGGCATTATAATACCCTTTTTATTTTCCATTCCTTTCCTTATGATACCTAGCATTTTATTTGCTCTCTTGGCCTCTGCTGCACACTGGGCAGAGGGTTTTAACATGTTATCTATGATGACGCCTAAACCTTTTTCCTGGGTGGTGGTTCCCAATGTAGAACCTTGCATCGTGTAACCATAGTTTGGGTTGTTCTTTCCTAGGTGCATAATTTTGCACTTGTCCACATTAAATTTCATCTGCCATTTGGATGCCCAGTCTTCAAATTTATCAAGATCCTCATGCAATTTTCCACAAATCTCTTGTGGAATTTCAAATAGTTTTGTGTCATCTACAAATTTGATAACCTTGCTTGTTATTCCCTTTTCCAGATCATAAATGAATATGTCAAAAAGCAGCAGACACAGCACAGATCCCTGCGGTACTCCAATATTCACCTTTTTCCATTCAGAAAAATGGCCATTTAGCCCTACCCTCTGCTTCCTATCTTTTAACCAGTTCCCGATGCACACTGCCTCCTATCCCATGACATTTTAGTTTTGCCAAAAGTCTCTGATGAGGGACCTTGTCAAAGGTTTTCTGAAAGTCCAGATACACTATTTCAACCAACTCACCTTTGTCCACCTGTTTATTTACACCTTCAAAAAAACATAACAGATTAGTAAGAAAATATTTTCTTTGTCTAAAGCCATGTTGGCTGTCTCCCATTAAACCATATGTTGAGTAATTTTGTTCTTTATGATAGTTTCTAGCATTTTTCCCAGTATTGACTTCAGGCTCACTGGTCTGTAGTTTCCCAGATCATCCCTGGAAACCTTTTTAAAAATTGGTGTTACGTTGGCAATCCTCCAATCTTCAATCATTCAATCATTAGGCATGTAGATAGCTGGGTGGCTGGTGGATGTGAGGATCGCCTGGTAGCATGCCTGCCTGGTGCCAAGGTAGCGGACCTCACGCGCCACCTAGATAAGGTCTTAGATAGTGCTGGGGAGGAGTCTGCTGTCTTGGTACATGTCTGTACTAATGCCATAGGAAAATGTGGTAGGGAGGTTCTGGAGGCTAAATTTAGGTTTTTAGGTAGGAAGTTGAAATCCAGAACTTTCAGGATAGCGTTCTCCGAAATGCTTCCCGTTCCACGTGCAGGACCCAAAAGGCAGGCAGAGCTTCGGAGTCTCAATGCATGGATGAGACAATGGTGCAAGGATGATGGTTTTGGATTTGTTAGGAACTAGGGAACATTCTGGAGAAAAGAGGGGCTCTTCCAAAGGGATGGGCTTCACCTTAACCGGGATGGAACCAGGCTGCTGGCATTAACCTTTAAAAAGAAGACAGAGCAGCTTTTAAACTAGATTATTATCTAGTTTAAAAGCCGACAGTCACCCAAGGAAAGCCGACAGTCACCCAAGAGCGCATGGTTCGGAAGAAGGTATCCTTGAAGGATACTACCAAAAGCAGAGAGGTTCCTAAAAAGAGTAAAGTAGCCCAAATGCCCTTGAGTATAGTGCAGACAGAGTGTAAAGATTCCAAAATACCCATGCCTACCAATAGCCAGATTAATATGAATAAAATACAGTCTCTAAAATGCTTGTATGCAAATGCTAGAAGTCTAAAAAATAAGATGGGAGAGTTAGAATATATAGCACTAAATGAGAGGTTAGATATGAATGGAATCTGAGAGTCATGGTGGAAGGAGGACAACCAGTGGGACACTGAGATACCTGGATACAAACTATATCGTAATGATAGAACTGATCAAATTGGTGAAGGGGTTGCGCTCTATGTTAGAGAGGGCAATGAGTCAGAAAGCATGAAAGTTTTGCAGGAAACAAAATTTGCTGTAGAATCTCTATGGATTGAAATTCCATGTAAGAAGGGGAAGCTGATGGCAGTGGGGGTGTACTATCGACCGCCTGGCCAGAATGAACAAATGGATGATGAAATGCTCAAAGAAATCAAGGAAGCTAACAAAAGTCACAACACAGTAATAATAATGGGTGATTTCAATTACCCCGGTATTAACTGGGTCAGTGTCACGGCAGGACATGCTAGGGAGATAAAGTTCCTAGATGAAATAAATGACTGCTTCTTGGATCAACTGGTTCATGAACCGACCAGAGGGGAAGCCATATTGGACCTAGTCGTTAGTGGAACACCAGATCTGGTGCAAGAGATAAGGGTGTCGGGGTCACTTGGCAATAGTGATCATAGCATGATCGCGTTTGATTTAATTAGTAGAGGAGGGATGGTAAGGAATTCCACAGTCCTACCTTTTAACTTTCGAAAGGGAGACTATGATAAAATGAGGAAAATACTTAAGAAAAAACTAAAAGGAGTGGTTGCAAAGGTTAAAGACTTACATCAAGCTTGGGTGTTGTTAAAAAATACTGTCCTGGAAGCCCAGACCAGCTGTATTCCACACATTAAGAAAAGTGGAAGAAAGTCCAAAAAACTGCCAGCATGGTTTAAAGGTGCGGTCAGAGAGGCTTTTGTTGCCAAAAAAGCAACTTTCAGGAAATGGAAAAAAGAGCCAAATGATGAAAACTGGAAACAGCACAAGCACTGGCAAGTTAATGCAAAACATTGATAAAGCAGGCAAAACAAGAATTTGAGAAGAAACTTGCTACGGAAGCAAAAACTCGAAATAAAGACTTTTTCAAGTACATTCGTAGCAAAAGACCTGTGAGAGAGTCAATTGGACCATTAGATGAGAGAGAGGTAAAAGGGGCAGTAAGAGTGGACAAGGCTATAGCGGAGACACTGAATGAATTCTTTGCTTCGGTCTTTACTGAGGAAGATGTAGGGATGTTACCCAAGACTGAAGTGGTATTTAAAGGTGATACTGCAGAGTAATTGAGAGAAACAGCGCTACACTGGGAAGATGTATTACAATTATTTGATAAAATGAAGAATAGCAAATCACCTGGACCGGATGGTATACCTCCAAGAATGTTGAAAGAACTTAAATATGAGATTCCTGACCTATTAGTATTCTGTGAACTTTCATTAAAATCATCTGTAATACCTGAAGATTGGAGGATCGCCAATGTAACGCCAATTTTTAAAAAGGGTTCCAGGGTTTATCTGGGAAACTACAGACCGGTGAGCCTGACGTCAGTACCGGGAAAAATGGTAGAAACCATCATAAAGAACAAAATTACTCAGCATGTAGATAGTCATGGCCTAATGGGAGACAGCCAGCATGGCTTTAGACAAGGAAGATCTTGTCTTACTAATCTGTTATGTTTTTTTGAAGGTGTGAATAAACAGGTAGACAAAGGTGAAACATAGAAACATAGAAACATGATGACAGAAAAAGATCACATGGCCTATCTAGTCTGTCCTTCCCTAACAACAACAGTCCACTTTTTACCTTTAGAGATCCTCTGTGTTGGTCCCATGCTTTTTTGAATTCAGTTACTGTCCTTATCTCTACCACCTCCACTGGGAGACTATTCCATGGATCCACTACTCTTTCTGTAAAGAAATATTTCCACATATCACTCCTGAATCTATCTCCCTTCACCCTCATCCCATGTCCCCTCGTAGCAGAACTTGCTTTCAATTGAAAGAGGCTCTCTCCCTGAACATTTATGCCATGGAGGTATTTAAACATCTCAATCATATCACCTCTATCCCGCCTTTCCTCTAAGGTGTACATATTAAGATCCTTAAGTCTGTCCTCATATGCTTTATAATGAAGCCCATTAATCATTTTAGTAGCAACCCTCTGCACCGACTCCATCCTGTTCACATCCTTTTGAAGGTGCGGTCTCCAGAACTGCAAACCATACTCCAAATGAGGTCGCACCAAAGACTTATACAGAGGCATTATCACCTCCTTTTTTCTGCAAGCCATTCCTCTCCGTATGCACCCAAGCATCCTTCTAGCTTTTGCCGTCACCTTTTCTACCTGTTTAGCTACTTTAAGATCATCAGACACAACCACACCTAGGTCCCGCTCTTCTTTAGTGGACAAAAGTACTTCACCTCCTATACTGTATTGCTCCCTTGGACTGCTGCAGCCCAAATGCATGACCTTACATTTTTTAACATTAAATCCCAGCTGCCAAATTCTAGACCATTCTTCAAGCTTAGCTAGATCCCTCCTCATGTTATCTACACCTTCCTGGGTGTCTACTCTATTGCAGATTTTGGTATCATCCGCAAAGAGGCAAACCCTACCCGACAGCCCTTCCGCTATATCACTAACAAAGATGTTAAAAAGAATCGGACCAAGGACAGATCCCTGGGGCACACCACTGGTAACATCCTTCTCCTCAGAGTGAGCTCCATTTACTTGTACTCTTTGTCGCCTCCCACCCAACCAATTTCTAACCCAAGCAGTAACTTTAGGGTCCATCCCTAGGGTGCTCAGTTTGTTTATAAGTCGCCTGTGAGGAACAGTGTCAAAGGCTTTACTGAAATCTAAATACACTACATCTAGAGCTCTCCCTCGGTCCAACTCCCTGGACACCCAGTCAAAGAAATCAATCAGATTTGTCTGACAAGACCTGCCTCTGGTGAATCCATGCTGCCTCGGATCCTGTAATCCGCTGGACTCCAGAAACCTCACTATTTTCTCTTTCAGCAGCGTTTCCAATAATTTACTCACCACCGAAGTTTAACTAACCGGCCTGTAGTTTTCAACCACATCCTTACTTCCGCTTTTGTGTAAAGGCACCACATGAGCCTCTCTCCAGTCCTTTGGCACCACTCCCGACTCTAACGAGGCATTGAAAAGGTCAGTCAGTGGAGTTGCTAGAACGTCCCCAAGTTCCCTCAGTATTCTAGGGTGTATCCCATCCGGTCCCATCGCTTTGTCTACTTTAAGTTGAGCTAGTTTTTCACGAACACAGTCTTCTGAAAATTGTTCAAGATGTCCCTCGCTTCTGTTCTTATTTGTGGGTGTTTTCTGAGGTCCTGCTCCTGGTTCTTCATCTGTGAACACAGAACAAAAATATTTGTTAAGTAATTCCGCTTTATCCTTATCAGCTCCTACATATTCCCCCCTTGCACCCTTGAGTCTGACAATACCACTTTTGCCCTTCCTCTTCTCACTAATATATCTGAAAAATGTCTTATCCCCCCATTTTATTGCATTGGCTATTTCCTCCTTCTTTTGAATCTTTGCCTTCTTGACTACTTTGCTAGCTTCTCTAAGTTTTTCCAAATACAGATGCCTGTCTTCCTCTCTCTGTGATCTCTTGTATTTCATGAAGGCCTCCCTCTTTTTCTTCACTTTTTCAGCTACTTCCTTAGAAAACCATAGCGGTCTCCTGTTCCTTTTGCCTTTATTTACCATTTTAACAAAAAGGCTGGTTGCCTTTAAAATAAGAACATAAGATATGTCATACTGGGTCAGACCAAGGTCCATCAAGCCCAGTATCCTGTTTCCAACAGTGGCCAATCTAGGTCATACGTACCTAGCAGTTTCCCCAAAAGACAAAGGTTCTGCAATGCTTGTACTAGGTCAAGCACTGATATCCTGGGTCCCTTCTTAATAATGGTTTATGGACCTTTCCTCCAGGAACTTGTCCAAACCTTTTTTAAACCCAGCTACACTAACAGCCTTTACTACATCCTCCAGTTTTGCCCACTGTTTTTCTACATCCCCCAGCTGTTCCCATCCCACTAACAACTCCCTGAGGTATTGGCCCATCTTCACAAAGTTAGTCTTCCTAAAGTCTAAGATCCTCACCTTGGAATGGATTCTAACAGCCCTAGTCCTAATACTGAACCACACCATCTGGTGATCACTGGATGCAAAATGATCTCCCACTACAACATCAGAAACACTTTCACCATTGGTAAGCACCAAGTCCAGTATGGCCCCTTCACGTGTGGGGTCTGTTACCAATTGCCTGAATAGTTCTCCCTGTAGAGAATCCAGGATCTCCTTACTTCTAAATGATACTGCAGCAGGAATGTGCCAATCAACATCTGGCATATTGAAATCTCCTATCAGTAGCACTTCCCCTTTCCTAGCAATGCTGCGTATGTCTTCAATTAACTCTCTGTCCACCTCTTCCTCTTGTGAAGGAGGTCTGTATATCACACCAATGCAAATAGATTTCTCTTTCCCTCTTTCTAGTTTAACCCACAATGCCTCCTCTCTCCCTTTTAAGCTCTGTAATTCCAAAGCTTTAAAAGTAGTTTTTACATATAGTGCCACTCCTCCTCCCCTTCTTCCTACCCTGTCCTTTCTGAATAAAGTATAGCCAGGTATAGTTACATCCCAGTCATGGTTTTCTGTGAACCATGTTTCTGTAACTGCCACTAAATGCAAGTCAGCCACTCCCACCAAAGCTTCAACATCAGGGATCTTATTTCCCATGCTACGGGTATTTATACACACTGCTTTCCATATGTTACCCCGGTTACCCATTTCCATAAAGGTATTTAATGTATCACCTACCTGGGGGCTTTCACTTACCTGGGGGCTTTCTTCACCCATCCCCAATGAATCTAGTTTAAAGCCCTCTTCAGTAGATTAGCCAGTGTACTACCAAAGATGCGTTGATCTTTCTTGGACAGATGGATGCCATCTCTGCTCTGCAACGCTTGGAACAGCATCCCATGGTCTAGGAAACCAAAACGCTCTCAATGACACCATCCACGCAGCCATGCATTCATCTCCAGGATGCGAGCCTCTCTGCCTTGGCCTTTACCCTCAACAGGGAGGATTGAAGAGAACACCACCTGTGCACCTAACTGCTTCACCCTCTGTCCCAGAGCCATGAAGTCACTTTTGATACGTTCCGAGGTATACCTGGCAGTATCATTTGTTCCAACATGGATTAGCAACATTGGGTAATAGTCAGTGGGCTTGATGAGTCTCGGCAAACTCTCCATAACATCTTGGATTTTGGCAGCAGGCAGACAGCATACCTCTCTGGACATCAAGTCTGGTCGGCAGATGGACGCCTCAGTATCCCTCAGAAGAGAGTCTCCAACCACCACTACCCTTCATTTCCTTCTGGTCACTGATTCCGCAACTTTGGGGTACTTGAACTCTGGTTCTTCCCTTTCCAGGGATGCTTTCACCTCCTCCACTTCCAGGGCTGCATAATGGTTCTTCAATTCAAGGGCTGGAGAAGTTGGATTGGTGATTTTGCAGGCCCTGGTGACTTGTGTCCAACCATCGACATTCTGTTGGCACCCATCTTCTCCTGTGCTGGAGAGCCTGGTTGCTGCAAGAAGCATCTCATCAATGTACTTCTCACTGTCTTGAATGCTCCTCAGCCTCGCCACCTCCTCTCTGAGTTCCTCCACTTGTTTCCTCAGAGCTTCAGCATGCAGGCACCCTGCACATGGAACCGGTCCTTCAACTGGCATTAGGACCTCTGTCTGGACCGAGGCAGAAGCTGTAACGGGGGCAACAGCTTTAGCAATACTATTTTTCCCAGCCATTGTTCTGTTCGTGGAGCTTAGGTATCTGTTAAAGCAAAAGAGAGAGATCTACCAAGTACCAGCCGGTTTCGCAGCTGTCCTTTCAGAGAAAAAGCAGTTAAATCTCTTTAATTATATACAAATGTGCTGGTCCAATTCACTGTGATTTGTTAAAGGGGGAGGTGCCCTATAAAGCAAGACTGCTCACTAGGGGTGGGTGGGAGTTGGGGTGGGTAGGGAGGGAACTAACACCTGATTAGGTGTTAGCAGTTTCTAAACCTGAGGAGGTTACTGGAGTTCAGCAACCTACTGTGCTCAAGGAAAGTTCCCCTAAAACAGCAAAAATGAAAGTAACCTTGCTTTAAAAAATATACACAAAACCCTTTTAAGAGCTCCCAGTCAGAGAGCTAGCAATGTAATATAATAAAACAAACAAAGAAACCCTCAAATCCTTACTGTTTGATCTGTGGAGCCATGGTTAGGAAAGTCGGTTGATATAGCATATCTGGACTTTCAGAAAACCTTTGACAATGTCCCTCATCAGAAACTTTTGGCAAAACTAAAATGTCATGGGATAGGAGGTAGTGTGCATCGGGAACTGGTTAAAAGATAGGAAGCAGAGGGTAGGGCTAAATGGCCATTTTTCTGAATGGAAAAAGATGAATAGTGGAGTACCCCTGGGATCTGTACTGGGTCCACTGCTTTTTGACATATTCATAAATGACCTGGAAAAAGGAATAACGAGTGAGGTTATCAAATTTCCAGTTGTTAAAACCCAAAATGATTGTGGAAAAATGCAGGAGGATCTTGATAAATTGGAAGACTGGGCATCCAATTGGCAGATGAAATTTAATGTGGACAAGTGCAAGATTATGCACCTAGGAAAGAACAACCCAAACTATGGTTACACAATGCAAGGTTCCACATTGGGAACCACCACCCAGGAAAAAGATTTAGGTGTCATCGTGGATAACATGTTAAAACCCTCCGCTCAGTGTGCAACGGCGGCCAAAAGAGCAAATAGAATGCTAGGTATCATATGGAAAGGAATGGAAAATAAAACAAAGGATATTGTAATGCCTCGGTATCATTCCATGGTGCGACCGCACCTTGAATATTGTGTGCAATTCTGTTCGCCGTATCTTAGAAAGCATATAGCGTTATTAGAAAAGGTACAGAGGAGGGCGACCAAAATGGTAAAGGGGATGAAAAGCTGCTCCTATCAGGACAGGCTACAAAGGTTAGGGCTCTTCAACCTGGAAAAGAGACGGCTAAGGGGAGATATGATAAAGGTCTATAAATTAATGAATTAATTAATGAACGGGTAAACGTAGATCGATTGTTTACGTTATCAGAATATAGAAAGACTAGGGGACATGCAATGAAGCTACAGGGTAAACTATTTTTATTTATTTATTTATTTATGAGACTTGATAAACCGCCCAAACCGGAGTATCAGAGCGGTGTGCAATAAAAGCAGGCTGCCAGAAAATTAAAGAGGGGAAAGGAACGCCATTCAAATGACAGGAAAGTGCTGTAGAAATAGATAGAAAGAAAGAAAGAGACAGAATAGTATGGCTAAAGAGTTAGGGGCAACAGGAAGGACGAAGCTTCCTGGGAAGGGTTGGAGTGGTATACGGTGTAAGGGCCTGCGTAACTGTCAGGGGGGTGTTGGGAGATCAAAAGCCTGGAAAACAGATGGGTCTTGAGAAGGGCTTTGAAATGTGGAAATGAAGGTTCGGTGCGGAGTGAGTGAGGAAGAGAGTTCCATAGAGCGGGACTTAAGAAAAAGAAAGCGGAATGACGGGTAAGTTCGAGATGGGCTTGAGACGGGGAGGGAAGAAAAATGCGGTTACTGTGAGAAGACAAATAAGAGAAAACATTTTTTCACTCAACGTGTAATCAAACTCTAGAATTTGTTACCGGAGCATGTAGTAAAGGGTGTTAGTGTAGCTGGGTTTAAAAAAGGTTTGGACAAATTCCTGGATGAATGGTCCATAAACCATTATTAAAAGAGACCCAGGATATCAATGCTTGACCCAATACAAGCACTGTGGAACCTGTGTCTTTTGGGGATACTGCTAGGTACGTATGACCTAGACTGGCCACTGTTGGAAACAGGATCCTGGGCTTGATGGACTTTGGTCTGACCCAGTATGGCATATGGTATGTTCTTATATTTTTTTCGGTATTACAGATGATTTTCTAATAGCAGGTCTGCAATCTCATATTTCAGTTATTTCAACATCCTTGGATGTATACCATCCGGTCCAGGTGATTTGCTACTCGTCAGGTTATTAAACAGTTGTAATACATCTTCCTGGTGTATCAATATTTCTTTAAATTCTCCTGCAGTATCATCTTTAAATACCACTTCATGGGTAACATCCCTTCATCTTGGTCAGTAAAGACCGAAGCAAAGAATTCATTCAGTTTCTGCGCTATAGCCTTGTCCCCTCTTACTTCCCCTTTTACCTATCAATCATCCAATGGTCCAACTGACTCTCTCACAGGTTCTTTGCTACGAATGTACTTGAAAAAGTCTTTATTACGTGTTTTTGCTTCCACAGCAAGTTTCTTCTCAAATTCTCTCTTTGCCTGCCTTATCAATGCCTTGCATTTAACTTGCCAGTGCTTATGCTGTTTCCTGTTTTCATCATTTGGTTCTTTTTTCCATTCCCTGAAAGATGCTTTTTTGGCAACAAAAGCCTATCTGACCTCAACTTTAAACCATGCTAGCAGTTTTTTGGACTTCCTTCCACTTTTCTTAAAGCATGGAATACAGCTGGTCTGGGCTTCCAAGATAGTATTTTTCAACAACACCCAAGCTTGATGTAAGTCTTTAACCTTTGCAACTGTTACTTTTAGTTTTTCTTAACTATTTTCCTCATGTTATCATAGTCTCCCTTTCGAAAGTTAAAAGTTAGTACTGTGGATTTCCTTACCATCCCTTCTCCATTAATTAAAACAAGTGTGATCATGTTATGATCACTATTGCCAAGTGGCCCCAACACCCTTATCTCTTGCACCAGATCTGGTATTTCACTAAGGACTAAGTCCAAAATGGCTTCCCCTCTGGTCTGTTCATGAACCAGCTGCTCCAAGAAGCAGTCATTTATTTCATCTAGAAAATTATCTCCCTAGCATGTCCTGGCATGACACTGACCTAGTGTAATTGAAATCGCCCATTATTATTACTGTTCTATAACTTTTGTTAGCTTTCCTGATTTCTTTGAGCATTTCAACATCCATTTGTTCATTTTGGCCAGGAAGTCGATAGTATACCCCACTGCCATTGCCTTCCCCTTTATTACATGCAATTTCAACCCATAGATATTCTACAGCGAATTTTGTTTCCTGCAAAACTTTAATCCTTTGTAACTCAATGCCCTCTCTAACATAGAACCGCAACCCCTCCACCAATGTTGATGAGCTCTATCATTACTATATAGTTTGTACCCAGGTTTCACAGTGTTCCACTGGTTGTCCTCCTTCCACCATGTCCACCAATCATATCTAATAGAGACTGTATTGTATTCATATTAATTTGGTTATCAGTAGGCAGGGGTAATTTGGAATCTTAAAGTTCTGTCTGCACTGTACTCAAGGGCAATTGGGCTACCTTTTGTCTTTATAGGAACCTCTCTGCTATGTTCCCTAACTTCATTTTTTTGGTAGTATCCTTCAAGGATACATTGTTATGAACCATGTGCTCTTGGGCAACCGTCGACTCTCTCCTATTATCTAGTTTAAAAGCTGCTCTATCTCCTTTTTTAAGGTTAATGCCAGCAGCCTGGTTCCATCCCGGTTAAGGTGAAGTCCATCCCTTCGGAAGAGCCCCTACTTTCCCCAGAATGTTCCCCAGTTTCTAGCAATTCCAAAACCCTTATCCTTGCACCATCGTCTCATCCACGCATTGAGACTCCGGAGCTCTGCCTGCCTTTTGGGTCCTGCGCATGGCACAGGAAACATTTCAGAGAACACTAACCTGGAAGTTTTGGATTTCAACTTCCTACCTAAAAACCTAAATTTAGCCTCCAGAACCTCCCTACTACATTTTCCTATGTCATTTGTACCGATATGTACCAAGAAGGCAGACTCCTCCCCAGCATTATGTAAGACCTTGTCTAGCTAACTCGGCCTCTATAAAAGTGGAAAGTGGGACTGCGTCCAAAAAAGCACCGTTCCATGTCGCAGTCTTCTGGTTCTGCTCTATATAAGGTTTTATAGAAATGCTGGAATACATCTGCGATTCATTTGGGATCATTGTAACATACTCTCGAGGAGTCAGTCCTTAATCGTCACCACAAATCATGAGCTTCCCAAATCCCGTATGACCCGAGCCAACAGTTTCTCCGTTCTATCTCCAGATCTAAAGAATTGGTGTTTGTAGTATTGCATGTCAGTCACTGCTCTATTGTGCAGTAGGGCGTTGAGAGTGATCTGTGTGGCAGAATATGCGCTACTTGTTGTTGGACTTGGGTGTCTCAGAGCTGCCCATTTCTGATCCGCAGAGTCTCTTTCAGTTGCAAGATAGTCCGGTCTATCTGCTTAAAATGTTTGGCCACTT
This sequence comes from Ichthyophis bannanicus, assembly GCA_033557465.1. NCBI lineage: Eukaryota > Metazoa > Chordata > Amphibia > Gymnophiona > Ichthyophiidae > Ichthyophis > Ichthyophis bannanicus. Next base: position 156,964,805 of record CM066047.1, on the reverse strand, counting down.
ATGTAATGATTGATCCTCGTATTACTGCCTTTACCGCCTCCCATAAAAGGACTGGGATATTTATGTGGGCCTCATTCAGCTTTTCATAGTCTGCCCATTGCTGTTGGAGGTAGGCCCAGAAAATTTCCGTCCTCCCACAGGTGCCTTGGGAACGATCAGGTTCTTGAGGAGGTCCTTTTCTCCATCCAATAATCCATCCATACCATACCATGATCTGATACTGATATCGGTTCTATTTCTGCCTTTGCGACATGCCCAAAAATGCTTTTTGAGACCAAGATATAGTCAATGTGGGCCCAGGTGTGATGTGCTTTTCATAAATGTGTATAATCTCCCACTCTAGAGTTTAAAGTCCCCCACACATCTACCAAGCCCCCTATCCTGCATAAATATCCTACTCCTTTGTTGTTCCATCCTCCTCTGTTGGATGGGCCTGATCTATCCTGCTCTGGATCATGAGTGCAGCCCTAACCCTAACCCTAACGCGCGTTAGCCTTAATTAGGCGCGCTGACCTGCAAGCACAGCAACAGAGGTGTAGCATAATGGTTACTGCATTGACTGCTGATACAGTGGTTATGAGTTTGATCCCCCAGTGGGCTCAGTTAAAAGACTGTCTGAGGCAATCCTTTTTCCTGCTTATAACAGTCAGACACATCCCAACAATTTGCACTGCCAGCCAAAAAAGCCTCACCCCAGTGCCGCAACCTAATGCACCTTTTAGGGCGCACCATAAGGGACATCATAAAGCACCACGTCATCCAAGGCAGGTCATAATGTACCCCAGAGGGCAACAGGAAAGTTTGTCACCCTCCAAGGCAGCATATAAGGCGCCCCATAAGCTGGCCAAACCTCAGGTGCCGCGAAAGATGCCCCAGGGATGCCAAGGTGACACAGGAGATGGTGTCCAGGGGCACAAAGGTGCCCCAAAGTCACAAGCATAAAATGTATGGCTCAAACACAGATGTAACCATAACACTGCACAGAGCACCAAGGAAAGGCAATGAACAAGGGATCGAAGGAAGTAGATGACGGAGCTCATGGACCAGCCAAACCTGCATGCAGCCCATGTGGCAGCAGGTAAAGTGGACAAACATATCAGGGGCAGCTGTACCGATGTACAGGGTGATGGTAATGTACAGTGCAACAATGACAGTGTGTGGCAGAGTATGGGGATACGTGTCCACCAGAGGAGGTAGAGGTGGCAGGATAAGTGCAATGACAGGAAGACAGAGGAGAGCAGTGCCATGCAGAGCAGATACAGGAGAGGCAAGCATAAAGAGCCTCAATGCAGAAAGATGTGCCAGTGCAGGACATGGGGTAGCAGCCTGCACATTAGGGCAGGCGCCACACAGCTGGCACACACTGTGGTACCGCAGAGCCTATTCATGGAGAAAAAAGGGTTTTAAATCCTGAAAAAAGATTTTATCATCAGCTGCAATGTTATGAGGAGCCCAATAGAGGGAGCAGGAGTGACCTTCCAAGGCCCAGAGAACTGCACCTCAGAGCTGATGAGGTAATGCAACCTAACAGCCAATGGAGAAAAGGGGGAGTTCCCCTGAAGAAAGGCTGGGAGCTTGAAAAGGAGGAACTAGGACAAGTTAAAAGCAGACCAGGGAGAGAGAGACCAGGGAGAGAGAGACCAAGGGGAGGCATATCAAGGAAGGCCTACCAAAAGGAGGCATATCAAGAAGAGGCTTATCAAGGAAAAGCAGACCACGGAGAGTCACACCACAGAGAGCTTCTGGAAAGGAACCAAGAAGGAGAGCACCATAAGGAGTGTCCAGAGCACCAGAGAGGAAGGAGTTCCTGGCAGGAGGGCATAGTGAATCCGAGGCCACAGAGTTCCAGGAGTCCTTGGTTGAAAGGTACTGGAAAGAAAGGCATAAGGGGAGAAATAAACCCCAGAGTTTGGTGTGAAGAACCGGCAGCAGTAAATGCAAGACACAGTAAGCATTATCTGAGCAAGGATGAAGTCTTTGCTGCAAATGGTAATATTCCTTATTCAAATGGTAAAAGGTGTGAATGTGAGAGAGTGGTGACTCTGCATGAAGGCCAGCTGGAGTGTGAAAAGCCTACTGCTCAAGACAGGCTGAACTACAGCGGGACCAGGCCGTGGGGCTCAACTAAACAAGGTAAAATACCTTTTTATTCTGATAAGCAATATAAGTTAAGAAGACAGGAAACACAAGATACTGGAGTATATCCTCCCTATCAAACTGTTGGTGAAACAGGGCACAAGCCCTTGGTAAAAAGACTGTATAACATAAGGCAGCCTGCAAGGGGAAGTAACTGCCATAACAAACACTCACATGGGCGCGGCCCTGACTTGAATGCTGAACATTGGAAACTAGTAAATGTGTTATATGAGAAACCTCAGTACACTCCTCAAGAGTTTACTGACACTGATTCACAGCTGTCTGATACTCAGCCCATGCAGTTGGAATTCAACGAAGACCCACCTGAAACCCCGATGGACTGTAGCTACTGTCAGGCAGGTAGCCTAAGGTCTGTGCATGAAACATAAAACAGTGAATAGTAGCGAATGCCTGTAAAGTTTGTTTATGCCAAGTACTGTGAAGCAACAGTTAAACAAAGCAAGTGTGAATATATTTTCTTTTTGTTGCCTGAAGCAAGGTTTCTTTCAGTTTGTTGAAGTAGTCTCCCATAACTTGAACCATTGTGCTTAAAGGGAAATAAAGCCTTATTTTCCCTACATTCTGGCTAGTGTGTTCTCTTGAACTTTGGCCCCCGGAAGGTCCTGGGAACATTACCAAGACCTCTTACAGAAGGACCAAATTCAAAATATATAAAAACTCTCGTGTTCATCTGACCTGCCCATACCAACCTTGGCCTCTGGGGCGGCAGCATGACAACACACATAGACGGACAGAAGGATGGATAGCAACAGTGATGATGGTATAATGTGGCAGCAGCACAGATTTGCATGGATATGACTGTTACACGAATGAAACGTAGTTGTGTAGGACAGCCATAAAAAAAGGGGAACAGAGAGGAATCAAACCCATGACCTCTGTTACTGAAGTCACTGCATTAACCATTGTGGAACATCACTATGGGAGCTACAGAAAGCGTACACGTCACCATAAAACTGTCTGCTGTGGCTACCAGAATAGGATAGAACCAACAGTACCCATAATGCAATTCACATGCAGAACAGCAGTCTACATCTGCTCACCAGATGGGGTATGCACCTCTACAGCACGTCAGCTTGGTAGGGGGGAATGACCGTGTATGCTACTGGCACAGAGTACCCACAGGCCATGCCAATGTGCATGTTCTGTGCTCACCCTGAAGGTGAGGTGGAGTGGCCAGCACCAGGTCCGCAGTTGGTTGAGGTGGGCTGTGCAGCAGGTCTCCATCAGTGCCAGTGTGTGACAGGTATCTGTTGCAGACACCTTTAGGAGATCTCTGTGTCCATTTGTAATTGTCAGTCATGTCTAGCCCTTGTGGACCATGATGCACACAACATAGTGCATATCCACTGTGCTTGCTATGGTCACCTGTTTAGGGAGCAGGGGTGTGTCAGGGCTCACATGGTGACAATGTACTTAGCAAACCACCCTCTCTGGGTCAGGGTGGGGGACATGATCTGCCCCCAACAGACCCGCACTCTTACTCTTTGCATGGGGGGCAGTGGAGGTACATGAGGACAGGCTGTGGGACCAGAAACCCCAGTCCTGGTGGCGAACAGACAGCTGCTGAAGATCTGCACTTGGGACAGGGCCACTGTCAGATAGGTCGTGGTCCCAGTCAGCTCAACTGCCCCCCACTATGATCTGACATTCACCAGCAGAGGGCAGTCAGTGTGCACCTGCTGCACCCTGCAAGGTGGTGCGGCCATACAGATGCTAACTGCAGTCTGCTAACTAGAGGAACTGTGCATACCCAAAACTGAAATGTCAGCACACACACCACGCAGGTATATCAGTGATTGGGCCCCAGAAAAAAAAAACCCATAAATATCACTTGAGAGAAATAGTGTATAGCACTATGGGGGAACCTAGCCATGCCATGGTCACTGCTCAGTCAGGGTGAGAGTGACCTCCCAGCATGACATGCTGTGGCCACCCTGTCCGTGCAGGTGGTGGTCTGGCACTACAATGTCCCAGCCATTGCCCTATACCCTGTGCAAATACATCCTGCCCATGCCACCCTGTCTGGGCCATCCCCACAGTACCTTGCTCCTCATTATGCACATTGGCAGGCTAACACTGGAAACGGTGCAAGCAATGTGGGCTCAGTAAGGTGTAGGCAGCCACAACACACTGGATAGACAGGCACACACTCCCACACCTATGCCAGCTGTAGGGTAAAATATAGGAGTTTCAGGCATGTTTATTTTATCTGCAATAAAGGTTCCGTCTTTATTATCACGGTTTAGTACTGGGTAAAATATGGGGACAGGGTTGGCAGGAGCCACAGCTGGAACTTGAACTTGTGACGTTCTGCTCCTGAACACACTGGCTGTGTGTACTGCACCACACTGTTGCCACAGGGACAGATCATTCCCTGGGGATACCATGACTGTTCGTCAGACAGACCCTTTCTGTTGCAGTGCACGACACCCACCTAAACGAGGCTTGGCCATGGTCTCCTATGGGCAGATGCCACTGCCCCCTCTGACACCAGCAGCCCTCCGCCACCATGCAGCCATGCCATTATGCTGGTGGTGCGCAGTCCCAGGCCATCCAGTGTGCCGGTAGGCAGCTGCCTATTGTGTGGGTTCTCGGGTAGTGGTGCCTACATGGACACGTGCGCTTTCCCCCGGCAGCGCCTGCCAATGTTATGTGCCCTTGGGGGTACCTGATGGGTAATATCCCTTATGACACTGTGGGACACACACTTGTGCCCATGTTGGACCCTCATCAGTTGCTGTCTTGCCGCTTTACAGTTTCAGCATTCCTATGTGCCTCCTAGGCATCTGCCTAGTCCACACTGTGCCCCAGCTGGAACACAGCATGTGCTGCCTGGTGCCGCCTGCAGCCCCCTGTATCCCATTTACAGCATCAGTAAAGTTACCCTTTCCTACGTGCCCACCCTGCTGTTGCTGCACATGTGCACACCATAACAAACCTGCCCAATCTAAATGGCAGAAACCCTGATCAGGGCTATTTCAATGTGGGATCATTCACTTTGTAGGGGGACAGAGCATAGACCCTTCCAAACATGATATCTTAATTTTTACGCTTTGTCAGTAGTGTTGCTTTATGTTTATCATTAACATCACTATTGGCCAGCTTGGTTATTGGGATTTTAAATGTGGTTCTGGTCATTTTATATGTTCATTTGCCTTTTTGGTTCCTGCACATGTATCACAACTATCACTTTTCTGGGTTTCCCTGCTTTTGCTGCACATTACTGACTTAAATGGTTTCTCTTTCCTGCAAATGTGCCTAATGCGAGGGTTTCACTGGCGTTATTTATTTACTTACATTCTCTTATATACCATGCTATTCTGCATCAGTGCAGTTTACATTGAACAAACTGAAATTACATTGAACAGGGCATTATAACTTGGAGATAACTATTTTACAGGGAACATGGGCTATGGAGGGTTAAGTGGCTTGCCCAAGACCACAAGGAGCACCTGTGGGACTAGAAACCCCAGTCCTTCCAGCCCAAGGTTGCTGTCCTCTAGTGGGATTTGAACCCCCAACCTTCCGGCCTGAAGTACCTTGCCCCAACCACTAGGCCACTGCTCCACTCCACTCCTCCACTCCAGCCCCTCTTCCTCCCTAACAAAAATGATTTTTTTTAATTTAGAGTATTTTTTTTCTTGCACCCCCCTCTTCCTCCCTAAAAATAGGGAAACATTTTTATTTTATTTTTTGATGATTTTTTGGTTGTACCCTCTGCTTCCTCCCTAAAAATAGGGAATATTTTTTTTGGTTTTGGGATTTGTTTGTTGCAACAAAAAAAAAATCATCCCAAAACCAAAACACATTTTCCCCTATTTTTAGAGAGGAAGAGGGTGGTAGAACAAAAAAAATCATCCCAAAACCAAAAAACAATGTTTCCCTATTTTTAGAGAGGAAGAGCAGGGTGCAACAAAAAAATCATTCCAAAACAACAAAAAAAAAGTTTCCCCTATTTTTAGAAAAGAAAAGGGAAGCGCAACAAAAAAATCATTAAAAAATGAAAAACAAATGTTTTTCCTATTTTATGGAGGAATAGGGGGTACAAAAAAATAATCATCCCAAAACAAAAAAAAAATTCCCTATTTTTAGGGAGTCAGAGGGGGTGCAACAAAAAAAAATCATCCCAAAACCAAAAAAGCATAGTTACTCACCTGTAACAGGTGATCTCCGGGAACAGCAAGAATTTAGTCTTCACATATGGGTATCATCGGTACTGACGGAGCCTGCGTGGGAACGCTCCCCAGCGTCCAATTAGAAAGCTTTTGGGAGCATCCCACAACGCCTGCGTGCTGCCTTCCCGCCTTTCCCAACTACCTCTCTCCAGTTGACTTTAAAGCTGAGACAAAGAGAGAGAGAGGGAAAGAGAAAGAGATAGAGAGATACAACTCCTAGGGGAGGTGGGTGGGTTGTGAAGACTAAATTCCTGCTGTTCCCGGAGATCACCTGTTACAGGTGAGTAACTATGCTATCTCCAGGAACAAGCAGGAATGTAGTCTTCACATATGGGGACTCCCTAGCTTTAGATGCCAGGGAGAGACCCCAGAAGTTGTGTGTCCCTGTGAAAGGGCTCCACTTCCCCCCATAGATCTCCGGCATCCTACCAGGGATGGTGGGTAGGAGTTGATTAGGTATGGAACAGGTGTTGGAGAGCAGGTGTTGGAGAACCGGTGGGAATCCTTGTCCAAGCATTAATGGGCTGTGAAGGTATGAACCGAGGCCCAAGTGGCTGCTCGACAGATGTCGTTGATAGACACAGAGTGCAGATGAGCCATTGAAGCTGCCATGGCTCTCACATTGTGAGCTGTGACATGGCCCTCCAGAGGAAGATTCTTACTTTGATAGGCAAAGGAAATATACTGTGCAATCTTTGAATGCCAAACTTCCCCGGTTCTGTTCCAGAATTCCGGCTCAGGGCTCTCAGGCCAGGGATGCTTTCCTCCTTCATTGGGGTCACAATGAAGGAGGAAAGCATCCCTGGCCTGAGAGCCCTGAGCCGGAATTCTGGAACAGAACCGGGGAAGTTTGGCATTCAACAGACTTGCAAAGAGGCCTATGTCTGGGGTTCCCCAAATTTGAAAAATCTTGGCCACCTGGTCTGCATGTAGAGACCATTCGCGTGGAAGCAGAACTCGACTGAGTCTGTCTGCCCAAGAGTTTTGAATGCCTGGAAGATATACTGCCAGGAGATGAATCTGATGCTCTTTGGCGAGGGCCCATAGTCACAAAGCTTTGTTGCAAAGTGACAGAGAGCCTGTTCCTCCTGGCTTGTTCACATAGAACATGGCTACTTGATTGTCCGTGTGAATGAGGACTGTCTTGTAGCTGAGCAGAGTGTGGAACACCCGAAGAGCAAGGAAGATTGCTCTGAGCTCTAGAAGATTGATGTGTAGATGGAGTGGAGTCCAGGTGCCTTGGGTGGAGAGGTCTTGCAGATGAGCTTCCCAACCCACTGGTGAAGCATCTGTTGTGAGAGTTGCCTGGGGTAAAGGTTGTTGAAATGGGGACCCCAGCAACAGGTTTTGAGTGGACTGCCACCATTGGAGGGACAAAATAAGGCGATTTGTGTTTGCTATTTTGTCTGACAGGCACCCTGATGCCTGGGTCCATTGAGTGGATAAAGTCCACTGGGCTGCTCTCATATGGAGGCAAGCATAAGGGACCACATGCACGGTAGATGCCATGTGGCCTAGTAGTTGTAACATTTCTCGAGCAGTGACATGAGGCTTTAACACTGCTTGAGAAGCTAACTGCACCATGCAAAGGCAACGGGTCTGGGGAAGGTAGGCCCTTGCTGCCCTGGTATCCAACAAAGCATCTATGAACTCTAGAGACTGAGTGGGAGTTAGGCTGGATTTTGGGATGTTTATGACCAGACCCAAATACTGAAGGATACGCATTGTTCAAGATAGAGACATCCTGGCCTCTGACTCTAATGGGGCTCGAATGAGCCGGTCGTCTAAGTAGGGGAAGACGAATATTCCTAGAGTGCGAAGAAATGCTGCTACCACAGCTATGCATTTCGTGAACACCCTTGGTGCTGAGGCCAGGCCAAACGGAAGCACCCTGTATTGGTAGTGCTTTCCTTGAAAAAGGAACCGAAGGAACTTTCTGTGAGTTGGATGGATGAGAACATGATTGTACGCATCCTTGAGATCTAGAGAACAAAGCCAATCCTGACTCTGAAGTTACGGCAGCAGGGTTCCCAGAGAAATCATCTTGAATTTCTCCTTGAACAGGAATTTGTTCAATTCTCTGAGATCTAAAATAGGTCTGTGTCCCCCTGTTTTCTTTGGGATAAGGAAATAGGGGGAGTAAAACCCTGCACCCTGTTGAGGAATGGGTACCTCTTCTATTGCCTCTTGGGCAAGAAGCATAGTGACCTCTTGATCTAACAGGTTGATGAGAGAGGTCTGAGAATTGAACTGTCTTACCATTGTGGGAGGGGGCATGCAGAGAAAGTGAAGCTTGTACCCCTCTTTTATAATGGAGAGAGTCCAATGTTCTGCTGTTATCTGCCCCCATCTGGGGGCAAAGTGACACAACCTTCCTGGAATGGTGGAAGGTTCTGGTCCGTTGAGGGCCAGGAAGGCTAAGTTCTCTAGATGGAAATCAAAGGCCTTGCGGAGGCTGAGACTGCTGAGACAGTTGAGGCTTAGCAGTCTTTGCTTTCCTTTGTTTAGGTGATTGCTGACTCTTCCGGACAGGCTGACCTGCAGAACGTCCCTGCTGATAAGAGGGATATAACCTCTTCTTTTTGGAGAAGAATGGTTTCTTGAAAGATTTCTTCCTTGCAGGATCAGCTGTGGCTTTGGATAATCTATCCAAAGTGGAGTTATCAGCATCCATCTCATTGGCCTTTTCTTGCCAATTTTTGCCAAATAGATTCTCACCTGTACAAGGAATATTGCCCAGTTTGTCCTGCACCCAGAGCTCCAAATCGGATACCTGGAGCCAGGCAATTCTACGTGCACCTATGGCAATGGCAGAGGTTCTGCTTATGCACTCAAAACAGTCAAAAGCTGCACGATTGACAAATTTAGAAACATCCTGGGCATGTTTAACCAGTGTGAGAAAATCCTGCCTCTTATCTTCAGGAAGAAGAGGGCTCAAAACCTCTAAATTTCCTGTGACTTCCTTAAGGAACATTCCCATATATAAAATATAGGAACTGATCCGGGCAGAAAGCATGGAAACCTGGAAAGTACGACATCCAAAGGCATCCAAAGTTCTATACTCACGTCCTGGAGGATTAGAAGCATGCCTCTTTGCACTCCTGATCCTTCTCATAGCTGACTCCACTACAATAGAGTGGTGAGGAAGCTGAGTCTTCTGGAAACCAGGACACGGAGGTACTCGATACATAGTATCCAGTCTACGAGAGTGAGGAGAGGTGGTAAGGGGTGTTTCCCACATTCTTAACATGAGATCATGTAAGATCTCATGGATAGGCAAGGTAGCTGCCTCCTTAGAAGCCTTGGGATATTGTAGAATCTCCAACTCCTTTGCCCTGGGCTCTGTTTCAGGAGCCATAGTAATGGAAAGACCTCGAGCCACCTCCCTGATAAAATCCTGAAAGGAGATATCTTCTGGAGGAGACATCCTACGTTTGGGAGAGGAAGGCTCCTCGGGGAGAAGTACTCTGGTATCGACAGAACTGTCAGAATCCTCAGACTCCTCCAAGGATTCAAAATACCTTCTGTCTGGATGCTCTTCTAGAGCACGATACCCGTACCGACCGAAGTCGGTGCCGGGGGGATCAATACCGGTGTATCGGTACCGGAAGGCATGGCTTGACTGGGTGCCAGCAATGCAGACACCGATGTCAATGCCGATGCTATTGGTACCGGTACCGATGCTGGCGCCGGAGCCAGTGCCGGTACCGGTTGAACTGTCTGACACAGTTCCGAGGGTGTTGATGCCGCAAGGAGAGCCGCCAGGAACTTCTGGTCTATTGACGCTGCCGATGCCTGGGTATGGGTATCGGTATCGGAGAAAGCAGCCGGTACCCCAGAGCATGGCACTAGTAGTTCTGCCGAGGTTGAGGCCTCGAGAACATCCTGGAGCCCCGATAATGCTTTGGAAGCCGAAGCCTCCCGCCGGGGCAATTTTGCTGGTACAGAACCCTCAAGGGCAATGCCAGAGGCATCTCGATGCTTAGAAGGAGATCTACCCTTTGAGGACTGGCTGGACTTATGTTTAGTTACCTGAGATCCATGGGAGGAAGACGAAGCCCTGGAAGAGGCTGCATCGGAGGGAAAAAAGGGGTGCTGAGCTTAGCAGCCCGGTTTTGTCGACCCCTCTTGGACATCATGGCACAGGCCATACACTCCGAAATGGAGTGGTCAGGACCTAAACATTTAAGACACCACTCATGGGTGTCAGTGACGGAGATGGTACCGCCACACTTGGTGCACTTCTTGAAACCCAAGGCGGGTTTTTCCATAGTAAGGGAAAACTTTTGGGCCTAAGGCCCAAAATGGCGAATGCACCTGAAGAAAAAAGGTTTGGAAAAAAAAAGATTTTTTTTTTTTGAAAAGAAAGAAAGAAAGAACCGGCGGTACCGGTATAGCGTTGAGGGAAGGCAGACGTGACCACAAAAAAGAAGGCGAATAGGAAAATATTTCTGCCATGACAGGAACAACAACCTGCTGGCTCCGCGGAAAACGAAGAACTGGACAGAGGCATTTGGGAAAGGAGGGAAGGCAGCATGCAGGCGCTGTGGGATGCTCCCAAAAGCTTTCTAATTGGATGCTGGGGAGCGTTCCCGCGCAGGCTCCGTCAGTACTGACAATACTCATATGTGAAGACTATATTCCTGCTTGTTCCTGGAGATAAAAATTTCCCCTATTATTAAGGAGCAAGATGGGGTACAACAGCAAAAAAAATCATCCCAAAACCAAACATTTTTTCCCTATATTTAGGTAGGAAGAGGGGTGTGCAACAAAAACAAATCATCTCAAAACCAAAAAAAAAATTCCCTATTTATAGGAAGGAAGAGGGGGTTGCCACAAAACTAAAAATCATCCCAAAACCAAATTTCTTTTTCCCTATTATTAGGGAGGAAGATGGGGGTACAACAGGAAAAAAATCATCCCCAAACCAATTTTTCCCTATTTTTGCTTCGGAAGAGGGGTGTGCAACAACAAAAAAAATCATCCCAAAACCAAAAAAAAATTTTCCCTACTCATCCAGGATAAAGTAGCATGGTATGAAGCTAGAAAGTCCTGACTTAAAAGATTTACTGGTGAAGTCTCTCCCACAAGAAAGAACATACAATCTCTCCAATCTGCAAAAGTAAAAATTCAAGCTTGCGATAAGGAATTGTTCTACCTTCAATGCCTTCACAGTGCACTAGCGGTACTTGCGCTGAGCGTGATAAATGGCAGACAATATCTTGTAAATGCAGTGTTGAAGTAGAAGCTCCAGTATCAATAATAAACTTCAGATTAGATTCTTCTACCTTAGCTTCTAACTCACCCTGAGGATTAAGTTTAAATGCAAAAACAGTCACGCATTCCATGTATCACCTTCAAAATCTTTTGGGTTAGAGTAACATTGGTATATGGGACTGAACTCAGCTTTCGCTGGAGTGAAATCAGCTTTCTGGACATGAAGGTTCTGATTCTGGGGACAGTTATGCTGCAAATATCCAATCTCACCACAAGTATAAAGTCCTCGCTGGGAATTCACATAACCTCCTCTCCCTATGGTGATGCAATCTGTAAATTAAGCAGTTTAGTCTATCTTGGTTTGCTCTTCCTGCTATTCCTTAATAAATTTCAATTCACTGTATCGAGCACCTTCCAGAATTGCATCTGCTATTCTAGCTGGCCAGTCTATTTTTGAGGTCTCCAAAATTTATTTTATTCTTGGATGCAAGCCATTCACAAAAATATTAATGAATCCTGAAGGTGTTTCTTCTTCCTCTCCAGAATAGTCTTTAAAACTAGCATACACCTAGGGGTATGTTAACTAAATGGCGATAGCAGATTCCGTGCGATATCGGAGCCACGGTCCCATTGAAATCAATGGGGTTGCGGCTTCGATATTGCATGGAGTCCTTTACTGCCGTTTAGTAAACATTTATTTATTTATTTATTTTATTTATTTACATTCTCTTATATACCGCGCTATTCTGCATCAGTACGGTTTACATTGAACAAACTGAAATTACATTGAACAGGGCATTATAGCTTGGAGATAACTATTTTTTACAGGGAACATGGGCTATGGAGGGTTATGTGGCTTGCCCAAGACCACAAGGAGCACCTGTGGGCCTAGAAACCCCATATCCCCTAGTGTGAAAATCTGTAACCTTTTCACTCCTATTCTGCCTTAGAGATGTCAGTCTCGACCAATCCTTTACAGGCTTACATACTACTTTAATAGATTCTAACAATTTTTCTCTACTCAAAACAAAACTAACTCTCTGAGTCTTCTCTTGAAATCTGTCAGAGGGTCTGTGAGTGCCCACTGTCAGTTATCCTCACGGACTGGATGAGTAACATGATGAAAATCAGCTGGATTAAAAAACACAGTTCTAAGCGAATTATCCAACTCTGCCCAAGTTGGATTATAACTATTAATTATTTGAGACCATAAAGACCCAAATCTACTAGGGTTATCCCTGTAATTAGGAAAAGTTTTAGCCAAATCAAACACTTCCTTAGGGCTCCAATTTGCAGGTACAGTCATAGAACCTGTCAAGCCCGCTGAGTACAAACGATAAAAACAAGTAGGCACAATCTCACTTCCCTCAGCTGCTGATTCAGAGTTAACTGTATTATCCTGCTGGTGCATAGCTTCCTGAATCGATCCAAGTGCATGATATTATCTATACATTTCATAATGTCTGTCCAAATATCCCTCAGTTCTTTCTATAAGTTCATCAGTAACCCTTAATTCTTTTGCAATAGTAACACTATAACCTATTGCCACTTGTAAGGTCCCTATTACTTGCACAACACTTATATTTCTCTGTCCACACATGTTCTCAATTCTTTGAGCTGGGAGATATTACAAAAATCCAAATTACACAATTCTTCTCCCCCTAACTTCTGTTTCTTTCTAAATATTTCCTCCCTTAGTTCTGCAGCACGAGTGACCCGCACTCACTCAGCTGGTGACTCTTGAGATACCGAAGGAGGAGGAGGAAGAGAAAGAGCAGGATACGGTCTGGCTGAATTTGACAGCACAGTCATGTCTGCTTCATATGCTAGAGGAACAGCAGCCAGGAATCTGTCCTCATTCTCCTCATCTACCACCTTTTTACAAAAATCATTAGTTTTTATCCCTAATACAAACAAGCTTTGTTTCAAATCTTGAACTTCATTCCTATGGTTTCTTTCTCATGAGACATCCATTCCAACCATGTGAGCACAATCCATTCATGACTATTACATGGTAAGCCATTAACCGCCAACATAGCTCAGCTTATCTATGGAGAAAGTTCCCTCCAGTGGAAACTGCAAATCTTCATTACCTCTGGTCACTGAATGCCAATGTGCTATGGAATGGCCAAATCCCCATGCATCTCATGCATACAATAAGAAGGGCTACCTTTCTTAAATGCTAAAGCTCTAGCTCTGTCATGCCATTCATGCATCTAACACTGAGCCTGTCTACTGAACAGATTACCCATCACTGGTAATACTCACAAATCTGACACCTTCTGTCTCCCTTGCCTTGAATACAGAGAGGCATATCTGAGTCACGGCACTAACTGATTGTACTCTGCTCTACCCCTCACCAGTAAAAGCATCTAGACTCTTGGGAACAAATCTCCACATTCAGAGCAATGAGAAAGAAAGCGATAACAATTAATAATACAATTCACACACAGGACCAAAGCGCTTTGGGAGAGAGAGCAAAGCTTGCAACTTCTCTCTCTAAACCCTGCTTACTTCGGTCACCTTATTGGTTTAAAATCCCATCTCACAGCATAATTTCCACCTTACTATTCTACGTCAAACATCACGTTACATCTTTTACTAATGCATATTCATAATGTGCATCTCTATGTCATAGACAAAACTTTCTTATTATTATTAACTGGATAATTCTCTGAGTGTCAAACTCATAATTAGAATTCACAAATGCATGTATACTATTTACAAAATTTCTTTATTAAGTATCCTTAAATACTTCTTAATATTTCACAAACTTTCATAAAAAATTCACATTATTAATATAATTATTCATCACACTATCATATCCTCACTCATACCTAACTAAACTCTCATCCATACAGTAACTTCACCCTACCTGACACCATAACCATCAATGAAACCCAAATACAAGTTTGTTACTTGGGGATAAAACCCTGGATCAATGACTAACCTTCTCAACCCACATCAAAAACATCACAAAAAAGCATCTACTTTAAGCTCAAAACAATCCAGCACCTCAAACCTCTCCTAACCCATCACGACTTCGGCACAGTCCTTTGAGCACTTGTCTTTCCACACTTTGATAACTTCAAGCTCATCTTCCAAGGCTTACCAAAGACAGTTATCCACCAACTTGCCTTCAACACTGCAACTAGCATCCTGTGGAACACTCCCAGATCTGAACATATAACCCCTTTACTCAAACAACTTCACTGGCTACTCATCATAGAATGCATAAAATACAAATCCATCCTCACAATCTTTAAAGTCATTAATCTTCCACCCATCTGCAATCACTAATACAAGAGATACCTGATAACTGCTATGCATACTAGTGCTATTCACCAAAATCCCCCACATCTACGAGAGCCTTCTCACTATTCGCACCATCCCTCTGGAACTCAATCCCTAACAACCTCTGAGCTACAAAGGTCCTAACAGCATTCAGAAGGAACCTCAAAACACATCTGTTCATAGACTGCTTCCCTGAGAACATAACTATTCATCATGTATTCACCTCAGACTCCCCTCCCCATATTCTGAATCCTCCAATATCATCTCCCCCTCTAAAATATCCTAACACCTCATGTTAGAATGCTCAAAGTTGACTACCCTGTTATAATATATTCAGACATATTATATTATATTACCAACTTGATCACGTTGTTATAATGTATTCTGTTGTCACAATGTAAACTGCTTTGATTGCAGGATAAAGTGATATAAAAACACTGTTAAATAAATAAATACATTTATTTCTTTAACACTGTTTTTATACTGCCTTACTACAAGTCAAGGTGGTTTACAAGTAACTATGAAACGAGTACAAATAACAGCACTTAAGATACATGGTTAGTCTTACATAGACCTTGTAATAAACTAAAACATTTGTAAAAGGCGCCAGCGCCAAACTGTTTCATTACTAACTTATCTACAGGGAGAATATACTGGTCATCTGGGTACCTATTTATAAGCAGGAGAGCAGTATTTACAGTCAAAGTCAAGGATTATTTGATTCTGGAAGGTGTCTTGTGGAGAAGATGCTTATGGGAGTTATTCGAAGGTTTGCAGTTGTGCGGTGGTGGTCAGACATGAGTGAGTGGGGGTGGTTTTATTCCTGATCTGTGTTTTGGCCAAAGAATTCTAGAAAGAGATGGGTCTTTACTTTTTCCGGAATTCAGTTAGCTCCTGCATAGCCCTGAGCTTGGCTGGAAGGGAAGGCCAGATGGCTGGGGCATAGAGTGTGAAGGTGCAGTTGCAGGTCGACTGATTGCTCTTAGATTTGTTAGGAGGTATAGAGAGAAGAGTCTGGTTGTTTTGCCTCCTTAACTTGTCGCTTCTGGTCTGTGTAATTAGGCGCTGTAGGCATTCGGCTGATTATTTGTGGATCGCCTTAAATGTGGTGAGGAGTGCCTTGTATTAATTCTTAATAGCATGGGGAACCAGTAAGGGAGTGATGTGTGAGTGCCTTGGTGCACCAAAGATGATCCAGGTTGCGGTATTCTGGGCTAGTTGAAGTGGACAGAGAGTCCATGAAAGATGATGTTGCTATAATCTAAGAGGAGGGTTATTATCACTTGCTATAATCTAAGAGGAGGGTTATTATCTCCAGGAACAAGCAAGAATGTAGTCTTCACATATGGATGATGTCAGTACCAACGGAGTCCATGCAGAAATGCTCCCCAGCATCCAACAGGAAAGCTTTTGGGAGTATTCCACTGCACCTGCGTAAATGCCTTCCCAACTCACTCTCTTCAGTTCTTTGTTTTCCATGGAGCCGCCCAGTATCCTATTTCTAACAGTGGCCAATCTAGGTCATAAGTATCTGGCAGTCTCCCCAAAAAACACAGGTTCTACAAAATGCTTGTATTGGGTCAAGCAGTGATGTCCTGGGTCTCTTTTAATAATAGTTTATGGACTTTTCCTCCAGGAACTTGTCCAAACCTTTTTTAAACCTAGCTACACTAACAAATTCCTCCGGTAACAAATTTCAAAGTTTGATTACATGTTGAGTGAAAAAATATTTTCTCTTATTAGTCTTAAATAAGTTACCCTGTAGCTTCATTGCATGTCCCCTAGTCTTTCTATATTCTGATGACATAAACAATCAATCTACGTTTACTCGTTCCACTCCATTCATTAATTTATAGACCTCTATCATATCTCCCCTCAGCTGACTCTTTTCCAGGTTGAAGAGCCCTAACCTTTTTAGCCTCTCTTCATAGGGGTATCCTTCCATCGCCTTTAGCATTTTGGTGGCTTTTCTTTGTATCTTTTCTAATAATGCTATATCTTTTTTTAAGATACGGCGACCAGAAATGCACACAATATTCAAGGTGCGGTCGCACCATGGAACGATACAGAGGCATTATAATATCCTTTGTTTTATTTTCCATTCCTTTCCTTATGATACCTAGCATTTGCTAAATCTTTTTCTTGGGTGGTGGTTCCTAATGTTTATTTATTTACATTCTCTTATATACCATGCTATTCTGCATCAGTGCAGTTTACATTGAACAAACTAAAATTACATTGAACAGGGCATTATAACTTGGAGATAACTACTTTACAAGGAACATGGGCTATGGAGGGTTAAGTGGCTTGCCCAAGACCACAAGGAGCACCTGTGGGACTAGAAACCCCAGTCCTTCCGGCCCAAGATTGCTGTCCTCTAGTGGAATTTGAACCCCCGACCTTCTGGCCTGAAGTACCTTGCCCCAACCACTCTCGTGTAACCATTGCTTGGGTTGTTCTTTACTAGGTGCATAACTTTGCACGTGTCGAAATTGAATTTCATCTGCCATTTGGATGCCCAGTCTTCCAATTTATTAAGATCCTTTTGCAATTTTCCACAATCCATCAGCAGTATGAAAAAGCTGATTAGTGCTTTTAAAAATTGTTCAAAATGTGGTAATACCATCTCGGCAACTGACACACATGATTGCTACTTGAAATGGCTTCGGCCAGATAACTAGCCAACAGAATGTTCTCTTTGTAAAAAGATGACAAAGAGAGGCCTGCAGAACCGGGCCTCTAAGTTTGGAACTCTCTTCACTTCAGATGCCATATCTTTGGCACTGACGTCATCACATGGATCCTCCTCACATGGATCTCAGGCATGGATCCTCATCCTCCTCACATGGATCTCAGGCATCGAAAGTATCCAAGCACAAGTCTTCCTTGAAGACATAAAATTCCTCAAAGGTAAATCTCATTCCCAGCATCGAGATACCTCGGGCATTGCTCTGGAGGTGGATTGGCCTACCAAAAATCCTTGGCAGGAGGGCCTGCCCTCCAAAGCCATCGTGGGGCTCCAGGATGCTCCCGAGGCCTCGACATCAGGAAAGCTACTGGTGCCATGCTTTGGGACCGTAGCGCAAGTTTCTGTCAATGACACCCAAGCATTGACAACCTCGATAGACCAGCGAATACTGGCCATCAAGCGGAGCTTGGCATCTGTATTTTCAGCTTCGGTTCCCATTAAACCGTTGCCCTCAGGAACCGGGCCATCAATACCGGTACAGGTACCGGCACCGACATTGACACAAGTGCAGGGTGCATCAGGATACATGGCACTGCCATCACTGTTACCCATGCCTTCCCTCGAGTCCATCACCGATATTGAGGCTTGATTCAAATTGTTCCCCGAGCCCGATACCGACATGCATTGGAATTGGCATCTGGAAGAAGGCGGGTATTGTTCCCACCGATAATTTGAGTCCTCTGATTCCAACTCCCTTTTTTGGATGAAGAGTCACTCGATTCACAGAGGCCCCAAGGCCTGCCTTCGGAGTCCTCCCCGCCTCCAGAATGATGCATGTTGCCTCCTGAGGACATGTTCTTCCAAGAATTCATTCGCGACCTAGATAGGGGTCTCTCCGTTACAGTTACATCAGAGACAGAGTTCAGGGCGGAGGAACTGGGGATCCTCCAATACTCAATAGCTCTCAGGGAGGTGGCCACCCTGCTGGTGCACGGCATCCTTCATGATCTGATGCCCCAGATGTGGGAGACTCCCCTCATGATCTCACCTCATACTCAACATCTCGATACCATGCATTGATTACCGGAATGCCCTGGCTTCCAAAAATCACAGCGTCCACAGCTGACAGTCGCACAAGAGCGCATGGTTTGGAAGAATGTATCCTTGAAGGATACTACCAAAAGCAGAGAGCTTCCAAAAAAAAGAGTAAAGTAGCCCAAATGCCCTCGAGTATGGAGCAGACAGAGCTTAAAGATCCCAAATTACCCATGCCTACCAACAGCCAAATTAATATGAATAAAATACAGTCTCTAAAATGCTAGTATGCAAATGCTAGAAGTCTAAAAAATAAGATGGGAGAGTTAGAATATATAGCACTAAATGAGAGGTTAGATATGATTGGAATCTCAGAGACATGGTGGAAGGAGGACAACCAGTGAGACACTGTGATACCTGGGTACAAACTATATCGTAATGATAGAGCTGATCAAATTGGTGGAGGAGTTGCGCTCTATGTTAGAGAGGGCATTAAATCAGAAAGGATTAAAGTTTTGCAGGAAACAAAATTTGCTGTAGAATCTCTATGGATTGAATTCCAAGTAAAAAGGGGAAGGCAACAGCAGTGGGGGTGTACTATTGACCGCCTGTCCAGAATGAACAAATGTATGATGAAATGCTCAAAGAAATCAAGGAAGCTAACAAAAGTTACGGAACAGTAATAATAATGGGTGATTTCAATTACCCCAGTATCGACTGGGTCAGTGTCACGGCAGGACATGCTAGGGAGATAAAGTTCCTAGATTAAATAAATGACTGATTATTGGAGCAGCTGGTTCATGAACCGACCAGAGGGGAAGCCATATTGGACCTAGTCGTTAGTGGAACACCAGATCTGGTGCAAGATATAAGGTTGTTGGGGCCACTTGGCAATAGTGATCATAGCATGATCACATTTGATTTAATTAGTGGAGGAGGGATAGTAAGGAAATCCACAGTACTACCTTTTAACTTTCGAAAAGGGAGACTATGATAAAATGAGGAAAATAGTTAAGAAAAAACTAAAAGGAGCAGTTGCAAAGTGTAGAGATGGACAGATAAAGGGATACCAGAATCCCCAATATGTAATTGAAGATGGATGAATTTCTTGATACAAAATGTGTTTAGAAGTTTGACTTTTCACCTACTTTCTTAAATAGAATAGGATGGCATGATCATGAGTTCTGTGTAACCGTCTTTAAAATAGATGGAACAGTGTTAACGCAAGCATAAAGAACATAGGCTATGACCTGTGCAACCATAGTTCATTGTACAGTCACTGCTGACAAAACATAATTTTTGCAACTTTTGCAATTATAAATTTCATCTAATATACTGTAATTAGATCTTACTCTGTAAAAAGAACTTTGGCGACACCTTGTGTTATTTCATGGTTATAATAAATGACTGTTACTTCCTCTTTTTCTCTAATAAAAAGGAGCTTTTTAGGAGGAAGAATTTGAATTCAATAAGCGTGTAATTATGCCTGTCCATAGTCTGCTTGTTGTCTTCCCTCTGAGCTCAAAGAACGTAACACTTGTGTGTGTGTGATTGTATTACTCTCTGCCTGTCTCTCACTGCTTGATGGACCAGAGACCTAAAGAGCCGTGGTATTGTGGTCAGATCATGGAGTTTTCTTCAGTTGGTGCCTTACTCGGATCTCTGTGTTCCTTCAGCAGTTGGAAACAGCAGACAAGTCTCAAGGACACAGGCAGTGGTTGCCATGAGTGAGTATACTAAAGAATTGACAGATATCTGTGTGTATATTGTGATTGTAATGTAAAGTCGGTAAGGTTAATTCGAGATCTCAGTTAGATAAATGAAGTGAGATGGGGCAAGAGAAAAGGAAGCCCTAATTGTGAAATGAGGCGCAAGTTTTGGTGAAGCGTCCTTATGTTAACATTCGATGACTGCCAGTAACCACAGTTTGCCGTTCCTCCTTTGTGGAACATTTCAGTGGAGCAAACTGAGGTTAGTTACAGTATGAAATGGCTTTTGAAGCGAATTTCATACCAGTCATGAATGTGCCGTGTACAGTTTAAGGCTGAAAGAGTGCAGCAAGCCACTGACTTTGTGTTTAAAAATCCAGTGTTTAGGATGGATAGTGTAAATATAAAAGAAACGGAAACTTGCAGGAAAAAAATTATATCGTTGCTGTATGACTGTAAAATAGAAATTAATCAAACAAAGTTTTAAAGGACTAATTCTCATGTCATAATTGTAGTGTGAAGTTTGTTTCCTCTAATTCTGTGGTTAGGGAATTGTTCTGTGTAGTATAAAAGTTTTGATGTTTACTGCAATAATAATTTATCCGGCAAGATAACAGTTTGACATGACTGCAATATTAGCAGGAAGAAAGTCTTGAGCAACTGTGGTAAGATTTTCTTTGTTAGCCTTATTTACTGATTCCATTCTATGTGTAATAATGCAAATGCTGAAAAATATTATTAGAAACATTACTCCTTGGTGTTTATGTTTCTGGATGCTTTGGGAAAAAATGATTGATGATATATTCTCCAAATTGTATTTCTAGTTATATTTGATGTGAATGAACGGGAAGATCTTCCATGCTTTGATATATTTAGATATTTGATAAATTGTGTGATGTAATAAAGGTTTAAAAAATTGTTTTAACGGAAAGAAGTTAGTAACTTAACTGGAAAATAATTGAATTGCTTGTCAAGTTAAGTCAAGCAAGTTTGTTTACTTAAAGGGAAAAAGTGAATGATACAATTATATTCAAACAAGTGAATTAAGTAATTAAAACAGTATGGCAAATATATGTATAATGTTGAAAGTTCAACTATAATAGTGTATGAGTAAATGTCTGAAGAAAAAATGCTGATATTCTCTTAGGGGCTTGTTTACAAAGCCACGGTAGCGGTTCGCGATCGTTATCGGAGCCGCGGCCCCATTGATTTCAATGGGGCCGCGGCTCCGATAACAACCGCGAACCGCTACCGCGGCTTTGTAAACAAGCCCCTTAGTCTCTTTTAAACTAATCTGCAGGAGTTGATTGGAGGAGTGATCTTAAATTCTCATGTCTTGTATGTTTTAGTTATTATGAAAGACCTCTGCAGAACTGATGTTATTAATTGCAAGTGTGAAGTGAATGCCTTGTTGCTAGTTTTAAATCAGTATCACTGAGTTAGATTTAATATGCCTACCTCTTCTAATGCTACTGTTTGTGTTCTCACTCAGAGACTTCCTATTGGACGTAAGCCACTGGGCTGGTAGCAGTAGTCTTTGCAATCCAAATTACTGATTACTATAACATGTCTCTCATTAAGTTTTCGCGTTTTCTACACTTGGAATAAAAAAACAGCTTTCTTCCGGCTCTTTTCTTGTTACTGTTTGACCTTACTCTGTACTGATGGTTCTGCTTTGCACAATGAGTAAGGAAAATTGATGCAATTATAAGAGTTGATTCTGTGCAGAGTTGGCTGCTTTACTATTTGCTAATGCTCAACTAGCTGGAGTGTTCGCTCTTTCTAGAGCTCTTGAGTTATCTGCTCACTTGATCAATACTGACTTTGCCTTAGGCTTCTTGCATGAGGAGCTCTATGTGCTGAGGGACATAGCTACTACTATGCTGTTTTGTTCTGAAAAGAAGTGGTAATTAACAGTTTTAGTTGGTTTAAATTTGATGTTAAAAAAGGTTTTATAGTTTATGAATGTACACACCCTTATATAAATGTTCCTTCCTTTGTGAGCTTAGATGTCTATGTGAATTAGACTGGAATAGAGAAGAGTACTAGCACTCCTTGTGACCTTGGATAAGTCACTTAACCCTCATTGCCTTACAAAGAAAAATTTCAAGTTATCAATGTTCCTGTTTAATGTGCTGTACCAAGTTTTAGCTGCAATGTGAACTGCTGTGATGAGTGGGGAAAGTAGTACTAGAAAAAATAACAAAAAAACCCACAAAGAAAAGTGCAAACATAGATAAACCAGGTCAGTTGGGTGTGGCTGTGAGGTTATATGCTGAGGTGAACAGATGGGATTTAAGTAGGGGCCTGAAATTGGTGTAGTTATCTTCCAGACGGAGTAGAGTGGGAAGAGGGTTCCACAGAGCTGGACCAAGGAAGAAAAAGGCAGAATGACGGGTAGACTGTAAATGTACACGAGATGGTGGGGGGAAGTGAAGTCGATTAATTGGAAGAGAATGAAGACTACGTGTAGGGATATGGAAGCGGAGAAGACCAGTGAGGTACTGGGGTGCTTGAGTGTGCAGGACGCGGTGTTAATGTTTAAAGTAATGTGAATCATCACCTAAGATAAGACAGCCTTCATAATAATTGTTGGCAAACAATTGAAATGAGTTTAAATTATTTGTCATAAACTGCTAGTTATGTTTTAATGTTTGTTACCCCTTGAATAACCAGATTGACTATATCTTGTATATTGTTAAAGCTGGAGAATACATCACAAACATAATTAGTGATATGAATATGTACAATTGTGTTCCTGACAGGAAAAAGCAATGTGTCTATCAGGCCACATACTAACATTTGATTTGGCAAGTAGACAGAATAAGTTTAGGAATGCAGATGAAAAAATAACTATGTTACAGACTAGCTATGTAATAGTTTAGTGCTAGCTATGGATGTATTATAATTAACAATAGATAATATAATTCTGTTCAACAATTTAAGACTGTCATTAGGGATGAATAATTATGCTTGTTTGCAATTGCATGGAATCAAGAGAGATGCTGTAGTGGAGAGTAGGATTTTTACAAATTATATATTGTATGCACTGAATCTAATGGGCCGAAGAGGAAGAAAATGACTGAATGAAATGCTACTGAATATGGAGACTCCTGATAAAGATCAGCGATTCCAGCGGAACTACTCATGTATGTGCAGCAGTGAAGCCTGGGTAGACGGTCATTGAAAAAGATGGATCTAAGATGTGCATAGCACAGCCCATGGTGAGAAAGGATGCTGCTGACGAATCTGGAGTGATGACTGGTGTCATGATATGAGGGACTAATCTCTGAATTATTGCTAGATCTACGAGAAGCAGTTGGCCACTGCTAGAAAAGGTAGTGCTTACAAGAATAATTGGTAAAGTCTTGCTCTTTGTACACATTTTTATTGAGGCTAAGCAAAGGTAAACAATGTCACATGATTTTGTATAATGATTTCTTCCAATGAACAAGACGGAGCTCACCTATGGACCAGATGTGCCTAGGACTTTGAAAGAACATCTGCAAAATGAAGCCTATTGTAGAAGATTTATTCTGGAATTGGACATGTTTCAGCTACCATTCTTTAGTAATGATTCTTTATAGAATCACAGGGAGGACTGTAGAGATGGACAGATAAAGGGATACCAGAATCCCCAATATGTAATTGAAGATGGATGAATTTCTTGATACAAAATGTGTTTAGAAGTTTGACTTTTCACCTACTTTCTTAAATAGAATAGGATGTCATGATCATGAGTTCTGTGTAACCGTCTTTAAAATAGATGGAACAGTGTTAACGCAAGCATAAAGAACATAGGCTATGACCTGTGCAACCATGGTTCATTGTACAGTCACTGCTGACAAAACATAATTTTTGCAACTTTTGCAATTATAAATTTCATCTAATATACTGTAATTAGATCTTACTCTGTAAAAAGAACTTTGGCGACATCTTGTGTTATTTCATGGTTATAATAAATGACTGTTACTTCCTCTTTTTCTCTAATCAAAAGGAGCTTTTTAGGAGGAAGAATTTGAATTCAATAAGCGTGTAATTATGCCTGTCCATAGTCCGCTTATTGTCTTCACTCTGAGCTCAAAGAACGTAACACTTGTGTGTGTGTGATTGTGTTCTGTATTACTCTCTGCCTGTCTCTCACTGCTTGATGGACCAGAGACCTAAAGAGCCGTGGTATTGTGGTCAGATCATGGAGTTTTCTTCACAAAGGTTAAAGACTTACATCAAGCTTGGGTGTTGTTGAAAACTACTATCTTGGAAGCCCAGACCAGCTGTATTCCACGCTTTAAGAAAAGTGGAAAGAAGTCCAAAAAACTGCCAGCATGGTTTAAAGGTGGGGTCAGAGAGGCTGTTGTTGCCAAAAAAGCATCTTTCAGGAAATGGAAAAAAGAGCCAAACGACGAAACCTGGAAACAGCACAAGCACTGGAAAGTTAAATGCAAGGCATTGATAAGGCAGGCAAAGGGAGAATTTGAGAAGAAGCTTGCTGCGGAAGGAAAAACGTGTAATAAAGACTTTTTCAAGTACATTCGTAGCAACAAAACTGTGAGAGAGTCAGTTGGTCCATTAGATGATAGAGGGGTTAAAGGGGCACTAAGAGGCGACAAGGCGAGAGTGGAGAGACTGAATGAATTCTTTGCTTTGGTCTTTACTGAGGAAGATGTAGGGATGTTACCCATGACTGAAGTGGTATTTAAAGGTGTGGAAGAAGTGAAGGAAATATCGATACATCGGAAAGATGTATTACAACTATTAGATAAACTGAAGAGAAGCAAATCACCTGGGCCGGATGATATACATCCAAGGGTGTTGAAAGAACTGAAATGTGAGATAGCAGACCTGCTATTAGTGATCTGTGAACTATCATTAAAATCATCTGTAATACCTGAAGATTGGAAGATGGCGAACGTAACACCAATTTTTAAAAAGGGTCCCAGGGGTGATCCGGGAAACTACAGACCAGTGAGCCTGACGTCAGTACCGGGAAAACCATCATAAAAAACAAAATTGCTGAACATGTAGATAATGCAAGACAGCCAACATGGCGTTGGACAAGGAAGCTCTTGTCTTACTAATCTGTTATGTTTTTTTGAAGGTGTGAATAAACAGGTAGACAAAGGTGAGTCGGTTGATATAGTGTATTTGGACTTTCAGAAAGCCTTTGACAAGGTCCCTCCTCAGAGACTTTTTGGCAAAACTAAAGAGTCATGGGATAGGAGGCAGTGTACTATTGTGGATCAGGAACTGGTTAAAAGATAGAAAGCAGAGGGTAGGGCTAAATGGCCATTTTTCCCAATGGAGAAAGGTAAATAGTGGTGTATCCCAGGGATCTGTGCTGGGTCTGCTGCTTTTTGACATATTCATAAATGACCTGGAAAAGGGAATAACGAGTGAGATTATCAAATTTGCAGATGACATAAAACTATTTAAAGTTGTTAAAACCCAAGAGGATTGTGGAAAATTGCAAGAGGATCTTGATAAATTGGAAAACTGGGCATCAAAATGGCAGATGAAATTTAATGTGGTGTGTGCAAAGTTGTGCACCTAGGGAAGAACAACCCAAACTATGATTACACGATGAAAGGTTCCACATTAGGAACCACCACACAGGAAAAAGATTTAGTCGTCATTGTGGATAACATGTTAAAACCCTCGGCCCAGTGTGCAGCGGCGGCCAAGAGAACAAATAGAATGCTAGGTATCATAAGGAAAGGAATGGAAAATAAAACAAAAGATATTATAATCCCTTTATATCGTTCCATGGTGAGATCGCACCTTGAATATTGTGTGCAATTGTGGTCGCCGTATCTTAAAAAGGATATAGCGTTATTAGAAAACGTTCAGAGAACAGCCACCAAAATGGTAAAGGGGATGGAAGAAAGACTAAAACGCTTAGGGCTCTTTAACCTGGAAAAGAGACGGCTGAGGGGTGATATGAGAGCAGTCTATAAATTAATGAATGGAGTGGAATGGGTAAACGTAGATCGAGTGTTTATGTTATCAGAATATAGAAAGACTAGGGGACATATTTTTTCACTCAACGTGTAATCAAACTCTGGAATTTGTAGGCTGGGTTTACAAAAAGGTTTGGACAAGTTCCTGGAGGAAAGGTCCATAAACCATTATTGAGAAGGAACCCAGGATATCAATGCTTGACCCAATAAAGCATTGTGGAACCTGTGTCTTTTGGGGAAACTGCTAGGTACTGTCGCCCCCACTGGTGGAGCGTATAGCTACACACCAGGTGGAGCCGCCTTGATGCCTAAGAATAAGAGTTCCCAATATGGCTGCCAGGAGGGCTGCTGGGATATGTAGTTTTACCTTATCCTTTGTTAGGTAAAAGTAGTTTTAAACTTATCCTTCATTAGGCAAAGTAGTTGTAGACAAGGGTTTAGGCAAACAGAGAATTATTTTTATTTGTTGTGTTTGTGGGTTTTCCACCATAGGCAAGTAACAGGCTGAAAAGAACAGTGGATTCTTCTCCAACACAAAGGTATGAAAAATATCTATATATGCACAGTCTTATTGGTAACAGCAAAATAGCTTCTTAGGAACTTGGCTTTCACAGCTCAAACATAAAGCTTCTCCTGGGCACATTTAGCTTCTTTAAGAGTGTTCCTTTCACAGCTCCCACATACAGAAATGCTTTTAAATGTTCCTCTGAGCTTTCCCTTTAGCTGCAGGTTTCACACAGAGCAAACACTGGCTTAACGATGTTCAGCTGTGCACTGTGCTGTAACCTTCACTCAGGCCAATTCCTTGCTATGTCATTCATTCACACACAGAGGGTTTTACTCAACACTCTTCTAGCTCTCCAGCATTACAATAAGAGCATTGCATTTCCTCTGGGTCATCATTATAATCTTCACAGCAGCTGCCTATCTCCATTTCCTCATCGCCATCCTCATAGCATTCTCCCGGCTGTATCTGGTTAATGAGCTGACTGGTTTGTCTCTGAATCATATCATTCAGTTTCTCCACCAGAATCTGTTTCTGCTCTATCTCTTCAGATAACTGAGGTAACTGATATGCAGACAGGGTATTATTTCTACTGCTGTAATCTTTCTGCCTTTTATAATTACTTCTCCTCTCAGGAACTAAATCCTTTAGCTTCCTTACAGGTAGAAACTCAGGAAGAGACACTTGCCTTAGTGGAGAGCCGTTTGGTAGCTTCCCTCTCTCATAGGTAAAGCCAGACTGCTTTCTCTCTGTATGCACTCCTCTCTCTCGTGGCAAACTTCCTTTCTGTCTCTGTTCCTGCTGACTGCTGAGACTTTCCTCGAGTCTCTGCTGGGGTCTGTGCACTCCTCCCTTGAGTCTGTGCCTTCCTTGCAGACTCCCTTGTCGTCCCTCCACTGGACTTCCTTGCTGCCAGCTCTGCAACCAACTCCCCTGTAGTTCCTCTACTGGAGTTCCTTCTTGCAAGCTCCTTCTTCTGCTAGCGCTGCCTCTGCTAGTGCCAGTGCTAGTCCTCGTCCTTCCTGTGCTAGGGCCATTGCTAGTGCCATTGCTAGTGCCATTGCTTCTCCTACTAACTTTCTCGCACGCAGGAGTTTTAAGCTGCTCTCTTTCAGGGACCACGCCTTTTTCCCAGCACAGGTGGGAACTGCTAGGCACTCTAGCTCTGACGTGCTGAAGTGGGCGGGGCTTAATCGTGACTGTGCTATGAGTCAGAAGCTCCTGGTTGCTAGGGAAACCCTGAATGCTCTCAGTTTTAAAGGCACAGGGCTCATTTTCCTGGCATTCCATAGCCTCTGCACTGCCTTCATCATCACATATTCCCCCCCTTAAAAGATTACAGGCAGGGGTGCTACTGTCATCACAGCACGTAATTCTCCTACAATCACCATTCAGAACCTCTTCGGATGCGCCTCTGGATAACGCATCTGCGTTCTGGTGGAGTTTTCCTGCTCGGTGTACTATCTGAAAATCGAACACCTGGAGGGCCATGTACCACCTGGTCAACCTAGAGTTATGGTCTTTCATTTGCCCAAGCCATTTTAACGGGGCATGGTCAGTCATGAGCAGGAACGTTCTGCCGGCTAGGTAGAATTTTAGGGAGTCTACTGCCCATTTCACTGCGAGGCACTCCCGTTCAATGGTGGAATAATTCTTTTCCGCGGGCGACAATTTTCGGCTGAGGAAGAGTACCGGATGCTCCACACCCTCTTGCTTCTGGGAGAGCACCGCTCCCAGGCCGGTGTCTGAAGCATCAGTCTGTAGGATAAACGGCAGAGTGAAGTCCACGCCTCTCAATACCGGCGCGGTACACAGCTCTTCCTTTAACTGCTTAAAAGCTTTTTCAGCCTCCTCGGTCCATCGCAGCTGATTTGGCTTATTCTTTTTCAGCATGTCCGATAAAGGTGAGCTTTTATCCGCAAACCTTGCCACAAATCTTCTGTAGTAACCTACCAGCCCAAGGAAACTACGTAAGTGTTTCTTATTGGTAGGTTGCGGGAAAGTCCGGACACTCTCAACTTTGCTCAACAGGGGTTTTACCATGCCATGTCCCACTAAGTGTCCCAGATACCTCACTTCTTGGGCCCCAAACATGCATTTTGCTGGATTCAGGGTCAGCCCAGCCTCCCTCATTGCCTGTAGCACGGCCTTCACCTGAGCGATGTGCTGATCCCAGCTGGCACTATGGATCACGACGTCGTCCATGTACGCCGTCGCGTACTTTTGATGTGGCCTGAGTACTATATCGACGAGTCGCTGGCACGTGGCTGCCCCTCCGTGAAGGCCGAAGGGCATTCTTCGGAATTGGAACAACCCCTGTGGAGTGCTGAAGGCAGTTTTCTGGCGAGAATCCCTGGTCAGAGGAATCTGCCAGTAACCTTTCGTCATATCGAGTGTCGTTAAGTATCTGGCCTGACCCAATCTGTCAAGAAGCTCCTCTATGCGAGGCATGGGATAGGTGTCGAACTTTGAAATCGCGTTGATCTTGCGGAAATCGATACAGAATCGAAGCGAGCCATCCGGTTTCGGAACCAGCACAACCGGACTGTTCCATGGACTCCTTGACTCTTCGATAACGCCAAGATCCAACATCTCCTTGACCTGATCCATTACCTCCTGCTTCTTTGCCTCTGGGAGCCTATATGGCCGCTGCCGTACCACTTCCCCCGGGGGAGTCAGGATCTCGTGTGCGACAAGCCTGGTTTCGCCTGGTACTGGCGTCAAGACGTCTGCAAAACTGTTAACGAGACCGTTCAACTCCTTGCCTCTGAATCCATGAAAGGCCCTCTGCCATCCTGGGTTCATGCTTTTCTTGACAGTCACTTAACTGGGGTCCGAGGTCTTCCTCCATTCTTTCTTCCACAGTTGCGGCTAAACCTTGCCGATCTGCAAGTCCCGAGGAACCAAAACCTTGGGTTCCACGCACCGACGGTGACAGCATATCCACTTCCTCCAGAGGGGGAAAGCCTACTCGCTCCAAAATAATTTGGGCAATGCGGTCGCCCACATTCACCTGAAAATCTTCAGACCCAAAGTTGAACAGCAGGACCTTTATTGCCCCTCTGTAATCGGGGTTCACGACACCGGCACCCACATCCAGGAAGTGCTTCACCGCGAGGCCCGAGCGTGGTGCAATTCGTCCATAGCACCCCGGTGGAATCTCCATCTGAATCGCGGTATTTACCAATGCCTTCCCATGTTTTTGGACACGTACCTCTTCGGCACTGTACAAATCCAAACCCGCTGCCTGTGGTGTGGCCCTCTTTGGCGGACGTGCCTCCGGACTCATTCTACAAAAACGGAGGATAAAGACAGGCTTCTTAGGGGTCTCCTCCTTAGGCAAGTGTGAAGTCCCTTTCCCGGCCTTTCCAAATAAAGGCCTATAAATAGCTAGTGGGGTACCTGTCTTAAACTTTTTTACTTTATCCACTGAGACATTTACCAATGCATCATGAGAGGGAAGGTTCTCTGTCTCTCCCCCTATGGGTTCTTCCTCTGCTGTCTTTAGGGCTTTGGGCTGGGTTTGGACAGAAACCATTTCTTCCTTGACTCCCAGACCTTGTTGTACCCCGCTTTGGAACTGAGGCCAATCCCTCCCGAGCACTACCTCTTGTGGTAATCGGGGAACTATTGCCATGGGGATCTTTCTCTCTATCCCTAAGGCTTTCACTTGTACACGGTAAACTGGGTATGTGGACGACGTTCCGTGAACACACCTTATTTTTACCGTGGCTACAGGTGAACTGGTTGTTTTTGAATCTAAGGCCCTTATCCTTTTCCATAAGCTTTTGGACAGCATGGACTGATCCGATCCCGAATCAAACAATGCTTTTGCAGGCAAGCCTCGTACTGCAATATCTAACAGGAAGCCTTCCCCAACCTTATTAGATTTGTTCAAAATTAAGGCTGTCCTCAATTTGCAATCTCTTTGTAAGTGTTGGTCACTACCACAGTGATAACACACTCGCTTCACAAG
The DNA here is from genome assembly GCA_033557465.1 of Ichthyophis bannanicus. Lineage (NCBI taxonomy): Eukaryota > Metazoa > Chordata > Amphibia > Gymnophiona > Ichthyophiidae > Ichthyophis > Ichthyophis bannanicus. The sequence goes on along the minus strand of CM066047.1, from coordinate 156,934,091 downwards.
CTTACTTCTAACTGTGGGAACACAATCATTCTTTCCAGGCATTCTGTCCCTATCTGATGCAACAACAGACATTTTAGTAAAAGCCACAGTTTTATCCTTAGCCATAGCCTCGGCTTCTAAAAATCGCTCAGAGAGCGCTATAGCTTTCTGTGCACTATTACAACCCTGTAACATGAGAAAATTTTGCATTCTTTCTGGAACAGATGCTAGAAATTGCTCAAGAACAATGTCATCTACAATTGTCTCGACTGTTTTACGCTCTGGCTCCAACCACTTGGATACCAGCCCTTTTAACCGGTGATAAAACGCCCTTGGTGTCTCACCTGAACGCAACTTAGCATTCCTTAACTGTCGGTGATAGACAGAAGGTGTCAATCCCAGCCTATCCCTGATAGCTCTCTTGACTTCAGAATAGTCATTGGCCAAAGTTGTAGGTACGGCTTGGTAGGCAGCTAAGGCTTCCCCTGATAGAGAAACAGCCAGCCTCACCGCCCACTGCTCCTGTGGCCAACCAGCTATTCGAGCTACCTTCTCGAATGCTTCTAAGAAGTCATCCAAGTTGTCTCCTTCTTTTAACTGACCAAAGTATAGCATGTCCTTGGACCCTAGTCCAATAGCTTGGGCTAACCCCAGTCCTGTGGAACCTGTGGTGGATGGATCTGGCGCTGACGTCTTTCTCACGTAGGCCTCCATTAAGTCCACCAACGGCTTCTATTGGGCCTGCAACCGGACTGCAGCCTTCTCCTGGAGCTCTAGCGACAGCTCCTTCTGGCGGTCGAACTGTGACGCCATCCACTTGAGAACTTCTTCCATGTCAATGGTGCTTGCCATACTGTAACAAAGAGAGAAAAAAAAAACACCCAAGTGTGGCACCCAACACTCAGTGTCTTCCCCTCTTTACCTGCTCCAACCGCCCCACCCAGTACAGGTATCCTCAATGACCCTCCTGAATACCCTGTACCTGATTCTGGTGGTGCGTCTCACTCAGCAGCAGTGTAGGGTCTCCGCAGGACCTTGGACTCTCTCTCTCCCAGTCTCAGCTCGTACCTCCAGTTGGCGTCCTTCCTGTGGATTCTGGAACCGGCTGTGCAATTTCCTTTGCGCATGCGTATTCAGCACTGATCCGTAGCAACTACGCCACTCTGTCGCCCCCACTGGTGGAGCGTATAGCTACACACCAGGTGGAGCCGCCTTGATGCCTAAGAATAAGAGTTCCCAATATGGCTGCCAGGAGGGCTGCTGGGATATGTAGTTTTACCTTATCCTTTGTTAGGTAAAAGTAGTTTTAAACTTATCCTTCATTAGGCAAAGTAGTTGTAGACAAGGGTTTAGGCAAACAGAGAATTATTTTTATTTATTGTGTTTGTGGGTTTTCCACCATAGGCAAGTAACAGGCTGAAAAGAACAGTGGATTCTTCTCCAACACAAAGGTATGAAAAATATCTATATATGCACAGTCTTATTGGTAACAGCAAAATAGCTTCTTAGGAACTTGGCTTTCACAGCTCAAACATAAAGCTTCTCCTGGGCACATTTAGCTTCTTTAAGAGAGTGTTCCTTTCACAGCTCCCACATACAGAAATGCTTTTAAATGTTCCTCTCAGCTTTCCCTTTAGCTGCAGGTTTCACACAGAGCAAACACTGGCTTAACGATGTTCAGCTGTGCACTGTGCTGTAACCTTCACTCAGGCCAATTCCTTGCTACGTCATTCATTCACACACAGAGGGTTTTACTCAACACTCTTCTAGCTCTCCAGCATTACAATAAGAGCATTGCATTTCCTCTGGGTCATCATTATAATCTTCACAGCAGCTGCCTATCTCCATTTCCTCATCGCCATCCTCATAGCATTCTCCCGGCTGTATCTGGTTAATGAGCTGACTGGTTTGTCTCTGAATCATATCATTCAGTTTCTCCACCAGAATCTGTTTCTGCTCTATCTCTTCAGATAACTGAGGTAACTGATATGCAGACAGGGTATTATTTCTACTGCTGTAATCTTTCTGCCTTTTATAATTACTTCTCCTCTCAGGAACTAAATCCTTTAGCTTCCTTACAGGTAGAAACTCAGGAAGAGACACTTGCCTTAGTGGAGAGCAGTTTGGTAGCTTCCCTCTCTCATAGGTAAAGCCAGACTGCTTTCTCTCTGTATGCACTCCTCTCTCTCGTAGCAAACTTCCTTTCTGTCTCTGTTCCTGCTGACTGCTGAGACTTTCCTCGAGTCTCTGCTGGGGTCTGTGCACTCCTCCCTTGAGTCTGTGCCTTCCTTGCAGACTCCCTTGTCGTCCCTCCACTGGACTTCCTTGCTGCCAGCTCTGCAACCAACTCCCCTGTAGTTCCTCTACTGGAGTTCCTTCTTGCAAGCTCCTTCTTCTGCTAGTGCTGCCTCTGCTAGTGCCAGTGCTAGTCCTCATCCTTCCCGTGCTAGGGCCATTGCTAGTGCCATTGCTAGTACCATTGCTTCTCCTACTAACTTTCTCACACGCAGGAGTCTTAAGCTGCTCTCTTTCAGGGACCACGCCTTTTTCCCAGCACACGTGGGAACTGCTAGGCACTCTAGCTCTGACGTGCTGAAGTGGGCGGGGCTTAATCGTGACTGTGCTATGAGTCAGAAGCTCCTGGTTGCTAGGGAAACCCTGAATGCTCTCAGTTTTAAAGGCACAGGGCTCATTTTCCTGGCATTCCATAGCCTCTGCACTGCCTTCATCATCACAGTACGTATGACCTAGATTGGCCACTGTTGGAAACAGGATACTGGGCTTGATGGACCTTGGTCTGACCCAGTATGGCATATCTTATGTTCTTATGGAATCTGCGATGAATCGAATCAAGAGTTCCAAAACTCATTCCTCTAACCTACTGGATAGGGAATCAAGAACCCTTGATGCCTTTGGGTATTTATTTATTTAACATTTCTTATATACTGCCTTTTTTATGATATCAAGGTGGTTTACATTGAACAAACTGAAATTACATTGAACAGGGCATTATAACTTGGAAATAACTATTTTACAGGGAGCATGGGCAATGGAGGGTTAAGTGGCTTGCTCAAGACCACAAGGAGCACCTGTGGGACTAGAAACCCCAGTCCTTCTGGCCCAAGGTTGCTGTCCTCTAGTGGGATTTGAACCCCTGACCGTCCAGCCTGAGGTACCTTGCCCCAGCCACTAGGCTACTCCTCCCTCAAGATCATGATATTGTCAACATATATCTGGTAGTGGATATTGTACTTCTGGATTAGGGAACACAGTGTTTGTAGATAAATGTTGAAAAGAAGGGCTGAGAGAGAGAAGCCTTGAGGTACGTCTTGCCGTTGGGGGAAGGGGTAAAATTTCTTAGGTCCAATTTTTAGTTGTTGGCTTCAGTTGTTTAAGCAAGAATTATTTATTTATTTATTTATCATATATTTGTATACATAGAAACATAGAAACATGATGACAGAAAAAGACCACAAGGCCCATCTAGTCTGTCCTTCCATAACAACTACAACAGTCCACTTTTTACCTTTAGAGATCCTCTGTGTTGGTCCCATGCTTTTTTGAATTCAGTTACTGTCCTCATCTCTACCACCTCCACTGGGAGATTATTCCACGGATCCACTACTCTTTCCGTAAAGAAATATTTCCGCATATCACTCCTGAATCTATCTCCCTTCACCCTCATCCCATGTCCCCTCATAGCAGAACTTGCTTTCAATTGAAAGAGGCTCTCTCCCTGAACATTTATGCCATGGAGGTATTTAAACATCTCAATCATATCACCTCTATCCCGCCTTTCCTCTAAGGTGTACATATTAAGATCCTTAAGTCTGTCCTCATATGCTTTATAATGAAGACCACTAATCATCTTAGTAGCAACCCTCTGCACCGACTCCATCCTGTTCACATCCTTTTGAAAGTGCGGTCTCCAGAATTGCACACCATACTCCAAATGAGGTCGCACCAAAGACTTATACAGAGGCATTATCACCTCCTTTTTTCTGCTAGCCATTCCTCTCCGTATGCACCCAAGCATCCTTCTAGCTTTTGCCGTCGCCTTTTCTACCTGTTTAGCTACTTTAAGATCATCGGACACAACTACGCCTAGGTCCCGCTCTTCTTTAGTGGACAAAAGTACTTCACCTCCTATACTGTATTGCTCCCTTGGATTGCTGCAGCCCAAATGCACGACCTTACATTTTTTAACATTAAATCCCAGTTGCCAAATTCTAGACCATTCTTCAAGCTTAGCCAGATCCCTCCTCATGTTATCTACACCTTCCTGGGTGTCTTCTTTATTGCAGATTTTGGTATCATCCGCAAAGAGGCAAACCTTACCCGACAGCCAAGGACCAAGGACAGATCCCTGGGGCACACCACTGGTAACATCCTTCTCCTCAGAGTGAGCTCCATTTACTTGTACTCTTTGTCGCCTCCCACCCAACCAATTTCTAACCCAAGCAGTAACTTTAGGGTCCATCCCTAGGGTGCTCAGTTTGTTTATAAGTCGCCTGTGAGGAACAGTGTCAAAGGCTTTACTGAAATCTAAATACACCACATCTAGAGCTCTCCCTCGGTCCAACTCCCTGGTCACCCAGTCAAAGAGTGAGGTAGTTGATTTGTGAATAATGCTTACAAGCAGTCTCTAAAAGTGTGCTTAGGTGATCAGGACTTGAGTCAGGCGATCTGTAAGCAAGTAGAATGGTCACATTGCCGTTTGTTATAGATATTGTATCTAGTCCTCCATCAGAGGCCTCTGAGAGCATGTGGAAGTGAGGCCCTTCTTGGCAAGAATAAATACATTCCTTCCTCGGCGCTGCATACGTGATGAATGGAAGAGGTTGTAATCATGCGGGATTAGTTACTTCATTGTCTCACTAAACCAAGATTCAGTGACACGTAAAAGGTTTATGTTATTGTATAGCAAAATGCCTGTGAGAAGTTGGATTTTATTCTGTGCTGATCTGATTTTCAGGTGAGAGATACAGTTAATGTACCTGTGTGAGTGTAATGTAAGTATCTGTGCTTTGGTTTTGATTTGTATGATGTGATGAGTGGGCCTGGGTTTTCTTTTGTGACAGATAAAAATTGTAGCGATGAGTATATATGAATGAATAAAGAGTGGGAATACTGGAATGAGTGATGGGACTGCAAAAGTGGCTAGAACTGCAGTGAGATAGAAGGTGAGGATGGTTCACAGAGTCATAATGCTAAAGAAGGAAACTGTTGCTTAGTAATGTTGAGAGGCAGGAGAGGATTACATTTAACGTAGTTGCATCTGGCTTACTGGCCTCATGTTGCGTTTCTATGATTCAGGCCTTAGTTGTGTAGCTTTCTGCCTTTATGATGTGTATTGCTATGTGGTCCTCGCCTACGAGCCACGTCAAAGGGGCCCCTGGCGAGGCCCTCAGGCATGGGCACCTCTCTGCGCTGCTTCAATGTAAATGTTGCTATCGGCAACTGCAGGTGATGACAGCTAGGAGAGTGGGAGGAGCTCCTGCTCTTAATCCCTGGGTGCTTTATTGTTTGAAATGGAGTCAGGGAGGAAGATGAGGTCAAGGGTACTACCCCTCATGTGGTGGGAGTGGTTATGACTTGGGTATAATGCAGCGACTCCATAGCCTCTAGAAAGAAGGAGGCCTGTTTGCTGGAAGCAGAGGCTAGATTCATGTCTCCAAGGAGGATGAAGTCTTGATGTCTTGAGGGGAGGGAATAAGTGGCACTGAAGAGAGGGGAGAGTTCATCTGCATTGCTGTATGTGGCTCTTTATGTTAGGCAGATTGTTAGGTCTTGTTTGATATGGTAATCATGTCGATAGTATTTGTGGTGGAGGTGTCGATGGTATCAAATTTCAAGTCGCTTCTGGTTGGTATGCCCATCTTTTCTAGTTGTTCTAGTACAGTTATGGTGAGTGTGTGTTGGGGGAGGGGGGCAGAGCTGGTTGACTAGCATGATGTCAGACTCCGTAAACCATGTCTCAGTTATGCACCATTGCCAGTCATCTCCCCAGTCCTTGTATCAGCCAATTTCAAGTACCAGCCCTTCACAGACCCAGTATCAGCTCATTGCCAGTATCAGTCATCCCTCAGCTCCAATATCAGCCCATTGCCAGTCCCAGCCTCATGCCCAGTATCACCCATTTCCAGTCCTAGATCCCCTTCAGTCCTTGTTACATCCCATATCTAGTCCCATACTCAACCCCAATATCAGCCCATTGCCAGTCTTAGTCATCCCACTAGCCCCTCTATCAGCCAACTTCCAGTCCCCCCAGTATCAGCCCCCTCTCCCAGCCCAGTTTCAATCCCCACAGCCCCAGAATCAGCCCCTTCCCAGCCCAGTTCCAGTTGCTTTCCAATCCTAGCCACCCCCCTCCCCCACCACCACCTTGTGGGAGGGTTGGCACCCAATGGTCCTGGCTCTGCCCTAGCAACTCAAGGGAAGCCTGGGCTACCTATCCTGCCTGAACAGGTGTGTGGGTTACACTCTGCATAAGTGCTAGCTGAGTGATTGCATGAACATCATAATTTGAAATAAAGTGCTTCGCTGTGTCCTGGAAAGAGAAATCTTTCTGTTGAGTTTAGCACCCCGAATTGTTTTGAAAAGTTGGCTCCTATGTCATTATGCTCCCTTCAGTAACACCAGTTTCCTCGAGGCACCCCGACTCGATACTCTTTAGGACTGCCACCTTTAAAACTGCTCCTGCATTACGTTTACTCAGCAGCGGGAGCTTCCCCAAGACTCAGCATTCCTCACCCCTTAAGCAATGCACCAACAACTACAGCACATTGTCAATGTCTGACAACTTTACACTCATCTCTTCACGGATCTCTCCCATTCCGAGCAATGACTTGACTGACCCCTTCTCCTCAACCTCAGTTGAGGCTAGAGCGCCTTTTACTGCTTTTGCCAATTTGATCGCCTCTCCATCCTCACGATCAGTACTGCTGCCCTAATCGGATTGGACCTGGTGTCGACCACTATTCCGTCGCTGGTTCTCTCTATGCTCCTAAATGCTCGCAACTTCTTCCCCCTCATTGCATGCTCGCAACTTCTTCCCCCTCATTGCTCCCCAGCCCCCTCAAGTTCTCTCTTCAGTTTGCCAACGCTGTCCGCACGCACTGCGAGCCACCACTGCTAATGTGAGTTCAGGGCTGGTGCTAGTGTTTCTTGCGCTCCCCTGCAACCTATAAATCGGCGCCCCTCCCTTATTAGTATTAATGTTGGCTGCACCCTACCCTCCTTTTTCCCAAAACCGCTTTTGGGAACTTTTTTCAAGCGATATTAGTATTTCTCCTTCAAATCCAGTGATGTAAGAAAATTTCAGCGAAAGAGCAATTGCATAGCCAAAATAAAAATAATTATCAGTAAATACTTAGCATAATACAAACAGGCTGTAATAGTAAAAACAAACAAACAAACAAAAAACCCTTCACTTGGTTTGCAGCTTGTCGTGCTGTGAGGGCTTGTGTGCATTAGTGATGCTGAGAGCTAAACTATTGGTAGTTTAACTACTGGCAGGGTCTCCCAAGATGGACAAGTCTCAGCTGAGGTGCCAGACCAAGACAAACCACCCATCTGGGCAGCAGCAGAATGGGATAGTGTTGACGGCGGAGGATCACATTTCTGTGACAACAGCAACAACACCAAACTTAAACTGCGCGGAAGAAAGGCCCGGCAATCTACTTCTGTATCTTGCCATGAAAACCCAATGGATAGTTACAACAAAACAAATTGTGATATGGTGCTGGAAGATGAGACCCCCAGGTTGGAAGGCACTCAACTAGCTACTGGGGAAGAGCTGAAGGCTTTTCAGAGTAAAGCCAGCATTTATGATGTGGTTGGATCAAAGCCCTCGGGACATCTAACTGCGCATGAAATGAGTCAAAAGCTGTAAAGATGTCTTATGCATTGGAACATGGAACGTACGAAGCATGAACCAAGGAAAGTTGGAGGTGGTCAAGAATGAAATGGAACGTGTACAACTTGATCTGTTGTGTATCAGCGAACTGAAATGGACTGGCATCGGGCACTTTGCATCAGATGATCACATGGTCTACTATGCTGGAAATGAAAGACAAAGAAGAAACGGTGTTGCATTTATAATAAAGAAGAAACTTGCAAGAACTGTCATGAAATACAATGCAATCAGCGAACGCTTAATCTCTATTCGTCTACGAGGAATGCCTATCAACACAACTATAATTCAAGTATATGCCCCAACAACAGCTGCAGAAGAGAATGAAATTGAAGATTTCTATGAACAAGTACAAGCTGAAATTGACAGAACATGCAAACAGGATATCCTGATAGTCATGGGTGACTGGAACGCAAATGTTGGCAACAAAGAAGAAAGCAAAGTAGTTGGAAAATATGGACGGCAACAGAAATGAAGCTGGAGGAAGACTGATAGAATTCTACAAGACCAAAGATCTATTCATCTCAAACACCTTCTTCCATCAACACAAGCGGTACACAAGGACTTCACCCAATGGATTGTATAAAAATCAAATTGACTACATCTGTGGAAGTCAACGATGGAAAAGTTCTATAACATCAACAAAGACAAAACCTGGAGCTGACTGTGGTACAGATCATCAACTACTAGTATGCAAACTCAAGCTAAAGTTGAAAAAGAGCAAACTACTCATGAATGCAGCAAAATATGACCTTGAAAATATATCACTGGAATTTAAAGACTGCCTGCAAAATTGATTTGCTGCTTTAGATACAAATGACAGAGCTCCAGAAGAGTTATGGATTGACATCAAGAAGGTTGTGTTGGAAGAAAGCGAGAAGTCTCTACAAAAGGTGAAAAAGCAAAAACGGCCAAAATGGATGACGGAAGAAACTCTGAAAATTGCCCAGAAACGCAGAGAAGCTAAAGCCAGAGGAGAAAGAAAAACAATAACAGAACTCAACAGAGATTTCCAACGTGCAGCAAGACAGGACAAGGAAACGTACTACAACAACACATGCAAAGAAATAGAAGCAGAAACTTATTAGAGGAAGAACAAGATCGGCTTTCCTAAAGCTATGAGAGTTAGAGAAAAAGTTCCAGCCTCGAATTGGAATGTTACAAGATGCTCAAGGTTCTATGTTGAATGATGCTGAGAAGATCAAGAAAAGGTGGAAGGAATATACAGAGTTTTTATATGATAAAGATCACGTGGACCAACAGTCGTTTCAACCTGTACCTTATGATCGGGAACCATTGGTGATGAAAGAAGAAGTTAAAGCAGCATTGAAAGCCTTATCAAAGAACAAAGCACCAGGCATTGATAGCATTCCCATAGAAGTATTACAGCAATCTGATGCAGCCGTTACCATACTTACAAGGCTCTGCCAAGAAATATGGAAGACAACATCATGGCCAACTGACTGGAAAAGATCTGTGTTTATACCAATGCTAAAGAAAGGTGATCCAACTGACTGTGGAAATTATCGCACAATCGCTCTGATCCCACATGCCAGCAAGATTCTACTGAAGATTATTCAAAAGAGACTACAACCATACCTGGAACAAGAACTACCTGAAGTGCAAGCAGGGTTCAGGAAAGGGTGAGGAACGAGAGACATCAACAGCTTGCAAATGTATTATTCGATTAATCATATAAACAGGGGTACGATATCCCCATGTCCCATCCTGCTCCCAAGTAGCAGGTCCATAGTATGAGACAATTCTCTCAGGTGGCCATTCTTCGGATGTTGCATCCCATTTGTCCCACTGGCCTATTTTCAAGGCCTCCTTCAACTGTCGACTTCTATACACAGGATATCCCAGTTGTTCTCCATGGGAGGTAGGCAAAAGGAAAAAGGAAGGTCGTATGGTTCCCAATACACATGCGCCTCCCCAATGGTGAGGGAGCCTAGCATATGCTCGGGTTCCGCAAATCCAGTACAGTCCAGGTGGTGCTTGCCAAGAATTATATGCTGCTAAATTAGTCCAGATACTGGCAAGTTTGGGAAAACGAACTAGAGGATTGGAAGGTTCTGTAGCGTTGACTCCTGACCACCAAGACGTCTTCTTAGTGGTACTGTTGTAGAACTTTTGATTGAGACAGACCAGCTGCCCCACTTCCATATTAAACAATGGTCCATAGCGAGCAAAACATAAGTTTCTCACTATGGGGTGGGCCAGTACCCATTCACTCGTTGTATTATGTATGTTAGTCTGATTATATGGAACAGAATAGTCCAGTTCTTGTGCCTCCCAAGGCCATTGGTCGCCCATCTTAGTTCCTCCACAAAATAAATAGTCTGAAACGTGGAGACTAGATGCGACTGCTCCCGCTAGCTCAAGGAACAAGTTCTGGGAAGTAGGAGGAATTGCAAACTCTGCTTTCATGGCTTCATAGAAGGAGTGATGTATACGATAAGGTGAAGATACATGAGTCTTGGTGTTTAATTGCAGATACAGGATAGTTCCAGGATCTACACCTCCTCCTGCTATACGCAATCCAAATTTGTATCCCTGTTTCCATTGGCTGGGGTTAACTATGAGGAGTTGCAGAGGGTTACAGGCACCTTTCTGGCATTTCTTGGGCTCAGGTAATTTGATCTTTGTCAGACTGCCTTTACAATTGTCCCCATCTCGTCCCACAGGTGCATTTTTCCATGTGGCAAAATATACACAGTCCCATTTTGGGCAAAAGTAATCATGTTTAGATGCAGTGGCTGTAGAACTCTTTCCGGTACACCGTCCCCATCCGTAGGCTCCTTCTGGACACATATATTTATCATCATGGTAGTACGCTCGCTCCCATGACCCACATCTGTGGTAAGCATTTCTGTTAATTGCATCACAGGCATCAAAGTTCAAGATAATAGGTTTTGTGGGGTTTGCAAGGGGTTTTGTCGCATTTAGGATGGCTCCATCTTCATTATTCCAGCGTATCTCAAATGTATAATATGAAAGGTTTTGTCAGGGGTTATAACAAGTCTTACTTTTCCCCTTTGTACAAATATTCAGTTATGTGCCATTATAAATACACCGGCTGACTGTACCGGTGCAAGTATAGTAGGAATGGTAGAGTAAAGTCTGAGTAAACTTCTGTCCCGTTCGGGTGGTAGTTATGCAGGCTGCACAAGGAGGTAAGGCAAAAGTCTTTTCCAGGAATCCCAAGATCACTGCTCCCACAAGGCAATAGTGGAAGAGCATTGTGATTACAGTCTCTGGAGGTCAACTAGAAAGTTGGGTATGATGAACTTGTTGAGTCTTCATCTTTTCCTGCGATAATGGTCACTCTCGGGTGACGAAAATAGAGCTGTAGATTCTGAAGATTCTTTATAGTGCCGGTTGCCTCCGCAACGTAAGTCGCAATGGAGTCTCGGGGTCATTCACTGACGTCCATTGACCAGGATCAGGAGCAGCTGCCGGCTTTACTCGACTGTGGTGAATCCAGGGTTCCAACTCTGCAACTTTCACTGCAGTGGGGGGTTGACAAGATGACGACGTAGGGTCCCTTCCAATGTGGCACCAGCGGGGTCTTTCTCCACTTTTTCACCCACACGGACATTCCTGGTTTGAAGGGATGCAGAGGTTCAGTCAGGTTGATGGGTAGTCGATCTTGCACCCACGTTTGGAGATTCTGCAAAACAGAACCTAAAGCCAATAGTTCTTGTCTAGTTATTTCAGATCCTATCTGTCTCATATCTCCTTTTATTCCCTGCACTATGGGTGGAAGTCACCCATACAAAATCTCAAAAGGGGAAATTCCTAGGGACTTGGTGGAAGCAGAACGTATCCTAAGAAGGGCTATGGGGAGCGCTTGGAGCCACTTCAGGTGTGTTTCTTGACACAGCTTGGACAGTTGAGTTTTCAGGGTTCTGTTCATACGCTCTACTTTTCCTGAACTCCGGGGTCTGTAAGCAGTGTGTAACTTCCATTGTATTTGCAAAGCTCGAGCTAACTGTTGGGTCACTTGGGATACAAATGATGGGCCATTGTCTGACCCTATAGTCAATGGTATTCCAAATTGAGGAATAATCTCATGGAGCAACACCCTAGTGACTTCTCGGGCTTTCTCAGTTCGGGTGGGATAGGCTTCTACCCATCCAGAAAATGTGCAGACTAACACTAACATATAGTGATACCCATTCGCACGGGGCATCTCAGCAAAGTCCACTTGTATATCACTCATTGGGGTCACCCCTACTGAGTGAACTCTTGGGGGTGGAACGGGACCTTGCTTGGGATTATTTTTGGCGCATATCGGACATTGCTGTGCCACCGAGGCAGTCAGAGATCCTAGCAGTGAAATACAGAAATGGGGTCTCAGGGCTTTTTCCATAGCTGTTTTTCCATAATAAGAACATAAGATATGCCATACTGGGTCAGACCAAGGTCCATCAAGCCCAGTATTCTGTTTCCAACAGTGGCCAATCTAGGTAATATGTACCTAGCAGTTTCCCCAAGAGACACAAGTTCCACAATGCTTGTACTGGGTCAAGCATTGATATCTTCGGTCACTTCTTAATAATGGTTTATGGACCTTTCCTCCAGGAACTTGTCCAAACCTTTTTTAAACCCAGCTACACTAACAGCCTTTACTACATCCTCCGGTAACAAATTCCAGAGTTAGATTACACGTTGAGTGAAGAAATATTTTCTTTTATTAGTCTTAAATAGTTTACCCTGTAGCTTCATTGCATGTCCCCTAGTCTTTCTATATTCTGATAACGTAAACAATCGATCTATGTTTACCCGTTCCACTCCGTTCATTAATTTATAGACTTCTATCATATCTCCCCTCGGCCGTCTCTTTTCCAGGTTAAAGAGCCCTAACCTTTTTAGCCTTTCTTCATAGGAGTATCCTTCCATCCCCTTTACCATTTTGGTGGCTCTTCTCTGAACCTTTTCTAAAATCACTATATCCTTTTTAAGATACGGCGACCAGAATTGCACACAATATTCAAGGTGCGGTCTCACCATGGAACGATATAGGGGCATTATAATATCTTTTGTTTTATTTTCCATTCCTTTCCTTATAAGAACATAAGAACATAAGACATGCCATACTGGGTCAGACCGAGGTCCATCAAGCCCAGTATCCTGTTTCCAACAGTGGCCAATCTAGGTCATACGTACCTAGCAATATCCCCAAAAGACTCAAGTTCCACAATGTTTGTACTGGGTCAAGCATTGATATCCTGGGTCCCTTTTTAATAGTGGTTTATGGACCTTTCCTCCAGGAACTTGTCCAAACCTTTTTTAAACCGAGTTATACTAACAGCCCTTACTACATCCTCCGGTAACAGATTCCAGAGTTTGATTACACGTTGAGTGAAAAAATATTTTCTCTTATTTGTCTTAAATAGTTTACCCTGTAGCTTCATTACATGTCCCCTAGTCTTTCTATATTCTGATAGCGTAAACAATTGATCCACGTTTATCCGTTCCACTCCATTCATTAATTTATAGACCTCTATCATATCTCCCCTCAGCCGTCTCTTTTCCAGGTTAAAGAGCCCTAACCTTTTTAGCCTCTCTTCATAGGAGTAGCCTTCCATCCCCTTTACCAATTTGGTGGCTCTTCTCTGTACTTTTTCTAATAAAGCTATGTCCTTTTTAAGATACGGTGACCAGAATTGCACACAATATTCAAGGTGCGGTCGTACCATGGAGCGATACAGAGGCATTATAATATCCATCCCTTTCCTTATGATACCTAGCATTCTATTTGCTTTCTTGGCCGCCGCTGCACACTGGGCGGAGGGTTTTAACATGTTATCCACAATGACTCCTAAATCTTTTTCCTGGGTGGTGGTTTCTAATGTGGAGCCTTGCATCGTGTAACTATAGTGTGGGTTGTTCTTTCCTAGGTGCATAACTTTGCACTTGTCCACATTAAATTTCATCTGCCATTTGGATGCCCAGTCTTCCAATTTATCCAGATCCTCCTGCAGTTTTCCCACAATCCTCTTGGGTATTAACAACTTTAAACAGTTTTGTGTCATCTGCAAATTTGATTTTATTTTTATTTATTTATTTTATTTATAAAACCAGTCTGCAATATCTTTAAAAAATTTGGAGTACAATATCACCTTTATGCGGATGATATCATGATGTACATACCTTTTACGATTCCTAACCTACCGATTCAACTTCTATCAGACTGCTACAATGAAATTACATACTGGCTAAAAACCCAAAACCTCCACATAAACCATGCTAAAACCGAAGTCCTAATCGTAACAAAAAACCAAACATTCACTCCTCCAACCCACATAACACTACAAAACCAAGAAATTAAAATAAAAAATGAAATAAGATATCTAGGTGTCATTTTAGATACACACCTTACTATGGAAACGCACATTAGAAATACATTAAAGAAAATCTACTTCAAACTCAAAATCCTCAAGCAATTACGCCCCCTTGTATTTATACAAGATTTTATCAATATAATACAGGCTACCATAACTCCACACTTCGACTTCGCCAACTTAATACTTATAGGCATTTCAAAACAGAACATCAAAAGGATCCAACTTGCGCAAAATGCCACAGCTAGAATTATATTAAAGATAAATTCACTCCAACACATTACACCGATACTAGCATCCCTTCACTGGTTACCAATACAAAGCAGGATAACATACAAAACAATAATAACTACATTCAAAGCCCTAAATGACATGGCCCCGAAGACACTCTGTAACCTAATAAGCAAAGAACCACCTAAGCCCACTCATAGAAAAGGACAATCAAATAAACTTAAGATGCCAAAAGAATATATACGAACTCACAAATTAACAAATAATAGAGCCTTTTCCCACATAGCCCCAACAGTCTGGAACTCTTTACCAGAGGACTTACGATCACTAACAGAGATAATAGAATTCAGAAAAAAATTGAAAACCTATCTATTCACTAAACACTATAATACCATAGAAAACCCTCCACTCAACTTAGATAAAGGATAAACATGAACCTGCCCAAAATCAAGATTATACTCCCTACTACAATCAATATGTACAAACTTAAATGAATAATCATTCCATTCCTATGCATTGATACCCCACTTGTATATAGTTACAACTGTTTTAGAGACAGTACTTCTGTTTAAATTATAACACAAACTGTGTTAGTTGATTTACTGAATCATTCTGCTTAATCTTTAAACCCTTTGTTGTACAAGTTAAGATGTTTTATGTAAAAAGTTATAATTGTTCTATGTAAAACAAGCTCTGCATTGTTAATTGTTGTTAATTGTACACCGCAACTGATCGCTGGAAGATGCGGTATATAAATAAGTGTTAAATAAATAAATAAATAAACCAGTTCCCGATCAACAATAGTACACTGCCTCCTATCCCATGACTTTTTAGCTTCGCCAAAAGCATCTGATGGGGGACCTTGTCAAAAGCTTTCTGAAAGTCCAGATACACTATATCAACCAACTCACCTTTGTCTACCTGTTTATGCACACCTTCAAAAAAACATATCAGATTAGTAAGACAAGATCTTCCTTGTCTAAAGCCATGTTGGCTGTCTCCCATTCGGCCATGACTATCTACATGCTGTGTAATTTTGTTCTTTATGATGGTTTCTACCATTTTCCCTGGTACTGACGTCAGGCTCACCGGTCTGTAATTTCCCGGGTCACCCCTGGAACCCTTTTTAAATATTGGTGTTACGTTGGCAACCCTCCAATCTTCAGGTATTACAGATGATTTTAATGAAAGCTCACAGATTACCAATAGCAGGTCTGCAATCTCATATTTCAGTTCTTTCAACACTCTGGGATGTATACCATACGGTCCAGGTGATTTGCTACTATTCAATTTATCAAATAGTTGTAATATATCTTCCCGGTATAGCGATATTTCTCTCAATTCCTCTGCAGCATCACCTTTAAATACCACTTCAGTCTTGGGTAACATCCCTACATCTTCCTCAGTAAAGACCGAAGCAAAGAATTCATTCAGTCTCTCTGCTATAGCCTTGTCTCCTCTTACTGCCCCTTTTACCCCTTTATCATCTAATGGACCAACTGACTCTCTCACAGGTTTTTTGCTACGAATGTACTTGAAAAGGTCTTTATTTTGCATTTTTGATTCCGCAGCAAGCTTCTTCTCAAATTCTCTCTTTGCCTGCCTTATCAATGCCTTGCATTTGACTTGCCAGTGCTTGTGCTGTTTCCAGGTTTCGTCGTTTGACTCTTTTTTCCATTTCCTGAAAGATGCTTTTTTGGCAACAACAGCCTCTCTGACCTCACCTTTAAACCATGCTGGCATTTTTTTGGACTTCCTTCCACTTTTCTTAAAGCGTGGAATACAGCTGGTCTGGGCTTCCAAGATGGTATTTTTCAACAACACCCAAGCTTGATGTACGTCTTTAACCTTTGCAACTGCTCCTTTTAGTTTTTTCTTAACTGTTTTCCTCATTTTATCATAGTCTCCCTTTCGAAAGTTAAAAGGTAGTACTGTGGATTTCCTTACTATCCCTCCTCCACTAATTAAATCAAAGGCGATCATGCTATGATCACTATTGCCAAGTGGCCCCAACACCCTTATCTCTTGTACTAGATCTGGTGTTCCACTAAGGACTAGGTCTAATATGGCTTCCCCTCTGGTCGGTTCATGAACCAGCTGCTCCAAGAAGCAGTCATTTATTTCATCTAGGAACTTTATCTCCCTAGCATGTCCTGACGTGACAATGACCCAGTCGATACCGGGGTAATTGAAATCACCCATTATTATTACTGTGCTGTAACTTTTGTTAACTTCCTTGATTTCTTTGAGCATTTCATCATCCATTTGGTCATTCTGGCCAGGTGCTCGATAGTACACCCCCCACTGCCATTGCCTTCCTCCTTTTATATGGAATTTCAATCCATATAGATTCTACAGCAGATTTTGTTTCCTGCAAAACTTTAATCCTTTCTGAGTCAATGCCCTCTCTAACATAGAGCGCAACCCCTCCACCAATTTGATCAGCTCTATCATTACGATATAGTTTGTACCCAGGTATCACAGTGTCCCACTGGTTGTCCTCCTTCCACCATGTCTCTGATATTCCAATCATATCTAACCTTTCATTTAGTGCTATATATTCTAACTCTCCCATCTTATTCTTTAAACTTCTAGCATTTGCATACAAGCATTTTAGAGAATGTATTTTATTCATGTTAATTTGGCTATGTTAGACATGGGTAAATTGGGATTTTTAAGCTCTGTCTGCTCCATACTTGAGGGCATTTGGGCTACTTTACTCTTTTGTGGAACCTCTCTGCTTTTGGTAGTATCCTTCAAGGATACATTCTTCCGAACCATCCGCTCTTGGGCAACTGTCGGCTTTCCCCTAATATCTAGTTTAAAAGCTGCTCTATCTCCTTTTTAAAGGTTAATGCCAGCAGCCTGGTTCCATCCCGGTTAAGGTGAAGCCCATCCCTTCGGAAGAGCCCCTCCTTTCCCCAGAATGTTCCCCAGTTCCTAACAAATACAAAACCCTCATCTCTGCACCATTGTCTCATCCACGCATTGAGACTCCGGAGCACTGCCTGCCTTTTGGGTCATGCGCGTGGAACAGGAAGCATTTCGGAGAATGCTACCATGGAAGTTCTGGATTTCAACTTCCTACCTAAAAGCCTAAATTTTGCCTCCAGAACCTCCCTACCACATTTTCCTATGTCATTGGTACCGACATGTACCAAGACAGCAGACTCCTCCCCAGCACTATCTAAGACCTTATCTAGGTGGCGCGTGAGGTCCGCTACCTTCGCACCAGGCAGGCATGTTACCAGGCGATCCTCACGTCCACCAGTCACCCAGCTCTCCACATGCCTAATGATCGAATCACCAACTATAACGGCTGTCCTAACCCTTCCCTCATGGGCACATGGCCCTGGAGAAACTTCCTCAGTGCGAGAGGGTTTTACATCACCTGGAGGACAGGTCCTAGTTACAGGATCACGTCCTGCCACACCAGGGTGATGCTCTCCTGTCACGTGACCTCTCTCTTCCATGGCAACAGGGGTGCTGCCAGACTGGAGGTGGGACTTCAGGACTATATCCCTGTAGGTCTTGTCTATGTACTTCTCTGTTTGTCTTATGTTTTCCAAGTCTGCTACTTTAGCCTCTAGAGAATGGACTTGTTCCCTGAGAGCAAAGAGCTCCTTGCACCTAGTGCACACGTAAGACCTCTCACCAACTGGGAGAAAATCATACATGTGACACTCAATGCAAAAGACTGGAAAGCCCCCATCCCGCTGCTGGACTGCTGTCTGCATCTTAGTTTTAAGTTTGTGTCTAGATCTTTAAGTTCTTACTTACTAGGGGTTGCTATGGGTATTTATACCAATAAAACTGTACCTAATACGTTTAATATACCTTGTTCACTTGAAGCTTAATTAATCTCAGGTCCTTAGTGTATGACTGATTTGGGTAATGAGCTTCACCTGAAAGCACCTCCTGTCTTTTAAGATGTGTAAGTACCTATAAAGCTATGATTATCCCAGGGGTGGGTGGGTATGGGGAGGAGGGAGGGAAATAACACTTATTAAAAGAGGGCTGCTACACAGTACCCTGTCTTGTGCTGCTGAGGTAAGCTAAATTCTGATTTGATTTAAATTATAGCTCTTAGCTGCTGCTAGGCTCTAACTTCTTATGAAATTTAAACTACAAGCTCTCTGCTGGGTTCTAAATTTAACCAGAAAGCTCTCTTCTGTGTTTTAAAACTAAAAAGTACTTTTCTGATGCTAGGCCCTGAGTGACTATTAAATGTACACTACAAGCTCTCTGCTGGGTTCCAAATGTAACCAGAAAGCTCTCTTCTGTGTGTTAAATTTAAACTAAAAGTACTTTGCTGTTACTTGGCCCTGAGTGACTATTAAATTTAAACTACAAGCTCTCTGCTGGGTATGAAATGTAACCAGAAAGTTCTCCTCTGTGTTTTAAATTCAAACTTTAATTGCTGCTACTAGGCCCTAACTGATCCAACAAAAAACAGTGGGTTCACAGATTAAGTAGCTTTAATACAAAGAATTATTTTTAGAAAATTACCAGAAGTATATACTCACAGTTGCAGATTTCTCTCCAGAAGTAACAGTAACAGAAGTAACAGTCCCCCTTTCTAGTCCTTCAAGTCCTGTGGCTTGGTGAAATGCTTGAACAAAGGCTGGCCCTAATGCTTCGGGGATGACTGTAGGACCTGGAGGTGGACTACCTTCTGGGGGTGGCAACACTATCCAACCTTGTTCTGTCAAGACTCCTCCCTCCTTTTCACAATAATAGTCTAACTCTCTTGTAGTGTATCGGGGTGCCCAGGAACTAAGGGGCACAGGGAATAGGGCTGCTTGCATTACAGTATTTTGGGTCCTCACTTGTCCTGTAGTGACTGCCTTTCGGGCGGTAGCATCTGCAAATCTATTTCCTCAGGTGACTTCTCCTGTTCCTGTCTGATGACCTCAGCAGTGCATGACTGCCACTTGTTTGGGGGCCCACACAGTATCTAATAACATCAGTATCTCGGGCCCATACCTAATGGCCTTACCCCCTGAGGTGATCAATCCTCGTTCTTTGTACAAGGCTCCATGTGCGTGCAAAGTTGTAAAAGCATATTTGGAATCTGTGTACACATTTAAGCGAAGTCCTTCTCCTAATGTCAAGGCTCTGGTGAGGGCTATCAACTCAGCTTTCTGTGCAGAAGTTCCTGGGGTCAGGGCTGAGGACAACTACCAGATCAAGGATCACCACTGCATAGCCAGCACAACGATGTCCATTGATGACCAAACTGCTTCCATCCACAAAGAAAGTCCGTTCAGGGTCCTCTAGAGGGACATCAGTCAAATCAGGGCGACTTGAGAATACAGTGTCCATGGTTTCTAAACAGTTGTGATCAGGTGGCCCAGGACCAATTGGGAACAACGTAGCAGGGTTCAGAGCTTGACTGACCTTCAATTGTATCTGGGGGTTTTTGCACAGCATGCTCTGATATTTCAACATTCGTGCATTGGTCAGCCAGAAGTTTCCTTTGTGTTCCATGAGGGTCAGAACAGAGTGTGGTACAGTGACTTGAAGAGTTTGTCCCAATGTGAGCTTATCTGCTTCGCCCATTAGAAGGGCTGTTGCTGCAACAGCTCTCAAACAAGGGGGCCATCCTTTTGCAACAACATCTAATTGTTTTGACAGGTAGGCTACTGGTCGTTGCCAAGATCCAAGAGATTAATACTCCCAATGCATTTCCTTGTGATTCATGGACAAAGAGATGGAAAGGCTTCTGAACATCGGGGAGACCTAAAGCTGGAGATGACATCAGAGCACTTTTTAGAGACTGGAATGCTGCATCTTGTTCAGGTCCCCATTCCAGTGGAGACTTTTCCATTCCCTTGGTGGCTTGGTACAATGGTTTTGCTATAAGTGCAAAATTGGGGATCCATATGCGACAGTACCCCGCGGCCCCCAGGAAGGCTCTTACTTGCCTCCTAGTGGTTGGAGTAGGGATACTACATACGGCTTCTTTGCGTTCTGGTCCCAGACGTCGGATCCCACTGGACAACTGGAATCCTAGATACTTGACTTCAGTTTGGCATAGTTGTGCTTTGGCTCTTGAGACTTTGTATCCAGCCTCTTTGAGGAGGTACAAAAGTTCACTAGTAGCTTGTAGACATTCACTTTCTGAATTGGTGGCTATGAGCAAGTCATCCACATATTGAAGAAGAACCCTCTTTCCCGGGTCCACTGGGTAACTTGAGAGAGCTTGATTCAGGGCAGCACTGAAGACAGTAGGTGAATTCTTGAATCCTTGGGGTAATCTGGTCCAGGTGAGTTGGCCCCGCCTTCCTGTTGTGGGGTCTTGCCATTCAAAAGCAAACAGAAGTTGACTAGTGGGGGCTAGGCGGACACAGAAAAAGGCATCTTTCAGGTCCAGGACAGTGAAATGAGTAGCCTCAGCGGGGATCAGTCCCAAGAGAGTATAAGGATTTGGTACTACAGGGTGTATGGTTTCAACTGCATCATTCACTCACCTTAGGTCTTGTACTGGGCGGTAGTCCCCTGTCCCAGGTTTCTTAACTGGGAGAAGGGGGGTGTTCCACGGTGACTGACATTCCTTGAGTAGTCCATACTTCAGCAGTTTCATCAAATGGCTGTGGATTCCTTCAATGGCTGGTCGAGGGAGAGGATACTGCTTCACATGCACTGGTTCCGCTCCTGGCTTGAGTGTGACAATGACAGGGGCTATGTTCTTCGCTAGGCCAGGTGAATTATCTTCTGCCCATACTTCAGGTGGGGCTATGAGGTTGGTAGGTATACAGGGACTGGTTGACTTTATTGGAGGTGCACTATAGAACCACCACTCTTCTTCTCGGGGAACAGTGAGCACCATCAATCCAGCAGGCTTTGGGTTCACAGTCATTTTCATTTCTCCCCCTTCAGCAAAAGATATCTGTGCCTGGAGCTTGGAAAGCATGTCTCGGCCCAGTAGTGGAATAGGGCACTCAGGCATATACAAGAACTGGTGCGTTATTTTCTATCCCCCTAACTCACACATGCGGTTCTGTAAAAATGACTTTGTGGCTTTATTTCCAGTGGCTCCAACAATGGTAACAGATCGAGAGGAAAGAGGAGCTACTGGCTTGGCTACTACTGAATGTTCTGCTCCTGTATCTACCATAAACTCCATGTATTGGTCCGCTATCTTTAAACTGACCATAGGCTCCTGGGAACCCAGGGTGAACTTGGAGCCCGGTCTGGCCTAGTCTTCATCCATGTCATCCAGGTCATAGCCCGTTGCTACTGCCACTCCCTCAATGGCTTCCTCTCTCTCTTGCTGGAACTGTGTTCGGTTCATTCCTCCCCTCCTTCGAAATCGTCCTCCTGGCCTCCAGGGACTCCCTCCTCCCTCGTGGGGGTAAATTTTCCTGAGCGGCGGGATCATATGGGGTATACAATCTATAAGCTTCAGACAACCGCTCATAAAAGGCCGCTGGACTCTCATCTGGACCCTGGAGAACTTCCGATACCTTCCCAATATTCATGGCTCTCTGGCCTCCCTTCTTCAGGCCCTGCAACAAGGCCTGGCGAAATCTGGTTAGGGCCGCCGCCCCCCTTTCATCATTTGGGTCCCATCCGGGATCTTCATTTGGATATTCTGCAACAGCTGCTTGTGGGGGGTTTATTCCTCCCCTCTCTACAGGGTTCTCTTCTAACCATCGGAGGGCTGCTTGCCCGATTCGCCCTCGCTCCTCAGTAGTAAAGAGGGTAGACAGGAGCTGGCGACAATCTGCCCAGGTAGGCTGATGGGTTTGCATAATGCTAGACATTAATTCTGTTAATTCCTGAGGCTTGGCTGTATAGGATGCATAATATGTTTTCCAGTTTAATAAATCAGTGGTGGAAAAGGGTACATAAACTAAGCTGGTTGGTCCTGGCGCCATCTGGCCCTGATCATTTAAAACAGGTATTCCAGGCACTTGGCATAATGGCATTAGGTGCCCTGCTTTCTCCTTCTTCTTCTTGGGAGTTACACTTCTTAAATCATAAGGCTCCCGGGCACAAGTCTCCTTGGTGGGTGACCCTGAACTGTCAGGAGAGCCTCCGCTTTCTACCTCGTCGGAGGACTCGAGTCCCCCCGACGTGCTTGGGCCTGACTCGGGACTATCTCTCGGGGTAGGGTGCTTCTTAGGCCGCTGCAGCGGCATTTTCTGGGGTTCCTCCTCTGGCTCCACTTCAGGCCGTGGGTACTGGGGGAACTAACCTCTGTGGGTACTGGGGTAATTTGGCCAGGATATCTGGGGATTCTGGGGCAGAATACACAGGCGGCTTCTCCTCCTTAACTTTTCTAGTTCCCCTAGTTGTAGCTACAAATATTCTACAGCTTTCCTCATAGCAGCGCTTCATCCATGAGGGCTGCCGCTCACAAGTGCTTAACCAAGAATCAATATAGGGGAATTGGTCAGGATACACTCTTTGTATAAGCTGATGAACTCGAAAAACTGTTTCTAAATCAAAGGTGCCCTCACGGGGCCATGAAGCAGCTAACGCGGGCCCCTCCCTTTCACATAACATTTTTAATCTGGACGGAGTCATTTTCATACCATAATCACCCGAAAATCCTTTACGGAAATTCTTGATCATGCATTCCAACGGAGTTTGCGTGGACTCCGCCCCTCCCATAATCTAAACGTAACTACGTACACATAATGATGTACAGGACAATGCACAAAAAGGGTAGGTAGTATGGCTGTAGGTAAGGGGTCCATACAGTCCACAGAACACTGGGGGGGGGGGGGGGACGACAAACACCACCCACTTCCTACTTTTCGCGACCTGGGCGCAGTTGCCCGGCCAGGAACTGCGCTACTTAGGAGTCCGCTCTCGCTCGGTCTGTATTTCAAGACCTCTCAATCACACAAGCAATCATATTTCAACAAGAAATCATTTTTCAAGTGCCCAAGTTTTCTGACTAACTGACTAGTTCAAACAAGAAGGGTCGATGGCTTCGGCTTACGCTTATGCAGAGCTTACTAGGACCGCCCTTATGGGAGGTGATCAGGCTCCCTTGTCTCGCGCACACTCATGCGAGATTTTCCCAGTTAGTCTATACCAAATATACCAAATTAGTCCTACGCATGCAAGACGTTGTCCCAGGCTGTACTTTCTGACTATCAAATCACAAAAATGTCTACTCACCGGATCCGGTTCCTGATACCACACCAGTTCCTGGGTTGGAACCTGGATTCCCCCCGGGTCGGAGGTGTTGGCCAGCTGGACCCGATGGCCCGCCGAGGCAGGTGGAACCCTCTCCGGCACAAAGGGGCCAGCGGCACCTGAGGTCTCCCCCGCAGTCGGACAGACACGGTTCCAACCAGGCCAAACCTCGAGGCGAATTACGTGGATTATTCACTTTAATACCATTTACTACTCGCACTTCCCAGCCAATGCACCAAGAATATGCTGCAGCAAAGTGCAATCAATGAATAAATCCAGGAGTCAATTGACAGGGTCCAAGCCAGTTTATTGTGCACAGGCCCAGTCAGTCAAAGCTTCAAAAGGAACTGAGCAAAGTTTTTACAGAGACATAACCATTTATACCTCTTTTTCAGTTTGATACATGAAAACTTTCTATTGGTTCTAGCTCGATACATGCAAACTTTTCATTGGTTCCAATGCCCCCTGCACCTGTCCAATTAGAGATCCCTCCAGGGCATAGCAACCAGCCCCCTCCCTCGGGATTGTTCTAACAATGGTGCAGTTCTTGATTTTGATACTTCTCTACTGCAAGGTTATCCCTAGCTCCAGGAATGCATGTATTGAAACATTTCTTTCTATTGCACACAAGAGAATAATGAAAGACTTATGAATTCATCTAAAACTTTTTATTAAGCAGTTTAAAATAGTTTTCTCATTTTTCACAGATTTTTGGTTCTTTTCAAGCTATAATGGAGATTAGGATCCAGGCCTAACTTAGAGGCCCTTCATAGTAGCAGGCCATACTAGGCCATAGCCTGCCACAGTATGAATCCTTTGTTGAATATTCTATGCTGATGACAGACATGTACCAGTGCTGTGTATTCACACATTTTCTAAGCTAAGCAATAACCTTGTAGGAGAAAAGTATCAATGTTTAGAACTGTGCCTTTGTTAGAGAGTTCTGAGCAGGGGGAACAGAGTACTGGGCCCACAGAGAGATCCTAATTGGATGGGTGCAAGGGTCAGTGGGACCAATAGAAAGCTTGCCTGTATTAAACTGAAGAAGAAAGGTATAAAAGGTGTTGTTTACTGGACTCCATGGCTCAGAGCATTTTGATTGTGACATTTGCCTGAGACTGTGCACAATAAATTGGCTTGGATCTTCGAACTGACTCCTGGTTTTATTCATTGCGTGCACTTCGCTGCAACATATTCTTGGTGCGTTGGCCAGGAATGTGCGGTATGTGAATGGTGCGCAAGTGAATATACCACGTATTACCACCTCCAGGTTTGGTCCAGTCGGGACCGCGGCCGACCGACAGCGGAGAGGACCCCAGACGCCGCCGGTCCCCTTGTATCGGAGAGGGTTCTGCCCTGCCACGGCGGCCTGCCGGGTCTGATCAGCCAACACCTCAAACCCGAGGCGAGTCCAGGATTCAACCCAAGGAGAGGGACTGGTTGCGCAGCGCATTAGTGGCCGGATCCGGTGAGTAGCAATTTGTCTGGTTCTTAGTCAGCTAGCTTTGGGGAAGTCTCGCATGCACGAGACTAATACGGTTTAAGGTAACGGTTTAAGGTAACGAGAGCCTGATCAACTCTCATGGTGCATGAGTGTGCGCGAGGACGAAACCCCACCCCTCATGAATAAGTAAGTAAGGTAGGCCTTTATGGAATTTTGGGAACTCGGTGGCATGCCT
Organism: Ichthyophis bannanicus; assembly: GCA_033557465.1. NCBI lineage: Eukaryota > Metazoa > Chordata > Amphibia > Gymnophiona > Ichthyophiidae > Ichthyophis > Ichthyophis bannanicus. Next base: position 156,908,781 of record CM066047.1, on the reverse strand, counting down.
GTTTGTTTGAATGAATGAATGAGAGGTCTTGAAATACAGACCAAGTGAAAGCGGACTCCTAAGTAGCGCAGTTCCTGGCCGGGCGACCGCGCCCAGGTCGCGAAAAGGAGGAAGCGTTTGGTGTTTGTCTCCCTTATTGTTCCATGGGCTGTACGGACCCCTTACCTGCAGCCATACTACCCGTCCTCTTTGTCTGTTGTCTTGTACGTCATAATGGGAGGGGCGGGGTCTGTGCAAACTCCGTTGAACTGTATGATCACAAATTTTAAGAAGGGATTTAGCGGTGATTATGGGACGAAAATGTCGCCGTCCCGGTTAGGAAAATTATGTGGTAGGGAGTGGCCGGTGCTGGACACCGCGTGGCCACCAGAGGGTACTTTTGATGTTAAAATTGTATCCCGAGTGCATGGAATAGTGCGTAGGAATTACCCCGACCAGTTTCCCTATATAGACTCTTGGTTAGAAATCTGTGAAAGACAACCCTCTTGGATGAAGCGTTGCTGTGAGGAACAGTGCAGGATCATGTTAGCAACTACAAAGGGGGTCCCGGGGGCCAAGGGAGAAAAGCCCCCCGTTTACTCAGTCCCCTGCGGAAATTCTAAGTTATCCACCCCAATTCCTGTATAAGCCAGTCCCGTCAGCTCCACCAGTACCCCGAGCAGAGCCTGAGGAAGAGAGAGCCCCTCCAGCTGACATGACTCCACCCCGTCAGTCACCTCCATCGCCCGAAAGAGAGCAGCCCCCTTCCCGAAGCAGGAGTCCCAGTCCCGAACAAAGTTCTCAAAGTACCCTGGCAGGGCTGCCATCACCTGACGGAACAGCCAGTGGGGGATCATCAACTGCCAGTCCAGGGTCACCCGCTAGCCCAAGCTCCAGTGGAAGGGTCTCCGCTGGACCCGGAAATATGCGCTATTCCCTCCGAAGTAGAGAAACGGGCCCGAAAGAAGTTCGCCAGATGCCACTGTGCCAAGTCCCAAGATTGCCTATTCTAGATGATGGGGTTGTGGTCGGGCCAACTAGTCTCGTTTATGTGCCCTTTTCTACCACAGATTTATTAAACTGGAAAACGCACTATGCTTCTTATACTGAAAAACCCCAAGATTTGACAGAATTAATGTCTAGTATCATGCAAACCCACCAGCCTACCTGGTCTGATTGCCGCCAGCTCTTAGCTACCCTCTTTACTACTGAAGAGCAGGCACGAATAGTGCAAGCAACTACCCGATGGCTGGAAGAGAACCCTGTAGCAGATAGAAGAGACCTAGATCCCCGATGGGCAGCAGCCGCAGATTTCCCGAATGAGGACCCAAGATGGGATCCGATTAGTGCAGATGGAGAGAGAGCCCTTAGCCGTTTCCGCCAGGCTGTACTGCAGGGCCTGAGGAGGGGAGGCCAGAGAGCCATGAATGTTGGGAAGGTAGCAGATGTTCTTCAGCGCCCAGATGAAAGTCCAGCTGCCTTCTATGAACGATTAACTGAAGCTTATAGACTTTATACCCCATATGATCCAGCAGCCCAGGAGAATTTGCGTATGGTAAATGCTGCTTTTGTGAGTCAGTCCCAGGGAGACATAAAACGAAAATTGCAGAAACTAGATGGATTTGCGGGCATGAATACAGCACAGCTAATGGAAGTTGCTCAGAAGGTGTTTGTGAATCGTGATCAAGAATGCAAAAGGGAAAGTGAAAGAAAGATGAAGAAGAAAGCTGATCTGCTTGCTGCAGCTTTAGTTGAAGGACGTGGAGGATATCCAAACAGAAGGACCCGAGGATGGGGAAGGGGCCGAGGGAGTGCTCAGTCCCCCTTAGGTGCAAACCAGTGCGCCTATTGTAAGAAAGAAGGACATTGGAAGAATGAATGCCCGAATGTTGGCTCCACCCCCTGGAGAGGGAGGGGGAGCACCAGGAGAGGAGGGGGCCGGTTCCAGCAACGAGGAGGAATGCAGCGCGCACAGTTTCAACAGGAGGAAGCCGCTGTAGAGGGAGTGGCGACTATTGAGGACTACTACATGGATGAGGACTAGGCCAAACCGGGCTCCAAGTTTTCCCTGGGTCCCCAGGAGCCTATGGTCAACTTAAAGATTGGGGACCAGTACATGGACTTTATGGTGGATACGGGGGCCGAACATTCAGTAGTGGCTAAGCCAGTGGCTCCTTTGTCTTCCCGATCTGTCACCATTGTTGATGCCACTGGAACTAGAACCACAAGACCCCTCCTGCAGAACCGTGCCTGCGAATTAGGGGGACGGAAGATAACACATCAGTTCCTGTACATACCCGAATGCCCAGTTCCCCTTTTGGGCCGAGACATGCTTGCTAAGCTCCAGGCGCAGATATCCTTTGTTGAAGGAGGAAGAATGGAGATGACTGTGAACTCGGAATCTGCTGGCCTGATGGTGCTGACTGTCCCCTGAGAAGAAGAATGGCGGTTCTATAGTCCACTTCCATCCAAAGCAGCTAGCCCCCGTATACCCACTAACATCTTAGCTCCACCCGGAGTGTGGGCAGAGGATAATCCACCTGGCCTAGCGAAGAATATAGCTCCTGTGCTCGTCACCCTTAAACCAGGAGCAGAACCAGTGCATGTGCGCCAATATCCCCTCCCACGACCAGCAATTGAAGGTATTCATTGTCACCTCAAGAAATTACTACAGTATGGACTCCTGAGAGAATGTCAATCACCCTGGAACACCCCCCTCCTCCCAGTCAAGAAGCCTGGGACAGGTGACTACCGCCCAGTGCAGTATTTGCGACGAGTGAATAGTGCAGTTGAAATTATACATCCAGTCCTTACACCCTCCTGGGACTGATTCCATCAGAAGCCACTCATTTCACCATTCTGGATTTAAAAGATGCCTTTTTCTGTATCTGCCTGGCATCTGCCAGCCAACTCTTGTTTGCATTTGAATGGGAGAACCCCACTACAGGAAGACGAGGCCAACTCACCTGGACTCGCTTGCCTCAAGGATTCAAGAATTCACCCACTATCTTCAGTGCAGCTCTCAACCAAGATCTTTCGAGCTACTCAGTAACTCCAGGAAAAAGAATCTTACTTCAATATGTAGATGATTTGCTTATAGCCACCAACTCCAAGTCTGAATGTGTGCAAGCCACCAGTGATCTCTTGCACCTCTTAAATGAAGCTGGATACAAAGTCTCAAGAGCCAAAGCGCAGTTGTGCCAAACTGAAGTGAAATACCTTGGATTCCATCTATCCAAAGGAATCCGAAAATTAGGACTTGAGCGGAAGGAAGCAGTATGCCACATCCCAACCCCCACCACCAGAAAGCAGGTGTGGGCTTTCTTGGGAGCTGCGGGCTATTGTCGAATATGGATACCCAATTTTGCACACTTGGCAAAACCCTTGTACCAAGCCACGAAGGGAGTGGAAAGATCACCCATGGAATGGGGCCCAGAACAGGATAAAGCGTTCAAATCACTGAAAACAGCATTAATGTCATCACCAGCCTTGGGCCTACCAGATATGCAGAAACCATTTCATCTCTATGTCCATGAGTCATGTGGAAATGCGTTGGGAGTTCTGACTCAGCCCCTCGGATCCTGGCAGCGACCTGTAGCCTATCTGTCAAAACAATTGGATCCTGTTGCCAAAGGATGGCCACCTTGCCTAAGAGCCATAGCAGCCACAGCCCTCTTGGTGAGTGAAGCAGACAAGCTCACTTTGGGGCAGAATCTTCAAGTCACTGTACCACATTCTGTTTTAACCCTAATGGAACACAAAGGAAACTACTGGTTCACCAACGCGTGAATGCTGAAATATCAAAGTATGCTGTGTGAAAATCCTCGGCTACAATTGAGTGTTAGTCAAACCTTGAACCCTGCTACTCTACTGCCGATTGGTCCAGGCCCTCCTGACCATGATTGTCTAGAAGTAATGGACACTGTATACTCAAGCCGCCCAGACTTAACTGATATCCCTTTGAACAACCCAGAAAGAACTTTCTTCGTGAATGGAAGCAGTCTTGTAATTAATGGACAACGATGTGCCGGTTATGCAGTGGTGACCCTGGACATGGTAATAGAATCATCAGCTCTGGCTCCAGGAACTTCAGCAGAGAAGGCCGAATTAATAGCCCTCATGCGAGCACTGAAACTGGGAACTGGGATCCGTCTGAACGTATACACAGATTCTAAATATGCCTTTACAACATTACATGCCCATGGAGTCTTGTACAAAGAACGCAGATTGATAACCTTGGGAGGCAAGTCCATTAAATATGGCCCAGAAATATTGACTTTATTGGAAGCAGTATGGGCCCCCAAACAAGTTGCTGTAATGCACTGCCGAGGCCACCAGACTGGAGATGGAGAAGTGTCCCGAGGGAACAGATTCGCCGATGCCTCAGCCCGAGAAGCAGCAATCAAAGGAGAAATTTCTACCCCCAACATTGCAGTTCAGGCAGCCATATTTCCAGTACCTCTCAGTGCTTGGACACCATGATACACCTCAACTGAGCTGGACTACTACTGTCAGAATGAGGGAGGGCAGTTATCCGAGACTGGATGGATAATGCTACCACCGCCTGAAGGAGGCTCACCTCCTGATATGACTGTGATCCCTGAAGCCCTGGGTCCAGCCTTTGTCCACGCCTTTCATCAAGCCACACACTATGGAAAAACTGCAATGGAAAAAGCCCTAAAACTGTATTTCTGTATCTCATTACTGGGACCCTTAACTGCTTCAATAGCCTGAAAATGTGTAACCTGTGCAAAGAATAATGCTTGACAGGGTCCTGTCCTACCTCCAAGAGTTCAATCAGTGAGAGTTACCCCCATGGGAAATATCCAAATAAACTTTGCAGAAATGCCACGAGCAAATGGATATCACTACCTACTGGTTCTAGTTTGTACTCTCTCTGGGTGGGTGGAAGCTTTCCCCACCAGAACTGAAAAGGCCAGAGAAGTCACTAAGGCTCTGCTTCATGAAATCATTCCCCGGTTTGGAATACCCTTGACCATAGGGTCAGACAATGGGCCCTCCTTTGTGTCACAAGTAACTCAGCAGCTAGCCCGTGCTTTACAAATACAGTGGAAGTTACATACAGCTTATAGACCCCAGAGTTCAGGGAAAGTAGAGAGAATGAATCAAACCCTGAAATCTCAATTGTCCAAGCTCTGTCAGGAAGCTCACCTGAAATGGCCCCAAGCTCTCCCCATAGCCCTTCTTAGAGTATGTTCAGCCCCCACCAAGTCATTAGGAGTTTCCCCATTTGAGGTTTTGTATGGAAGACCCCCGCCCATAGTTCAGGGAATAAGGGGGGATATGAGTCAGATTGGATCAGAAATCACTAGACAAGAATTGTTGGCTCTAAGTTCTGTCTTGCAGGACCTCCATACCTGGGTACAAGACCAGTTGCCTATCAATCTGACAGAGCCATTGCATCCTTTCAAGCCTGGAGCCTCGGTGTGGGTCAAAGAGTGGAAGAAGACACCGTTGGCACCTCATTGGAAAGGACGGTACGTTGTTCTACTGTCAACACCCACAGTGGTTAAAGTGGCAGAGATCGATTCCTGGATTCATCACAATCGAGTCAAACCAGCAGCAGTTTCTGAGAGTCATCCTTGGACTTCGATCACTAATCCTGCAGCACCATTACGACTCACACTACGAAGAGAATAACCAGCCTTCAACATCTCAGTTATCTATCATCAAAGACTAAGAGACTATGATCATGATGACTGCCTATTACTGTTTCATCTTTGCGGTAGCCCTGGGTCCTCTGGGAACGCCCTGCCTCCTTGTGCAGCTTGTATAACCACTACCTGAACTGGGATGAAGATCACCCAGACTTTATCACTCTTACTATACTTGCACTGGTAAAGTCAGTCAGTGCATGTATAATGGTACAGAACTGAATGTCTGTATGAATGGAAAGACTCGTACCTGTTTTAGACCCCAACAGAATCCTTCTTACTATATGATGGAATGATGAAGATGGAGCCCTCATTAATGCTACAACTCAACTCTCTAATCCCACCAAACCTGCGTACCTGTATTTTGATGCTTGTGATTTGATAAACAGAAATGACTATTATAGGTATGGATCATGGGAACAAGCTTATTACTATGATGACAAATACATGTGTCCTGAAGGTGCATACAGATGGGGAATATGCACTGGGATACATTCCCCAACTACTTATGGAAAACCATCAAAAGATGACTATTTCTGCCCAAAATGGGGCTGTGTGTACTATGCCACCTGGTCTGGTAGCCCTACTGGACAAACTGGAGATAATCGCAGGGCCAAGTTAGAAAGATTACCCCTACTGGAACCCAAGAAGTGCAAGAAAGGTGCCTGCAATCCCCTACGACTTCTCATCCTCGACCCGAGCCAGTGTAAGCAAGGATTCCGGTTCGGTCTACGTACTGCAGGAAGTGGGTCTGACCCTGGGACTATTGTATATATCCAGCTCAACACGAAAACTCATGTCTCTTCACCTTACCGAATACATCACACCTTCTATGAGGCCATGAAGGCAGAGTTTGTAATTCCCCATGCTTCCCGACATCTGTTCATTGAACTGGCTGGGGCTGTAGCATCCAGCCTCCATGTTTCTGATTGTCTTTTCTGCGGAGGAACTCAGATGGGTGACCAGTGGCCTTGGGAGGCGCAAGAACTGGACTATTCTGTACCCTATAACCAAACTGATCTGCATGCCGCTACCAGTGAATGGGTCCTAGCTAGCCCCATTGTTGGAAACCTGTGTTTTGCTCGAGCTGGACCACAATTGACTATGCTAGTGGGGCAGTTGGTCTGTTTGAACCAGAAGTAGTATAATGCTACTACCAAAAAGACATCCTGGTGGTCACGAACCAATGCCCCAGAACCCTCCAATCCTCTAATCATCTTTCCTAACCTTGCCAGGTTATGGACAAATCTTGCTTCTCACAATAACTGGCAAGCTCCACCTGGACTATATTGGATCTGCGGAACTCGAGCATATGCTAGACTCTCTGCCAACTGGGGAGGTGTGTGTGTTTTGGGGACAATAAGACCTTCTTTCTTTCTTCTGCCCAGTTCCCATGGAGAACGACTGGGTTTTCCTGTCTACAAGAGTCGACAGAAGCGAGAACTCTTGAAGATAGGCCAATGGGACAAATGGGATGCAACATCTGAAGAATGGCCACCGGAGAGAATTGTTTCCTACTATGGACCTGCCACCTGGGCACAAGATGGCTCTTGGGGTTACCGCACCCCTGTGTATATGTTGAATCGTATTATACGTTTGCAAGCTGTTGTAGAAATAATAACTAATGAAACTAGTAGAGCACTAACCCTGTTAGCTAAACAAGCCACACAGATGCGTACAGTCATTTATCAGAATCGCTTAGCATTAGATTATTTACTTGCTGCTGAAGGAGGAGTATGTGGAAAGCTGAATTTAACCAACTGTTGTTTGCAAATTGATAATGAAGGACAAGTTGTAGAAGATATAGCCAATCATATGAGAAAGCAAACATATGTACCAGTTCAGACATGGCATGGTTTGCAAACAGGGCCGGATTTACCTTGAGTGAGGCCCTACGCCAACAAAAATTGTGGGCCCCCAGCAGGGGCGGCCCAAGGGGGGTGCGGGGCCTCATTTGCATAATAGGCCTCATTTGCATAAATATTTGCATAATGTTACCATATACTAACTTTTAATAAACGTGCCTCTTAATGAGTGTATGGATAAAGAAAGACTAAAAGATTTCTACATTACTATAATCCAGTGCCAACTGCCAGACACATTAGGAACTACTACAAACACTGCCCATTGGTTCTACCCATAGCAAACCCGCCGTATCCTAACAGCACTACCAGGACTCACAAAGCACCATACTCTACCAATCAAAAGGCAACACTGAAAATATTAAACCAATACATCTCAGAGAACAACAATACATGACCTACTGGGAACAAGTGGCAATGTCAAATAGGAATTATATAAACAGAACACCTCAGCTCAGTTACACATGCAGAACATAGACCATCACCAAACAAGTAATCACAATTTAGAAACAGGAAGACAATAATTAAACTGGGAATCCCAAAAGCCAAACTTGGAATGTACAACACTGTAGAAATAAAACTATACATTAATTTGCTCTTGTACTAAACAAAGCACAGACGTTAATGATGCACATTTACCAGAGCTGACATATTCCAATTAATAAATTCAAAATAAAGAGATATTTTTCTACCTTTTGTGCATTTTTTTCAGCTGCAATTGCTCCAGCCACTTTCTTCTGGTTTCTTCGTGTCTTCTGCTAACTCTCCATCGTCTGCTGTCCATTTGTCCTTTCTTCTCTCTTCTAGTTTTTTTCCATTCTCTCTCTACATCTGCTTTAACATACTAATCTTTCTCCTTTTGCTCTTTCCTCATTCCTATTTCATCCACTCAAATTTTACCCCTGCATCCTCAATCCCCACTTACTCTCCCAATACCCAGCCAATTGTAGATTTTTTATCCCTTCCACACAAAATATTTTTCCCTTCTCCATTTTACTCTTCCAGCCCCATCCCATTCTAATCCTCCCCCAACATCAGCTCCCTTCTAGTTCCAGTCTCACCCAGCATCCATTCCCTTCTAGTCCCTGCATCAGCCCATTTCCAGTCCTAGCCACCCATCAGCCCATTTCCAGTCCTAGCAACCCCCCAACCCAATACCAGTCCTAACCCCCCATCACCCCATTTTCAGTTTAAGCCCCCCCTATAACCCATTACCAGTCCTAACCCCCCCATCAGCCCACTTCCAGTCCTAACCACATCAACCCATTTCCAGTCAGCCCGCCATAGCCCATTGCCAGTCCTACCCCCATCAGCCCACAGCCCATTACCAGTCCTAACCCCATAAGCCCACCTCAAGTCCTAACCCCTCCCCATCAGTCCATTTCCTGTCCTAGCCCCCCCATAGCCCATTATCAGTCCTAACCCCCCCATAGCCCATTACCAGTCCTAACCCCCATCAGCCCACAGCCCATTACTAGTCCTAACCCCATCAGCCCACCGCCAGTGTTAGCCCGCCACATCAGCCCATTTATAGTCCTAGCCCCCCCATAGCCCATTACCAGTCCTAACCCCCTCCCAACAGCCCACAGTCCATTACCAGTCCTAACCCCATCAGCCCACCTCCAGTCTTAACCACCCACAGCCCATTTCCAGTCCTAGCCCCCCATAGCCCATTAAAAGACAGACCCCATCAGCCCATAGCCCATTACCAGTCTTACCCCCCCAGCCCATTACCAGTTCTAACCCCCCCAACAGCCCACAGCCCATTACCAGTCCTAACCCCATCAGCCCACCTCCAGTCTTAACCCCCCCAGCCCATTTCCAGTCCTAGCCCCCCCATAGCCCATTACCAGACAGCCCCCATCAGCCCACAGCCCATTACCAGTCTTAACCCCCCCAGCCCATTACCAGTTCTAACCCCCCCCAACAGCCCACAGCCCACCTCCATTCTTAACCCCCCAGCCCCAGTCCTATCCCCCCCATAGCCCATTACCAGACAGCCCCCATCAGCCCACAGCCCATTACCAGTTCTAACCCCCCAACAGCCCACAGCCCATTACTAGTCCTAACCCCATCAGCCCACCGCCAGTGTTAGCCCGCCCCATCAGCCCATTTATAGTCCTAGCCCCCCCATAGCCCATTACCAGTCCTAACCCCCTCCCAACAGCCCACAGTCCATTACCAGTCCTAACCCCATCAGCCCACCTCCAGTCTTAACCCCCCCAGCCCATTTCCAGTCCTAGCCCCCCATAGCCCATTACCAGACAGCCCCCATCAGCCCATAGCCCATTACCAGTCTTACCCCCCCAGCCCATTACCAGTTCTAACCCCCCCAACAGCCCACAGCCCCTTACCAGTCCTAACCCCCTCAGCCCACCTCCAGTGTTAACCCCCACATCCGCCCATTTCCAGTCCTAGCCCCCACATCGCCCATTACCATACAGCCCCCAAAAGCCCACAGCCCATTACCAGTCTTAACCCCCCCAGCCCATTACCAGTTCTAACCCCCCCCAACAGCCCACAGCCCACCTCCAGTCTTAACCCCCCAGCCCATTTCCAGTCCTAGCCCCCCCATAGCCCATTACCAGACAGCCCCCATCAGCCCACAGCCCCACTGTTCCCTCTAAGCTGTGCGCATGTGCGCGCGCACACACCTCGCCGAGCAAGCGCACATACTTTACAACAGAGCGCACAAAAATTACGGCTCTGATTCTGATAGAAAACAACACAGATGTCTTAAAATTTAAAAGTTATGATAGTAATTACTAGAAATTTCCCGCTTCGTTTAGTAATCGTCTATTTTCATTTAATTTGATTAAAATCAATGTGGTGTACATACTGTATTCTGACGTGTAGTCAAATTTTAAAGTATATAACTCCGAGTGTTGCTATGTGGCGCACAAAAATGTAACCTTCCTTCAAAAGCTGCACACAGCTGATATTTTATGCGCACACAGCCTACAGAAAATTAGAGGGAACATTGCACAGCCCATTACCAGTTCTAACCCCCCAACAGCCCACAGCCCATTACCAGTCCTAACCCCATCAGCCCACCTCCAGCCTTAACCCCCCCCAGCCCATTTCCAGTCCCAGCCCCCCCAATAGCCCATTACCAGTCCTACCCCCCCCCCCATCGGCCTAAAGTAACATTTAATTAAAAAAAAAACGCTGGCTGCCGCCGCGGCAGCATGGACTGTTCCTGCGGGGCCCCCTCTGCTGCCGCGGCAGCATGGACTGACCCGCGGAGCCCCCCTCTGCCCGGCTGAATCGTCCATCCATCCCTCCGTGCCGGCTTTGAGAGGCGCGAAGGGAGAGTGTCTCCCTCGCGTCTCTGTTAAGCCCGCAGGGGCTGATGGGAAATTTCCCATCAGCTAAGAATAGAATGCTGAGAAAGACCAAAGTCAGTATAAGTTAGAGAAACTGCTTTAAACTGCTTTTTGATAAGGTTGTATGAATCCTTTGTTGAATATTCTATGCTGATGACAGACATGTACCAGTGCTCTGTATTCATACATTTTCTAAGCTAAGCAATGACCTTGTAGGAGAAAAGTATCAATGTTTAGAACTGTGCCTTTGTTAGAGAGTTCTGAGCAGGGGGAACAGAGTACTGGGCCCACAGAGAGATCCTAATTGGATGGGTGCAAGGGTCAGTGGGACCAATAGAAAGTTTGCCTGTATTAAACTGAAGAAGAAAGAAAGCCACTTAACCCTCCATAGCCCATGTTCCCTGTAAAATAGTTATCTCCAAGTTATAATGCCCTGTTCAATGTAATTTCAGTTTGTTCAATGTAAACCGCACTGATGCAGAATAGCGCGGTATATAAGAGAATGCAAATAAATAAATAAATAAAAGGTGTTGTTTACTGGACACCATGGCTCAGACCATTTTGATTGTGACATTTGCCTGAGACTGTGCACAATAAATTAGCTTGGATCTTCGAACTGACTCCTGGTTTTATTCATTGCGTGCACTTCGCTGCAACAGTATAGTCCATCTGCTATTTCTTGTTTCTCCTTTTGCTTTCTTCATTTTCTTCCATCAGCCTTTTCCCAGTCCTAGTAATCCTCCCCAGTTTCAGCCTCGCCTCGCAGTGTCAACCCCTTGCATTCCAAGCACTGCCACTGGTATCTATTCCATTCCAGTCCCCCTCCTTCTCCATCATCCAACCCCTTCTAATCCAAATACCATCCCAGGTATCACCGAACTTCCAGTCCCAGTGCCTCCTCTGGTGTCAGTTCCTTTCCTCTGTCCGTCCCCCTTCCAGTGCCATCCCCAGTTGTCAGCTCCTTTCCAGCCCCATCTTCCCTCCAGCCCCCTCTTCCCTCCAGCCCCCTCATTCTCCTCGCTTCCACTCCCTTCCAGCCCCCACCTTCCCCCCTGTTAGTTCTCTTCCAACTCCCCTCCTATTACACAGCCACCTTCCAGCCCCACCCCCAAGAGTCAGTTCCCTTCCAGCTCCCCACTTGTCTGCTCCCGTCCAGTCCCATCCCCAAGCTGCTCCCTTGTAGCCCCCCCATGTCTGCTTCCTTCTAGCTCCCGGGTAGCGTCGGCCCTGTGTAAGTTAGTTTCCTTATTTATAGTTCTCTTTTATTCGTTTAAAATATTTTTTTTAATCGGCTCGCAACAAACCTGAGAAATGAATGATTGGGCCGGTGCTTGTCTTACTGGCAATGATATAAATTATTTAAATAAAAGGGGCCGGCAACCACGTAGGAGTTCCGACCAAACAAAAGCGCGTAAATGTGTGACGTCACCTTGCATGCTCTCAAGATTGCAACTGTCCTAAACTAACGGATTCTTGGGGAGCGGGAAAGTGAGTTTGTAAAGTTTAGCTGTAGTTTATTAAGACCAAAGAGATTGGGAGATAAAGCATGGTACGGAAGGGCAGTCAGTGTTAAATTAGGAAGGAGAGCAAAGGGAATTAGTGTTGTGAGTAACTACAGGCGCGCTGAGGTGGAAGACATGGGATTCTTCTTTTCCCCTCGTTTTATTGAGCCTTCACATAACTATAGAATACGTTTCTCCAATGAGAATGGAACCGACGAGCATAGCTATGCTGATCATATCATACGGAATCAACTTCCTACATCCTTGTTTTTTATATTCGGAGTATGCATTTGTGGCGGTAAGAATAAATACATACTAGGGGAAATTATAAAATTCGGGGCACATCAAACTATTGATATAGGATTTTTAACTAAGAATTGTGTTTTATTAAATTATTAGTGTGTGTTTTTGTAAGATTTAGAGTGGCTAGTCGGAATTATTTTGGGGAGTTAGTATGGGTAGACATTAGACATACATGTCCAAGATATACTAATTACACTTTTATTAACAAATAATGCCTTGGAATATACCTCATAACAGATTTCTAAGTAGTCTACCACAGCTATCATGTGTGGTGGTTAAGTCTTCAAATATTTTAAACCATTACTCCAAGAAGTTAACAAGGCTTAAAGCATATTGGGGGGGGGGGGGGGGGGGGGGGGGGGGGGGAGTAGGATATTCAAAGACATTTACATGGTTTACAGACTTGCAAATAAATGCCTGTTAGTATGATCTGTGCAGGTTCCACCACTGCATACCCTGATTCTACATAGCATCGAGGTGGAGTGGAGGCAGCACCCATTGCTAACCAGACAGCGATGATATTCAGTTGCTGCCCAGTTATTAACCCGGGGTAAAGTTAGGCGTGGCAAAGGCTGGCTTAACTTTACCCAAGGGAGCTAACCAGGCAGTGGCGCAATATCACTGTTAACTGCTAACTCTCTATGTTGTCCACTGTTCTGTCCCCAGAATGTCCAACGCTAACTGATTAGTGTTATGGGACATTTCAACTGGGTAGGAGGCGATATGAGGTGGCACTACCAGCTTTAGTGCTGCTGAATATCCTGCTGACTGCAGTTTAGCGGGTTAGCAGGTCTGTTAATTGGCTAAACCATTTTGAATATGAAACTCTTAGTTCCTTATCGTCCCTCTAGTCTAGTCCCACACCTCTGGGTAGTATACCTCTTCTAGCAGCTTGGAGACTGAACATGTCATCTTTGATGACACCAGTGTACTTATGCAGCTGGCACTGCCTACCAGCCCCAGTATGCTGAGTCTCCAAGTAGCTGGAAGAAGTAGTGAGCCAAGGTGCTGGACTCACTGAAGGGACAACTAAGGAACATAGGTTTTAGTTTGAGTTATTTACTTTCCTGTACTGGCAGGATTGTTGTTTTAACTTCTGGAAAACAAAAACAAAAAACCAGAGGCAATAGAAGTAGGAGATCCCCTCCCCTCCCCAGGTGTTCGGGGAGGGGGGGGGTCTTTTGGGGGACTACAGCCTCCCAGAGTTACAGGTGGCTCCTGAACCCGTCACTGGGTGAGGAGCCACCACGCCTACAGGATTGAGCAGGCAGATAGCATCCTGGACAGCACCCTCGGCTCCAAAGCCGGTGAGTAGGGGCTGAGCACGAGGGGGAAGAGTGCTGTGCTGCTATCTTGCGGTAAGGAGTTCTCTGGAAACAAGAGGAAGATCTGAGGTAACCGGGCAATGTTGGTGGCTTAGGTTAGTGCTGGGCAGCAGAGGCGTGCATTTACATTTCGGTGGAGACATGCTAAGACTTGTTCTGTTTCACTGTAAATCGCTTTGATAAAATGAAAAGTGGTATATAAAAAAAAAAAAAAAAGTTAAATGCTGTGTTGAGGTGCGGCCTAAAACTACGTGACTGGGGTTCGGCAGTGGCGTGGGAAAAAAGATGCCTTCCTGATCGTCCCTCCAGTCTAGTTCTAAACCATTGGAGTTGTGTACATCCTCCCGCAGCTTGGAGACTGAGCATGTTACTCTTTTGGTAACCCTAGTATAAGTAATCCAGGGACCGCCTCCTTGAATCAGTTTTGCTCAGTCTCCACGCAGCGGAAGGAGGTGTGAGTCCAGAGGTCCAGGACTCACTGGAGCAACGATTAAGGCAGCAGCTTGGGCTATCTAGTTGATAGGGATAAAGAGAAATTTTGGTTAAAAAAAAAGAAAAAGGGGCCTGTACTCCTTTAAAGTGATGATTTGATGATTATACTTACTGATCGGTAAGGTGTGCAGGTGGGCTGCCCCCCTTCTCCCCCCTCTCTGTAGCAAGGAGCGTCGGCAGAGTAGTGTGAAGGAGTTGTGCAGGGGCCTCCGGCGTCTGTTCCTCTGAGGTGGGTAAGAGGCCATAGAGGAGCTGCACTGCTGCTGCGCGCCTCGGGAATCCATGAGGTGCGGCGGCGGGAGCGGAAGTGACGCCTGACGGACGCTGCAGGCAAAGAATGGGACCGGAGACTTCCCGCTCAGGAGAGAGCGCATCCCGCTTAGATCTGGCAGTCGGCGACTTCGAGGTAAGCGCCGGGAACAGTGTTTTTGGTACTGCCGCGTGGCTAAAAGCAGGCAGGTGAATTTATTTAAGGTAGGCGCAGGCCGTGAGTGTTAGCGTGGGAAACTAGGGCTTCGGGGTTGTGGCGTTGGGGGGCTTCCCGGGGAGGGGCCTATTTTAGATCGCGTCTAGTGTACAATCGGGGTTTTTTACGGATATTAAAAAACAAAACAAACGGGGCTGGAGGCATTGCACAGCAGTTCTGGGCTCTGGCAGGGCACTGCACTGAAGAGTGCTCTTATGCCTCATCGGCCTAGGTGCCTCTTGTGTGGGGTGCAGAGAGGGACAGTCTCTGAAGCGGGTGTGTGCAGAGGCTGTTCCCTCGAGGCTTCCATGGTGGACATGGTGCAGAAGGGAGAGTCTGAGGCTACAGAGGAGGTTGCATTGGTAGAGGACTCTCCTGGAGACGTTGCGGTCAGTCATTGTAGCAGTGAGGCCAGGAGAGTATCTGACGTCATTGGATCTGTCGGAGGCTTATCTGCACATTCCGATCAGGTTGGAGCACCAACGTTTTCTTCGGTTTGCGGTGCCCATGGGACATTTCCAGTTCCAGGCGCTGCCATTTGGGTTGGCAACAGCGCCAAGAATGTTCACCAAGATTATGGTGGTCGTGGCGGCGGCGTTGAGGAAGGAAGGAGTGTTCACCTGTATCTGGACGATTGGTTGATTCGAGCGAAGTTGCAGGTGGAGAACCAGCAGGCAACCAGTCGGGTGGTGAATTTCCTGCAGTACCTCGGATGGGTAGTGTGATAAGGAAGCTTATCAGGGCCTGGGGAACAAGGATAAAAAGGAGGAATTTACCCTTATCAAAGGACCTGTATTGCAAGGTCAGAGACACAAAACCCCAGTTGTACCTAGAAACCAGATTGTACCAGGCTGCAATAGGTTGCAGTGTCCTTAGTGGTGAGAAGGAGGGGGAAAGCAAGCTCAGGGTAAGGAGCCCTTACGTCGCTGACTTTCCAACTACTCAGCTGCCAAGAGGCAGACTGATTTGCAACACCTGAGAGGAGAAAGGGCAAGGTTAGAGCCTGGGAGGTTTAAAGCTAGGACAGAATATTCAGGAGGGGAGAGGAGAAGGAGTAGGAATGCCTACTGGAGGAGAAATGGAGCTGAAGCCCTGAGAACCAAGAGCCCATGCTGGAGGACAAGACAGGGAAGCTCAGATACATGCTGGCCAGAATATGAGGGAGGAACAACTGAACCAAGCCTTGACCCAGGTATGAGTTTTGGAAGCCTGTCTGATTGGGAGCATTACAGATTTGCTGGAGACAGCGCTTGCCCTGATGGGAGGCAGTCAGTTAAGCCCTCTGAGCCAGAAGTAGAACCCATGCAGCTAGGAGAACAGGAATTAGTTCTGGAAGAGGATGATTCTTACATGGACTGTTCTTTATGCCAAAAGCACAAAGAAGTCCTGAGAGGGAATACATCATAAGGGAACCTTCCAGAGTCCAGTACCCTAGAGAGCCTGTATGTGAAGTGAAAATGTTCTATGAAAAGGAAAATACTTGTGCTGAGAATGTGTGCAGCTGTTTAATTAAAGCATATATATAGTATAATGTTGATTGTACATAGTTATCCCTGTTGTTCCATGTTTTATATTCCCTTGTTCTCTGTAAACTCGATGTTACCTGTACACATTGCAGTATATTTTGTTCGATGTACACCGCGCTGATTTTAATAGCGCGGTAT
Organism: Ichthyophis bannanicus; assembly: GCA_033557465.1. Lineage (NCBI taxonomy): Eukaryota > Metazoa > Chordata > Amphibia > Gymnophiona > Ichthyophiidae > Ichthyophis > Ichthyophis bannanicus. Next base: position 156,892,187 of record CM066047.1, on the reverse strand, counting down.
ATAAGAGATGTTAAATAAATAAATAAATAATAATTGTTTGCTCACTGACCAGCTGAAGTGAGTGCAGTGCAGAGCTTATGCCATTCTCACGGTGGATTTAAGAAGTTCCTTTGGAAGAGAAAAGAGAGCTGATTATGTGAAGCTGATATTTTTGGTTTGGTTTTGAACAGCACTACTAGGCACGTTTGCTAGCAGTGGCTGTGGAAAAGACTTTCTGCTTTGCTTTGGAAGACATTACAAGCTGCTTGTGCCTAAGTTCAGTTATATCCTGTTGTACTAAATATAATCCTGGAGAAGAAATCAATAGGTGACAATTTGTGAACCTTATTTGCGTTTACCTCATAAATAAATTCTGTCAATGCCTTAACTCTTGACCCAACTACAAAAGAGTGTTTTTTTTCTGCCTGAAAGTCAAGTGTAACCTGACTGGACTACCTTTCCCATGGTGCACTTCAAAGTCAGTCAGTCAGTCAGGCACATTGCTGAAGTGGTGGAATCTGCTATAACAAGCACGCCCCTCCACACTGCTGTAAGGGGCTATGGGCGTGACTGTAGGCAACGTATCAAAGAGCTAGTTGGCTTCATCACAGGAATTAGAGTACTTGGGAGCTTGCTTTGACACGCGCAAGGGCAGAGTCTACCTACCTATTTTTTATTTATTTATTTAAAGGGTATTTCTATCCCACCTTATCCTTCAGTTAAGGTGGTGTACACAGCAAGCAATCAATAGAGTTTGTGGTTGTGTTTTCCTGTATTCTTATACTTTACAGTGAGAGTGTATGGGTGTGGGTGGTATGATTAAGGTGAGCTATTTACAATATGCGCTTTTTACAGTTATATACGTGTACTTTCATATCTATACAGTGGGCTGCGGGTAAGGTATTAGCCAGGTCTGGTGATTTTGTCATATGCTCGGTCCATAGTGCTCTATGAATAGCAATGTCTTTAGTTGTTTTCGAAAGTCGTTTGGATCTTCTGTTGATCGTAGATCGTCTGGGAGTGCGTTCCATATTATTGGTGCTGCCATTGATAGAGCTCTTCGTGTGGAAGATTTGCATGCTTTTGTGTAGTTTTTTGGTGTGTTGAATGTGTCTGCTGTGGTCCTTCTCCTGGGTCTTGTGCTGGCGTCGGGTTGTATGAGGGGTTGGAGGCTGAGAGCGGAGTTTCTGTGTTTTGATCCTGAATATGTTTAGTATTGTTTTGTATTTGATACGGGAGCTGATTGGGAGCCAGTGGAGGTCTTTTAGTATGGGGGTGATGTGGTCTTGCTTTGATGATCCGGCTGTTATTCGAGCCGCCGTGTTTTAAACCATCTGAAGTGGTCGGAGTGACTGTTTTGGCATGCTGTTGTAGAGCAGGTTGCAGAAGTCAAGGAGGGGGGTTATTAGAGCTTGACATACTGTGCGGAAATGATTTTGTGTGAGTAGGGGCTTGAGGCGTCTGATTATTCTCATTTTGTAGTATGCGTTATTGGTGGTCCGTTTGATGTGTGATTGTAGGTTTAGTTCCTTGTCGAGTGTTACTCCGAGGTATTTCACCTCGTTTTTTAGAGGTATTGTGGTGTTGATGGAGGGTGGAGGGCTGAAGTTGTTTCGTGTGATGAGAAGTGCTTCTGTCTTGTTATAGTTTATTGTCAGGTTGTTGTCCTGGAGCCAGTTGGACATGCTGTTTAGGCAGTCTGTTATTTTGGTGTAGTCGGGGTTATCTAGGTTGACTGGGGTGTATATCATGATGTCGTCTGCATAGATTGTGTAGTTTGTTTTGTGTTCCTTCATGATGTTGCATATTGGTTGGACGTATATGTTGAATAGAAGTGCAGATGGGGCGGAGCCTTGTGGCACCCCTTGATTGATCTTTGCGGGTCGTGAGGTGTTGGAGCCAATCTTGACCTGGAACTGTCTGTCTGTTAGGTAGGAGTTAAACTATCTTAAGGGGGTGCCGGTTATTCCAATGTTCTGTAGTCTGGTTAGGAGGATTCTGTGGTCCACTGTGTCAAATGCAGCTGAGATGTCTAGGAAGATCATTAGTGTTCCTTGTTTGTGGTTGTCTATGATTTGGATCATGTCGTTGAATAGATATATCAGTAGTGTTTCGACTCCATGGTTTGGGCGGAGCCCGTGTTGATGTATGCCCAGCGGGGCATGTGTGTCGATATGGTCCTGGAGCTGTTGTACAGCCTTTTCCATAATCTTTGCCAGTAGGGGTATGCTGGAGAGTGGTCTATAGGCTGCTGGGTTGTTCTTGGCCAGTGTGGATTTCTTTGGGATTGGTCTTATCGTGGCTAGCTTCAGCTGGTCTGGCATGGATCCTTGCGCTAGTGAGTTGTTTACGATGTTGCGTATGGTGCCGATGAAGCTTTCCTTTGTTGCCTTGATCCAGGTAACTGGGCATGAGTCTGTTGGTGCGGTGCTTGTGTTGAGCGCAGAGATGATATCAGAGATTTGCTTTGTGGAGGGTACGCTGAATTTATCCCATGTCTCGGTGGGCTTGGTTGGGTTGGCGGATCCTCTTGGTTTTTGTTGCGGTGTTGAGTCCAGCTTCTCTTTTAGGTTATCTGCGAAGGCTTGTGGGTCAATCTGCACGTCTTTTTTTCAGGATTTGGTTCGTTAGTTAGATTTTTTACTATCTCAAATAGTTCTCTTGTTATTTTGTAGGCCTTCAGAATGATGTTTGTGTGGTGGTCTCTTTTTGTTTGGTTAATGAGCTCATTGTAGTGCCTTTGTTTTGTTAAGTACAAGGCTTGGGTGGTGGGTGGTGGGAGATTTGTATCGTCTCCAGCGGCGTTCTATCCTTCTCAGCTGCCTTTTTGTGTTACGTATGTCTTTGGCGTACCATGGGGTGTGCTGTCTTTTGGTGTTGGTTGCTGTCGCGGCTTTGTGTCTGTTGGTTTTGGCTGCTGCATTGATGACGTTATTCCATGTGCTTACTTGCTTGCTCAGATTGTCTGTTTCTGGGTCAAGGTAGGGTAGTGTCGCTTGTAGGAATTGTTCCTTGTCTTAGCGTTTGAATCTTCTTGGCCCAGGTGGAGTGTTTTGTTGTGTCTCTCCCTTTGAGCTATGATTTCTATTTTGATTCTGTAGTGGTCTGACCACGGTACTGGAGTGACCGTGGGTGCTGAGATGCCACCTTTTGTCGAGTAGGTAGTTGGGGGCAAATATGAGGTCTGGAGATGATCCATGTCTGTGGGTTGGGGTGCTGATCAGTTGTGTATATTGTAGTGAGTCCATGGCTTGCAGGAAGGTCTCTTTGTCCTTGATGGTAGCTGAGCTGAGATTGAAGTCTCCCATTAGTAGAAGTGGTTTATGGGTTGAGTTGACTGCACAGACGGCCTCTAGTGTGGAGGCTAGTTCTTCTGTTGGAGCGTGGGGGGGGGGGGGTTCTGTAGATGAGGCACAAGGCTGTCTGCTTATTTTCTACAATAATTGTATTACATTGGTCTGAGTTTGTTGATGTGTGGGTTTTGAGCTTTAGGGTGTTCTTTGCAATGATCAGAACCCCGCCTCCTCTTTTCTGTGTGCGTGGGTTGTTGAAAGCTGTGTATGCAGGTGGGACTAATTGATTGAGGAGTACATTGTCTGTGGGTGTGAGCCATGTTTCGGTAATGCAGAGGATGTCAGGTTGTTGGTCAGCTATGTGGTCTCTGAGTGTGTTTTATTTTGTTTCTCACTGATCTGGCGTTTATGAGCTCTATGGAGGTGGTGGTTGGTGTGTTTGGAGCCTTGGGGTCTGTTTTTGTGTTTGTGTGTGGGTTAGGTTTGTGGTCTGGGTGTCTCTTGTATGTGTTTTTCTTTCTGTAGTGCGGATATAGTGCGGATTCAGAAATCAAGGCAGTTAATTCGGGGGTTCCTGGCGAACAGGGCCCCTTCCGCATGGCAGTATTTACAGCTCTTAAGGACAATGGTGGCCACGCTGGAGATGGTGCCGTGGGCCAGAGCTCACATGAGACTTCTACAGAGGGCGCTGCTCAGAAGATGGTCTCATCAGTCCGACCCGTTATTCAGAAGTTTGCTGTGTCCGCTGGAGGCACGCAGATCGCTACAGTGGTGGCTGTGTCTGGGGAGTCTGGAGAAAGGGATGCCTCAAGTTGCCGGATTGGAAGCTGTTGACAACAGACGCGAGTCTGTTCGGCTGGGGGGCGCACTTCGAAGGGCAGTACGCCCAGATCCAGTGGTCAGACCAGGAGAAGACGTGGTCCATCAACAGGTTGGAGTTACAGGCAGTATCGTTGGCTCTACAGGCCTTGCAGGGTCTGCTACAGGGACGGGCGATCAGGGTACTCTCAGACAATGCCACAGCGGTGGCATACATCAATCAGCAAGGCGGAACCAGCAGCGTCCAGCTGGAAGAGGAAGTGGACGGCTTGTTAGCTTGGGCCGAGTTGCACCTGGAAGCGTTGTCAGCGGTGCATGTAGCAGGGGTGGACAATGTGACCACCGACTTCTTGAGTCGAGTCAGGGTGGACCCGGGAGAATGAGTTCTTCATCAGGAAGTCTTCAATTCCCTGGTACAGCGATGGTGTCAGCCAGTGATGGATCTGATGGCAACGTTCGAATCAGCAAATGTGGAAAGATTCTACTGCAGAAGAAGAGAGAGAATGTCAGAGGGATTGGATGCCCTGATGCAAAGGTGGCTGGAGGAAAGTCTTCTGTACGTTTTCCCGCCATGGGTGCTCATTGGCAGAGTTCTCCAGCGCATAGAAAGACACAGGTCCAGTGCTTCTGGTGGCGCCGAATTGGCCAAGGTGGCCTTGGTATGCCGACTTAATGCGTCTTCTGGTGAGTCGGTTTTTGCTTACGGCTTGGCTCTTGAGAGGGCAAGGCTGAAGGTCAAGGGATACTCGGCAGCGGTGAATTCTACGTTACTGAGGTCTAGGCGTCGTTCCACTTCCTTGGCATACGTGCGAGTTTGGTGACTGAGGCCTGGTGCGAGGCTAGACGGCTGCAGGCATTGAGGGCCACGTTAGCACAGGTTTTGGCCTTTTTGCAGGATGGATTTGATAAAGGCTTGGCAGCGTCTTCTCTTAAGGTGCAGTTGGCAGCACTGGCCTGTTATCGAAGGAAGGTACAGGGGAGGACACTGGGAGCTCATCTGGATGTGAAAAGATTTTTGAGAGCGGCCTCTTTGTTGAGATCCCCTGCAGGATTGTGGTTCCGGGGTGGGACCTTAATGTGGTACTGGAGGCACTGGTTAGGGAGCCGTTTGAGCCTTTGGCAAAGGCAACTTTGAAGGATCTCACGCTAAAGGTGGTGTTGGTAGCTATCACATCGGCAAGGAGAATCTCGGAGTTACAGGCCTTGTTGTGTAGGGAACCATTTTTGTCCTTTTCAAGCAAGAAGGTAGTACTGAGGGACGGTCCCATCGTTTTTGCCTAAAGTGGTGTTGGCCTTTCATTTCAATCAGGTGGTATCCTTGCCAGTCTTTGAAGGGTCAGTTGCAGATGTGGCTAAAGGGTGGTTGCATAGGTTGGATATAGGCAGGGCGCTGAAGAAATATTTGCAGAGGACGGAGGTGTTCCGCAAGTCGGACAGGTTGTTTGTCCTGTTTGGTGGATCTCGGAAAGGAGAACCGGCTTCTAAGGCATCTATAGCTCGGAGGATTAAGGAAGCGATTGTGGTAGCGTATCTCTTAAAGGGCAGAGTAGTGCCGAAGGGTTTGAAGGCACATTCGACTAGAGCTCAGGCGGCATCCTGGGCGGAGTTTAGCTTGGTTCCAGCGGCGGAAATCTGTAGGGCGGCGACTTGGTTGTCACTGCATGCTTTTGTCAAGCATTACAGGATTGATGTGCAGGTGGAAGGGGATGCTAGGTTTGGGTCAGCGGTACTTTAGGCTGGTCTGGCAGGTCCCTCCCGGTAAAATGTTCACTGCTCTGTTACATCTCCAATGGTTCGGGACTAGACTGGAGGGACGATCAGGAAGGTGAAATTAGACTTACTGCTAATTGTAGTTCCTGGAGTAACTCCAGTCTAATCCCGCATCCCTCCCTATTGTGGACTGCCAGGATGTGGCCTGAAGACTGGGGAAGGGGATGTTGCAGGGTTTTTAAGGGGCGAGTCGCATCAGGCTTGCAAATGTATAGGATCATAGTTCTTTCTCGCTAAGAGTCAAGGGCCTCTTCAAGGGGCACGGTAGAAGGAGCAGCGCCTGCATCCAGTATTATAATCTTAATATTCAGAGCGTGTAGGGCTTGATTGTTCATTGGTTTTCCGTAGATAGGTGTTAAAGGTTATTGTTAAAATTGGCTTACTTTTTGCTCTGGTGAGTCTGCTTTGTCAATAGGAAAACTGATTCAAGGAAGGCGGTCCCTGGGCTACTTATACTAGGGTCATCAAAAGAGTGACATGCTCAGTCTCCAAGCTGCGTGAGGACATACACAACTCCAGTGGTTCGGGACTAGACTGGAGTTACCTGCTAATTGTAGTTCCTGGAGTAAGTCTAATTTCACCTTTTTTTGCTCTTCAGCAGCCCTGCATGTCAGTCTTCTTTTCCGCGACAGCTGTCTTCTTTTCCGCGACAGCTTTCTTCTCTCCCTAGAGCTTGTGGGGGAGGAAATAAAGACAGCTGCCTGTACAGCGCTGCATGCGTAGCTCTATATAAGTGCTAAGTAGTAGTAGTAGTACTTTCCATTGTACATACCAATAAAGAGGGGAAAGAAGACCCTGGTTTTATTTGTTTTAATTTAATTTCAGTTCATTTAATTTCAATTAAGTGAAGTTAGTTTTCAGGGATTTATTTTGCTTTGGTTCATTGTTGCGGCCTTCGATAGGTGGTATCCTTTGCTCCTGGGTACGAGTTAGAGGCAGTCCAGAGGACAGTCCATGGTCCTTTCCACCATGCCGGCCAGACTGCAGTGCCTGGTATGCGGGACCAGGCGGGGGGCGGTCTCTGATGCAGGCATTTGCCTAGGCTGCATGCAAGAGGCCACATCATTGGAACAGGACCTGAAAGACAAGACAGGGCAGGAGAGTCCCCCTCTGTCTTGGGAGGCCCAGGGCGCAGAGGGGTCTGCGCTTGCATCATTGGAGCAGACTTCCAGCCCCCCCGGCCGTTCCTGGACCTTCCACCTCGCAGACCTGGGGAGAGGTTGGGCTCCTGGAGGATTTTTCACTGGAGTTTGTCCTGCTTCTCCACAAGGTGTTCTGCATGCGCCAACAAGGGTCGGTGAGCTGTTCCTTGGTGCCGGAACGCAGTATAAAGCAGCCAGCAGACTCAAAGAGGGTGAGACGGTGTCAGTGGCTGCTAAGAGGGCTAGGAACTCGGAGGAGTGCAGCAATCTTCATTTCTGAGGGACTGGACGGAGAAGACCTGGATATTGAGCTAGATTTGCAGGAGAAAGGAGCTGGAAGGAGAGATCCCAGAACAGGAGGATCAGTCTTGGATTATACGGGTGTTCCATCGGGAAGAATTGCCGGCACTCATTGTGGAGTCCTTTAAAGGCCCTTAATATGCCCACTAGCTTACTGGCAGAAGATGAGATGCTGGAGAATCCTCTGCTCTAGGCGTTGCGGAAGTTGCAAAAGTTTTTCCGGTGCATAGAGTGGTCAGACAGATGATCCAGGATTTATTTATTTATTTATTTATTTAACATTTTTATATACCGCACTATTCATCATCAGCGCGGTTTACATAGAACTACAAAACATCAGATAAGATAAGATACATATATCTGTTTTTACATGGAACAGGAAGAAAAACTTGGAAAACAGGGGTAATAGTAACAAAGGATAATAGAACTTGAACTATATACATATGATAGTAATATTACTTGAAAAAGTATCATGTTAGATAGGGATGGGATTGGAGCTGTTTAGGTGAACTTGTGTTATTGTGTTCTCTGGAAAGTATATGATGAAAAGGTGATGCTTCAAGGCCTTTTTGAACTGGGGGATATCAGAGATGGCCCTAATGTGTGGTGGGAGGGTATTCCACAGTTTTGGAGCACATAAGCTGAATGATCGGTTCACAGTTGCAGAGATGTATTTTAAGGATTCTTTTGGAACTTTAAGCATGTTTAGTTCCGAGATTCTTCTAAGCCTGTTGGAGGGGATAGGTTGGATCAACTCTGATAGAGAGGAGGGAGCAGGTCCTTTGTGAGCTTTGAAGACTAGTAGCAGGGTCTTGAAGGTGATTCTCGCTTGGATAGGGAGCCAGTGTAATTGTTTCAGGAGAGGTGTTACATGTTCTCTTTTTGGTGTCCCGAAGAGTACTCTTGCAGCACTGTTTAATGCGAGTTGAAGCGGGTTGAGGGTTGATTGGGGGAGCCCCTGTAGTATACAATTTGCGAAGTCAAAATGTGGGATAATTAAAGCCTGGTAGACAGTACGGAAATCATCTGGATCAATTAGTTGGCGAAGGTTTCTAAGGGAGCGAATCTTGAAATAAATTGCCTTTACAGTGTTGGCTATGTGGGTCTTCAGGTCTAGATTCTGATCCAGGGTAACACCAAGATAACGGATGTGGGGTTTTACTTGCAACTTAGCATCTTGGACTTCAAGGAATGAAGGTGGTGTGAACTTGGGGTTTCTTGAAATGAAAAGTACCTCTGTTTTCTTGTTCTGGATTCTGAGATTTTGAGTCAGTAGCCAGTCTGAGATGGCGTTAAAACATAAGGATAAGTGGGATCTGCCGGAGGCTGGTCTCAGGGGGGTGAGAGCCATGATGTGCCTGTACCTACTACCAGAACAAGAATGCAAACTCATTCGGTAACCTAAAGTGGATGCGGTGGTGTCGGTGGTTAACAAGAAAACGGCTATCATGGTAGAAGAGAGCGTGGCACTCGATGGCCAGAATAGGAAGTTGGACACCTTGTCAAAGCAGGCCTTTGATATCAATGCCTTCTTGCAGGCTTCCATCTGCGGGGCCTGGGTGGCTAGATCCTGCCTTCGCTGGTCACAACAGGTTCAACAGCTGGGAGAGCCAGTGACGGACCTGTCGGGGGAGGTGGCAAAATTTTGAGACGGGGATGGCCTACCTAGTGGACACCCACTATGACCTCATTAGGGGACTCTAACAAGCTGGCCTTGGTGGTGGCTTTGGAACTGGGCAGCGGACAGCTCCTCCAAGTCCCGCTTCAGCAAGCTCCCCTTTAAGGGGAACTTCTTTTTGGGGACGAGCTTGATAAATTGGCCAAGGACTTGGGAGAGTCCAGGGGAAGTTGTCTGCCCGAGGATAAGCAGGTCCGCAACCCTCCTTTGACTTGAGAACAGCCACGAGACTTCAAGCGTTTCTGTACATCCATCCAGGGGGCAGGGGTTTGAGGTTTTTTGAGAAGTGGGCAGTGGTTTTAGCGCTGCCTTGACCTTGAGATCCAGAAAATCACAATGAAATGAGGGGGGGCCCATGGGAGGTCGGTTGTGGGATTTTTACCCTGCCCAGGTCCAAATCACTTCAGACCAGTGGGTCCTGGAAGTCACCCAGGAGGGCTATGCCCTCAAATGGGCTCACCCATTGCGCCATTCCTTTGTTCAGTCTCCCTACAAATCGCGGAGCAAAGCGGCGGCAGTAAAGTCTATCTTGGCATGGCTCTCTTGCAGCTAAGGGCCATGGTGCCGGTTCCCTGAGACCAGTTTGGTTGTGGTTGGTACTCTTATTTCGTGGTGCCCAAAAAGGAAGGCTCCTTTTGCCTGATTCTCGATCTCAAGAGCGTGAACCACTGTCTGCAGGTGCCACATTTTCAAATGGAAACGATCAGTAATAGTGGCAGTAAGGAGTGGGGATTTTTTTGATGTCTCTCGATTTCATGGAGGGGTATCTGCACATTCCCATCCAACCAGAACATTAGCAGTTTCTCTGCTTTGTGGTGCTGATGGGCCATTTCCAGTTATGAGCATTGTCGTTTGGCCTTGCAGTGGCCCCTTGTACCTTCACCAAGGTTATGGTGGTGGTAGTGGCGTCGCACCGCAAGGAAGGAGTTCTCATGCACCCATACCTCAAAAACTGGCTGATCTGGGCGAAGTCCAGAAACGAAAGAGCAACAACACGGGTGGTGCAGTTCTACAAAGTTTAGGTTGGATGATCAACGTGGCCAAGAACTACTTGCTTCCATTTCAGGAGCTGGAGTATTTGGGAGCACGCTTCGACATACACGTGGAGAAGGTCTTCCTGCTGGAACAACGGGTGCAGGGGCTGCGAAGATTGGTGTGCCAGTTTCTGAATATGGCAAGGCCTATGGCCTGGCATTATCTGCAGGTCCTAGGGACCATGGTGGCCACACTAAAACTGGTCCCATGGGCAAGGCACACATGCAACCAAATTTACAGAGAGCTCTGCTCTCTCATCAGTCAGCCCTTGCCTCAGGTACTTCCCTACCCATGGAGCACCAAGAGAGCGCTCAGGTGGTGGCTTCGTCTGGGGTGTCTAGAAAGGGGTATGCCTCTTGAGTCGCCGGTGTGGATCTTGCTGATGCTCAATGCCAGCCTGACCGGTTGGGGGCAACGATCATTGCGAAGGGCACATTGCTCAGGGGCAATGGAGTCAGCAGGAGGCCCTTTGGTTGATCAACAGGCTGGAGATGCAGGCAGTGGTCCTTGCGCTCCTGAGATTTGAGCCCTGGTTGCAGGGGAAGGCAGTTCGGGTCTTCTCAGACAATGCGACCACGGTGGTCTACATCAACTGCCAAGGAGGCACGGGCAGCACAGCCCTGGAGAAAGAGGCTGAAAGGCTGTTAGGCTGGACAGAAAATAATTTCCGGGTATAATTGACAGTGCACATTGCGGGAGTCGACAACGTGACGGACTACCTGAGCTGGGTGCATATCGATCCCAGCGAGTGGAGGCTCAACCAGGGGGTGTTCAAGCAGGTGGTGTGTTGATGGGGCACACCGGTCATGGACCTAATGGCAACATTCAAGTTGGCCAAGGCATCCCACTTTTTCAGCAGGAGAAGAGAGGAGTGGAGGAGTGGCCTAGTGGTTGGGGCAAGGTACTTCGGGCCGGAAGGTCGGGGGTTCAAATCCCACTAGAGGACAGCAACCTTGGGCCGGAAGGACTGGGGTTTCTAGTCCCACAGATGCTCCTTGTGGTCTTGGGCAAGCCACTTAACCCTCCATAGCCCATGTTCCCTCTAAAATAGTTCTCTGTGTGCTGTGCTTTCCTGTCTAATCAATTTCCAATCTGTAATCAAACTGCTGCTGATCGCTGGAAGTAGCGGTATACAAATGTATACTAAATAAATAAATAAATGTCAGAGGGCCTGGATGCCCTAGTGCAGCGATGGCGAACCTATGGCACGCGTGCCAGCTGTGGCACGCGAAGGCCTTGCAGCTGGCACGCGGGAAGGTCCGCCATCGAAAAAAAAACAACAACCCTGTCTGCTGCCGTTGTCGGGGCCGCCGCGGCAGAATCGAGCGTGCCGCGGGGCCCCCCTGTACCCACCGGCAGAGCCTGTCCTCCCCGTAGCAGCTCTCTCTTTGGAGCTGCAGTCAGACTCGCCGGCTTGCAGAGCGCGAAGGGAAGAGTTTCCCTTTCGCGACTCTGTTAAGCCCGCGGGGGCTGATGGGAACTTCCCATCAGCCCCCGCGGGCTTAACAGAGCAGCGAGGGAACTCTTCCCTCGCGCTCTGCAAGCCGGCGCGTCTGACTGCAGCTCCAAAGAGAGCTGCTACGGGGAGGACAGGCTCTGCCGGTGGGTACAGGGGGGCCCCGCGGCACGCTCGATTCTGCCGCGGCGGCCCCGACAGCGGCAGCAGACAGGTTTTCTTTTTTTTTTTAATTTTCCCTGGGCTGGGCTGGGCTGGGGGTGGGGGTTAGGAGTGGTGATGGGCTGGGCTGGGGGGCTTAGGAGTGGTGATGGGCTGGGCTGGGGGGGGGTTAGGAGTAGAGCTGGGCTGGGCTGGGCTGGGGGGGGGTTAGGAGTAGTGATGGGCTGGGCTGGGCTGGGGGGTGTTAGGAGTAGTGATGGGCTGGGGTGGGGGGGTTAGGAGTGGTGATGGGCACTGGGCTGGGGGGTTAGGAGTGGTGATGGACACTGGGCTGGCTGGGGGGGGTTAGGAGTGGTGATGGGCACTGGGCTGGCTGGGGGGGTTAGGAGTGGTGATGGGCGCTGGGCTGGGGGGGTAGGAGTGGTGATGGGCGCTGGGGGGGGTTAGGAGTGGTGATAGGCGCTGGGGGGGCTTAAACTAAAAATTGAGTGATGGGGGATTAGGACTGGGAGTGGGCTGATGGGGAGGTTAGGACTGGAAATGGGCTGGTGGGATTAGGACTGGGAGTGGGCTATGGGGGGCTAGGACTGGTAATGGGTTGGGGGGGTTGCTAGGACTGGAAATGGGCTGAGTGGAAGGGGGCTTGAACTGCAAATAGCTGTTGGGGATGGGGCTTGGAATGGAAATGGGCTGAGGGGAAGTGGGGGGCTTGAACTGCAAATAGCTGATGGGGACGGGGCTTGGAATGGAAATGGGCTGAGGGGAAGTGGGGGGCTTGAAGAAGGGAATGGATGCTGGGTGAGACTGGAACTAGAAGGGAGCTGATGTTGGGGGAGGATTAGAATGGGATGGGGCTGGGAGAGTAAAATGGAGAGGGGAAAAATATTTTGTGTAGGAGGGATGAAAAATCTACAATTGGCCAGGTATTGGGAGAGTAATTGGGGATTGAGGATGGAGGGGTAAAATTTGTGTGGATGAAATAGGAATGAGGAAAGAGCAAAAGGAGAAAGATTAGTATGTTAAAGCAGATGTAGAGAGAGAGAGAATGGAAAAAAAACTAGAAGAGAGAAGAAAGGACAAATGGACAGCAGACGATGGAGAGTTAGCAGAAAACATGAAGAAACCAGAAGAAAATGGCTGGACCAATTGCAACTGAAAAAAAATGCACAAAAGGTAGAACGATATCTCTTTATTTTGAATTTATTAACTGGAATATGTCAGCTCTGGGAAATGTGCATCATTAACATCTGCGCTTTGTTTGGTACAAGAGGAAATTCCTATTTGACGTTGCCACTTGTTCTCTTTCCCCAGTATTCACTGAAATGTATTGGTTTAATATTTGCAGTGTTGCCTTTTGATAGGTAGGGTATGGTGCTTTGTGAGTCCTGGTAATGCTGTCAGGATACGGCGGGTTTGCTATGGGTTCTAAATGGGCAGCGTTTGTAGTAGTTCCTAATGTGCCTGGCGGTTGGCACTGGATTATAGTAATGTAGAAATCTTTTAGTCTTTCTTTATCCATACACTCATTAAGAGACATGTTTACTAAAAGTTAGTGTATGGTAACATTATGCAAATATTTATGCAAATAAGACCACTTATGCAAATGACGTGCTGGCACTTTGAGGAAATTCTTTGGTTTTGTGCGGCAGTTTGGGCACTCGGGCTCAAAAAGGTTAGCCATCACTGCCCTAGTGCAAAAATGGTCTGCAAAGGTCTTCTCTGTTTTTCCCCCCATGGATACTCATAGGCCGGGTGATGCAGCAGATAGAAACTCACTAGGGTTTAGTAATTTTGGTCACCTTGGATTGGCCAAGCTACCTGTATTATGCCATTCTGGTGCAGGTTCTGGCGGACCGGCTGTTGTGGCTTCCTGTTCAAGAGGATCTCTTGAAGCAGTGGCCGGTACACAAGCCGCAGGTGGATTGATTCTCACTTATGGCATGGGTCTTGAAAGGGTGAGGCTGAAGAAGAAAGGTTATTCGGGTCTGGCCCGTTAGAGGTCTACCTGTCTAGCGTACGTCTGGGTATGTTTGTCTACTCAATTTGATAGACCGCCCTTCGTAACATCAAGGCGGTGTACGATAATCAAAAAATCAGAAATACAGAGAGGCCAGAAAAGGAAAAGGAACTACAGTGCGTAACAGGAAAGCAGGAGTAGTCAAGCAGACAAGACAGGGGAAGAGACAACTTAAGAGACATAAGGTCACGTGGCAGGAACAGGGAGGTCGAGGCAGAGGATAAAAAATGTGTTTAAGGAGTGATTTAAATGTGCTGTAGTTCTCTTCCAATCTGAGGGGGGTAGGAAGAGAATTCCAGAGGGCAGGTCCAAGGAAAAAAGTCTGAATGACGTGTGGATTGTAGATGGGCATGGGCTGGTGAAGACTATTTGTGTGCTGAATGCAGCTGACAGCTGGGAGTGTGGAACTGGAGGAGATCTGCCAAATATTGCAGGGTGTGAGTGTAGACAACCTGATGAACTGTAGTAAGAATCTTGTAGTGTATGTGATACTCCAATGGGAGCCAGTGGAGTTGAAAGAGAATAGGGGTGATGTGCTCATGGTAGATGGAATGAGTAATGATATGGGCTGCCGTGTTTTGAACAAGCTGAAATCTGTGCAGTTGAGTGTGAGGAATACCAGCAAGAATAGAGTTGCAGAAGTCTAAAATGGGACATGACTAGAGATAACAGGAGTGTTGTTAGTGCTGGAGGGGAGGGTGAGGAAAGGACAGATAGCCCGGATCTGGCAGAGATAGTAGAAGGATTTCCTTATGAGCTGAGAGAGATGATCCTTGAAATAGAGATCAAAGTCGAGAGAGACCCCGAGATAACGGAAAGTGGACACTAGAGGAACGGGGAAACCTACAAGTAGTGGTGTTACAGTAGGACAAGTACTTCCATGAGTGAACCAGATGGTGGATGTTTTTGCAAGGTTGAGGTGGAGACAATTTTTGGCTAGCTGGTCAGCGATCGAGGAGAGGCAAGTGTTGAGGGAAAAAAGGTCTGGCTGTAATGGATTAGTGTGGCGCAGAAGGAGGATGTCGTCAGCGTAGTAGTAAGCAGAGATCCTGGATTGTTGAATAAGGACCAAGCCCTGGGGAACGCCACAATGAAGGGGGAAAGGGTCAGAAGAGATGGAGTTGGAGGTTACTGTGCATGAGCGGGAGAAAAGGAAAGAATGAAACCACTGAAATATAGCACCCTGAAGACCCGCATCATGTACATGAGAGAGTAGGATTGAGTGGTCGACAAGCTGCTGAAAGGTCAAGGGAGACAGCCACAGAAATATCACCACGATCATGTGAGGTATGAAGTTCATTAAGGAAATCAAGTAGAATAGTCTCAACACTATGGCCAGAGTGAAAGCCAGACTGACGGGGCGTGAAGAAAATGAGTGGAATCCAGGTGGTGCGAGAGTTCGATGAAAACGGCTTTTTCAAGAATCTTGGCGAGAAAAGGGAGATTGGAGACTGGACGATAAACAGGATACTGGGCTTGATGGACCTTGGTCTGATCCAGTATGGCATATCTTATGTTCTTATGTGCTGGGTTAAGAGATGGCTTTTTCAGGATGGGGTGGACTAGAGCATGTTTCCAAGGGTTGGGAAAATAACCTGAGGAAAGACTGGCGTTCATCATAGTGAGGATGGAGGGGAGGAGGGCAAGGGATGGTTCCAGGAGCCAGGAAGAGGGAATAGGATCAAGGGGATAGGGGAATAGGATCTTATGCGATGAGATAGATTTGATGAGATAGATTTGATGAGTTCCATGGCAGTGAGTGGATAGATGCCCAGACATGAGGGGGGGGGGGGAGAGCGGAGGGGGAGAGGATAGTGGAGATGGAAGTGGACAAAAGGATAGTGAGGATTGCAGATCAGTGATCTTGGTGACAAAGGAGGCCAGCTGAAAAGGGCTGGGAGCGGAAGGAGAGAACAATGAGAGGGATTGAGACTGGAGCGCAGTGAGAGATCTGAGAACAGTAAAGTTGATGAGTGCGGTTGGGGGCAGAGGATATAGCTGTGGAAAAATACACCCATTTTGCCTGATGAACTTGAGCACGGTAATATGAGTGGTGTTCCTTAAAGAGGTGCAGGGGGGGGGGAGGGAGATTTTCTCCAAAGACGCTTGGCACATTGGAGCTGGGAGCACAGAAGGTGGAGACCAGGGTGATACCAGGGCTGTGGGGGACAATGATGCACAGGTAGGGACTGTAGGGGAACTAGTCTGTCAAGGGCAGAAGAGAGGTTGGCATTCCAGTGTGTGACCTGTGAGTCTGGAGAAAGTGAGGAAAAATCTGCAGGGAGGAGTTGATAGAAGCTGGAAAAAGCTGGAGGGTAAGGAGTAATGCAGCGAGAGAGACGACAGGGGACTTGAGGGGGGTTAGCGAGGGAACAGGAGGAAATAGCACTCCCAGGTGGTGAGAGTGGTAGGAAGAAAAGTAAGCAATAGTGGTCGGTCCATGGTAGAGGCCTAGAACATAGACTCTGAGGTGAGAATGGGGAAATTGCAGGGGTGATTACCAAATCAAGAGTATGACATGCTGCGTGAGTGGGTATGGCTACATGTTGAAGAAGGGTCAGAACATGAAGGGCAATGAAGGACTGCTCTCTAGAGGAGGAGGGGGCCTCAAAATGAACATTGAAGTCCCCTGAGATCACCAGATGAGGGTACTGGAGAGAGAAGTCGGAGATTGTTAGAGTCCTAGAGATGAGACCGGAGGGATGGCGGGGAGTAGACAGTGAAGAAATAAATTGCTGGGGAAAACTATAAGCACAAGAGGAAGTCCTCAGGATAATGTAACGCAGGGGAAAAGACCTGAAAAAATGGGAGAGGAGTGGTATAGGGCAGCCACACCTCCGTCAGCACGGCTCTTACGAGGACCAGAGTTGGCAGAGTAGTTCGGAGGGAGGCAGCAAGCGAGGAGTGGTTCCTCACCACCCCTAAGCCATGTTTCAGAAAGAAGGAGGAGCTCAAGAGACTCCTGGGCGATCAGATCTTGTAATAGGAGGGTTTTCACTCGTAAAGAGCAACAGTTCACAAGTCCCAACTTGATGGAATGAAGATGTGCGAGCAGGAGGAGGAGGCAGGCGGAAAGACAGGAGTGGAGATTTGCAGGATTGCGTGATATGGGAGTGTGGGTAGTAGGGTGAGGACGATTACCCCAGAGAACAGGAATAGTGGCCATCAGAAAACAACCGAATATGGTCAGGCTGAGTAGGGTCTTAGGGGAAGGAAGAGAGAGGCTACTCACCCGAGCTCGAGTGGGAGAAGTTGAAAAACCAGAAATGCAGGCGGAGGCCGAAACAGCTTAGGAAGAGTGATTCAGATGAGTCCCAACACCAGCACCTACGCTGCCGGAGCTGCCCCAAGGAGCGTACTTAAGGAGCATGTTGTGCTCCTTCGGTGCAAGCTGCTGATGTGAAGCTTTTATAGTGCAGGCAGAAGTGCTGGGTACCTGGTTGAATGCGGCCGCGTCACTTCCTGGAGGGGAGGAGTTGGAGGACACTGAGGAGCAAACCTGGGGAGACAGAGACAACAGCAACAGTTTAATCCAGGCAGGAGATACCGTCCCTCATGCTGCTTTGTACTGTATGGCGCATCTTTGAGTCGTGCTATGGGAATAGGCAGTCTCCCATCTACTGCCTCCGTCCCGGACATCTTAGCATTCTTGTAGACCGGTTTTGATAAGGGCTTAGCAACTAGTTCCTTGAGGGTGCAGCTGGTGGTGATTTCCTGCTGTTGAGGAAAGGTCCAAGGGATGGAGTTAGACACACACCCAGATGCACTGAGATTTCTGAAGGTGGTGAACCACCTTCATCCTCTGCAGAGGGCGATGGTACCGCCTTGGGATCTCAATCTGGTGCTAACGGCGCTTACTGGTGAGCCCTCTGAACTGCTTGAGTAGGGCCTCCCTGAAGGATTTCACCCTGAAAACAGTATTCCTTGTGGCAATTTGCTTGGCATGCAGGATTTCGGAGCTTCATGTCTTGTCCTGACAGGAGCCATTTCTTTCATTCTCAGGGGAGAAGGTGATCGTTCGGTTGGTACCGTCCTTTTTGCCCATGATGGTTTTGGCATTTCATTTGAACTGGGCAGTTTCCCTACTGGCTTTGGTGAACGCGAAAGTTAGCTCTACCAATCCACAGTTGTGCTTCTTGATGTCAAGAATCCTGCAGCAGTATCTGAAAAGGACAGCGTCTTTTCGGAAATCTAATCATTTTGTTTGTACTGTTTGGAGGACCGTGCATAGGAGAGGCGGCGGCAAAGGCCTCCATGTCCAGATGGATCAGGGAGGCAATCGTGTTGGCATACATCGTGCCGGTGGGGATATGAGCACATTCCACGAGGGCACAGGGAACCTCATGGGCAGAGTATAGTTTGGTACCACCAGTGGAGATCTGTAGGGCAGCAATGTAATCTTTGCTTCATCCTTTGCTAAACATTATCGCCTGGATGTCCGGGTGGTGGAGGATGCTCGCTTCAGAACGGCAGTGCTTCAGGCCGGTTGTGCAGGTCTCTCCCATTAGTTTAACTGCTCTGTTACATCCCAGAGGTGTGGGACTGGACTGGAGGGACGATAAGGAAAGAAAAAAAAAGACTTGCCTGCTAATTGTTCCTTGAGGAACTCCAGTCCAGTCCCAAATCCCTCCTGGAGTGTTTTTTTTATGATACTTGGTTTGGTCACTCCAATCCTGAAGCTGGTTCCCCTGGTGGGGGAAGTGGCCAGGGATATGGTGGCTATGGCGTTGGGGGGCAGACCAGGAGAACTGTCGGTCTCACGCTCCTTGCTCAGGTGCTCCACAGGTAGACCTCCTCATTCTTGAGAGGGGGGGGGGGGATGAGGGATTCCTTACCAGGGGGTGGGGGGCCAGGTTCTTTAGGTGTAGAATTATTTCTCTGATGTTTACTTATTTTGTTGCTCCTGCTTTGTCAATAGGTTACTGGGGCTGGTACACTGGTGTCATCAAAAGATGACATGCTCAGTCTCCAAGTTGCTGGAAGAGGTGTACTACCCAGAGGTGTGGGACTGGGCTGGAATTCCTCAAGGAATAACAATTAGCAGGTAAGTCTAATTTCTCTTTACCATAATTTAGTACATATCATTCAACTTCCTGTCATGACAAATAAGTGCTTCCTCGCTGTCCTACTAGACCAGCCCATGGTTATGCTCCCTTGCCAGCAGGTGGAAGCAGATGAGAAATTTTCAGTGAGCTCATCACTGCTGTAACCTACTCTTTGCTGATCTCCCTTGAATCATCTCTCTCCCCTTCAATCTGTTCAACACTGCTGCGCGGCTAATCTTCCGCCAATATTGTCATGTCCATATTACCCCTCTTCTCAAATCACTTCATTGGTTCCCTATCCATTTCCGCATCCATTTCAAACTTCTCCTGCTGACTTATAAGTGCATTCACTCTGCAGCTCCTTTCTTCTCTTATCTCCCCTTACACCCCCCCCACCCTTGGGAACTTCGTTCTTCTGGCAAATTGCTTCTATCTATGCCCTTCTCTTCTGTTGCTAACTCCAGAGTTCGCTCCTTTCACCTTGCTGCACCTTAGGCCTGGAACAAACTACCTGTGTCTGTACGCCAGCAGCTTCTCTGACCCTTTTCAAATTCAGGCTGAAAACTCATCTCTTCGCTGCTGCTTTTGGATCTTGACTCACCTGATCTCCTTGTTTCTTTATTATTCCCCCTTGTTTTATCCCTGTGTTGTCTGTCATGACATGACATATCTGTGCAGCGCTGCATACGTCTTGTAGCGCTTTATAAATGCTCAATAGTAGTAGTAGATATATATGCTAGTGTAGCACTGAGAGAAGCCAGTATTTGTCTGCCTCCAGCAGGTGGCAAGTATTTGGACTGGTGCATACCATGGTGCTGCTACCTGTGTGACTGAAACCCGTAGGCCCAATATTGCTTAGAGCTTGGGTAAATCTATGTCCCCATGAGCTTGACAGCTGCTTTGTATCCAGTGTCATTACCCATGGGTTTCAGCATTGGCGAAACGAAGAGGAGCAGAAGGATCCACAAGACCCTTGAAGAGGGTAGGTTTGGGCCCAGGCCCCCTTACTCGGTTTCGCTGACTGTTTTTATTTTGGTGGTTCTTGTTTGTGGGTTGGAGTTTTGTTTGTGGGGGTTTTTTTTGTGGTTCTTTATTTTTGTTGGGCTGATTTTGTATTTTGAACATATGCAAAAACAATACATTTGTTACTAACATTTTCTACATATTTAATATTTGGTAATATTTGAGAATGCTGCTGTCTTCTGCTCTGATTTCGCCTGTGGCAGCTGCACTTCTGTGTGAATTCTCCTAAGTGGATCCAGATGAGTCATTTTTGGAGGGAACTAGGTATGGAGTTGCTCCTCAGTGTTTTTGTGATGTAGGGCATCCAGTGAGGTTAATGTGGAGATGATGAGACTATCAAATGCTTTTTGACAGGCTTTTGGCTTAAAAAAATACAGTAGAACCCCTAACACATAGTCTCCATATCTGTGGTTTAGAGCAGAAAGTTCAGAGCTCGGCTGGTGGTGACTAGTGAGGTATCTTGTTGATTTGCATCAAGTGAGAGAGGTTCCCTTTTTTCCCCCTTTCTGGGCCCTCTAGGGCAGGAGCTTAGGGTTTACATTCCTATATGGACTTCTCACTCAGGAGATAGCAGCAAGAGTGGCTTAGGCTTTAAGTCAGACTCTGTGGCATTGAGTCTGTAGCTGTTAGTGTCTTTGTTGTGAGATGTGCTGTCTCAGCTGTGGGCGCTGAACATGATCTTGCAATCAAACTGGACCCAAATGGTTCTAGCCTAGTAGGTTGAGGCTAGGGAGCAGTGTGAGGAAGTTTAGTTGTTTGTTTAGATTTGTATACCACCTTTATCCTTCAATCAAAGTGGTCACAGTACATCACAATTGGTGGGTTACATTTAACATGTGGGTACTTAACAACATTTAGACAGTACAACATGTGGGTACTTGACAACATTTAGATGTATAGGCAGTGCAATTATAGGGGGATTTAAGTGCATTATATAGTGGACTCGCGCGTCCGATTAGGTTAAGTGGGTGTGTAGTAGGTGGAGGTATCTAGCTGTCGGAGGTTGTTGTGTTGCTGTGCATTGTATTATTGTTTGGGTAGGTAGAACTTTCTGTATGTTCATATGTTTCAATAAAGAGCAGGGTTTTTAGGGTTTTGAGTGACAATGACTATGAGAGTGAATAGTCTGCCTTTTGACATTAACATTTAAACTAACACGTGTATTTAAAACTAGGCACACTGTCAGGAACTGCGCTTGTATTAGAAAGCTTTCACATGGGTCATTCATCTCCAACCAATGTAGTGAGAAAGTGCCAAGAAAATAGTGAATGAAATGAAAACGCCACCCAGATTTTGCCTCTGCAGACTGTGGACAATGACAAAAACCCCAGCGCTCACAAGAGGATCGTCGGCAGAGAGAAGAAGCAGGAGCAGGAAGGTAAGCTCCTCCCTGCTCCCCTGCACCAGGGCCAATCGGGCCGTGTGAGCGCCGGCAGGAAAACACAAATAACATTTAAAAACCCCAGCGCTCCAGGCGTGCCCGCGTCTGGCGGGCCCACGCCAGAGGGCCCTCAGGCGGGGACCGGAGACACAACCTTACCGCAACAGCTCCATTACAAAGCCACAGCGCCACAAATCTAAGGGTCTGAAGCGCTCGCTTCCATGAGCAGAATAGAGCATTACTACAGAAGTCTCCTCCAACCTCCCAATCAGGAACCACATAACAAACAGGAAGGATCACCTATAGAAACACAAATCAACTAAGAGGAGCAGAAGTCAACCAAGAACATTCCATAAGTATAACCTGCTGGAAATAATATATGTATAATATAAATAACGTTTGCTTTAATAACGCATGCTGCATAGCTCGCTCCATCTACATAGTTTGCTCTAATCATAGAATGCTGCAAATAACAAATGCTATAGATAAGCCATGCTGTAGACGACATATTCAGAGCCTAAGCTTGACATAAAGAACATTGGATGTAAATAACTCGTACGACTGTAAATAACTCATGCTACTGTTGCGCACCCCCCCTGGTGGCCAGTGGTCGCAAGGGTAGGTGGGACACAAAATTAATTTATTATGAGAGGAGGGTCTTTTAAGAGCCAGGTGTAACCTGGTCTTAGCAGTTCAGCTCCTGTCTAAGAAAAATATGAATGCAGAGTAGAGGGATAACAAAGCATTTATTTCCCTTTACGCAAAGATTCAGCTGGGTTACAACATAAAGAAAAAGTCCTTTTCTTCAGGTATGAAATTAATTCAGGATAAAGGAAAAACTGTTAGGCTTCACAGTTGTACCAATGCTTAGTTAAGCTTCCCAGAGTAAACCAAGTGTTTCAGCACTCTTCCATTTAGCAAATGAATAACATTCTGAAGACAGCATATATCATTCACAGGTTTAACAGTGACTCTGCACTGCTTGAAATACACAACGAACAGTCCATCTTCCTGAGACAAAAGACTTGGCTCTACAAGTTCCACTTGCATCAGCTCGGAGTCTGAATTATTTCTGTCTGTATCAATGGTTTCACTGGCTACAATTTCTGGCCAGCCCCTAGTCCTGTTCTCTGGATGTTTAAAGAGTTCCTCTAGTGTTTGCCAATGAGCATGGCCTACCTTCGGGCGTTGGCTACCTGGCTTATGAGAGGTAGCTTTGCTTTCCTTTCTCACAGGTTTAGCATTACTTTTAAAAGGCTTTTTATAAGGTAAGGTTTTCTTCATAGAAACAGAGTCAGCATACCTTGGCTTCCAGCAGCATATAGAATTGGGATTTCCTCCTTCCAGCAATTCTTCAGGAACACAATCCCTGTGCCAATCTCCTCTCTGAAAGCTTTTGTTACCTTTCGGTTTGGTCACAGGTTCCTCGGGTAAAAGCAAGCCTCTTTCCAAGCCCAGCTTCTGGCTTCTTTCTTTCACTCTGCTTTGCCTCCAAAGGTGATTGCTCCTTTGCCCAGCACTAGTATCCCAAGTGCTTCTTTCTGCTTGGCCTCTGCTTGTGGTGCTTCTCTCTCGTAAACCTTCAGCTTTACTTCCAGCTCCACACCTGCAAACACTGCTCTGCCTTCTTCAGTCTTCCGTTTATAAAGCTCTCCTGTGTTTGAGCTTTCTGGGCTGACTGTCAGGTGCTCTCGATTAGCTAGGTGTGTCCACTCAGGCTCTGAGTGCACGCCTTCTCCCTCTAGCTGTTCTGTGCGGATATTGCATCTTGTGCACATCTTTTCCCTCATGAAAAACAGCTGCTTCTCCTGCATTTTTGCTTCCATCAGCCTCTGCTGCATGACACTACATATTGTCAGACGGCTGCCTAGGGTGAGAACTTACACAATCTTGACGATGCATATATTCATATGATTCTTGCAAGGTATTGTGGGTATTGTAGTTCATTCACTCCCAACACAGCTGATGACAATAATTTGAGTTGTGAAACCAAGTGGTAAGATCAATAAAATACTTCTTTTATTGATGGGGTTTAATTTACCCAGCACATGTATGCTTGATAGCACTATAAATGAGGTTACTTGCTTGCAGTGTTTAAAATGGATAACAAAAAGTCACAAAGTAAACCAGAAAACAACCTTCAGCTTGTCAGGCAATTAGCTAATGTTTTCTTAGCAAGTAATTACCAAATACAAAGGCACAAAGTAAAGAATAAACTTTGCTGGTTAGGTTAACTTCTGCTTATTTTCCACGCCGATCTCAGCAGTGATTCTCCCTTGCTCACACACACAATCAGGTGCAGCCCTAATTACTATCAATGGACCAGCTGAAAGCCTTTAGCTGGCTGGCTGCTACTGTGTGAGCCCAAATCCTGCTTTAAGAGCTGTTTGCAGTGGAAATAAAGAACAAAGTTAGGTTTCTTTGTGATGGCTGATGTGTTTGCTCATAGAAAACTAGCAATAGCATTTAGATAAAGAACAGTCCATGTAAATAGTTTCATCTGCTGTATTTCCCCCTGCATCAACAATCATAGGGTCAATATCATACATTGGCACAGATGAGTCTTTCATTAAGGCACTATCATGAGAATGCTTATTCCCTTGCTGCCATTCTCTATTATAGATAGGGTCTGGATCAGTGTTCATACCTGAGCCTCTCCTGCTATCATTATTCCTCTCTGTATAGCCTGGCCAATATGTAATCCAATTCTGATGTCCAGCCTTCCAATCTTGATCCCTGGACGCTGGATCTTCTCTCACATACCTTCTGGCCTTGGCCTGAAAGTCCCTTCCACATGCAGTCTTCTCTCTTCCAGGTAGCCACTGGTGATTCCTATCTCTGCCACTCCATTCCTCTGGCTGAATCCAGTCCAATGGACTCTGCTGGCTTTTGGAATACCTCCCAGTATGAGTACTGCCTTGGAATCTCCCAGACCTTCCAATGGCCTTTCTTCTCTTCCTTCCAGAGAGTTTCCTTCTCTCTCTATCTGCTTGGCTTGGCTTCTGTTTCTCCAGGTGATACTGGTGCTTGTAGCCGTTGCTGTCTCTGTATCTCTTCCTCCCTCTGTAGCTGTTGCTGAAGCTCTCCCTCAAGCTGTTATCTGAAGAATAAGCTCTATTCTTATCCTGTTCTAATGTGTGCTGCTCCCTAACACAGCGCAGCTGTGTTGAATCAGGCCCTGCCCTTTGAGATGAGTGCTTAGGGATTACCTCATAGCTCTCTTGATTGCACACACATTCTCTCACTTCAGCCCCTCTCATGGCTGCTGGAAACCTGGTGCATTCTGGGACTGGTAGTCTTTTATGTGAAAATTCTGTTTTCTCACTTCTACCAGAACTGACAGGTTGCTTGTTCAGAGTCACATCATCTTTTCTATAGCTCCTACCTGAGCTATGATAAGCTTCCTTATCACAATATGCATAGACTAAGCTTGCCAAAAATAACAATTACTGTATAACTCATGCTACATAGCTAGCACTAGCTAAATTGAATGCTCCAACCGCATAGATTGATGCAAATTACATATACTGGAAACACTATATATGTCTCTCGTTCCTCGTCCTTTCCTGAACCCTGCTTGCACTTCAGGTAGTTCTTGTTCTAGGTATGGTTGTAGTCTTTTGAATAATCTTCAGTAGAATCTGGCTGGCATGTGGGATCAGAGCGATTGTGCGATAATTTCCACAGTCGGATCACCTTTCTTTAGTATTGGTATAAACACAGATTTTTTCCAGTCAGTTGGCCATGATGTTGTCTTCCATATTTCTTGGCAGAGCCTTGTAAGTATGGGATCAGCTGCATCAGATTGCTGGAATACTTCTATAGGAATGCCATCAATGCCTGGTGCTTTGTTCTTTGATAAGGCTTTCAATGCTGCTTCAACTTGTTCTTTCATCACCAATGGTTCCCGATCATAAGGTACAGGTTGAAACGGCTGTTGGTCCACGTGATCTTTATCATATAAAAACTCTGTATATTCCTTCCACCTTTTCTTTATCTTCTCAGCATCATTCAACATAGAACCTTGAGCATCTTGTAACATTCCAATTCGAGGCTGGAACTTTTTCTTTAACTCTCGTAGCTTTAGGAAAGCCGATCTTGTTCTTCCTCTAATAGTATCTGCTTCTATTTCCTTACATGATTCGTTGTAGTACTTTTCCTTGTCCTGTCTTGCTGCACGTTGGAAATCTCTGAGTTCTGCGATTGTCTTTCTCCTCTGGCTTTAGCTTCTCTGCGTTTCTGGGCAATTTTCAGAGTTTCTTCCATCATCCATTTTGGCCGTTTTTGCTTTTTCACCTTTTGTAGAGACTTCTCGCTTTCTGCCAACACAGCCTTCTTTATGTCATTCCATAACGCTTCCGGAGCTCTGTCATTTGTATCTAAAGCAGCAAATCGATTTTGCAGGCAGTCTTTAAATTCCAGTGGTATATTCTCAAGGTCATATTTTGCTGCATTCATGAGTGGTTTGCTTTTTTTCTTTAGCTTGAGTTTGCATACTAGTAGTTGATGATCTGTACCACAGTCAGCTCCAGGTTTTGTCTTTGTTGATGTTATAGAGCTTTTCCATCGTTGACTTCCACAGATGTAGTCAAATTGATTTTTATACAATCCATTGGGTGAAGTCCATGTGTACAGTCGCCGCTTGTGTTGCTGGAAGAAGGTGTTTGAGATGAATAGATCATTGTCTTGCAGAATTCTATCAGTCTTTCTCCAGCTTCATTTCTGTTGCCAAGTCCATATTTTCCAACTACTTTGCCTTCTTTGTTGCCAGTGTTTGCATTCCAGTCGCACATGACTATCAGGATATCCTGTTTGCATGTTCTGTCAATTTCAGCTTGTACTTGTTCATAGAACTCTTCAATTTCATTCTCTTCTGCAGCTGTTGCTGGGGCATATACTTGAATTATAGTTGTGTTGATAGGCAGTCCTCGTAGACAAATAGAGATTAAGCGTTCGCTGACTGCATTGTATTTCATGACAGTTCTTGCAAGTTTCTTCTTTATTATAAATGCAACACCATTTCTTCTTTGTCTTTCATTTCCAGCATAGTAGACCACGTGATCATCTGATGCAAAGTGCCCGATGCCAGTCCATTTCAATTCGCTGACACCCAACAGATCAAGTTGTACACGTTCCATTTCATTCTTGACCACCTCCAACTTCCCTTGGTTCATGCTTCGTACGTTCCATGTTCCAATGTGTAAGACATCTTTACAGCTTCTGACTCTCATTTAATGTACAGCTACATCAGCAGTCAGACTTCCCGAGGGCTTTGATCCAACCACTTTGATCCAACCACATCATAAATGCTGGCTTTACTCTGAAAAGTCTTCAGCTCTTCCCCAGTAGCTAGTTGAGTGCCTTCCGACCTGGGGGTCTCATCTTCCAGCACCATAGCACAATTTGTTTTGTTGTAACTATCCATTGGGTTTTAATGGCAAGATACAGAAGTAGATTGCCGGGCCTTTCTTCTGCACAGTTTAAGTTTGGTGTTGCCGTTGTCACAAAAATGTGATCCTCCGCTGTCAACTATCCCATTCTGCTGCTGCCCAGATGGGTGTGAAGATTGGTGGAAGACTCATCAACAACCTTCGCTATGCTGATGATACTATATTACTGGCTGAAATTGAAGATGATCTGAAACATTTGCTTCTCACAATCAAAGAACATAGTCTCAAAATGGGCCTGCACCTTAATGTAAAGAAGACAAAGATCATGACAACTGGCATAATCAACAGGTTCATCGTTGAAGGAGAAGAAATTGAAATTGTGAACAACTTTAACCTACTTGGATCAACTATCAATAAAGAAGCATTAAGCAGTCAAGAAATCAAATGACGCATTGGCAGAATGGCTATGAAAGACCTAGATAAGATTCTCAAGAGCAGAGATGTCTCTCTCCATACAAAGATTCGACTTGTTCAAGCCATGGCATTTTCAATAACATCATATGGATGTGAAAGCTGGACAGTGAAAAAGACAGACAGGAAGAAAATTGATGCCTTTGAATTATTTATTTATTTATTTATTAGGATTTCTATACCGCCTTTTCATTGAATGAAGGCGGTTTTCACAGCAAACAATCACAAATGTGTTTTTTTGGGGGGGGTCATGCAGTGTTCCATGTGTGTGAGTGTGTTGAACTATTTACATTGTGCGCTATTATACAAGTCGTGGGGGTGGGGGATTGGCCGCCTGTGTAGATTTGCATCATGTGACGTCCCCATAGTGTTCAATGAATAGTGTTGTCTTTAGTTGCTTCCGGAAGTCTTTGTCTGTATTTAGTCGAAGTTCGTCTGGTAGTTTGTTCCAAATTGTTGGTGCAGCCAGGGAAAGGGCTCGTTCTGAGGTGTCCTTCCGTACCTTGGTTATCTCCTTTGGTGTGTTGACACGGTTGGACGTGCCCTTTCTCCTTGGTTGAGTGCTGTTGTCAGGTTGTATGAGGGTCTGTAAGCTAAGGGCTGATGATTTGTTTAATTTAGAATATATTTATGATTGGAAGCCAGTGTAGGTCTTTCAGGATAGGTGTGATGTGGTCTTGTCTTGAAGTGCCAGCTATTATTCGTGCTGCCGTGTTCTGTGCCAGTTGCAATGGTCTGAGGATGCTGGTGGCGAATACTGTGTATACCATGGACTGCCCGAAGAACAAACCAGTCAGTACTAGAGGAGATCAAACCTAAGCTTTCTTTAGAAGCTCAGATGACAAGACTTCGACTTTCATACTTTGAACACATCATGCGAAGAGAGAGATCATTAGAGAAAGACATCATGCTTGGCAAGATAGAAGGTCAACGCAAAAGAGGAAGGCCAGCAATGAGATGGATCGATACAATAACAGCTGCTACGGGTACCAGTCTGTCAACAATGATCCGCCTGACTGAAGACTGAACACAGTTTAGGATAGCTATCCAGAGGGTCACCATGAGTCGACTCCTACTCGACGGCACTTAACAACAACATATATATTGTCGGCCGGCGCCCCTACTGGCGTAGTAATATAAGGGCGTCCGGTGACATTTAATTTGTATCAGGGAGTGTTCAAGCTGCAGGACCCAAAGGATTGTGGTCCTTGTAGTGTAGAGCTCCCTGGAAAGAATAACTACGCCAAGTGTAGGGTAAATGAGGCTTTATTTCCCCACTTAATGCTCTAGGTTCAAATGGGACAACATAAAGTGGAGGTAATGCTTTCCTCAAATAATAAAGTTCCACCATGGACTAAACAGTTAAAGGTTGTAGGCTGTACAATTGACTGTTTAGCTGGGTTAAGGGATTTTCCAAAACAATAGAAACAATATCAGAACAAACTTGTTATCAGCTTCACCATATGCAGACTTATTTCTTCGCTATACAATTAGCATGG
Organism: Ichthyophis bannanicus; assembly: GCA_033557465.1. Lineage (NCBI taxonomy): Eukaryota > Metazoa > Chordata > Amphibia > Gymnophiona > Ichthyophiidae > Ichthyophis > Ichthyophis bannanicus. The sequence continues at coordinate 156,863,727 of CM066047.1, read as the reverse complement.
CAAGCAACTACTTCTTAAGCAAAAGTTACATTCCATAGGTTCGTTGTGAGGCATGGGAACACTGGAGCTGTAATCCAAGTCCATTGATTCTGGCTCGCTACACTCTTCAATGTTAAGAATGTCTTCAGTGTCTCTTAATTCCTCACAGAAGTTCCTTGGCTTCTCATATAACTTCCTTAAAACACTTTTGGGAAGTGGTTTTAAATAGTTAGCTTTACTTCTTCTCTGATACTGAGGTTTATCTACTTGCATAAGACTGTCTTCATTTAAAGTTCCTTTTAGAATAAAAGGCTTTTCATACCTTATCTTCCGTGGAGTGCCACGCCCAGGATTCAGCTTACAACGTAGCTTTTCCTGTTGATCCACTGTCTTGTGCACTGCTCCACAATCAAGGCTGCTAGGAAAACCAGACGTGGATTTCCAGTCTCTATTTAGAGTTGGAGAACTTCTGTTAACAGGCAGGCTGCTTCTCTGGGCTTTATCCCATGGAGTATATCTCTCTGGGTTCCTGCCACCTAGAGCTGGCTGTAGCTGGAAATTATCCTGTTCCAGGCTTCTCTCAGAGCTTGTGCAGCTGGTCCTTCTGACCTTGCCTTTGGCACTTCCCCAGGACTGAGTCTTGCCTCTGTCTGTGTCCGTTCTCCTTCCTTCTCCCTGTTACTATTCCCGGTACCCTCGCTGGTACCCTTCCGGTTATTCTGTCGGCTACCCTCCTGGGTGCCTCTCTTTCGTGCTCTCCTTGGTGCCTTTCTCTTGAGCCCCCTTGCTGGTCTCTTTGCTGCATGCCTTGCTGCACTCCTTGGTCTCCCTGCTGCACTCCTGTGCTGGTGCCTGAGCTGATCCTTGTGCTCATCTGAAATCCCTTATAAAGGGATTTCCGTCTTGCATGCTGTGAGTTTGAGGACAGGTGAAAACACTCATCATTAAGGTGCTCAGTGCTTGAGCACGTAGGTTCAGGTACTGTGTAACTGTTCATGCGCCCTCTGGCTGAGCTACACTGGAACTGCGCTCTCTGGCTTTTCTGAGATTTATGCAAATCAGGAGTTTTTTTCAAGGCTGTTTCTTCCCTAGCTCCAGCCTCATGACAATATATATATATATATATATATAGTTCTAACTGCACAGAATGCTGCAAATAACACCCGCTGTAGTTACCTGATGCTGTAGATGATATAGGCATAGCCTGAGCCTGCTGTAAATAATTCATGCTAGATAACTAGTTCTAGATACGCAATTAACCTTTGCTGTAGAAGAACTTGATGCAATTAACTCAGCTGTAAATAATTTGTTACGTAAACTGCTATAAAAAAACACAACACATAACCTGCAAGTTTCCACCATTAACTCCTTACTACCTCACTAAAATCTAACTTACAAAATGTACTCCATACACAACTACCTCATGGCCTACTTCATACTTCTACATACACTGGCATACTACACACAGGGCATTGGACTTAACGATCAGATCCCCTTGATCCATCTACATCCCACACAAGCCAGATGGGCACCAGAAACATACCTAACCAATCCTAAACAGGCAGCACACAAACCACATAATGCCACACGCAATACAACCACCCATCATACAAATAATGTACATAACAACCCAATTGTATCAACCAACATAAGGTTTGCATTACTAACCACTGTGTCAGAGCAGACTCACTAGTGACCCCTATGGAGACAGATGATATTGCAGTTCAGGAAAATACTAATGTTTGGGGAAAGCACATGATAGAAAGTTGCCATGGGCAACGTAAGCAAGTGAGGTCACGAGCTAGGGAGACACACCCAGCCAGTAGAGAAGCCAGGAGATTCTCACCTGATTCTAATCAGCTGGGGGGTGGTGCAGCTAGGAAACACATAGATAAGCACAGCTCACAAGCAGTTAGGCGGAGCCAGGACAAGAACTGTGAAGGGAGCTGGAGTGAGACCCAGAGAAGGAACTGGATGAATGGAGAGGACGAGAGAAGCTGTGGAGAGAGCGTGTCTAATTACCACATTGGAAGCCTGAACGGAGGTCTGAGTGAGTCCGAGGAATGCTTGAATGAGAGGTACAGACAGCTTGACACAGAAAGTGAGAGTGAATATAACAGCCCAGATTGGAACAGAGACAGAAGGAAAAAGGTACAAGCCAGGAAGTTTTATTCTTGTCCAAAAAGGGGAAGCACAGGGCTTGGATATAAGGGACAGCTTGTGGAAGTCCAGAAGCCATCCAAAGCCAGCTTAAGGGAAGCAGAGAAGCTCCATTACCCTTATCATAAACAAAAGAAAGGCTTTTTATCTGCAGAAGTAAACCACTCTGAGAGGTTCGTGAGGCACAGAGTTTCAGAAGGGCTGCCGTCAGAAGTTCCAGCTGGTTCCAGGGTCCTCAACAGAGCAGAGCCTAGAGCTGGAATAATTCCTCCTAATAGATGGGCAAGGGAATTCCTTAGCTTGCCAAACAGGTATCAGCAGAGGGGAGGCTCCTACTATCAAAACCTCAGTAATTGTGGTAACAGCAAACAGTTACATAAGAACATAAGATATGCCATACTGGGTCAGACCAAGGTCCATCAAGCCCAGTATTCTGTTTCCAACAGTGACCAATCTAGGTCATACGTACCTAGCAGTTTCCCCAAGGGACACAGGTTCCACAATGCTTGTATTGGTTCAAGCATTGATATCCTGGGTCCCTTCTTAATAATGGTTTATGGACCTTTCCTCCAGGAACTTGTCCAAACCTTTTTTAAACCCAGCTACACTAACAGCCTTTACTACATCCTCCGGTAACAAATTCCAGAGTTTGATTACACTTTGAGTGAAAAAATATTTTCTTTTATTAGTCTTTAAATAGTTTACCCTGTAGCTTCATTGCATGTCCCCTAGTCTTTCTATATTCTGATAAGGTAAACAATCGATCTACGTTTACCCGTTCCACTCCGTTCATTAATTTATAGACTTCTATCATATCTCCCCTCAGCCGTCTCTTTTCCAGGTTAAAGAGCCCCAACCTTTTTAGCCTTTCTTCATAGGAGTAACCTTCCATCCCCTTTACCATTTTGGTGGCTCTTCTCTGAACCTTTTCTAAAATCGCTATATCCTTTTTAAGATACGGCGACCAGAATTGCACACAATATTCAAGGTGCGGTCTCACCATGGAACGATATAGTTTTCCCTCAGTGGAAAAGAAGTACGTCACAGCCAGGACGGACTGTTTGCCAAGCCCCCACAGGGGGAAAGTAAAGAGGTATTAATTCCTGCTGAAGAACCGATGCAATATGAATCATCTGTAATAGAAGATAATATTGAACAAATGGATTGTAGACTTTCTCTGGCAGATAATATAATCTCACTGAGATAGAGAAGAATAAGAAGCCTGACAGAGTGAAGAGAAGGCCTTATTTTTGGTGGCTACAGGTCTGTGTTTGAAATATATTTCTTTTGTTAAGAAGCTGAAAGAAAGCCATTTTTGTGTTAGTTTTCTTTCTGTTATGCCCAAGAAGGGTTATGTTTTGTTTTTGTACATATTGAGATATCCTATTTGGGAAAGGGAAATAAAGCCCTGTTTAACCTTACATCGGTTGTCCACAACTAATTTGTAACTGGCAGCAACTACAACTACCAGAAGGCCAGTTACACTGAGGCCCAGTGCAGTACCTAGTTTCACCGGCAGGTGCACACAGAGGGCTCGCGACACCACCCATCATACAAATAATGTACATAACAACCCAATTGTATCAACCAACATAAGGTTTGCATTACTAAACGCCCGATCGATCAGGAATAAACTGAACACTATCCTTGATCTCATCACTGACAAAATACTACTCACTTCCCTCTTTGACACTCTCCTAAGAGGAATGGACAACATAAAAGAATGGATTCATGTTAGTATTCATGGGCATATCGGCAGCCTTCGTGGGTTGAGTTCCAGGGAGTTTCACATCTGATGTGATTCAGAAGGGCTTGTGTCGTGTTTGTGGCTGTTCTTGTTAGCGAGGTCAACCAATGGGCTTTGGATCCTTTCGATACAGCTGGTGCCTTGGGATCATGTTGTGGTGTGTGGTTTTTTTTTTTTTTGTCAAAAGGTCCTAGGTGATAAAAAGAGACATCAGGTGTGTTTCATGTAATTTTCCAGTGGAACTGGATAAGCCAAGGGGTTTAAATGTACATAACATAAGAACATAAGATATGGACCCTTGGTCTGACCCAGTAGGGCATGAAGTTCAGTATCTTGTTTCCAACAGTGGCTATTCCAGTCTCAAGTAACTGTCAGGTTCCCTCAGGTACACATTTTCCATGCTGCTTGTCCCAATCATGACTTAAGGATTTTTTTTTCCAGGAACTTGTCCGAATCTCTTTAAAACCCAGCTAAACTTTAACTACTTTCTCAGCAACTAATTCCAGAGTTTTGATTATGCATTCAGTGAAGAAATATTTTCTATGATATGTCTTAAATGTGCTACATTGTAGCTTCATTGTGTGTCCCCTAGTCTTTTTACTTTTTGAAGGAGTAAATAACAAAATCTAATTCCACTCCATTCATTATTTTATAGTGCTCTATCTTATTTTGCCTCAGTTGTTTTCTTTTCTAAGTTGAAGAGCCCTAACCTTTGAAGCCTTTCCTCATAGGGATATCCTTCCACCCCCTTTACCATTTTGGTTGTCCTGTTCTATGTTTTTTTTTTCCCAATTCTGCTATGTATTTTTTAAGATAATGGCAACCAGACTTGCACACAATATTTGAGGTGCAGTCGTACCATGGAGCAAAAAAGAAGCATTATAATATCTTTGGTTTTAGTCTCCATTCCTCTCCTTATGATTCCTAACATTCTATTTGCTTAAGTGCGGCTGCACACTGGGCAGAGGGTTTCAACATATTATCCACAATGATGCACATCCTTTTTCCTGAGTGGTGATTCCTAATGTGGAACCTTGCATTGTATAACTGCAGTTAAGGTTCTTCTTCCCACTTTTCCTCATTAAATTTCATCTGCCATTTGGATGCCCAGTCTTCAATTCATCAAATTCTTCTTGAAATTTTTCACATTCCTTTTTGTGTTTTAACACATTTGGAATAGTTTTTCTGTCTGCAAATTTGATCACCTCACTCATTATTCACATTTCTAGGTCATTTATAAATATGTTAAAGCAGGGTGCCCAGCACAGATCCCTGGAGTATTCTAATATTCATCTTTTCTCCTTTGCAAAACTTGGACTTTTAACCCTACTCTTTTTCTGTCTTTTAACCAGTTCCTGATTTGCAACAGTACACTGCATCCTATGATCTCTTAATTTTGCCAAGAGTCTCACATAAGAACATAAGATATGCCATACTGGGTCAGACCAAGGTCCATCAAGCCCAGTATCCTGTTTCCTACAGTGGCCAATCTAGGTCACAAGTACCTAGCAGTTTCCCCAAAAGACACAGGTTCCACAATGCTTGTACTGGGTCAAGCATTGATATCCTGGGTCCCTTCTTAATAATGGTTTATGGACCTTTCCTCCAGGAACTTGTCCAAACCTTTTTTTAAACCCAGCTACACTAACAGCCTTTACTATATCCTCCGGTAACAAATTCCAGAGTTTGATTACACGTTGAGTGAAAAAATATTTTCTTTTATTAGTCTTAAATAGTTTACCCTGTAGCTTCATTGCATGTCCCCATGTCTTTCTATATTCTGATAAGGTAAACAATTGATGTACGTTTACCCGTTCCACTCCGTTCATTAATTTATAGACTTCTATCATATCTCCCCTCAGCCGTCTCTTTTCCAGGTTAAAGAGCCCTAACCTTTATAGCCTTTCTTCATAGGAGTATCTTTCCATCCCCTTGACCATTTTGGTGGCTCTTCTCTGAACCTTTTTTAAAATCGCTATATACGTTTTCAGATACGGCGACCAGAATTGCACACAATATTCAAGGTGCGGTCTCACCATGGAACGATATAGAGGCATTATAATATCTTTTTTGTTTTATTTTCCATTCCTTTCCTTATCATACCTAGCATTCTATTTGCTCTCTTGGCCGCCGCTGCACACTGGGCCGAGGGTTTTAACATGGTATCCACAATGACGCCTAAATCTTTTTCCTGGGTGGTAGTTCCTAATGTGGAACCTTGCATCGTGTAACCCTAGTTTGGGTTGTTCTTCCCTAGGTGCATAACCTTGCACTTGTCCACATTAAATTTCATCTGCCATTTTGATGCCCAGTCTTCCAATTTATCAAGATCCTCTTGCAATTTTCCACAATCCTCTTGGGTTTTAACAACTTTAAATAGTTTTGTGTCATCTGCAAATTTAATAACCTCACTCGTTATTCCACTTTCCAGGTCATTTATGAGTATGTCAAAAAGCAGCGGACCTAGCACAGATCCCTGGGGTACACCCCTATTCACCTTTCTCCATTGGGAAAATTGGCCATTTAGGCCTACCCTCTGCTTTCTATCTTTTAACCAGTTCCTGATCCACAATAGTACACTGCCTCCTATCCCATGACTCTTTAGTTTTGCCAAAAGTCTCTGATGAGGGACCTTGTCAAAGGCTTTCTGAAAGTCCAGATACACAATGATATTATGCTGTACACACAACTTGACACTGACAACCCGGACTACAGCTCACTCGAAACATGTCTTGGCGAGATGCAAAACTGGTTACAACAAAGCAGCATGACAATCAACCACAAGAAAACTGAGGTGATGTATATCTCAAGGAAAGCAAATTTTGACCCACCTACATCAATAACCCTGTGCAACAACACTTAAAGAAAGAAAGAAAATATCTAGGAGTTACATTTGACTGCGACCTAAAAATGGAAACTCACCTGCGCAAAACCAACAGGGCAGTCTTCTACAAACTGAGAGCTCTACAACCCATACGGAATATTATTGATCCCCACGACTTCAGATCCGTTGCTCAAGCACTCATCATGCCACATTTCGACTATTGCAACACCATTCTTCAAGGACTTCCTAAGAAAACCCTGAACATCCTTCAAATGGCACAAAATGTAGCTGCCAGGATCATCATGAGGAAAAGTCTTACTGAACACATTACACCAGTACTAATTGAGCTACACTGGCTCCCCATAGCAGCCCGCACAAAATACAAAATACTGACGACCACCTTCAAACTCATCCACAGCATAGCACCATCCTTCCTCGACACCCTAATCAGATTGCAACCATCCAACAGAAACAGGAGAACCATCAATTCCAACACCCTCCACACTCCAACAGATATCAGATCAGTTAAAAAAAATCACTAGTAACAGGGCTTTCTCATACACAGCACCGACACTATGGAACCAACTCCCACCCGACCTACGAGCCAGCATTGATCTAGCTGACTTTAGAAAGAAACTCATAACCCACCTATTTCAAAGTCATTTCAACCTGTACTAAACTAACATGAGGGGCAACTCCCCCACAGCACCCCAGAAAACCTGTAATGTATAAATGTATATATGTAAATTATTATCCCCTTAGCTTAGAAGTAGATAATTTTCTGCGTGACGTGCTAACCTTTCGAATCTTTATGTACAAATCAAAATTATTCTGTCTTGATTCGACAGCTTTTTCCATGTAATCTTAACCGCTTCTGATCGCTGGAAGGAGCGGTATACAAATGCTTGCTAAATAAAAAATAAATAAAATATCAACCGACTCACCTTTGTCCACCTGTTTATTCACTCCTTCAAAAAAACATAACAGATTAGTAAGACAAGATCTTCCTTGTCTAAAGCCATTTTGGCTGTCTCCCATTAGGTCATGACTTTCTACATGCTGAGTAATTTTATTCTTTTATAATGGTTTCTACCATTTTTCCCAGTACTGATGTCAGGCTTCTGTAGTTTCCTGGATCACCCCTGGAACCCTTTTTAAAAATTGGTGTTACATTGGCAATCCTCCAATCTTCAGGTATTAGAGATGATTTTAATGATAGTTCACAGATTACTAATAGCAGGGCTGCAATCTCATATTTCAGTTCTTTCAACACCCTTAGATGTATACCATCTGGCCCAGGTGATTTGCTACTCTTCAGTTTATCTAATAGTTGTAATACATCTTCCCGATGTATCGATATTTCCTTCAATTCTTCTGCACCTTTAAATACCACTTCAGTCATGGGTAACATCCTACATCTTCCTCAGTAAAGACCAAAGCAAAGAATTCATTCAGTCTCTCCGCTATCGCCTTGTCGCCTCTTAGTGCTCCTTTAACCCCTTTATCATCTAATGGACCAACTGACTCTCTCACAGGTTTTTTGCTACGAATGTACTTGAAAAGGTCTTTACTTCGCGTTTTTGCTTCCGCAGCAAGCTTCTTCTCAAATTCTCCCTTTGCCTGCCTTATCAATGCCTTGCATTGAACTTGCCAGTGCTTGTGCTGTTTCCAGGTTTCGTCGTTTGGCTCTTTTTTTCCATTTCCTGAAAGATGCTTTTTTGGCAACAGTCTCTCTGACCTCACCTTTAAACCATGCTGGCAGTTTTTTGGACTTCCTTCCACTTTTCTTAAAGTGTGGAATACAGCTGGTCTGGGCTTCCAAGATAGTATTTTTCAGCAACAGCCAAGCCTGATGTACGTCTTTAACCTTTGCAACTGCTCCTTTTAGTTTTTTCTTAACTGTTTTCCTCATTTTATCATAGTCTCCCTTTCGAAAGTTAAAAGGTAGTACTGTGGATTTCCTTACTATCCCTCCTCCACTAATTAAATCAAAGGCGATCATGCTATGATCACTATTGCCAAGTGGCCCCAACAACCTTATCTCTTGCACTAGATCTGGTGTTCCACTAAGGACTAGGTCTAATATGGCTTCCCCTCTGGTCAGTTCATGAACCAGCTGCTCCTAGAAGCAGTTATTTATTTCATCTAGGAACTTTATCTCCCTAGCATGTCCTGACGTGACACTGACCCAGTCGATACCGGGGTAGTTGAAATCACCCATTATTGTCACTGTGCTGTAACTTTTGTTAGCTTCCTTGATTTCTTTGAGCATTTCATCATCCATTTGGTCATTCTGGCCAGGCGCTCGATAGTACACCCCCACTGCCATCGCCTTCCCCCTTTTACATGGAATTTCAATCCATATAGATTCTACAGCAAATTTTGTTTCCTGCAAAACTTTAATCCTTTCTGACTCAATGCCCTCTCTAACATAGAGAGCAACCCCTCCACCAATTTGATCAGCTCTATCATTTCGATATAGTTTGTACCCAGGTATCAGTGTCCCACTGGTTGTCCTCCTTCCACCATGTCTCTGATATTCCAGTCATATCTAACCTTTCATTCCTTAGCGTCTCTCCAGGCTAGTCCTGAAACATTGGGGTCTTGCTCCTCCTCCAGCAGCCTTGGAGACTGAGAAAACGTCACTTCTCTTGATGTCACCAGTACAAGTACCGTGGATCCGCCTCCAGAGATCAGTATTTCTCAGTCTCCAAGCAGCTTGGAGGTCTGGTGAGCCCCAGGTTAGGGCTCACTTTGAGGAGCAATTAAGTGTTGAGCTTTTTTCAAATTTTTTGGGTATCCTGGTTTGGGGGTGGCTGATTTTTGGCAGTAGCTGTGCTGAGTTGCTTATTTCTAGCTTTCAGCTCTTCCTTTTCTGCTTTCTGTTTCCCTTCCCCGTTTGGTTGGGAGCTCTGCCTGCCTCGTTTTTGGAGAAGCCAGGTGGAAAAAGGGGCTGCTGTCCTAATGTTCCCGAACCCGCTCCTTTGGGTGAGGAACCGGAGAAGGCGAGTTGCTGGACAGTGGTTCGCGATCCTGTCAGTCTGCCGAAGTTCATGCCGGCGAAACTGTGAAGGCACAGCGGGAGGCAGGAGCCGGAGTAGAGCCTGGGCGCCGAAGCCGCATTCACGGCTGAGCGCTAGGGTGCTGGTTGCCTCAAATTCACGGATCCTTTCATGAGGTAAAGGGCCGGGGTCGTCGATTTAGTGTGGTAACGGTCCTTGAGCCGCGTGGGGAGCCGGCGGTAGGCCGCGCGCTGCAGAAGTCGCTCGCGGGAAACCTTCTCAGTGCAACGGCGGTTTTTAAATTTTGGCTGTGTTTCGGTCGGGAGAGCATCGTTTAGCTGGGGGCTTTTTAGTTTGTAGGTTGGGGCAGTTCGGGGGTCCCGTTCCAAAGTAAAAAAAAAACAACAAAAAACCAAACAAAACAAAACCCCAAAGGGCTCTGTCATTGCGGGGGCTTGTGGGCCTTTCTCCTGCTTCCGGAGGCATGCCATCAAAGTCTCTCTGTCTCATTTGTGGTTCTAAGAGAGGGGCTGTTTCTGAGACAGGTGTCTGCCGCAGCTGTTGCAGGGAAGCTGTCTCCATGGAGCACGGCCTGACGGACAGTGGCGACGGCCCTATGGAGGGGTCCTCGGGCCTTGCGGAGCCAAAGGTGCTGGAGATTTCTTCCCAGGGGCCAGTGGCAGGACCTTCTTCTGTCCCAGGGGACCAGGTCTCTCAAGGGCCGGTCCCGGGGGGATTGGAGGCAATCTTTTCCCCGAATTTTGTATCTCTCCTCCAACAAGTGTTTGCAGGGGCGCAGGGTTCTCCCTCCCCTAGTTCGGCGGAGAAGGGTTTGGGGGAAAAGCGCCCAGGTCCTTCACTGAGCCTCGGTGGAGCCGGCAGTCCAGCAAAGAGGCTGCGGCCTGGTAGGGATCCGTCTGGTCGGTCCGTGTCGTCCGAGTCCGTGGAGTTGGGGGACCTAGGGCAGGATTTGGAGTTGGATGAGGACTTGGAAGAGGGTGAACTTCCCGAGCAGGAAGACCAGGCCCAGGTGGTTCGGCTTTTTCGGAGGGAAGAGTTACCGGCGCTCATTTCGGAGACGCTTAAGGCGCTTATTATGCCCTCAGTGGGGTAACCGGAGGAATCCGTGGTGGAGGATCCCTTGTTGCTGGCCTTTCGGAAGCCGCAGAAGGTTTTCCCTATGCACAGAGTGTTTAAGGAGATGATACAGGGGGAATGGGATATGCCGGAGTCTGGCCTGAAGGGCTCCCGGGTGATATCCCGCCTTTATCCTTTAGCTGACCAGGATCGGGAGTTGTTGAAGTCTCCTAAGGTGGATGCTGTGGTGTCTGCTATAACGAAGAAGACTACTATTCCGGTTGAAGGCAGTGCAGCGTTGAAGGATGCGCAGGACCGGAAGTTGGACACCTTGTTGAAGCAAGTTTTTAAAGTTAATGCGCTGTCCCTCCAGGCGTCCATTTGTGGCGCTTGGGTAGCCAGGGCGTGTTTGCGGTGGGCCCAGGGGCTACGAGAGGGGCAGGCGGAGGAAGTGGCGACGGAGGCGGCCCAGTTGGAGACGGGGGGCCGCTTATCTGGCGGATATCCATTATGATCTCGTTAGAGGTTTGTCCAATAGCATGGCGTCTGCGGTAGCGGCCAGAAGATATTTGTGGTTACGGAATTGGTCGGTGGATTCCTCTTTGAAGTCGAGGCTTAGTAAGCTGCCGTTTCGAGGGAAGCTTCTGTTTGGAGATGACTTGGAAAAGCTGGTGAAGGATTTGGGGGAGTCAAAGGGCGGTCGGCTCCCCGAAGACAAGCAGCGGCAAGGTCGAGCGGGTCCGCCGGCCAAAGGACAGCAACGGGAGTTTCGCCGTTTTCGTTCCCCGAGATTTGGTCAGGCGCAAAGGGGTCTGTTTCCTTTTCGTAGCCAAGGATTTTGAGGTTTTCGAGGGGCCAGCAGGGGCTTTGTGTCCTCCTCGGCCTCAAATTCCCGAAAGTCGCAATGATGCCAGGGGGGTCCAGGCGGGGCAGGAACCGATCGGAGGTCGACTGAGGCGTTTTTACCCTGCCTGGGCCCGAATCACGTCCGATCAGTGGGTACTGGAGGTCATCCACGAAGGCTATGCATTGGAGCTGCAACGGCCCGTGACAGATTCTTTTGTGATGACCCCGTGCAAGGCGCAGTTCAAGTACGCGGCGGTGGAGGAGACGCTGAACCGCCTGCTTTCTCTCGAGGCGGTGGTTCCAGTGCCTACAGACCAGTGCGGCTACTGTTGTTACTCTATTTATTTTGTGGTGCCGAAGAAGGAAGGAACCTTTCGGCCGATTTTGGATCTCAAACGCGTAAATCGCTGTCTCAGGGTGTCTCATTTTCGGATGGAGACCTTAAGGTCGGTCATCGTAGCAGTACGCAGGGGCGAGTTTCTGACGTCGCTCGATTTGTCGGAAGCGTATTTGCACATTCCCATTCATCAGGACCATCAAACGTTCTTGCGGTTCGTGCTCCCGATGGGGCACTTCCAGTTCCAGGCGTTGCCGTTTGGCTTAGTGACAGCACCACGGGTTTTCACCAAAGTGATGGTGGTGGTGGCTGCGGCGTTGAGAAAGCAAGGTATTCTGGTGCATCCTTATCTGGACGATTGGCTGATTCGGGCAAAGTCCAGGGAGGAGAGGGAGTCAGCCACGAGTAGAGTGGTGGCGTTCCTGGAAAGTCTCGGTTGGGTAGTCAATTGGGCCAAAAGCAGATTAACGCCTTCAGTCCCTGGAGTATCTCAGGGCGCGGTTCGACACGGAGGCGGGGCAGGTGTTTCTTCCTCAGAGCCGAGTGCAAGGGCTAAGGCGGCTGCTTCGCCAGTTTCTCCGCAGACCGTGTCCGACGGCCTGGCAATACCTGCAGGTGTTGGGCAACCTGGCGGCGACGATAGAGGTGGTGCCCTGGGCGAGGGCGCACATGAGGCCGCTACAGAGAGCGTTACTTCGGCGTTGGTCCCATCAGAACGACAGTCTCGACCGGCGGTTGCCCTGTCAGCCGGGGACACGTCTCTCTCTGATATGGTGGTTACAACCGGAGTCTTTGGAGAACGGGATGCCGTTGGAGGTGCCGGATTGGGTCCCCCTGACGACGGATGCCAGCTTGTCCGGTTGGGGAGCGCATGTTCAGGGCGCGTCCATGCAGGAAAGGGCGTGGTCCATCAACCGGTTGGAGTTGCGAGCGGTGGTGCTAGCGCTACGGGCGTTCCGGGGGGTGACTGCACGGGAAGGCCGTGAGGGTATTCTCCGACAATGCGACGGCCGTGGCCTATGTCAGTCGGCAAGGGGGGACCGGCAGTTCGGCGCTGGAAAGCGAGGCGGACCAGTTGTTCGTGTGGGCCGAGAGGTATCTGTTGGCATTGTCAGCGGCGCATGTCGCAGGAGTGGAGAATGTGGAGGCTGACTTCCTCAGTCGAGTGTGAGTAGATCCGGGGGAATGGGCCCTTCACCCGCAGGTGTTCGAGATGTTAGTTCGGCGGTGGGGTGTTCCCGTCATGGATCTCATGGCAACCTTTCAAACCGCAAAAGCCAGTCGGTTCTTCAGCAGAAGGCGAGAGAGGATGTCGGAGGGCCTGGATGCCTTGATTCAACCATGGCCGGAAGGTCGTCTGCTCTACGTGTTCCCGCCGTGGGTCTTAATAGGCCGGGTCCTACAGCGTATCGAGCTTCACAGGGGGCCAGTGCTTTTAATCGCACCGGATTGGCCGAGGAGGCCGTGTTATGCGGATATGGTCCGGCTTCTAGAGGGCAAACCTTGGAGGCTGCCGGTCCGGAAAGACCTGCTGCAGCAGGGTCCTCTGTGTATGCCTCAAGTGGATCGGTTCTCGCTTACGGCTTGGCTATTGAAAGGGCGCGGTTGTTAGCGAGAGGGTATTCGTCGGAGGTAGTCTCGACATTGCTGAAAGCTCGCAGAAGGTCAACGTTGCTGGCGTATGTTCGTGTTTGGCGAGTTTTCGAGGAGTGGTGTGAGGTCCGTGCTGTTTTACCTTTGCGGGCGTCAATTCCACAGATACTGGCATTTTTGCAGGATGGTTATGACAAAGGCTTAGTGGCGGCGTCTCTGACAGTGCAGTTGGCGGCATTGTCTTGCTACCGTGGGAAGATCGGTAGCCAAGCACTTAGCGCTCACCCAGATGTCAAACGCTTTCTGAGGGTGGTGGTGCTTTTGCGACCGCCCCGTCAACAGGTAGTTCCGCGGTGGGACCTCCATTTGGTTTTGGACGTTTTGGTGCGAGTGCCGTTTGAGCCTTTGTCGAGGGCGTCTTTGAAGGATTTGACCTTTAAAAGTGGTTTTTCTGGTGGCAATTGCCTCTGCTCGGCGTATTTCGGAGTTACAGGCTTTATCCTGTCAGGAACCCTTTCTGTTTTTTGGTGAGTCCAAGGTAGTGTTACGGACCGTGCCGTCATTTCTGCCTAAGGTGGTATCGCCCTTTCATGTAAATCAGGTGGTCTCTCTGCCGGTGTTTGCAGGCGGCGGGGAGGACTCCGCTGTTCCGCGGTTACATAAATTGGATATTAAGAGAGCTTTGAAGATGTATTTGAAGGTTACCGCCTCGTTCCGTCGATCGGATAGGTTGTTTGTGCTGTTTGGGGGTCCTAACAAGGGGCAAGCAGCGTCAAAGGCATCTATTGCTAGGTGGTTGAAAGAGGCAATTGCGTCCGCTTATCTTTTGAAGCGACGACCAGTTCCGGTAGGTTTGCGAGCACATTCAACTAGGGCGCAGGCTACCTCTTGGGCGGAGCGTTGTTTGGTTCCGGCGGTTGACATTTGTCAGGCGGCTACTTGGTCTTCTTTGCATTCTTTTATAAGGCATTATCGGCTGGATTTGCAGGCGCAGGGAGATGCCTGTTTTGGAGCGTCAGTGCTTCAGGTGGGGTTGGTAGGTCCCTCCCGTTAATTCTTGGCACTGCTCTGTTACATCCCCAATGTTTCAGGACTAGCCTGGAGAGACGCTAAGGAAGGTGAAATTAGACTTACCTGCTAATTGTTGTTCCTTTAGGATCTCCAGGCTAGTCCTGTATCCCTCCCGGAATTTTTCATGGATTTGCGCCTGAAGCAGTGAAGTTATAACAGGTAAGCATCTCGAGGGGCATTTACCCGAGAGGAGTCCATAACGGGGAGGTTGTGTGGGATATCTATGCATCCTGATACTCTGTATTTCTTTTCTGTTAGACAATGGGGATCTCAGCACTTGCGGAACTATATTTTGCAGCGAATCAGTTTTTCATAGATTGTAAATAGTTTGTTTATAGAATATCTACTTAATTGTTGCTCTGGTGAGTTGCTTTGTCACTAGGTTACTGATCTCTGGAGGCGGATCCACAGTACTTGTACTGGTGACATCAAGAGAAGTGACGTTTTCTCAGTCTCCAAGGCTGCTGGAGGAGGAGCAAGACCCCAATGTTTCAGGACTAGCCTGGAGATCCTAAAGGAACAACAATTAGCAGGTAAGTCTAATTTCACCTTTAGTGCTATATATTCTAACTCTCCCATCTTATTTTTTAGACTTCTAGCATTTGCATACAAGCATTTTAGAGAATGTATTTTATTCATATTAATTTGGCTATTGCTAGACATGGGTAATTTGGGATCTTTAAGCTCTGTCTGCTCCATACTTGAGGGCATTTGGGCTACTTTACTCTTTTGTGGAACCTCTCTGCTTTTGGTAGTATCCTTCAAAGATACATTCTTCCGATCCATCCGCTCTTGGGCGACTGTCGGCTTTCTCCTAATATCTAGTTTAAAAGCTGCTCTATCTCCTTTTTAAAGGTTAATGCCAGCAGCCTGGTTCCATCCCAGTTAAGGTGAAGCCCATCCCTTCGGAAGAGCACCTCCTTTCCCCAGAATGTTCTCCAGTTCCTAACAAATCCAAAACCCTCATCTCTGCACCATTGTCTCATCCACGCATTGAGACTCCGGAGCTCTGCCTGCCTTTTGGGTCCTGCACGTGGA
The DNA here is from genome assembly GCA_033557465.1 of Ichthyophis bannanicus. Taxonomy (NCBI): domain Eukaryota; kingdom Metazoa; phylum Chordata; class Amphibia; order Gymnophiona; family Ichthyophiidae; genus Ichthyophis; species Ichthyophis bannanicus. The sequence continues at coordinate 156,848,053 of CM066047.1, read as the reverse complement.
ACAGGAAGCATTTCGGAGAATGCTACCCTGGAAGTTCTGGACTTCAACTTCCTACCTAAAAGCCTAAATTTAGCCTCCAGAACCTCCCTACCACATTTTCCTATGTCATTGGTACCAACATGTACCAAGACAGCAGACTCCTCCCCAGCACTATCCTAAGACCTTATCTAGGTGGCGCATGAGGTCCGCTACCTTCGCACCAGGCAGGCATGTTACCAGGCGATCCTCACGTCCACCAGCCACCCAGCTATCTACATGCCTAATGATTGAATCGCCAACTATAACGGCTGTCCTACCCCTTCCCTCATGGGCACATGGCACTGGAGAAACTTCCTCTGTGCGAGAGGGTTTTACATTACCTGGAGGACAGGTCCTAGTTACAGGATCACTTCCTGCCACACCAGGGTGATGCTCTCCTGTCACGTGACCTCTCTCCTCCATGGCAACAGGGATGCTGCCAGACTGGAGGTGGGACTTCAGGGCTATATCCCTGTAGGTCTCGTCTATGTACCTCTCTGTCTGTCTTATGCTTTCTAAGTCTGCTACTTTAGCCTCTAGAGAACGGACTCGTTTACTGAGAGCAAAGAGCTCCTTGCACCTAGTGCACACGTAAGACCTCTCTCCAACTGGGAGAAAATCATACATGTGACACTCAATGCAAAAGACTGGAAAGCCCCCATCCCGCTGCTGGACTGCTGTCTGCATCTTAGTTTTAAGTTTGTGTTTAGATCTAAGTTCTTTACTTACTAAGGCTTGCTATGGATATTTATACTAATAAAACTGTACCTAATACGTGTAATATACCTTGTTCACCTGAAGCTTAACTAATCTCAGGTCCTTAGTGTATGACTGATTTGGGTAATGAGCTTCACCTGAGAGCACCTCCTGTCTTTTAAGATGTGTAAGTACCTATAAAGCTACGATTATCCCAGGGGTGGGTGGGTGTGGGGAGGGAGGGAAATAACAACACTTATTAAAAGAGGGCTGCTACACAGTACCCTGTCTTGTGCTGCTGAGGTAAGCTATATTCTGATTTGATTTAAATTATAGTTCTTAGCTGCTGCTAGGCTCTAACTTCTTATGAAATTTAGACTACCAGCTCTCTGCTGGGTTCCAAATTTAACCAGAAAGCTCTCTTCTGTGTTTTAAATTTAAGCTAAAAGTACTTTGCTGATGCTAGGCCCTGAGTGACTATTCAATTTAGACTACAAGCTCTCTGCCGGGTATGAAATGTAACCAGAAAGTTCTCCTCTGTGTCTTAAATTTAAACGTAAACTGCTGCTACTAGGCCCTGACTGATTTAACCAAAAATAGTGGGTTCACAGATTAATTAGCTTTAATACAAAGAATTCCTTTTAGAAAATTACCAGAAGTATATACTCACAGTTGCAGATCTCTCTCCAGAAGTAACGGTCCCTTTTTCTAGTCCTTCGCCCCCATGCATGACGGCTGGATCCGAGGGTGGCGGACTGGCTATTTCTTCTCTGGGGGGACGCTGGCGATAAACCTCTTCGCCAGTCCACAGAATGCGCAGCTTCCCCGCTTTTGCGGCCCGGTACCGCATCCAAGCAGGGAGAGTCCAGATGCATTCCTTCTGGATTGGTCATTCAGCCTGCTCTATGCATTCCCTTCCTTCCCTCTCATTGCAAGAACCCTTCTCAAGGCTCAGCGGGATCGGGCATCATTGATCCTCGTAGTCCCCTCATAGCCTCGGCAGCCTTGGTTCCTGCTTCTGCTCCAGCTGTCGACGGAGCCTCCGGTTTTCCTGGGCTCTGCCCCCGGTCTGTTAACACAGGAGGGGTGGGTGCAACACCTGAACCTAGCCTCCTTAGCCCTCACGGCCTGACAGCTGAACGGGTTTCCCTAGCCTCCCTGGCTCTTCCGGAAGAGGTCCTCCTTGCCTCGAGGAAGAATTTCACTAGACGAGCCTATGCCTTCAAGTGGCGATGCCTCTCGGACTGGTGCTCGAGGCTCTAGATCGATCCGTTCTCGTGTCCCATTCTATGGATCCTTCAGTACCTCCTCCACCTCTGAAAGAAAGGTCTGAAGTCGAACTCTATCAGGTCTATCAGGGTACACCTGAGTGCCATATCAGCGAACCATCTCCCCATTGAGGGGAAAACCCCTCTCGGGACAGCCGTTAGTCTCATGCTTTATGCGGGGTCTTTTACGTTTTAAGCTGCCCATCCGACCTCTTCTGGTGGAATGGGACCTGAATGCAGTGCTCATGCAGCTCACCCATCCACTCTTCAAGCCAATGGCGAGGTGCTCGCTCCGGCATCTGTCCTGGAAGGTGGCCTTCTTAGTGGTACTGACCACGGCCCGCCGAGTCAGTGAGCTCCAGGCTCTCATGGCTGATGCCCCTTAAATCAGGTTCTATTGGAATAGGGTGGTCCTCCGCAGCAATCCCAAATTCCTGCCTAAATTTGTCTCAGATTTCAAACTTAATCAGGAGATAGTCCTGCTGACTTTCTTCCCAAGACCCCCGCCAACCAGGCTTCGGCAGTTCTTCACACCCTCTACTGCAGAAGGGATCTCGCCTTCTACGTGCAGCGCACCTGACTCATTGCAAGTCTGGCTGGCTCTTTGTGACCTACGATCCCAATCTACCAGGACAGACAGTTACCAAACACACCCTCTTGGTTTGGGTGGCGGACTGCATCACCTTTTGCGCATATGAAAGCGGGTGCCCCGTTAGATCGTCGAGTCACCACGCACAGGGTTCTGGGCCAAAGCAGCCTCGGTGGCCTCACTGTGCTTCGTGCCCCTGATGAACATCTGCCGGGCAGTGACCTGGTCTTTGCTGCAAACTACTGCCTGGAGAGGGAGTCCCGCCGGGACAGCGCCTTCGGCCAGGCTGTACTCCGTAATCTGTTCGGGGTATAAGCAACTCCTGCACTCTGACCCTTCTTTATGGCTACTGAGGGTTTTGACCCGAGGACTCGGGCTCCTTCGGGCATCGGCTTCTGCTCACAGCCTCGTGGAGGCGTTTTTTGGTTACAGATTTGGTAGCCTGTAGCTGGGGAGTCCCATAAGGACTGACTCTCTGCTTGTTCCTGGAGAAAGCGTAGTTACTCACCTGTAACAGGTGTTCTCCAGGGACAGCAGGAATCGGTCCTTACTAGCCTCCCGCCTCCCCTGATGGGTTGCTGGATTTTTGTCCTTCCCTTGCCATCTGCTTGGTAGGGCTCGAGCTAAGGGACTTGACTGAGCAAGTTGGCACCCTTGGGTAGAAAGAGGACTATGAATGCATGGCAGCAATCCCAAAGGCTTTCTTTGAAAGTTGGGAAATTGCTCTGCACGGGCTCTGTCGGTGCCGACATCACCCCATAAGTGAGGACCGATTCCTGCTACCCCTGGAATACACCTGTTACAGGTGAGTAACTACACTGTTGGCTTGCTCTCATTAAACCATGACTATCTACATGTTCAGTAATTCTTTATAATGGTTTCTATCATTTTGCACAGTATTGATGTCAGGCTCACCAGTCAGTAGTTTCCTGGATGACTCCTGGAACCCTTTTTAAAAACTGGTGTTATGTTGGCCAGTGGTGTGAAGTAACTAATTTTGTCCCTTTGGTTCATCTCTGCTTGTCTTTAGGCAAATGGGGCTGATGCAAGAAGTAGTGTTAGCATATTCCTAGAGTTGTCTTTAGGAGCTGTCTTGCGTCTTTCATTTGGACAGAGTGCAATTCTTGGGTAGTTTCTACAAATGGGTTAGTTTTATGCACACTGTGGCAGTCGTGACCCTCGCTTCTAAGCCAGGTGCAATTCTATTTTGAGATAGCACAGTCTTTCTACCATGAGAGTTTAACTTGATTTGGTAGGTGTGTTATGGAGTTCAGTTTGGGCCTCTTCTGGATCCCTTTCAGAGGGTTTTGACGCCTGGGGGGGAGGGGGCTTGATTCAGTGTCTAGGATGTTGGAGCACCAGACATGGTCACATGGAACTCTAGAGAACAGGAGGTTCTTCGAAGAGAACCCTCATTTCAGCCTGAGATGGGAGTCTGTGTTTCCCCTTGGTCAATCAATGTTCTTGCTGGGGTCCTTCGATTTAGGCAGAAATCCCAGCTTTTTATGCTTGGCATAAGGGTGCCTTCCTCCCAGATTCACCACTGGTTTTTGAAGAGAAGGAAGAGGTGATGGTGGGCAGCTCACCTCAGTCTGGAGTTCGAAGGCCGTCTAGGACAAAGTGGACTCCAACACATTGTTTTGCCCATAGGCTGACACCATAGCTTTCTTAGCCCTTTCTGTTTTAGGGCGCAGATCCTTCTTTTGGAACCTAAGGCTCAGTCCATCAGGTCTCTGGCTTCTTCAGGAGCGGTGTTAACCTTGTTATCCCTCAAGTTTGGGTACATAAGAACATAAGATATGCCATACTGGGTCAGACCAAGTGTGTGCAAATATTATACAAGACCCCCCGCCCCCCACCCCACAGCTGAAATAATAAATGGCTGCCAGTCGCCTGAATTCCCCATCTTAAGGAGCACTAGACAAGGTTGTCCTCTATCGCCCCTATTATTTGTGCTATCCCTGGAATCATTAGCAGCAAAATTGAGGGGGAACCCGGGTAGTCAAGAGATTCAAGTGGAGAAGATGTCTCTGCGGCTCTACATGTTTGCTAATATGCTTCTCTTTTTAGGGATTGTGCGCAGAGATGTGGGAAAGGTGATATAAAAAAAAAAGGGTTTAGACAAGTTCCTGGAGGAAAGGTCCATAAACCATTATTAAGAAGGGACCCAGGATATCAATGCTTTACCCAGTACAAGCATTGTGGAACCTGTGTCTTTTGGGGAAACTGCTAGGTACGTATGACCTGGGTCAGTCGATCTACGTTTACCCGTTCCACTCCGTTCATTAATTTATAGACTTCTATCATATCTCCCCTCAGCCGTCTCTCTTCCAGCATAAAGAGCCCTAACCTTTTTAGCCTTTCTTCATAGGAGTATCCTTCCATCCCCTTTACCATTTTGGTGGCTCTTCTCTGAACCTTTTCTAATAACGCTATATCCTTTTTAAGATACGGCGACCAGAATTGCACACAATATTCAAGGTGCGGTCTCTCCATGGAATGATATAGAGGCATTATAATCTTTTGTTTTATTTTCCATTCCTTTCCTTATGATACCTAGCATTCTATTTGCTCTCTTGGCCGCCGCTGCACACTGGGCCAAGGGTTTTAACATGTTATCCACAATGACGCCTAAATCTTTTTCCTGTGTGGTGGTTCCTAAAGTGGAACCTTGCATCGTGTAACCATAGTTTGGGTTGTTCTTCCCTAGGTGCATAACTTTGCACTTGTCCACATTAAATTTCATCTGCCATTTTGATGCCCAGTCTTCCAATTTATCAAGATCCTCTTGCAATTTTCCACAATCCTCTTGGGTTTTAACAACTTTAAATAGTTTTGTGTCATCTGTAATTTTGATAACCTCACTCGTTATTCCACTTTCCAGGTCATTTATGTGATTTAACTGCATTTTCTCTGAAAGGACAGCTGTGATTATGTCTTCAATGTTTTCCTTAGATGTGGAGAACCTGGACAAGAGAGTTAAATAATCCTGTTCAGGTGCAATGAGGGGTGTAGGAGGCTTGTTTATCTGGCAGACCTTTGATTGTAAGTAATCAGCGAAGTCTTGGGGCTGGATCTGACTCAGGTGTTCTGGTACTGGTTCATTTGTTAGGTTCTTTACCAGGGCGAATAGGTCGTGGGTTTGTTTAAGGACCTCTTTAGTGTGTCCGTGTGGAATCTTTTCATGCTCACTGATATTGCTTGGCGGTGTTTGGCCAGTTGAATGTTGTAAGCAGCTAAAGCATCTGAGGAATGTGTTCGGCGTCAACATCTTTCCAGCTTCCTCAAGCATTTGAGAGGAGCTCTAAGCTCGGTGGAGTACCAAGCTGCGGTGGCTCTTTTACCTGGTGGTTTTTTTAATGGTGGCAGAAGCGCAATAGAACTAAGATTTTTATTCCAGGCTGATACTAGCTCCTCAGGATCGCTTGCCATCAAGTCGAGGAGTGGGCGGGTTGTGGCTAGGATCAGGTCTTTGTCATAGGCTTGAAATCTGCGTGGAGGTGTTTTGGTGTTGCTACTAAGTCTTTTGGGGTCTCTTTGTGCTTTGTTGGGCATGGATATTTGAAATATGATTAACATATGGTCCGACCAGGGGACCGTCGTCGTGGACAGTACCGTGGTATCGATTGACTTCAAAGAGGGCTGTGGAGCAGAAATGAGGTCAAGTAGGCCACCTTTCAAATGGATGGGTTCATTGACCATTTGTCTGTATCAGAGTTCTTCAAGAGCTTCAAGGAAAGCTGAGGCCTGCGTATTTTGCAAGGAAGGAAGATTGAAATCCCCTAAGACTCAGTTTGGTGTTCTTGGGCACTGGGGGTTGGTTGCAAGGTTTATTATTGCTGCAAGGGAATCGGTGACTGTGGATGGTGGCCTATATACCAAGTTTATACTGTGCGTTTGCTATGGTAATTGAATCAAGGTTTGCGTCATTGGTTGTGCTGCTCAGTTGGAAGTGGAGGTCTGTATTGGTGATAGCGAGCACTCCTCCCCCTCGTTTGTTATTTCTATGGCATGCGTGTAGTGAAAAGTTGGTAGGTAGTAGCTGGTTGAGGAGGACATTATCGCTTGAAAGCCATGTCTCAATCAGGAGTATGTCGAGGCCATGGTGGGTAATGAAGTCTGGTATGACTGGCCATTTCTTGCGTATAGATCGTGCGTTTGAGGGCACATCTTAGATTTTGGGGGTGGATGTCAACATCTTTCTTTGCCTTATTATGTTTTAGATCTATATGGGGGTGGGGGTGACAAGGGTGGGCTGCCCCTTCCAGTGAGTGGGGAGGGGTGTTTACCCACTTTCTCCTGTGGCTCAGAAGGGTGGGTATTTGATTATGGTCCGGGGATAACGCAGTGACGCTGCTTAGCCAACCAGTGAACAGATATATGGCAACTATGGAAATGCTTGATAGGGCCATTCCGTGTCTCTGCTATGGGAGTTGGGCAATGCTGGTCCTTACTGAATGGGTATGGATAAGACAATATAGAAGTACAGCAATACGGGAAATAAAGCAATAAATGCCACATGGGCAATGCAGCAATAAATGCAAATCAAGCAGTACAGCTATACTGGTGGTCCGGCAATACAGTGGAACTGCCTCACAACAGTATAGGTAATATTGGTCGGGAACAGGCGGGCTGTAGGTAAGGTCTCATACAATTAGTTACCCTAACACAGGCTGTTAGATATTGGGGAGGTGTCTTTACTTGCGTTTCCCAGCTTGTCCTGCAGCTTCCTTAAGATTTGTCACGTGGCTCTTGAGTGAAACGTGGCATCTGGTTATGGCCTCCGCCAAAGGGCCCTCTGGCGAGGCCCTCAGGCACGGGCCTGCCAGGTGCGGGTGCACCCAATGGCGCAACTTTTAAAGTCCTGGTGCTGCCCCGATTGGGCGGTGCGGCGAGGGCGGCCGGCAGGAACTGGATCCCTCCATACCCCCACCCCAACACCCACCCACCCACCCATCCGTAGTGAGTGTTCTTGCTTTATAAGGCACCTCCCCAATTAACACAACACAGGGACTTGGAACAACTCATTGTCAATATAATTAAAGAGATCTAACTACATTTTCTCTGAAAGGACAGCTGGGAAGCCAGCTGGTACTTTGGTAGATCTCTCTTTTGCTTTAACAGATCGATTTTTCCAAACCATTGTTCTGTTCGTGAAGCTTAGGTAAGCTTCATGAACAGAATAATGGTTTGGAAAAATCGTATTGCTAAAGCTGTTGCCCCGGTTACAGCTTCTGCCTCTGTCCAGACAGAGGTCCCAGTGCCAGTTGAAGGACCGGTTCCATGTACAGGGTTCCTGCATGCTGAAGCTCTCAGGAAACAAGTGGAGGAACTTAGAGAGGAGGTGGCGAGGCTGAGGAGCATTCAAGACAGTGAGAAGTACATTGATGAGATGCTTCTTGCAACAGCCAAGCCCTCCAGCAGAAGAGATGGGTGCCTACTGAATGACAAAGATTGGACACAAGTCACCAGGGCTTGCAAAATCACCAATCCAACTTCTCCAGTCCTTGAAATGAAGAAGTGGAGTAGGTGAAAGCATCCCCGGAAAGGGAAGAACCAGAGCTCAAGTACCCCAAAGTAGCAGAATCAGTGACCACAAGGAAGCAAAGGGTAGTGGTGGTTGGTGACTCTCTTCTGAGGGGTACTGAGGTGTCCATCTGCCAATCAGATTTGATGTCCAGAGAGGTATGCTGTCTGCCAGGTGCAAAAATCCAAGACGTTATGGAGAGTTTTGCCGAGACTCATCAAGCCCAATGTTGCTAATCCATGTCGGAACAAATGATACTGCCAGGTATCCCTCTGAGCGTATCAAAAGTGACTTCATGGCTCTGGGACAGAGGGTGAAGCAGATAGGTGCACAGGTGGTGTTCTCTTCAGTTCTCCCTGTTGAGGGTAAAAGCCAAGGCAGAGAGGCTCGCATCCTGGAGGTGGATGGTGTCATTGAGAACGTTTTGGTTTCCTGGACCATGGGTTACAAGGGTTGCAAGGGTTACAAGGGTTGCAGAGCAGAGATGGCGTCCATCTGTCCAAGAAAGGTTGACACATCTTCAGTAGTAGACTGGCTAATCTACTGAAGGGGGCTTTAAACTAGATTCGTTGGGGATGGGTGAAGACAACCCTCAGGTAAGTGAAACATTAAATACCTTTATGGAAATGGGTAAAAGGGGTAACATATGGAAAGCAGTGTGTATAAATGCCCGTAGCATGGGAAATAAGATCCCTGATGTTGAAGCTTTCGTGGGAGTGGCTGACTTGGATTTAGTGGCAGTTACAGAAACTTGGTTCACAGAAAACCATGACTGGGATGTAACTATACCAGGCTATACTTTATTCAGAAAGGACAGGGTAGGAAGAAGAGGAGGAGGAGTGGCACTATATGTAAAAAATAATATTAAAGCTTTGGAATTACAGAGCTTAAAAGGGAGAGAGGAGGCACTGTGGATTAAACTAGAAAGAGGTAAAGAGAAATCTATTTGCATTGGCATGATATAACAGACCCCCCTCAGAAGAGGAAGAAGTGGACAGAGAGATAATTGAAGACATATGCAGTATTGCTAGGAAAGGGGAAGTGCTACTGGTAGGGGATTTCAATATGAAAGTGTTTCTGATATAGTGGGAGATCATTTTGCATCCAGTGATCACCAGATGATGTGGTTCAGTATTAGGACTAGGGCTGTTAGAATCCATTCAAAAGCAAGGGTCTTAGACTTTAGGAAAACTAACTTTGCCAAAATGGGCCAATATCTCAGGGAGTCGTTAACGGGATGGGAACAGTTGGGGGATGTAGAAAAACAGTGGGCAAAACTATTCCACTTTCCAGGTCATTTATGAATGTCAAAAAGCAGCGGACCCAACACTGATCCCTGGGGTACTCCACTATTCACCTTTCTCCATTGGAAAAATTGGCCATTTAATCCTACCCTCTGCTTCTATCTTTTAACCAGTTTGATCCATAATAGTACACTGCCTCCTATCCCATGACTTTTTAACTTGGCCAAAAGTCTATCAAGTGGGACTTGTTAAAGGCTTTCTGAAAGTCCAGATACACTATATCAACGCCCCATCCCTCTGGAACTCTCTACCAAACCACATCAGGAACAACGGTGATCTCCCATCATTCAAAAAGCAGCTAAAAACCATCCTATTCCAAGAACATCTCTGAATAGGAAACCCCCCCCCCCTATTTCTCTCCAAGATCTCCAAACCAGTAACTATGCTATCTTGTCAATCTCTATGTTCACCCCAAAATCATCAATGTTGAACCCCTGGTGATGGCCCCCCCCCCCCACATTTGATTCCCTTCCCCCCCCCCCCCCTGGTTATATGTCCCACCGCTTTGACCCGGTGAAAAGCGGGATATAAATACAGTTAAATAAATAAATATCAACCGACTCATCTTTGTCTACCTGTTTATTCACACCTTCAAAAAAGCATAACAGATTAGTAAGACAAGATATTCCTTGACTAAAGCCATGTTGACTATCTCCCATTAAACCATGAAATGTTCAGTAATTTTGTTCTTTATGATGGTTTCTACTATTTTTCCCATGTGTGACGTCAGGCTCAGCAGTCTGTAGTTTCCCTTAATCACCCCTGGAACCCTTTTTAAAAATTGGCGTTACATTGGCCATCCTCCAATCTTCAGGCATTACAGATGATTTTAATGATAGTTCACAGATATTAGTAATAGTAGGTCTGCAATCTCATATTTCAGTTCTTTCAACACCCTTGGATGCATATCATCCAATCTAGGTGATTTTTCTACTCTTTAGTTTATCAAATATTTGTAATATATCTTCCTGGTGTATCGATATTTCTTTCAATTCTTCCGCAGAATCTCCATACGTAGAATGAGAACTGCAATCAAGGTTCAGGAAAGGGCGCAGAACAAGAGACATTATCGCAGATATGAGATGGATCCTTAAAGACAAAAGGATACCAGAAGGATATCAGTGTGTTTTATTGACTACAGCAAGACTTTTGACTGTGTAAACCATGAGAAACTCTGGATCACATTAAGAACATGGGTATACCAGAACAACTGATAGTTCTCTTGCACAACCTTTATTTACATTGATCAAGAAGCAACTGTTTGAACGGAACAAGGAGAAACAGAATGATTTAAAATCAGCAAAGGTGTTTGAGGCTACATACTTTCCCCCTACTTGTTTAATTTATATGCAGAAGAGATCATCAGAGAAGGACTGTTTGAAGATAACTGAGGTGAAAATTGGTGGAAGACTCATCAACAACCTTTGCTATGCTGAGGAGAACATTCTGAGTGCCATGAGGGAGACTGTGAAACAGAGAACATCTGTTTTTATTGCACACAGATTGTCAACAATTGTTGATGCCGATGAAATTGTCATGCATCAGGGTTAAATAGCAGAACGTGGCACACCCTTTACCTTCTCTCCAGTCCTTTCAGTATGTACTCGGAAATGTGACATGCACAGAGTAGCAAAGTGCTGAATGGTACCGAGGAACAGAAGCCAGGTGAGCACAGCTGAAAGTGGAGACTATCTGAAACATTTGCTTCTCAGGATCAAGGAACATAGTCTTAAAATGGACTGCACCTTAACTTAAAAGAAGTCAAAGATCCTGAGAACTGGCAAAATCAATAAGTTCATCATTGATGATGTTATAAAATTGAAATAGTTGACAACTTTAACCTAGCTGGATCAACAATCAATGAAAAGGACAAGCAGTCAAGAAATTCGACGTTGCATTGTTCTTGACAGAATGGCTAATAAGGACCTAGACAAGATTCTCAAGATACAAAGATTTGACTTGTCTAAGCCATGGTATTTTCAATAACGTCATATGGATGCAAAAGTTGGACAGTGAAAAAGATAGGAAGAAAATCAATGCTTTTGAATTATGGTGCTGGCTACGAATACTGTAGATTGCCCGAAGAACAAACCAGTCAGCATTACAGGAGATCAAACCTAAGCTTTCTTTAGAAACTCAGATGACAAGACTTCAACTTTCATACTTAGGACACATTATGCAAAGAGAGATCGTTGGAGAAAGATATAATGCTTAGGAAAGTAGAAGGTCAGTGCAAAAGAGAGAGAAAGACCAGCAATGAGATGGATCGATATAACAGCAGCTATGGGTGCCACTCCATCAACAGTGAGCCGCCTGACTATCCAGAGGGTCATCATGAATCGACACCGACTTGACGGTACTTAACAACACAACTATTACTTAAATATACCCAACGTACTTAATTGGCTGCTTGGCCCACTGTAGTGGAAAGTCATCCCTTCTCGCCACACCTGCAGCAGTCCCCAATTGCAAAGTTTATTTTCAGGCCCCTAAAAGACCCAAATTTCTCCACTATAAGAACATAAGATATGCCATACTGGGTCAGTCCAAGGTCCATTAAACCCAGTATCCTGTTTCCAACAGTGGCCAATCTAGGTCATACGTACCTAGCAGTTTCCCCAAAAGACACAGGTTCCACAATGCTTGTACTGGGTCAAGCATTGATATCCTGGGTCCCTTCTTAATAATGGTTTATGGACCTTTCCTCCAGGAACTTGTCTAAACCCTTTTTTTTTTATATCACCTTTCCCACATCTCTGCGCACAATCCCTAAAAAGAGAAGCATATTAGCAAACATGTAGAGCCGCAGAGACATCTTCTCCACTTGAATCTCTTGACTACCCGGGTTCCCCCTCAATTTTGCTGCTAATGATTCCAGGGATAGCACAAATAATAGGGGCGATAGAGGACAACCTTGTCTAGTGCTCCTTAAGATGGGGAATTCAGGCGACTGGCAGCCATTTATTATTTCAGCTGTGGGGTGGGGGGCGGGGGGTCTTGTATAATATTTGCACACACTTCAAGAAGGCATCCTCCAGATTATATTGATCCATGATCTGAAAGAGATATGGCCAGAGCACCTTATCAAATGCCTTCTCAGCATCAAGACTTACGACAAGCTCCTCCAGTTCCCTCTCGACCGGCCTGCAATGCTACTAAGGCCTTAAGAATGTTCAGACGCTTGCCTGCCATGAACAAATCCCGCCTGGTCCTTATGGATCAGCTTAGGCAGGAAATTTTCAGCCTTTTGGCCAGCACACTTGTTAGAACTTTCATATCTTGGTTTATAAGTGAGAGAGGTCTGTATGACTCCAGTTCCAAGTGGTCTTTCCTTATCGTTCCTCCAGTTCAGTCCTCTACCTCTGGGTTGTCAATCTCCTCCTGCAGCTTGGAGACTGGTATGTCAGAATGATGACATCACTGGATATAGCCTGCTGCACTCACTCCTCCATCCCAGTGTGACCAGTCTCCATGCAGCAAGAAGACTTGGCGAGCCTTGGGAAAGGGCTCTCTGGAGGAACTAATAAGGAGCTAGGTGTTAGTTAGGGTAGCTAATTCGATTATATGGTTGACACTTTTATTTGGTCTCTGTTTCTTTAAAAAAAATAAAAAATAAAGGATCAGCAGCATTCTTGCTCCCTGTCCCTGCACGTTCTATGGGGGTGCTTCCTCAGGGTGGCGAGTTTTGTTTCCCACTGGTGCAAAGAGGTTCTTTCCCCCCGGACGCTACGGGGGAGAGCCCTTCTTCTTAAACCCGAGTCCTCAGGCAGCCGGAGCTGTGTCGGCGATTCAGAGGCTGCAGTGCGTCAGTTCTGCTGTGCTCGGGGACTCTGGCTCCCTGAGCAGCACAGCTCTTTCATGCACCGGAGCAGCGGTCCTGGCCGGTAAACTTTCCACCGGTGTCAGGCTGCTTGTCCAGGCAGCGAAATTTATTTTGTCCGGTCTACGACCGGCCGCGGCTTATTTTGGCGCCTTTTTATTGTCGGGTTAGTTTGGCGGCGGCCATTTTGGGTGCCGCGGAGCAGCTGCTTGTTGGCCGGAGGGGCTCCCGATCCTGTGCTAAACAAAGTAAGGGTGTTCTTTTCTTATTTCTTTGTTTTCTTTGTTTTATTTGTTTATTCATTTTTAGGGCTGGTTTTCTTGGTTTGGTTTCTGCCCTTTTCAGCCACTCCACAGGGATGGGGGGGGGCTCTTTTTCAGTGAGAACAGAGCTTATGGAGTTAAATCTAATACAGACTGCTGTGTTCTTCAAAAAAAACCCGAAACAAACCTAAAAAAGGTCAGGGGAAGCCCCTCGGTCTTCGGCTAGGCTGCCTTATGGCTACTAGACCTCAGTGTATTATCTGTGGCACTAGGAGGGGCACAGTAGCTGATGCCGGGGGTGTGCTACCCTCTCACCCACGGTGGAGCAGCAGATGGAGTCTAAGGAATCCCCAGAAGCGCAGGGAGTGTCCGCAGGGGCGGGGCTGCTTCCCCGAGGTTACCGCCGCACGAGCCAGCATTGGAGGAGCTGGCGGGAACCTCAAGCGCTTCTCTGGCAGCCCAGGCGTCGGGTATCGGGGAGTTCAGCCCTGAGTTTTATTTTGCTCATGTATCAGGCCTTTTGCCTGCGTCGCCAGGGCAAGGGGTCTGACGCTGGGGCGCTGGCATCCCAAGCTCAGCAGCTAGAGGCGGTTGCTGCAGTGGGCGAGGACCTGCTGGCGCCTAAACGGGTACGGACGAAGGATCCAGCATCGGAGGACGAGTGGCCGGAAGCCCAAGATCCAGATTGGGATCAAGAACTAGATACGCAGGACCTGGAAGAAGGGGAGATCCCTGAACCCGAGGATCAGGCTAAGATAATTAGGGTCTTCCGCAGAGAGGAACTGGTGGCCTTGATCATGGAAACATTACAGATGTTAAATCTGGCTAAGCAAGCCGCGGTGGAGGAGGAGGTCGAAGATCCCGTCATTCAGGTGGTTCGACAGATTCAGCTGGTGTTTCCCATGCACAGAGTGGTCGACAAAATGATTCAAGAAGAGTGGGATAAGCCAGAAGTGGGTCTACGGGGCATAAGGACGCTGAATAGACTGTATCCTCTGGCCGATAAGGATAAAGAAAGGTTCCGGGCCCCACGGGTGGATGCGGTGGTGTCAGCGGTTACTAAGAAGACCACCATTCCGGTGGAAGGTAGTGTGGCCTTGCGAGATGCCCAGGACCGTAAGGTAGACGGATTACTGAAGCAGACCTTTGAAGCGGATTCCCTGTCGCTGCAGGCCTCCATCTGTGGAGCTTGGGTGGCCAGGGCGTATCTGCGATGGGCCCAGCGACTGCGTCAGTCTTCGCGTATGGCTAACGAGGAGTTGAAGGAGCTGGATCGGCTGGAGTCCGGAGCAGCCTACTTAGCAGATGTGCATTACGACTTGATCAGGGCGCTGGCCAATAGCACAGCGTCTGTGGTAGCCGCCCGTCGGTCGGTGTGGTTACGGAATTGGGCGGCGGACGGACCTTCTAAGTTCCGTCTTAGCAAGCTTCCCTTTAAGGGTGGTTTACTGTTTGGAGAAGATTTGGATAAGTTGGTGAAGGACCTTGGTGAGTCCAAGTTAGGTAGGCTTCCGGAGGATAAGCCGAAACCAGGAAAGTCCAGGCAAGGCTTTCGGGGCCAGTTTCGAGATTTCCGAAGATTTCGTTCAATGCGGTTCGGTAGTTTCCAGAGGGGCCGGTATCAGTCTCGAGCCCAGGGATTTCGGGGGTTTCGAGAGGCGACTAGGGGGGTTCTCCTCAAACTCTGTGTCCGCATCGCATAAACCACAATGAAGCGAGGCGGGCACATCCGACCAGTGGGTGTTAGAGAATTCAACACGGCTATGCTCTGGAGTTGGCACGGCCCATACGAGATTCCTTTGTCATGTGTCCTTGCAGGGGACCCAAGAAATCGGCAGACGTTCGCACAACATTGAAAAGACTGCTTCTCATGGGGGCAGTGGTAGAAGTGCCCAAAGTCGAATGCGGCATGGGTCGATACTCAATCTATTTCGTGGTGCCAAAGAAGGGCGGAACGTTGTGGCCCATCCTAGACCTCAAAGCCGTAAACGGTTGTTTACGGGTACCGCATTTCCGGATGGAGACATTGAGATCGGTCATAGTCGTGGTACGTCGCGGAGAATTCTTGACGTCTGGATCTTACGGGGGCGTATTTACACATTCCCATCCGGGAAGCTCATCAGAAGTTTTTATGGTTCGCGCTTCCTTGGTGTCACTATCAATTCCAAGCCTTGCCTTTCGGTCTGGCAATGGCGCCGCGGATCTTCACCAAGATCATGGTGGTGTTGGCGGCGGCGTTGCGCAAAGAAGGGATTCTGGTCCACCCTTATCTCGACGATTGGTTGATTCGAGCCAAGTCCGTGTCCGAGTGACAGACAGTGTGGTGACGTTTTTGCAGAGTCTGGGTTGGGTAGTCAACCCGACAAAGAGTCACTTGAAGCCCACCCAGGACCTCAAATATCTCGGGGTCCGGTTCGATGCATTGTCAGGCCAGGTGTTCCTGCTACACAAAAGGGCCGATGCCTTGAGGTCTCTAGTTCGGAGGTTCCTGTCGGTACCAGCGCCGTCGGCCTGGGATTATCTCAGGGTCCTGGGTACCATGGCGGCGACGTTAGAAGCGGTGCCTTGGGCCAAGGTACATATGCGACCGCTGCGACCAATGGCGAAGCAGAGCTTGTTGCATCAGTCCGATTCGTTGAGCAAGCGTCTTCCTTGTCCGTTCAAAGTCAGATGGTCTCTTTGGTGGTGGCTTTGCTGGTCATCGCTAGCAGCCGGCATGCCGCTGGACCAGCCCGAGTGGCTTCCGTTGTTGACGGACGCCAGCCTAGTAGGTTGGGGAGCTCACTGTGGGAGCCAGTTTGCGCAGGGGCTTTGGTCTCCCCTGGAGACCTCGTGGTCGATAAACTGTCTGAAACTTCGGGCTGTCTTCCGGGCCCTTCAGGCATTTGAGGATGTGGTACGGGGGTGGCCCGTGCGGGTGCTATCCGACAACTCGGCGACTGTCGCATACATCAACCGTCAGGGCAGCACGGGGAGTGCCGCAATGGAGGAAGAGGCGGGTGAGGAGTTCGCTTGGGTAGAGATTCGGTTGTACGCGATCTCGGCAGCACACATTGCAGGAAAGGACAATGTCAAAGCGGACTTCCTCAGAGTTCAAGTGGATGCAGGAGAATGGGAGTTGCATCCCGAAGTTTTCGAGCAGATAATGGCACGATGGGGAACTCCAATAATGGATCTAATGGTGACATTCCAGTCGGCGAAGGTCGGCCGGTTCTTCAGCAGAAGACGGGAAAGGATGTCGGAAGGCATAGATGCGCTCTTACATCGGTGGCCGTCCGAAGGTCTTCTATATGTCTTTCCCCCTTGGGCGTTGATAGGCCGGGTGGTTCAAAAGATCGGAGCCCACTCGGAAAAGTCCTTTTGGTGGCGCCCGACTGGCCGAGACGTCCTTGGTATGCAGACTTGCTGCGTCTCTTGGACGGCGATCCCTGGCGGCTCCCGGCGAGGGCGGATCTGTTGATTCAAGGTCCGCTTTTCATGCCCCAGGTGGATCGGTTCTCGCTTACGGTATGGCCATTGAGAGGGCTAAGCTGAGCAAGAAGGGTTACTCGTCGGCGGTCGTGGCGACCTTGCTTAGGGCGCGGAAGCAGTCAACTTCCTTGGCATATGTGCGGATCTGGCGTATCTTTGAGGATTGGTGTTCGCGGCGTCAGGATCGTGTGGCCGCTGTGTCCATCCCGTTGGTCTTGGAGTTTCTGCAGGAAGGCTTTGATAAAGATCTTGCAGCCAGTTCCTTGCGCGTCCAGTTGGCAGCCCTTGTTATAGGGGCAAGGTCAACGGAGTGCCGTTAGGGGCTCATCCAGATATGGGTCGCTTTCTGAAGGCGGTCTCCAGGTTGCGTCCGGCGCGTAGGGTGTGCGTTCCGCCGTGGGATCTCAATCTCGTTCTGGCGGTGTTGTCCAAGCCCTCCTTCGAACCGTTGCGTCATGCATCGCTGAAGGATTTGACGTTAAAGACGGTGTTCCTGGTGGCGATTTGTTCGGCTAGGAGAATTTCGGAGTTGCAAGCGTTGTCGTGTCGTGAACCATTCTTATCTTTTTCTAGGGAGAAGGTGGTTTTGCGTCCGGTGCCGTCCTTTTTGCCTAAAGTGGTGTCTCCATTTCATTTGAATCAGGCGGTGTGCTTGCCCGTTCTAAGGTTTTTGGACGGCGGCGAGTCCGATCGCCGTCTCCATCATCTGGGCGTGAAGAGAGCGTTGCGACAGTATTTGAAGGTAATGGAGTCCTTCCGCAAGTCTGATCGATTGTGTTGTTCGGAGGAGTGCGCAAGGGTGAGGCAGTGGCTAAGGCTTCAATCGCCAGGTGGATTAGAGAGGCGATTGCATCTGCTTATGTGCTTCACGGTCGAGTGGTACCCATGGGTTTGCGGGCGCATTCCACCAGAGCGCAGGCGTGTTCCTGGGCGGAGCACAGTTTGGTTCCACCAGGGGAAATTTGTAGGGTGGTGACTTAGTTGTCGCTGTATACTTTCAGCAAGCATTACAGGCTGGATGTCGCAGCGGCTAACGATGCTCGTTTTGGGTCAGCGGTACTGTCTGCTGGCTGGAAAGGTCCCTCCCAATGATTACTGCTCTGGTACATCCCAGAGATAGAGGACTGAACTGGAAGAACGATAAGGAAATGATAATTACACTTACTTGGTAATTGTAGTTCCTTGAGTGACGACAGTTCAGTCCTCCTTCCCACCCAGATGATTCGAGAGGGATCAACGATAGCTAGCGTGCTGGTGAGTGTTACAGGTAGGTCTGTCTTGGTTTAATTGGTTGGGGGGGTTCACTTTCCACCCCCTCCGGCAAGGCTTTCTTACCTCCGCCCCTGCCACAGAGAAAGTTTTTTTTTTTATGCTTAGTATAAGCTATGTTCATTGTTTACGGTTAGCTACTTATTTGTTGCTCCTTTGAGTCTGCTTTGTTAATAGTTCACACTGGGATGGAGGAGTGAGTGCAGCAGGCTATATCCAGTGATGTCGTCATTCTGACATACCAGTCTCCAAGCTGCAGGAGGAGATTGACAACCCAGAGGTAGAGGACTGAACTGTTGTCACTCAAGGAACTACAATTACCAGGTAAGTGTAATTATCATTTTCCCGGTTTGGAAAGGATCATTGTTGTTAAGTGCCGTTGAGTCTGTCGACTCCTGGTGACCCTCTGGATAGTTGACCTAAACTTTGTTCAGTCTTCAGCCAAGCAGTTCATTGTTGATAGAGTGGTGTCCAAAGCTGCTGTTATTGTATTGTTCCATCTCATTACCGGCCTTCCTCTTTTATGGTGATCCTCTACCTTGCCAAGCATGATGGTTTTTCTCCAATAACTCTCTCAAAATGTGTCCGATTTTTGGCCAGCCACTCCCTCCTCCCCCTCCTCCCCCCCCCCCCCCCACACCAGATCCGGCATGATTTTATAAAACTCAGCTTCCAAACTGTTGGGTCCTGGACTATTTGCTCATTTAAATATCCACTGTAGTAATCGGCCTGTTCAAAGCCTGCATCTCTTCCTCTGCAAGTTGAGGGAGCCGGAGGTTCTGAAAAAGGTCCTCCATCAGCCACCCCACCAGCATATGGTGATTGATAGAAATCCACAAAGCACTGTGCCACATCTTGCGCTCTAACCTTGATCTCTTCATTGGCATTCTTAATTTGTAAGATTCTTTTTTTTCCCCTGCCGGTTTTGCACTAAGTGAGCCAGCAATTTATCTGCCTGGTTGCCCCTTCAATGCAGTTTATATCTATATAGGAATATATCATGTTGTGCTCATGCCGTTAGGATCTCATTGATCTTTTGCTTTATTGCGAATAGCTGCTTTGTAATCATCCCTCCAGTCCAGTCCAGACATGTGGGTTATGTCCACTTACTGCAGATAGATGCTGAGAAAAAGATGAGCTGAAACAGCCCACTAGGAGCCTGTGCACACCAACCAGCCAGTATTTTCTCAGTCTCTGCAGATGGTGGATGTGCATAGCTTGTGCTGTGTTTTGGGCTGTTCTTTTGAATTGGCTGGGAGAGTCTGGAGGCCACTGAGATGGTTGTCTATCTGGCTCCTGCAGGAGCTGTACTAGGTGGTCAACTAAGAAAAGAACAAATGACCAACACTCTCTCTCTCTACATCATCAGCTTTCTGTAAGTCTAAACAGTGCACCAGCAGCAGAGCATTTGAGTTTATATCCCCAATGCTCTGGAACTCCCTACCACCCAGTCTCTGAAACATTACAGACTTAGCCTCGTTCCACTCCCAACTAAAAACCTATCTCTTCACAGAACATTTTGGTCAAAATGAAACTACAACTCTCACTGACCCAATATAATTTCCCCCCCTCCTCACTACTAGGCTATCCGACCAATCAAACGGGTCAATAAATCACCAGTCCCTTAACCCCATCCTGTACTGACGGATATTATCAACCAACAGAACTGTAAATATGCTGTATATAAGTTAAAACTATCTTGAATCATGTACATTCTTGATTGCCTGTTATTGCACCATTTATTGTTAGAATGTTTAATGTATCGGTTGTTTTAATTGTAAACCACTATGATTACCCGATATAGTGGTATATAAAACACACAAATAAAATAAAATAAATAAATAAACTTCCTAGAGCAGGATGGTGTCTTCTCAATCCTTGGAATATTTGGGGGCCCTTTTCGACTTGGTAAAGAGCATGGTGTTCCTGCCAGAGGGCAGAATACTCAAGCTACAGGCTCAGGTCCAGGCCTTGCAGGGGATTCCATGCCCATGGGTATAGGATTATCTGCATGTCCTGGGCTTGATGGCAGCAACTCTGCATCTAGTGCCCTGGGCCCATCTTCACATGCGCCCCTTGCAATCCTCACTCCTCGCCCGGTGGTCCTTGCAGGCACAGTCGATGGATGTGCATTTGGCCTTGATGGACGTTGCCCGACAGTCTCCAGTGATAGTTGGATCTGACCAGGTGGAGATGTCCCTCAAGCCGCTGGATTGGGTGGTGGTGACAATGAATGCCAGCCTTCGGGGGCCACTGTCTGATTCAAGTGATACAAAGATTGTGGTCTCTGAAGAAGCAACAGTGGTCTATCAAGCAGTCGGAGACTTTAGCAATGTTCTTATCCAGGCTTTTTTTCTGCTGATGCAGAGAGGTTTGTCACATATATCGGTTGCCAGGGGAGCACCTGGAGCTCTCAAGTAGCGGTGGAGGCACTCCTGCTGCTCCATTTGGTGGAGCGCCACTTCCTGACACTCTCGATGGCCCATGTCATGGGGGTGGACAAAGTGCAGGCGGATTTCCTGAGCTGGCAGATGCTCAACCCGAGGAGTGGTCTTCTTGGAGACAGCCTTCCGGCCGCGGTGGAGCGATGGGGGTTCCCAATCATGGATCTGATGGCGACTATTTCCAGTGTCAGAGTCCTGCAGTTCTTCAGCCATCGGCGAGAGCAAATGTTGGAAGGTCTTGACACCCTGGTGCAAGCATGGCCTGTGGGCGGCTTGCTGTATTGTTTCCACCCTGCCCCGTGATCCACCATGAGCTCCTGGGCGAAGTAGTCCTTGTGGCCTTGAACTGGCCTCTGAGGCCTTTGTATGTGGATCTGATGCGGGCTCTGGTGGCCAATCCCCCTGCTGTTCCCAGAGGTGGCAGACCTGATGTAGGGACCCATCTAGATGCTGGAGATGGATCCATTTTTGCTTATGGTGTGGCCCTTGAGTAGTCACGGTTGAGCCATAGAGGTTACACTCCATGTATGGTGGATACCCTACTGAAACCTCAGTGGTGTTCTTTGTTGCTGGCCTACGTGCG
Organism: Ichthyophis bannanicus; assembly: GCA_033557465.1. Taxonomy (NCBI): domain Eukaryota; kingdom Metazoa; phylum Chordata; class Amphibia; order Gymnophiona; family Ichthyophiidae; genus Ichthyophis; species Ichthyophis bannanicus. Next base: position 156,826,801 of record CM066047.1, on the reverse strand, counting down.
TGTTTGGATTTTTGAAGACTGGTGTACAGAGAATGGAGTTTGGTCTCTTGCTGCTTCTCTTCTGGAAATTATGGCCTGCCTTCAGGTGGGCCTGGAGAAGAGTTTGAACTCCCTGAAGGTTCAGGTGGCAGCCTTGACTTGTTTTGGGGTTAGGTTCAGGGCCAGTCCCTCTTGGCACATGTGAACGTTTTCTCAGGGGAGTTAACATTTGGCCCCCGTGCCGTTCTGTGTTGCCACCTTGAGATCTTAATTTCATCCTCTACGCTTTGGTGGTGGCTCCATTTGAGCCTCTTCGGACAGCCTCCTTGAAGGACTTGATGCTGAAGATGGCATTTTTGGTTGTGATTTACTTGGCCTGTTGGCTTTCTGAGCTGCAGGTTATGTCCTGCAGGGAGCCATACTTGATGATCTCCATTGAAAAGGTGGTGCTGCGACTGGTCCCCTCCTTTCTGCTGAAGGTGATTTTGACTTTCCATGTCAATCAGGTGGTGACTCTGCCAGTCTTTTCTGGTGACTGGGATGCCGCGGACTTACAGATTCTGCACGAGACCTGGGAGTGATTGTGTCTGACAATCTTAAAGTAGCTAAACGGGTAGAAAAGGTGACGGCGAAAGCTAGAAGGATGCTTGGGTGCATAGGGAGAGGAATGGCTAGCAGAAGAAAGGAGGTGATAGGCCTCTGTATAAGCCTCTAAGGTGCAACCTCATTTGGAATACCGTGTGCAATTCTGGAGACTGCACCTTCAAAAGGATATAAACAGGTGGAATCCAGTTGAGAGGTTGGCTACTAAAATGGTTATTGGTCTGCATTATAAAGCATATGAGGACAGACTTAAGGATCTTAATATGTATGCTTTAGAGGAAAGGCAGGATAGAGGAGATGTTTAAATACTTCCATGGTATCAATGCACAGGAGGAGAGCCTCTTTCAATTGAAAGCAAGCTCTGCAATGAGGGGACGTAGGGGATAGATTCAGGAATAGTAATGCGGAAATATTTCTGTGTGGAATAGTCTCCCAGTGGAGGTGGTAGAGATGAGGACAGCTTCTGAATCCCAAAAAGCATGGGACAAATACAGAGGATCTCTAAAGGGAAAAAGGGGACTGTTGTAGTAGTTATGGAAGGGCAGACTAGATTGGCCATGTGGTCTTTTTCTGCTGTCGTGTTTCTATGTATTGGACGTGTGTTGGCCTTTCCATCATTACTTGAGAGCCACGCAGGACTTCCAGATGTTAGATTGTCTTTTTGTGGCATTCGGTGGCCCGAGGAAAAGTGAGGCAGTGTCTAAGGCCTCCATTTCTTGCTGTTTCCAGGAAGCCTACTTGCTGCAGGGCTGTGCTGATCCAGAGGGCCTGCGAGCTCGTTCTAAACGTACTCTGGCTTCGTCCTGGGTGGAGTTCAGTCTTGTACCACCTTGGGATATTTTTAGAGTTGCCACTTGGTCCTTGCTTCATTCATTGCATGGCACTATTGCCTAGATGTGCAGGCCAGACAGGACGCAATGTTTTGGGGCTCGGGTGTTGCTGTTCCTGCCCAGTATTGGTCCTGCTCTTGTACATCCTGCATGTCTGGATTGGACTGGAGGATGATTAGGAAGATTAAATTAAGGCTTACTTGCTATTTTTCTTTCCTGGACTCCCTCCAGCCCAGTCCAGAACCCCCCCCCCCCCCTAGTTCTTTTCTTTGGTTATAGGGCAGGCCTCCGTCAACCTGAAGGGCTTATAGTGTTGGCGCACTCAGCGGCTGCCCACTGCTGTCTAGTCTGGTCTGTTGGTCAGGTTTTTTTTCTCTCAATATCTGTCTGCTGGTGGATGGGCATAACCTGCATGACTGGACTGGAGGGACTTCAGGAAAAATAATTAGCAGTTAAGCTCTAATTTAGAAACATAGAAAAATGACGACAGAAAAAGATCACATGGCCTATCTAGTCTGTCCTTCCATAACAACTACAGCAGTCCCCTTTTTTCCTTTAGAGATCATCTGTGTTTGTCCCATGCTTTTTTGAATTCAGATACTGTCCTCATGTCTACCACCTCCACTGGGAGACTATTCCACGGATCCACCACTCTTGTCGTAAAGAAATATTTCCGCATATCTCTCCTGAATCTATCCCCTTTCACCCTCATCCCATATCCCCTTGTAGCAGAACTTGTTTTCAATCGAAAGAGGCTCTCCCTCTGTGCATTTAAGCCACGGAGGTATTTAAACGTCTCAGTCATATCACCTCTATCCCGTCTTTCCTCTAAGATGTACATATTAAAATCCTTAAGTCTGTCCTCATATGCTTTTATAATGAAGACCACTAACCATTTTAGTAGCCACCGTCTGTACTGACTCCATCCTGTTTATATCCTTTTGAAGGTGCGGTCTCCAGAATTGCACACAATGCTCTAAATGAGGTCGCACCAAAGACTTATACAGAGGCCATTCTTCTCTGTATACACCCAAGCATCCTTCTAATTTTTGCTGTCACCTTTTCTACCTGTTTAGCTACTTTAAGATCATCAGATACAACCATGCCTATGTCCCGCTCTTCTTTAGTTAACAAAAGTACTTTACCCCCTATACTATATTGCTCCCTTAGATTGCTGCAGCCGAAATGCATGACCTTGCATTTTTAACATTAAATCCCAGCTGCCAAATTCTAGACCATTGTTCAAGCTTAGCTACATCCCTTCTCATGTTATCTACACCTTCCTGGGTGTCTGCTCTATTACAGATTTTGGTATCATCCGCAAAGAGGCAAACCTTACCCGACAGCCCTTCTGCTATATCACTAACAAAGATGTTAATAAGAATTGGACCAAAGACAGATCTCTGGGGTACACCACTGGTAACTTTCTTCTCCTCAGAGTGAGCTCCATTTACCTGTACTCTTAGTCGCCTCCCACTCAACCAATTTCTAACCCAAGCAGTAACTTTTTAGGTTCCATCCCTAAGGTGCTCAGTTTGTTTGTAAGTCGCCTCTGAGGAATGGAGTCAAAGGCTTTACTGAAATCTAAATACATCACATCTAGGGCTCTCCCTCGGTCCAACTCCCTGATTCAGTCAAAGAAATCAATCAGATTTGTCTGACAAGATCTGTCTCTGGTGAATCCATGCTGCCTCGGATCCTGTAATCCGCTGGACTCCAGAAACCTCACTATTTTTTCTTTCAGCATCGTTTGCAATAATTTACTCACCACCGAAGTTAAACTAACCGGTCTGGTTTTCAACCACATCCTTACTTCCACTTTTATTTATTTATTTATTTAACAAGTTTTCTATACCGCCTTTTCCTTCAATCAAAGCGGTCACAAGAAATACAAAGGTTATAGGCAAGGGAAACAAACACAGTATAAACATAACAGTACAATGGTAATATAGGAAAAATAACAAGGGTTAACAATAAGGCAAATTAGTAAAAATAATTAAAATAATATAATATATTTAGTCAATTGTTGATCCATATTGTTCAATGAAAAGTGTAGTTTTTAATTGTTTACGAAAGTCTTTTAAATCATCCAGTGAGCGTAAATCAGGAGGGAGAGAGTTCCAAATTAAAGGGGCGGCCAAAGAAATTGCTCTTTGTGAGGTACATTTGCATGATTTAGAGTAGTTTTTTGGGGTGCTGAGGGTGTTAGAAGTGGATAACCTTCTTGGTCTTTTGTTGATATCATGGAGTAAGAGGGCATGAAGGCTGATTGCAGAACTGTTGTGTTTCATTTTGAATATATTTATGATTAATTTATACTTTATGCGAAGGATTATTGGGAGCCAGTGGAGTTCTTTAAGGATGGGGGTAATGTGTTCATAATTTGAGGATCCATTGATGATTCTAGCTGCTGTATTTTGTGCCATTTGAAGTGGCTTGAGAGCATGCTTAGGCAGTCCATTGTAAATAGGGTTGCAGAAATCCAGAATGGGAGTAATGAGTGCCTGACAGACTGTTCGAAAGTGATCATAAGAGATAAGAGGCTTAAGTCGTCTAATTATCTTCATTTTGTAATACGCGTTTTTAACAGTTTTTCTTATATGAGAACGCAGGTTTAGCTTCTTATCGAGGGTTATTCCGAGGTATCTTACTTCGTCCTTAACTGGAATCTTTGTGTTGTTGCATGTAATGTAAGGTGGAGGGATAAAGCTGGTGTTTCTAGTTACAATAAGTGCTTCCGTTTTGTTCAGGTTTATTGCAAGGTTATTATTTGTTAGCCAATTTGAAATGCTGGTAATACAGTTTGAAATTTTGCTGTAATCTGGGCAGTTGATATCAATTGGAGTGTAAATCATGATATCATCCGCATAAATCGTGTAATCTATTTGATGATCTGCTATTATGTGACAGATTGGTTGGATAAACAAATTAAAAAGAAGTGAAGAGAGTGCAGATCCTTGCGGCACGCCTTGTTTGATTACTATGTGACGTGAAGTGTTTAGGCCAATTTTAACTTGGAACTGTCTATCAACTAGGTAGGATTCAAACCATTTTAGGACGGTGCCAGTTAATCCGATGCTCTTTAGTCTTGTTAAGAGGATTGCATGGTCCACTGTATCGAAGGCAGCTGAAATATCTAAGAAGATCATTAAGGTACCTTTGTTGAAATTATCTATTGTTTGAGTGATGTCATTAAATAAGTATAGTAGGAGCGTTTCAACACCATGGTTGGGGCGGAAGCCATGCTGATGTATATCAAGTGGCGCATGTTCATCAATATGGTCTTGAAGTTGTAGCTGTACTGCCTTCTCAATAATTTTTGCTAAGAGTGGTAAGCTGGAAATTGGTCTATATGCAGCTGGATTGTCTTTTTCAAGGTTGGTTTTTTTATGGGTAGGCCTAATTGTTGCTAATTTAAGTTGTTCTGGCATGATTCCATGAGTTAAGGAGTTAGTTACAAGATTGTGAATAAAATTAATAAAGTTTGACTTGGTAGCTTTGATCCAAGGTACAGGGCAAGGATCTGTGGGTGCAGTGCTTGTGTTAAGTGCAGCAATGATGTCTGAAAGTTGTGTAGTCGAGGGAGTGTAAAACTTGTTCCAAATTGTACTTGGTAAAATAAGGCTGTTGTTTTCAGGTTGTTTTAAAGGTGGTGTTTGGCCTATTTTCAATTGAAGATGATCTGCATATACTTGAGGACTGATCTGAATGTCTTTATCAGAGCTTGGTTCGTTGACTAGATTTTTTACAATTGCAAAAAGTTCTCTAGGTTTGTTAAATGCTTTCTGTATAGTATTTGTGTGGTGCTCTTTTTTAGTTTTGTTGATGAGATCGTTGTAATTCTTTTGCTGAATTAAATATAAATTTTGAGAGGTAGGAGATTTTGATCGTCTCCAGTGGCGTTCAATTCTCCTTAATTCCCTCTTAGCATTGCGTATGTTTTTGTTTAAAGGCACCACATGAGCCTCTCTCCAGTCCTTTGGCACCACTCCCGACTCTAACGAGGCATTGAAAAGGTCAGTCGGTGGAGCTGCTAGAACGTTCCCAAGTTCCCTCAGTATTCTAGGGTGTATCCTATCCTGTCCCATCGCTTTGTCTACCTTAAGTTTAGCTAATTTCTCACAAACAGTCTTCTGAAAATTGTTCAAGATGCCCCTCGCTTCTGTTCCTGTTTGTGGGTGTTTTCTGAGGTTCTGTTCCTGGTTCTTCATCTGTGAACACAGAACAGAAATATCTGAAAAATGTCTTATCCCCCCATTTTATTGCATTGGCTATTTTCTCCTCCTTATCAATCTTTGCTCTCCTGACTACTTTACTAGCTTCTCTAAGTTTTTCCTGTCTTCCTCTCTCTGTGATCTCTTGTATTTCATGAAGGCCTCCCTCTTTTTCTTCACCTTTTCAGCTACTTCTTTTGAAAGCCATAACGGTCTTTTTCCTTTTACCTATATTTACCATTTTAACAAAGGTTAGTTGCCCTTTCAGTTTTGCCCACTGTTTGTTTTTCTTTATCCCCCAGCTGTTTCCATCCCGTTAATGACTCCCTGAGGTATTGACCCATCTTGGCAAAGTTAGTTTTCCTAAAGTCTAAGACCCTCGCTTTTGAATGGATTTTAACAGCCCTAGTCCTAATACTGAACCACACCATCTGGTGATCACTGGATGCAAAATGATCTCCCACTATAACATCAGAAACACTATCCCCATTGGTAAGCACCAAGTCCAGTATGGCCCCTTCACGGGTGGGGTCTGTTACCAATTGCCTGAATAGGGTAGAGAATCCATGATCTTCTTACTTCTAGATGATACTGCAGCAGGAATGTGCCAATCATCTGGCATATTGAAATCCCCGATCAGTAGCACTTCCCCATTCCTAGCAGTGCTGCGTATGACTTAAATTAACTCTGTCTATCTCTTCCTCTTGTGAGGGAGGTCTGTATATCATACCAATGCAAATAGATTTCTCTTTTCCTCGTTCTAATTTAACCCACAGTGCCTCCTCTCTCCCTTTTAAGCTCTGTAATTCCAAAGCTTTAATATTATTTTTTATATATAGTGCCATTCCTCATCCCCGTCTTCCTACCCTGTCCTTTCTGAATAAAGTATAGCCTGGTATAGTTATATCCCAGTCATGGTTTTCTGCAAACCATGTTTCTGTAACTGCCACTAAATCCAAGTCAGCCACTCCCACGAAAGCTTCAACATCAGGGATCTTATTTCCCATGCTACGGGCATTTATACACACTGCTTTCCATATGTTACCCCTTTTTACCCATTTCCATAAAGGTAATTCATGTTTCACTTACCTGAGGGCTTTCTTCACCCATCCGCAACAAATCTAGTTTAACACTAGAAGCCCCAAAGTGCATCAATTGACGCAAATGCATCTTCGAACCATGTCAATCACGTTCCATGACTTTGTTAGCAAGGTGAAGATGTTCAAATATGTGCATCGAAAATTAAAGACAGATGCACCACGTAGTGGGAAAATGAATTTATACCTAGAAGCCCCAAAGTACATCAATTGACGCACTCAATTGTCTTGGATGCGTCAATTGACATACTTTGGGGCTTCTAGGTATAAATTCATGTTCCCACTAGGTGGCGCATCTCAATCACTGTTTACAGTTTTACTCCGACATTACAAACAATAAACACATGATGATGTCATGTAATGACATCACATACCGCACGTATTTAACAAATAAGTAACTTCACATTAATTTACATCTGCATTTCATGCTAAATGCAGTCGTGATAATGCTTAGATTGACACACTTTGGGGTTTCTAGGTAAAATTCCTTTTGGGGCTTCTAGTATGAAAGTCCTCCAGTAGATTAGCCATTCTGCTACTGAAGACGCGTCAACCTTTCTTGGACAGATGGACACCATCTCTGCTCTGCAACCCTTGGAACAGCATCCCATGGTCCAGGAAACCAAAACGCTCTCGATGACACCATCCATGCAGCCATGCATTCATCTTTAGAATGTGAACCTCTCTGCCTTGGCCTTTACCCTCAACAAGAAGGATTGAAGAGAACACCACCTGTGCACCTATCTTCTTCACTATCTGTCCCAGTGCCATGAAGTCACTTTTGATACGCTCAGAGGGATACCTGTCAGTATCATTTGTTCCGACATGGATTAGCAACATTGGGTAATTAGTTAGTGGGCTTGATGAGTCTCGGCAAACTCTCCGTAACATCTTGGATTTTGGCACCTGGCAGACAGCATACCTCTCTGGACATCGTCTGGTCGGCAGATGGATGCCTGAGTACCTCTCAGAAGAGTCTCCAACCACCACTACCCTTTGCTTCCTTGTGGTCACTGATTCTGCAGCTTTGGGGTACTGGAGCTCTGGTTCTTCCCTTTCTAGGGATGCTTTCACCCCTCCACTTCTAACAAACTCCTGAAACCTTTTCCTATGGTATTAGCAGGGATTCGGCCTCCAGATGAATTCCTTGCTGCCTGAGACCAGCGAGAGTCATGCGAACCAAGGTGTGGTCAGATAAGTTTTCTCCGCCTCAACCTTTCTGTCCACGGCTAAGGTAAGAAAAATAATCAGCCAATATTTGATACGTGAGTACATGTTAAGTGGACGAGAGTTGAATGTATAGTCTCTTCCCCTGGGATAATATCATGCATCGATCAGGCCTAACGCCTCCACCATAAAATGGAGCCCCTCTCAGTGCCCCATCTTTGCTATTTGGTCAGGCTGGCAGTCCAGGTTGGGATTGTCCACTGCATTGACGTCTCCTTCATGATAGGATGATGATTGGAGTGCTATACGCACTTTGCGCTAATGCTAGAAAAAAACCTATGGCAATAGACATTAGCTGTGTATGAGATTGCACAGCAGAATCTTGGTTCCCCCTATCTCCCTCAGCCAAGACATAACGTTCTTTTGAATCCTGCAAATGTTTGTGTACTTGAAGATCCAGTCCCTTCTTCATCAAGATGGCCACTCCTCCTTGTCTCCCATTAAAGGCAGAGGCATAAACCTATCCAAGATCTCCTCGGCCTTTGTTGCTTGTTAAGGCTGATGTGGGTCTCCTGTAGAATGGCTGCATCTGCCTGTATTTTCCATAAAAGATTTACAATTTTAGTTTTCTTCACAGGGGAATATATCCCATCTATGTTCAGTGTCACAGGCTTTTCAGCTATCCCCTCCCCCCCTCAGCACTGTTTTCCTCCCAGGGTTTACCACCCTGCCCAGGATTGGAGCTCTTTCTCTTTCCCTATCCAGAAAGGCATCGCTAAATCCCCCAACTCCACTTTGTTCAGCCCCTGACAGTGTCGAATTGTCTGCCCCCTCTGCATAAACATGAAAGTTCTCCTCCTCCCCCCCCCTTTCTCTTCCTCTACCCCCTAACACATCCATTCCTCACATACTACCACAGACATCCCCCCACACTTTCCTCCCATCACCCTGCTCTCACAGGCCTTCTCTCTTCCTTCTCCCCTCCACCACCACCCCACTGCAGGTTTACATTTTATCATGAAGTATTCCATCAAGAAAACATTAACTGTACAACTCAACTGAAAATAGCTAATAATAAACAGCTGGCACCAACATATTAACAGTAATTGTTTAGCATTTTATCCCATCTCTTGTTCACCCTTGACGCGTAAAAAATAACTCCCACTCTGTATACAATGTCCCAAAGACAGAGCGCACACATCTGGTGGGGAAGCGGAGGGAGAGAAGATAGATGGAACAGATCCATGTTTGCAGACCACCAGCAGCCCCAGGGGCTCACCCCAAATGTTCCCAAGAGTTTTACAGTATCGTCCATCCTAGGGCAGTCTCAGTTGGCGTGAGCGACATCTCCTCTCGTTTGCTGGGACCTCCATCCTCCAACTCCTCTACAAAGTTTTTGATGTCGTTCTTTTCCTCTAGGGTACGCACCCCTCTTGTTAGGCACACTTTGAGCATGGCTGCATAGACCAGACTGAATATAATCCCCTTCGCAAACAGTCTTGAGTAACCACCTGCCATTTCGCAGCTGCCTGTGTTGAGAAGTCCTGGAACATGAGAACATTTTGCTTCTTCCAGTTCTAGAGCTCTTTGTTTCCGATATGCTGTAAGAAGTGTAATTTTGTCAGCATAATTGAGCACTTTGAAGGTCACTGGTCTAGGTCTATTTCTGCCATCCAGTTGATGCGCCTGTTCCACCTTCTGTGGAACTTTAGTGTTTTGACAGGCCCAGCATATTTGGTAGGACTAACGCACACAAGTCCAGCAGATCTTTATCCCCTATGCTTTCAAGAACACTAATAAGTCTTAAACTGTTCTTCTGGCTGCGGTTCTCTTGATCCTACAATCACTCCTCCAGGGATTTTGCCTTTATGCTGCAATTGTTGCATCTTTGCTTGAAACGCCTCTAGGCCCATATCTGCTGCGTGAATACTTTTTGGTATTTTCTGTGATCCGTCTGGAGTGGCTAGTAAGAGGACCTCTTCCATGACTTAGCCAGTTTGTCTTTGAGTACTGCATTTATACTTCTGGTTAGATATTTAGCCACTTTTTTTTTTGACATTATCAAAACCTGCTGTCCCCACAGTGGATTAACACTCTCTGCCATGATGCCCACAGGTCCCCAGATAAGCCCGGAGGAACTCTGTGTTGCTGCTTTGTTGTGAAGGAGGTTTGCTTTTCAACTGTGCTCCACCCTCAGATTTCTGGGGCATTCCCCCCTAGCGTGGACACACCACCACACTCCCCCCGATGCTGGGTACTGGGGTCCCCTGCTCAGACACGGCCCCTTGTGGCTGTGAGCCCTACAATACAAATCTGTGTGCCCATTGGAACTCCTGCATGGATTGCAGCCCTTGCTTCTGTGCTGCTAGATTCCTGGTTTGGTGCCTCTTTTTGTTGTCCCTGTATGACTTACCACTAAGCCGTGTCCTGTCTGCAGGCACCTGCCTCTACAGAGTCTCCACTTGCTGTCTGCCCTTATTTCAGCTGTGCAGCCCCTCTGATGCAGCCAGCTATTGGATCTCTGTCCCTCCCCACAGCAGGCTTCTGGGGCCGGAAGCACTGCTGCACAACTCTGCGCACCACATGCCTGCTCACCCAGGCCCCACCATGCTGTGCACACTGCCCTGGCGCTGCTCCTACCCACTGCTTGTTACTGCCGGTGACCGTGCTGGGATTCTCTACTTTGTGTCTCTGGGTTATAGAGAGGTGGATTCAGCTGGGCTTGCCTTTCTGTCACTCCTGGCCTTGGTTAAGCACGTTTCCCTTCGCCATATGGGGTAGTTTCTCCTCATGGGTTAGTTCTGCGCATACTATGGCAGTTGTGAACCTTACTTCTAAGCCAGGGTATGTGGAGAATGATCTTAGTCTCTCAAATTTACTGCTAACGTTCGGCATAATACTTGCATCTTGCTAACGAGAGCTTCCTTCTGGAGTTCCTAAGATTTTATTTATTTATAGTCTCTTCTATACCGCACTATTCAGCGCGGTTTACAGTGAACAAAGAATTTACACATTTCCGATGGTACTTTGTGTTTACAGTTGAACAGGCAAAAGTAACTTGGATAACAGGGGTAACTATTTACAAATTAAAACAGAATCATGAACATTTCTTGGTTTCAGCGTTATGGGTTTTGGAAGGTCTGTGAGGTGGTTGAAATAACTGCATTGGTTAATGGGTAATACAAGAGGAAGAGGTGGTGTTTCAAGGCTTTTCTGAATTGCAATAGATCCGGGATTGCTCGGATGTCTTGAGGGAGGCTGTTCCAACACCTTGGGGCACAGAACTTGAAAGCCCTGTCCTGCTGTTGCTTTGGTGCAGTGTGAAATTGATTTTGGGACTACAAGTGTGTTGAGTGTTACTGACCGTCTGTCCCTATTTTGAGGTGTTATCTGGATCAGATCCGTTAGTGACTCAGATGAGAGCCCTTTGATGGCCTTGAATGTCAGTAGTAATGACTTGTAAGTGAGTCTACTTCGTATCGGGAGCCAATGGAGTTGTTTTAGGATGGGTGAGACATGGTCTTTCCTGGATGCTCCGTGTAGGACTCTTGCTGCGGCATTCATTGCCAGTTGCAGTGGTTGCAAGGTGGCTTGAGGGAGCCCTTGTAAGATTGAGTTCGCATAATCAAAATGTGGCATGATTAGGGTCTGATAGATGGTTCTGAAATCATCCGGCTCTAGCAGGGATCGTAGGTGTCTAAGGGAACGGATTCAGTGTTTTCTATGTGCGCCTTCATATCCAAGTGCTGGTCTAGAGTGACGCCGAGATATCTGATAGTGGGTTTGGTCTGGAGGTCTGCTTCCTTCACCTTCAAGAAAGACGGAGCAATGAAGTTTCGGTCTTTTGTGATGAACAACACCTCCATTTTCTTGTGTTGGATCTTGAGGTTTTGGGATCGCAGCCAGTTGGATACTTAATTTATGCAGTTTGTTAATGGAGTGAGGTCGGGGTTCTCTGTTGTACAAGGCATGTATAACAGCACATCATCCGTGTATATCATACAGTTGATACTGAAGGAATGTATCAGGTTGCAGATAGGCTGCATGTATATATTGAACACGAGTGCGGAGAGGGAGGAGCCTTGTGGGACCCCTTGCTTTTGATGGAACAGATCTGATGTAGTATTGTTGGATCGCACCTGCTGCCACCTTTCAGAAAGGTAGGATCTGCACCACTCGAGATGTAACAGGTATGGGTAATTTGTGCAGATGTGCTTGGAAATTGTTTATCAAGCCTGACGCTCCCAGTACAATGGGAAAGATTTCTGTGTCTTTCTGCCACATTTTCTTAGTCTCTGACTGCATTTCTTGGTACTTCAAGATCTTCTGCCTCTCCACGCAGAATAATCACTCTGTACTGACACTTCTTTTATGCCATTCTGGTATTCTTTTCCTTAACCACTATGTCAGGTTTTCAGTTTTTTATCCGTCTTAATGGTAATGTCTCAGGTGATCAATTATTTATTTAACAGGTTTTTTAATACCGCCTTTATGCCAAGGCAGTTTACATAGAACAATAACAAACTTGTATGAGTTGTAGTTACATAGAACTCATGGGGATACAAACTTTGATTTAACAAATTGGGGGTTTACAGATTCCAGCAGTGTGTGAATGAAGGCATGGTATATGTAGTTATGTGATATAATTTGGTCTGAAGTGTTCAATGAATAGATATGTTTTTAACAGTTTCTTCAGATCTTGTATGGATTGTGCAGATCTAATGGGTTCTGGTAGTGTATTCCAAATTGTTGGGGCAAAAAGGGTGAAGGCTCTGTTTGCTGAGAGCTTCTGGTCTTGAGAGGGTATATGACTAGCAGGTCCTGATTCACTGAGTGTTGAGTGTGTTTTTGTAATTAGATCTTTGAGTCAGGGAGCTGAAGAGTTGTGGAGGATTTTGTAGATGGTGTTTGCGACTTTGGTTACCAATCACACAAAGGATATAATACATTGAAGGCTCTTGAGTCGGTGTGGTATGCCGTCATCTTGATGTTTCTGTTAACATAAGATATGCCATACTGGGTCAGACCAAGGTCCATCAAGCCCAGTATCCTGTTACCAACAGTGGCCAATCTAGGTCATACGTACCTAGCAGTATCCCCAAGAGACACAGGTTCCACAGTGCTTGTATTGAGTCAACATTGATATCCTGGGTCCCTTTTTAATAATGGTTTATGGACCTTTCCTCCAGGAACTTGTCCAAACTTTTTTAAACCCAGCTACACTAACAGCCCTTACTACATCCTCCAGTAACAAATTCCAGAGTTTGATTACACGTTGAGTGAAAACTACAGGCCGGTTAGTTTAACTTCGATGGTGAGTAAATTATTGGAAACGCTGCTGAAAGAGAAAATAGTGAGGTTTCTGGAGTCCAGCGGATTACAGGATCCGAGGCAGCATGGATTCACCAGAGGCAGGCCTTGTCAGACAAATCTGATTGATTTCTTTGACTGGGTGACCAGGGAGTTGGACCGAGGGAGAGCTCTAGATGTGGTGTATTTAGATTTCAGTAAAGCCTTTGACACTGTTTAAACTGAGCACCCTAGGGATGGACCCTAAAGTTACTGCTTGGGTTAGAAATTGGTTGGGTGGGAGGCGACAAAGAGTACAAGTAAATGGAGCTCACTCTGAGGAGAAGGATGTTACCAGTGGTGTGCCCCAGGGATCTGTCCTTGGTCCGATTCTTTTTAACATCTTTGTTAGTGATATAGCGGAAGGGCTGTCGAGTAAGGTTTGCCTCTTTGCAGATGATACCAAATTCTGCAATAGAGTAGACACCCAGGAAGGTCCCAGATAACATGAGGAGGGATCTAGCTAAGCTTGGGATTTAATGTTAAAAAATGTAAGGTCATGCATTTGGGCTGCAGCAATCCAAGGGAGCAATACAGTATAGAAGGTGAAGTACTTTTGTCCACTAAAGAAGAGCGGGACCTAGGCGTGGTTGTGTCTGATAATCTTAAAGTAGCTAAACAGGTAGAAAAGGCGACGGCAAAAGCTAGAAGGATGCTTGGGTGCATACGGAGAGGAATGTCTAGCAGAAAAAAGGAGGTGATAATGCCTCTGTATAAGTCTTTGGTGTGACCTCATTTGGAGTATAGTGTGCAATTCTGGAGACCGCACCTTCAAAAGGATGTGAACAGGATGGAGTTGGTGCAGAGAGTAGCTACTAAAATGATTAGTGGGCTTCATTTTAAAGCATATGAGGACAGACTTAAGGATCTTAATATGTACACCTTAGAGGAAAGGCGGGATAGAGGTGATATGATTGAGATGTTTAAATACCTCCGTGGCATAAATGTGAACATTTATGCCTTGGAGGTATTTCAATTGAAAGCAAGTTCTGCTACGAGGGGACATGGGATGAGGGTGAAGGGAGATAGATTCAGGAGTGATATGCAGAAATATTTCTTTACGGAAAGAGTAGTGGATCCGTGGAATAGTCTCCCAGTGGAGGTGGTAGAGATGAGGACAGTAACTGAATTCAAAAAAGCATGGGACCAACACAGAGGATCTCTAAAAGTAAAATGTGGACTGTTGTAGTTGTTGATATGGAAGGACAGACTAGATAGGCCATGTGGTCATTTTCTGTCATCATGTTTCTATGTTTCCATTTTCTCTTAATTGTCTTAAATAGTTTACCCTGTAGCTTCATTACATGTCCCCTAGTCTTTCTATATTCTGATAACGTAAACAATCGATTTACGTTTACCCATTCCACTCCATTCATTAATTTATAGACCTCTATCATATCTCCCCTCAGCCGTCTCTTTTCCAGGTTGAAGAGCCCTAACCTTTGTAGCATCTCTTCATAGGAGTAGCCTTCTATCCCCTTTACCATTTGGTGGCTCTTCTCTGTACCTTTTCTAATAACGCTATATCCTTTTTAAGATACGACGACCAGAATTGCACACAATATTCAAGGTGCGGTCGTACCATGGAATGATACAGAGGCATTATAATATCCTTTGTTTTATTTTCCATTCCTTTCCTTATGAGGAGGAGGAGGAGTGGCCTAGTGGTTAGGACAAGGTACTTCAGGCCGGAGGGCCGGGGGTTCAAGTCCCACCTGGGGACAGCAATCTCAGGCCGGAGGGACTGGGATTTCTAGTCCTATAGGCACTCCTTGTGGTCTTGGGCAAGCCACTTAACCCTCCATTGCCCATGTTCCCTGTAAGTATTAGCGTATGTGTGTCATATCCCCTCGTGTTAAATGTATCTCCCAATTGACCGCTTTGACCCGGTGAAAAGCGGGATATAAATACAGCTAAATAAATAAATAAAATGATACCAACATTCTATTTGCTTTCTTGGCCGCCGCTGCACACTAGACGGGGGGTTTTAACATGTTATCCACGATGACTCCTAAATGTTTTTCCTGGGTGGTGGTTCCCAATGTGGAACCTTGCATTGTGTAACCATAGTGTGGGTTGTTCTTTCCTAGGTGCGTAACTTTGCACTTGTCCACATTAAATTTCATCTGCCATTTGGATGCCGAGTCTTCCAATTTATCCAGATCCTCCTGCAGTTTTCCACAGTCCTCTTGGGTTTTAACAAGTTTAAACGGTTTTGTGTCTGCAAATTTGATAACCTCACTAGTTATTCCCTTTTCCAGGTCATTTATGAATATGTTTAAACGTAGCGGACCCAGTACAGATCCCTGGGGTACTCCACTATTCACCTTTTTTCCAGCGTCAACTTCAGTCTTGCCAGCAGTGTTTTGCACTAATTGAAGTGGGTATAATGCTTGTTTTGTAAGTCCCTGGTAAAGTATATTGCCATAGTCGAGGTGGGGGGTTAATATGTACTGAAAGACTGTTCTGTAGTTGTTGTATTGTAATATGGGTCGCAAGTGTTGGAGTGATTTGAATTTCAGGCATGCAGTTTTTGCAGACTTATTGATATGGGCAAGCATGTTTAGGTTGTTAGCAAAGGTTATGCCAAGGTATTTGATTTTGCTTCTTATCGTAATTTCTGCATGTTTGAGAATGAGTTTCTCAGGTGGATTGAAGGACTTTTGTGACTAGCAGTGCTTCAGTCTTTTTTTTTTTTTTTGTTCATAATTAGGCCAAGTTCTGCCAGAAGGTCTGAAATGGCGGAGAAGCAATCTGAGATGTTGGAAAAGTCTGGGGTTAGGGTGTGGAAGGGCATGTAGAACATAATATTGTCTGTATAAAGATGGAAATTTTGTGTTAAATTTTCTCAGTAAATTGCAAATAGGCTGAATGTAAATGTTAAATAGGAGAACTGATAAGGCTGAGCCCTGAGCCCTTGTTTTAAGTGAATTGGTTGGATTTGTGAACATGACTTTTATTTGTAGCTTTCAGTCTGTGAGGTAGGAAGTTTACCAGTCTATTGTGTTTTTGTAGAGGGCTATGTATCTGAGCCTTGTAATTAGGGTGTTGTGTGGGAGTCGAATGCAGCACTGATGTCAAGAAATATCACAATGAATCCTTGTGTTTTATCAAGGCCTCTGATTAATGTGTCAAATAGTGCTGTGAAGAGGGTATCTACACTGTGTTGAGGCCAGAAACTGTGTTGCTGAGGATCAAGATGAGCATGGTTGTCAACATGTTCTTGAGGTTGACGCTGTATAGTCTTATCTCCAGGAACAAGCAGGAATGTAGTCTTCACATATGGGCATCATTGGTACCGACGGAGCCTGCGCAGGAACGCTCTCCAGCATCCAAAAGGAAAGCTTTTGGGAGCATCCCACAGCGCATGCGTGCTGCCTTCCCGCCTCACTGCCTCTCTCACTTCAGTTCTTCGTTTTCTGCGGAGCCGACAGGACGTCTCTCCTGTCACCGCAGAAAACTTTAATCTTCTTTCTTGTTGTTTGTGGTCACGTCTGCCTTCATTCGACGCCTACCGGTACCGCCGGTTCTCTCTTCTTATTTTCTTTAAAAAAATAAAAAAATAAACTTTTCTTCTTTTCTTTGGTGCCTCACCCCTCCTGGGGTTAGGCGCCATTTTTGGCACTAGGTCCAAAAATCTCCAGACATGGAGAAGCCAACTAGTGGTTTTAAAAAATGTTCAAACTGTGGCGGTACTATTTCCGTCACCGACACCCACGAATGGTGTGTCAAATGTTTTAGGTTCTGAACATTGTCCAGCGGAGTGCCTCTCCTGTAGAAAGATGACCAAAAGGGGCCTGCAGAACAGAGCTGCAAAAGCCGGTTCTCTTTTCACTGTTGATACGATGTCAGTTTCATCGACGTCCTCCAGGGCTTCATCTTCCTCTCATGGATCTCAGGTAACTAAAAAGTCTGTAAAGACTAGCTGGTCCTTGAAGGGTAAATCTCCTGCAAAGCATCGAGATGCCACTGGCACTACCCTCGAGGAAAGTACACCGGCAAAATTGCCCTGGCGGGAGTCTTCGGTCTCCAAAGCACAAACGGGGTTTCAGAATGTTCCAGAGGCCTCCACCTCTGCTGAACTTCTGTTGCCATGTTCTGGGGTCGTAGCCACTTCCACCGGTACCGACCAGGCATTCTCATTAGCAATGGATAAGAGAATCCTTGCTATTGAACGCGGTCTAGTGTCCCTCTTAGCTGCCTCGGTACCGCTAAGACCGCTACAGACGGTTCAAATGAGCTCGGTACTGGCTCCAGTGCCCTCACTCAGGTGGGACGGCTTCCTCCCATGCCGAGCCTCGAGAGTTTCTCCGGCATCGAGGGGTTGGAACTGAAACGCCACGGTACCGATATTCACCGGTACCAGCATCGATCGATGCAGCAAAGCTCCAATGAGTCTTCCGATTCTGATGACTCTACCAATACAAGAGCAGTACTGTTGAAGGATCCATCTCCTCCTCCTGAGCGTAGAATGTCTCCTCCAGAAGACATGTCTTTTCAGGATTTCATACATGATGTAGCTAAAGGGCTTTCAATCACGGTTACTCCTGAGAAGGAACCTAGGGCAGAAGAACTAAGAATTCTGCAGTACCCTATGGCTCCTAAAGAGGCAGCGATGCTGCCCATTCATCAGATCCGTCAAGATCTTATGTTCAGAATATGGGAAACTCCCTTAACGGTGTCACCGCATTCTCGACGCCTCGATACCATGTGCCGAGTCCCACCTTCTCCAGGGTTTCAGAAGACTCCTTTCCATGGTAGTGGAATCAGCCATGCAGAGAATAAAGAGTGCTAAAATGCATTCTTCCAACCCGCCAGGCCGTGAATCTAGGACACTCGATGCCTTTGGGCGTCTGTTTTCAATCCTCCATGCTAGCAGCTAGGATTAGCTCATATTCCCTTTACATAGGAATGTTTCTAGAGGAGATTACAGTGGATCTGGAACGCATGAGCCCTCTTCTTCCCGAAGATAAACGGGTTCAGTACCTCACTCTGCTCAAGCACGCTCAAAATGTCTCCAAATTTGTGAACCGTGCAACTTTTGACTGCTTTGAAGCTATTTGCAGAACCTCTGCTATTGCTATCGGAGCACGGCGCATTGCCTGGCTCCAAGCATCAGATCTAGAGGAGTGGGTGCAAGAGAAGTTAGGAAACATTCCTTACACAGGTGAAAACTTATTTGGGAAGGATTGGCAGACCAAGGCTAATCAGATTTGAATCTTGACAATACCACCTTGAATAGACTTATCAAAGTCTACAGCCAACCCATCAAAGAAAAAAAAAGGCAAGAAGCTTTTCTTTAACAAAAAGAAAAATATCTTACCATTCTTATTCCCATCCAATTCACTGTCCAGTTCATGCTCCCCAGAAAGGGCAGCAATCTAGACAACCAAGAAAGCTGTAAGCTCAAAGAGCTCAACCGGCTCAGCAAGTACAGCCTCCGCAGGGACTTTGACTTCTACCTAGAGAACTTAACCATTTTGCCTCTGAAGGATCCAGAGCCCTTGACCATTCCGGGCAGATTATGCCATTTTGCCAAAAGATGGCAACAAATAACATCAGAAAACTGGACTCTGTCCATTGTAGGACAGGGGTACAAACTTCACTTTCTCAGAATGCCCCCGCCTACAGTCATAAAACAATTCAATTCTCAAGGCTATGTCACCGACATTCTGTGTCAGGAGGTCTCTTCACTTCTTGCTCAAGGAGCAATAGAAAAGGTACCCATATCCCAATGAGGAAGGGGGTTCTACTCCCCCTATTTTCTTATCCCAAAGAAGACAGGGGGATAGAGACCTATCCTGGACCTCAAAGAATTGAACAAATATCTGTTCCGAGAAAGTTCAAGATCTTCCTCGGAACACTTTTACCATACCTTCAGAATCAGGATTGGTTATGTTCCCTAGATCTAAGAGATACGTACACGCATATCCTCATCCATGTAAATCACAGGAAGTACCTTTGATTTCTCTTTCAAGGAAACCACTTCCAATACAGAGTCCTTCCATTCAGGCTGGCCTCTGCCCCAAGAGTCTTCACAAAATGCATGGCTGCAGTAGCAGCATTCCTGAGAATTCTGGGGATATTCATCTTCCCCTACTTAGACGACTGGCTCATCAGAGCACCAACAGCTCCAGAAACAGAACGAGCGGTTTCTCCTGCTATGAGAATTCTCCAATATTTGGGTCTGGTAATCAACCACCCAAAGTCTCACCTCACCCCTTCTCATTCCCTGGAGTTCATAGGGGCTCGCTTAGACATGCAGCAATCAAAGGCATTCCTGCCACAGCCACGCTGTCTACGAATAATAGATTTGGCTTCCCAAGCAGTAAAGAAAACCCTCCTAACTGCTCGGGAAATGCTTCAACTGCTGGGGCATATGGCATCCACTGTACATATGGTCCCTTACGCTTGCCTACACATGCGAGCGGCTCAGTGGACCCTCTCTTTGCAGTGGACACAAGCCACAGGTCGCTTAACGGACAAAATCAAGAATTCAACATGTCTCATTTTGTCCCTGCAGTGGTGGCAGTCCCTCAAACCACCTGGTAGGTTTTATTTATTTTTATTTATTTAGCTGCATTTATATCCCGCTTTTCACCGGGTCAAAGCGGTTGGGGGATACATTTAACACGAGGGGATATGAGACACATACACTAATACTTACAGGGAACATGGGCAATGGAGGGTTAAGTGGCTTGCCCAAGACCACAAGGAGCACCTGCGGGACTAGAAACCCCAGTCCTTCCAGCCCAAGGTTGCTGTCCTCTAGTGGGATTTGAACCACCGACCTTCCGGCCTGTAGTACCTTGCCCCAACCACTAGGCCACTCTTCCCCCTTCCAGCAACCACTGCCCCAAATCACCCTGATGACAGATGCGTCCAAGCTGGTTTTGCACGATCTTTCCACTCAAGGTCTCTGGACCTCACTTCAAATAAACCTCTTAGAGCTAAGAGCCATTTACAATGCTATAATAGAATTTCAGGCCCAGCTCAGTCAAAAGACAGTTCTGGTCCAAACTGACAATCAGGTTACCATGTTTTACATAAACAAACAAGGCGGAACGGGCTCTCTGTCTCTATGCAACGAAGCTTTGCGACTATGGGCCCTTGCCAGAGAGCTCCAAATTCACCTTCTAGTGGTATACCTTCCAGGCATTCAAAACTTGTGGGTAGACAAGCTCAGTCGAATACTGCTGCCACACGAGCGGTCTCTCCAGTTAGACCAACTGGCTCAACTGTTCCAAACCTGGGGAACACCAAATATAGACCTCTTTGCAAGTCCACAGAATGCCAGACTTCCCTGGTTCTTTTCCAGAATTCCAGCTCAATACTGTCTAGCAAACAATGCTTTCCAGCTCCATTGGGGTCAGGACTTCCTCTATGCCTTCCCACCCTTTCCCCTAATTACCAAAACTCTTTTCAAGCTTCAGAGAGACAGGGGTTATATGATTCTCATAGCTCCACGTTGCCCAAGGCAATCGTGGCACCGTCTGCTTCTGTGTCTCTCTCAAGCAACTCCTCTAGAGTTGGGATATGCTCCAGATCTCCTTTCTCAGGAGAATGGGAAGCTTCTGCATCCAAATCCTCAGTCCCTGCACCTCTGGGCCTGGCTGCTGAAGGCATAGAACTTTTAGATATCCACCTCTCTCAGCAAGTAAAGGATGTCCTTCAGGCTTCGAGAAAACCTTCCACAAGGCATTCCTATGCTTTCAAATGGAAAAGCTTTTCTATATGGTGTTCAAAAAGTGGGCTTAACCCCCTTTCTGTGCCCATGGAGTCGCTTTTGGAGTATCTTCTCCATCTTTCAAATTCTGGTCTTAAGACATATTCAGTGCGAGTCCATCTCAGTGCTATTGCAGCTTTTCACAAGCCCCAAGATGGACAACCAATCTCTCCTCATGCACTTGTGTCAAGATTCATGAGAGGTCTGCTATTGCCAAAGCCCCCCATAAAGCCACCACCGATGGCATGGGACCTAAATCTTGTTCTTAGGCAGCTTATGAAGCCGCCTTTTGAACCTTTAGCCACTACAACTTTAAAATTCCTTTCCTAGAAGGTCATTTTCCTAATTGCAATAACTTCTGCTAGGCGCATTAGTGAACTGCAAGCTTTAGTGGCTGACCCTTCTTATACAAGGTTTGTGATAAGGAAGCTTACCAAAGCTCAGGGAGTAATGACAATAGAGGAGAATTTACTCTGATCAAGGGACCTGTGCTGGCAGGTTATAGAAATAAGACAGCTTGTTTCCCTAAAAGACTACATGTTCCAGAATGCCCTAGTATGCAGACTAGGGGAGCTAGAGTGGAAAAGCATGAGTCTAATCAGAGAAAGCATTATGTCATCCTTAATCAAACAGCCTCTAGGAGAAAGTTTAATCCAAAACACCTGAAGAGTGCAAGGGAGGAGTTGCAATCTAAGCCCTTTAAAACTAGAGGGGAATCTTCAGAGAGTCAGACGGAGAACCGGACAGAGAAGGGGAATCAGGAGAACAGAAGGAAGAACAACCGGAACCTGAAGGAACCAAGGACAAGGAAGCAGACGATCCAAGAGAGGAGCTCAGAGAAGTACCTATGCCTGGAGAGATACCTGGGGGAAAGGATCAGAGGACTGGAGAAAGCCAGATGTCTGTAGATCCACAGCCAGGGACCCTCAAGCAACACCTAGGAAGAGATCTGTTGCAGCTAAGGAGGAAAGGAGCCCAAATACCTCTTGGAGGACGTCTGGAGAAAAGATCCTGAGGTCCAGAGATACCAACTGGAGGACAGGACGCAGAAGCTCTATTGCATACTGGCCAGAATAATAGAAGAAGCAGCCCGACGCTTGCCTTGATTCAGGTAGGAACTGTGAACGTTTCTCTAGCTTTGAGCAGTGCAAACAGCAGGGAAACAGTTTCTCTCTGTATAGAGGTCAGTTCCTTA
Source organism: Ichthyophis bannanicus (assembly GCA_033557465.1). NCBI lineage: Eukaryota > Metazoa > Chordata > Amphibia > Gymnophiona > Ichthyophiidae > Ichthyophis > Ichthyophis bannanicus. The sequence goes on along the minus strand of CM066047.1, from coordinate 156,804,641 downwards.
AGCCCTCTGAGTCAGACGGAGAAACTGAATCAATGCAATTTCAAGAGCAATGTTTAATATCTGATACAGAGGATGATTATATGGACTGTTCTTTGAGTAGATTGTTATTTTAGGAAAATCCTAAATATAAGAGAAAACATCAAAAGGAAACATTCTAAATATTAGCTTCCCATAAAGTTTTGTTGAAAAGAAAAAGCTTTGTTGGAAAGTTTGCACATGTGCTGAAATCAAGCTACTGATTGCAGTTAATTGTCACCTGTTGGTGGAGGAGAGCCCAGCACAAGCTGTGCACACGTGGGTTTTAAAAGTTCTTTTCTGTATGGAGAAAGTGAGCTATGTTTTTGTAAGAAGAAGTTTTCCTCTTTGATTTGTTTCATCTCAGCACTGCTAAGGAGTTTATTAGCAGTGGCTGTAAGAAAGCCTTTCTGTTCCATAAAGGACTTTGATCCTTATTTGCATAAGTTTTTCAGTTGCCTTATTTATGTTAAATAAACCCTGGAGAAGTTATCTGGATGGTGTTACCAAGCATATCTGTGTGTGGAATAATCACCCCATAAATAAACTCTAATTTTGCCTTACACTCGACCAACTACAAGAGTTTTCATTTATTTTAAAAGGCAAGTTTGTGTGAATGGACTTCAGTAACCACAATCCTTTGCAAGGCAGTTAATTTACATACTTGCCAAGATGGTGGTACCTTCATAACGAGCACCCCCTTTTACAGGTTCCAACATGATAAAGTAGTGCTCAGGACTCATCCACACTTTGAGAAAGGTAGTTTTGTCTTTTCATTTAAACCAGTCGGTTTACCTTCCTGTATTCTTCCCTAGGCCTCATGCCTCCAGTCCAGAAAGGAACCTTCATACCTTAGATTGTAAAAGACCTTTAGCCTTTTACCTTCAAAGAACTGAACAACATAGGAAGTCTTCTCAACTCTTTTTTGCTTTTGATTCTAGTCATTCTAGTCAACAAACCCTATCTAAGTGGATTGCAAACTGCATATCCTTCACTTACGATAGTAAAGGTCTTTCTCCAGGACCAAGCAGGAAGTCAGTTCTCACATATGGGTGACATTGACGTCGCTGGAGCCCCCATGCGGAGCATTTCCCCAGCTTTCTAAGAAAGCCTTTGGGAATACACCCATGCATGCGCGGTCCCCTTTCCACCCAAAGGTGCCATCTTGCTCAGTCTTTCTTTTTTCGTGGAGTCCAACGGACGTGAGTCCATGTCACCCGGAAAAGTTAGATTTTTTTCTGTGATTTTTCACTCTTTTTCTCCGGTTCGACACCCGGTTCTCGAATGTTCCTGCGGATCCCGAGGAGGAGCCTCGAGCCGAAGAGCTCGATGCCCTGCAGTATGACTCTCCCCCGAGAGAGGCCTTTACTGTGCCGGTTCCTCCGATGCTGGAACGGCTCCTCTTCCGAATGTGGGAGGCACTGGCCTCGGCGCTGATTTTGAGCAAGCAGATCAATTCCCTGTATCGAGTCGAAAAGAGCCCTGGGTTCCAGAAGGCGCAGATGCTGCACCATTCTATGGTTGTGGAATCGGCCATGCATCATCTGAAGAGCCAGAAGATGCACTCTGTGGTGCCCCCCGGTAGGGACGTCGAAGCCTAGATGCCATCGGCAGAAAGTGCTTCCAGGGCTCAATGCTTGCTTGCCGTGTCCAGTCCTACCAGCTGTACATGGGCATGTACTTGCGGGACCTGGCTAAGGAAATAGCCGGGTTCTCGGCTGGCCTCTCCAGGGAACCTTTGCAGAGGTTCAACTTCTTGTCCTCGGGGATCTGGGAATGCTCCAAATTCATCTCCCGGGCGGCCTATGATGTCTTCGAGGCTAAGGCCCGAGTAGCAGCAGCCGGCATCGGTGCTTGACGCCAGGCATGGCTACAGTCATTGGACCTCGAGCCATGGGTACAGGACAGGTTGGTCAATGTCCCCTGCCGGGGTGAAAACCTCTTCGGCAAGCCCATGGCCAAAAAGGCCGCTGAGCTCGAGACCGAGACTCTGACAAGGACAAGGTTGTCCAGGAAAACTTCTGCCCCTTCTCATAAGAAGAAGGGCTCGGGGAAAAAGGCCTTTTACCCGAGGAAGTCATCTGCCTACAAACCTTACCCTCATTATCAGGCCTCCCCAGCTCCCCAGCAGGGTCAGCAGGCCAGTTCAGAAAAGCCCTTAAATTGCACCTTTTCATCAAATACTACCCCACATGAACCGTAACATAACAACCTCACCCTAGCACATTCCACAATATCCCTCTTGTCCCAAGCACCCCTGCTAATTCTATGTAAATAGTTTGAGCATGTTATCTAGCTAATAGATTATATACTCCATGTAAATAGTTACCCCATGTTATCCAAGTTGATACTCCTGTTATATGTAATACCAAACAGCCTGTTGTTCTGGTTTCTTTCTGTTATTTGTAAACCGCGCTGATGTCAAAGAGTGCGGTATATAAGAAGTTGAAATAAATAAATAAAATAAATAAAATAAAGGGGCAGGGACATGGGCCCTGTAGGCAGAAAGCCTCCAGCTCCTGCTCCTACTCAGCAGGGAGGGGTTTTTTGACTCCCACTGCATAGCCTCTCCACCTCTGCTGGTCCATCTCAGCACGGGAAGTCGGTTGGCCCTGTTTGCCCACCCGTGGCCGCCCATCACAGGAGATGCTTGGGTACTGAGCATAGTCCAGAAGGGCTATCTGCTCCATTTCAATCAGGTGCCCCCCTCCTACTTTCCGGGGGAGCCTCCAAGGCCTATCTGCATCAGGAACTCCTTCTCCAGGAACTGCAAGGTCTTCTTCAAGAGAGGGCGGTGGAGCCTGTACCTCCCCACCTGCAGGGGCAGGGCTTCTACTCCAGATACTTTCTTGTGCCAAAGAGAACTGGAGGTCTCCGGCCCATTCTGGACTTGAGGAATCTCAACAAGTTCTTAGAAAAGGAAAAGTTCAAGATGCTTACTCTTGGAACACTGCTGCCCTACCTCCAGCAGAGAGATTGGCTGTGCTCCTTAGATCTGAAGGATGCGTACACTCACATCCTCATTCATCCAGACCACATAAAGTACCTAAGGTTCGTGGTAAGAGGAAACCATTTTCAGTACCGAGTACTGCACTTTGGCCTAACCTCCGCCCCACGGGTCTTCACAAAGTGCCTGGCGGTGGTGGCGGCCTACTTGAGAAACCAGGGTATTTTTGTCTTCCCCTACCTGGACGACTGGCTCATCAGGGGTCAGACTCTCCAGGAGGCCAGGCAAGCCACCCTCTGTACTGTCTCTCTCCTTCAACGACTAGGCTTTGTCATAAACTTCACAAAGTCCACTTTGCTCCTCTCCCAGAACCTGGAGTTCATAGGAGCACGGTTAGACTCCCTGCACGCAAAAGCTTACTTGCCAGAAGACAGAGCAGACAGGCTGATGGACTTGGCCAGCCGGTTTCTAGACAACCCTCTGGTTTCTGCCAGACTTTGTTTAAAGCTCCTGGGCCACATGGCTTCAACAGTACATGTGACCCCCAGTGCCCACCTGAATATGAGGCCTGCACAGTGGTGTCTCAGGACTCAGTGGAGGCAGGCTACAGGAAGCCTAAGAGACAAAGTAAGGGTGTCCAAACCCTTCCTGAACTCCCTGCAGTGGTGGCTACATCCCCCCCCACAACCTTCTACAGGGAATTCCTTTTTAGGTACTCAGAACCGATGCCTCCTTGCAGGGCTGGGGTGCACATTGTCTGTCTGGACAAGTGCACACAGGGTCTGTGGTCTCCATGGGAGGCCACACAACAAATCAATCTCCTGGAACTCAGGGCAATACGCTTGGCCCTCAAGGCCTTCTCTGACACCCTGGCCCACCAATCGGTCTTGGTGCAGAGAGACAACCAGATGGCAATGTTCTATGTGAGCAAACAAGGGGGCACGGGGTCCAGGCTCCTGTGTCAGGAGGCACAGGCCCTCTGCTCTTTTGCACTTTGCCACAATATGCTGCTGAGGGCAGTCTATTTTCCTGGCCACGAAAACTTCCTGGCAGACAGATTGAGCAGGGTTCTACAGCCTCACGAATGGCAACTGCACCCTCTGGTGGTTCAGAACACTTTCCTGAAGTGGAGACTTCCATCCATAGACCTCTTTGCCAGTCCCCTGAACCGGCAGCTGCCTCAGTTCTGCTCCAGGCAGCCGCATCCCACGAGATTCGCAGCGGATGCCTTCCTGATCTCATGGTCCAGGGGCCTCTATGTGTTTCCTCCCACGCCCCTGGTGGCCCGAACCTTGTTCAAGATTCTAAGGGACAGGGCCACAGTCATCTTGGTAGCCCCCGGATGGCCGAGGCAGCCCTGGTTCCCACTTCTGTTACAGCTGGCTGTGGACACTCCACTCCCTCTAGGGTTGCAACCCAATCATCTTTCTCAGGATCAGGGTTCTCTTCTGCACCCCAATCTCAAAACTCTCAATTTGATGGCCTAGAGGCTGCAAGGGTAGTGCTAGCTCCCTGGGGCCTGCCTCAGGAAGTTGAGGAGGTGGTCTTGGCCTCTAGGAAGCAATCCACCGGAAAGACCTATGCCCTGAAGTGGAAGCGGTTTTCCTTGTGGTGTGATAAAGGCCAGGAGAACCCTTTCTCCTGCCCTGTGCCAGTGGTGCTTCAGTACCTGCTGCACTTGTCTAATCAGGATCTTAAGTCCAATTCGGTTCGGGTACACCTTTCTGCTCTGGCAGCCCACCACTCACAGGTGGAAGGGCACTCTTTATCTGTTCACCCCTTGGTGTCCTGGTTCCTCAGGGGCTTGCTCTTGCTAAAGCCTCCTCTCTGTCCTCAAGCCCCTGAATGGGAGTTGAATGTGGTCTTGCAGCAGCATACTTGCCCTCCTTTTGAGCCGATGGCTACGTGTCCTCTCCGATTCCTTTCTTGGAAGGCTCTTTTCCTAGCGGCACTGACCTCGGCCAGACGAGTGAGTGAACTTCAAGCCCTGGTCTGTGAAAGGCCATACACTCATTTCTATAGGAACAGGGTAGTCCTTAGGACTCATCCTAAGTTCCTTCCGAAGGTGGTCTCCTCTTTCCACCTCAATCAGGAGGTGGTTCTTCCAACATTCTTCCCTAGGCCCCATACCAGCCGGGCTGAGGAAGTCCTGCGTACCCTGGACTGTAGAAGGGCCTTGTCTTTCTACATTGAGTGTACAAAGGGTCATAGAAGAGCTACTCAGCTCTTCGTCTCCTTTGACCCGAACAACTTGGGGTTGCCTGTCTCCAAGCGTACCTTGTCCATATGGGTGGCGGACTGTATCACCTGGGCTTACAGGGCAGCAGACCTTCCCTTGTACACCCGAGTCACAGCTCACCGTGTCTGGGCAATGGCTGCATCAGTAGCTCATCTCCGTTCTGTACCGTTGGCAGACATCTGCAGGGCTGCAACTTGGTCCTCAAGCCAGACTTTTGCAGCACATTACTGCCTGGAGAGGGAGTCCCATAGGGACAGTGCTTTTTGTCAGGCAGTACTCCGGAATCTCTTTGAGGTTTAGGCAACTCCTAACCTCCAACCCTCTTGTTGGGCTACCGGTGGGATCTATTCTCAGTGAAATTCTTTCCCTGATGCTGAGGCATCACAGAGGAAGCTCTATTTTTCAGCCTGGGTTCCTGGTAGCCCATAAGAACATAAGATATGCCATACTGGGTCAGACCAAGGTCCATCAAGCCCAGTATCCTGTTTCCAACAGTGGCCAATCTAGGTCATACGTACCTAGCAGTTTCCCCAAAAGACACAGGTTCCGCAATGCTTGTACTGAGTCAAGCATTGATATCCTTGGTCCCTTCTTAATAATGGTTTATGGACTTTTCCTCCAGGAACTTGTCCAAACCTTTTTTAAACCCAGCTACACTAACAGCTCTTACTACATTCTCCGGTAACAAATTCCAGAGTTTGATTACACGTTGAGTGAAGAAATATTTTCTTTTATTAGTTTTAAATAGTTTACTCTGTGGCTTCATTGCATGTCCCCTAGTCTTTCTATATTCTGATAACGTAAACAATCGATCTACGTTTACCTGTTCCACTCCGTTCATTAATTTATAGACTTCTATCATATCTCCCCTCAGCCGTCTCTTTTCCAGGTTAAAGAGCCCTAACATTTTTAGCCTTTCTTCATAGGAATATCCTTCCATCCCCTTTACCATTTTGGTGGCTCTTCTCTGAACCTTTTCTAATAAAGCTATATCCTTTTTAAGATACGGCGACCAGAATTGCACACAATATTCAAGGTGCGGTCTCACCATGGAACGATATAGAGGCATTATAATATCTTTTGTTTTAATTTCCATTCCTTTCCTTATGATACCTAGCATTCTATTTGCTCTCTTGGCTGCCGCTGCACACTGGGCCGAGGGTTTTAACATGCTATCCACAATGACGTTTAAATCTTTTTCCTGGGTGGTGGTTCCTAATGTGGAACCTTGCATTCTCCAGGACCACGCAGGAAGTCAGTCCTCACATATGGGTGACGTCGGCGCCGACTGAGCCCTCACAGAGCAATTTTCCCCAGCTTTCAAAGAAAGCCTTTGGGAATTGCAGCGCGCATGCGCGGTCCCCTTCCCGCCCAAGGGTGCCATCTTGCTCAGTCGTCTTTTTTCCGCGGAGCCCTACAGACGTTCTCTGTGATTCCCCGCTAGGAAAGTTGATTTTATTATCTTTTTTCTCGATTCGACGCCGGTTCTTTTTCCGCCTGGACCCGCAAAGCCAGTTGCGAGTCCGTTCTTTATTTTTCGTTTTTTTTGTCCTTCGTGACAATTTTCGCGCCTTTTTTGTTTTTCACTGGCAGCCCTGTCTTTTGACCTCGCAGGGGCCCTTTTTCCCCCGATGGCTGCCAGCGGGTTTAAGAAGTGTGATCGGTGTAAGAAGCTCATGTCTCTTACCGACACACACGACTGCTGCCTCCGCTGCCTCGGACCCGATCATGACCCGATGATCTGTGGTCCGTGTGGCAAGATGTCCTCAAAAGTGTTGAGGAGTTGGCAGCATCAGCGGGAGCGTATCTTCTCTGACTCTGGCCGGGCTCGGACCTCGTCAGAGGCTTCGACGTCTCGGGACTCTGGTCCTGAACACCGTCGCAGTTCCTCTGAGCGAGGTTCTCCTACCCGGGAGTATCATCGGAAGAAGAAACCCGCAAGGGCGTCGTCGGTGGACGCTCCTGGTTCCTCGAGGGCCAGGTCGCATAGCCCCGATAGCCGTCCCGGGTCCTTGGTCTCGAGATGGACTCGCCTGCTCACGTAAGTCCTGTTGTCCTCGTGGACTCGCCTCCGAAGGAGCCGACGTCGGGCCCGACGCCGTCCGGGCCCGAGTCGGGGGCTGCTGGGTCTCCTGAGCTCGGACTCGGGTTGACGGCCTTGGAGAGCAGTCTGACTGCCTTCATGGACCAGCAGCGGGCATTGATCGCCGGTGCTTCTGCCCTGACCACCGGGACGTCGACGTCCAAGTCGACCCCGGAGACCGAGCCGATCCTCGAGTCCATGCGGGCTCGAGTCGATCCTCGGTCACGGTCTCTTTCGGTCCTCCCGTTCGGGACCGAGGTAGTCAACGCCGACTCCCTCGGCGTCGGGGCAGACGGCATCGATGCCCGCCCGACCGGAGCCACTCGACTCCTCCTCCTGGAGTCGGCCTGGGAATCTGAGGACGAAGAGTCACCTGGTTCTTTTCGGACTCGGTGTGTCCCATCGGACTCCCCCGAGTCCGAACCTCGGAGACGGTCCCCCCCCCGGAGGATAACCGGTTCTCGGACTTCGTGCGGGATATGGCCAAGGCCTTGGCCTTCCCCGCAGATCCCGAGGAGGAACCTCGAGCCGAAGAGCTCGATGCCCTCCAGTACGACTCTCCCCCAAAGGAGGCCTTTACTGTACCGGTTCCTCCAATGCTGGAATGACTTCTCTTCCGCATGTGGGAGAGCCCGGCGTTGTCGCCGGTGTTAAGCAAGTGGGTCGATTCCATTTATCGAGTCCGCAAGAGCCCCGGGTTCCAAAAGGCACAACTACCGCACCATTCCATGGTGGTGGAATCGGCCATGCATCGAGTCAGAAGATGCACTCCTCGGTGCCTCCCGATCGGGAAGCTCGAAGCCTGGATGCCCTCGGTAGGAAGTGTTTCCAGGGCTCTATGCTTGCTTGTCGAGTCCAGACCTACCAGCTGTATATGGGCATGTATCTCCGAGACCTGGCTAAAGAAATAGCCGGGTTCTCTGCTGGTCTCTCCGAAGAACCTTTGCAGAGGTTCCAAGCCTTGTCAACTGGTATTCGGGAGTGCTCGAAGTTTATCTCTCGAGCAGCCTATGATGGCTTCGAAGCATCGGCTCGAGTAGCCGGGGCCGGCATCGGTGCCCGCCGACAGGCTTGGCTTCAGTCATCCGACCTCGAGCCATGGGTTCAGGACAAGTTGGTCGATGTCCCCTGCAGAGGTGAAAACCTCTTTGGCAAGCCCATGGGGATGACAAGGCTGCACAGATCGAGATCGAGACTCTCACCAGGACTCGGCTCTCAAGGAAGACCTCTGCCCCTTCTCAGAAGAAGAAGGGCTCGGGGAAAAAGCCCTTTTACCCGAGGAAGGTGGCTGCCTATAAACACTACCCTCATTATCAGGCCTCAGCAGCTCCCCAACAGGGTCAGCAGGCCAAGGGACAGGGTAATGGCTCCCGTAGGCAGCAAGCCCCCAAGCCTGCACCACCGGCCCCTGCTCAGCAGGGTGGGGGGTTTTGACTTTCTCAGCATAGCCTCTCCCCCTCAGCTGGTTTCTCTCAGCACAGGAGGCCGGCTGGTCCACTTTGCCCACAGGTGGACCAACATCACTTGAGATACCTGGGTGCTTCACATAGTCCAAGAAGGCTATCTTCTGCACTTCCACCAGGTACCTCCCTCCTACTTTCCAGGGGAGCCTTTCAGACTCCCTCTGCACAGGGACTTACTCCTTCAGGAGTTAGCAAGTCTTCTTCAGGAACAGGCTGTGGAACCGGTGCCCCACCACCTGAGAGGTCAAGGTTTTTACTCCAGGTACTTTCTGATAACGAAAAGAACTGGAGGCCTCAGACCCATCCTGGACTTGCGGAACCTCAACAAGTTCCTCGCAAGGGAAAAGTTCAAGATGCTTACCCTTGGAATCCTGCTGCCCTACCTCCAGCAGGGAGACTGGCTATGCTCCTTGGATCTAAAGGATGCCTACACTCACATCCTCATCCACCCAAGCCACAGACAATATCTCAGGTTTGTTGTGGGAGGCAATCATTACCAGTACAGACTACTACCCTTTGGCCTATCCTCCGCACCACGGGTATTCACCAAATGTCTAGCAGTGGTGGCGGCTTATCTTAGACTTCAGGGCCTCTTTGTATTTCCATACCTGGACGACTGGCTCATCCGCCCACAGTCTTCCCAAGAGGCCACTCACGCCACGCACCGCACTGTGGCTCTGCTCCAGCACTTGGGCTTTGTCATAAACTTCGCGAAGTCCACTTTGCTCCCCTCTCAGGATCTCGAGTTCATCGGCGCAAGATTAAACACGCTTCAGGCGTGAGCCTTTCTGCCTCTCGACAGGGCACAAAGACTCATGGATCTTGCCAGTCACTTTCACAGCAATTCCCTGGTCTCTGCCAGGCAATTTCTGAGACTGCTCGGCCATATGGCTTCCACAGTCCATGTGACCCCCAATGCCCGCCTAAACATGCGGCCTGCTCAGTGGTGCCTTCGCACACAATGGCATCAGGCCACGGGGAGCCTGGCGGACTCAGTACAGATCTCCGACCCGCTGGTCTCTTCTCTGCAATGGTGGCTTCATCTGCCAAACCTAGTGCTCAGGATGGCTTTTCAGTCTCCTCCGCCTTCTCAGATCCTGACGACCGATGCTTCTCTCCTGGTTTGGGGAGCACATTGCCAAGGGACATGTACTCAAGGCCTCTGGACTCCTTGGGAGTCTGCCCAGCAGATCAACTTCCTAGAGCTCAGAGCAATCCGCCTGGCTCTACGGGCCTTCTCCCACCTCACATCTCACCAGTCTGTGCTAGTCCAGACGAACAATCAAGTTGCCATGTTCTACATGAACAAACAAGGGGGCACAGGCTCCTTCCTTCTCTGTCGGGAAGCACAAAAGCTGTGCTCTTGGGCCGTCAGCCGCGGCATCCTCCTCAAAGCTGTTTATCTCCCAGCTCAAGAGAATTACCTGGCAGACAAGTTGAGCAGAATCCTCCAACCACACGAGTGGCGATTGGATCCGTTAGTGGTTCAACGGATCTTTCTCAAGTGGGGCCTCCCCATGATGGATCTCTTTGCCAGTCCTCTCAACCGGCAACTTCCCCGGTTCTGCTCTCGGGAACCGCATCCTCTCCGAGTAGCGGCAGATGCTTTTCTACTCTCATGGTCCACAGGCCTCCTGTATGCCTTTCCTCCCATGCTGCTGGTGTCTCGAACGCTTTTCAAGGTTCTCCAGGACAAAGCCTCGATGATCCTCGTAGCTCCCCGATGGCCGAGACAGCCCTGTTTCCCGCTGCTGATGCAACTAGCGGTGGACACTCCGCTACCTCTGGGGTTTCAGCCCGAGCTCCTGACACAGGATCAGGGGTCTCTCCTACACCCCAACCTCCGGTCTCTTCATCTGAGGGCCTGGCTGCTGTAAGGGTAGTCCTGGCTCCCCTCCTGCTGCCTCCAGAGGTGGAGGAAGTCGTCTTGGCCTCCAGGCGACCCTCGACACGGAAATCCTACGCTCTTAAGTGGCATCGGTTCTCCGTCTGGTGTGCTCAGCAGTCTCAAGATCCCTTCTCCTGTTCGGTGTCAGTGGTCTTGCAGTACTTGCTTTGCCTCTCCAATCTTGGACTTAAATCCAACTCGGTCAGGGTCCACCTCAGTGCTCTTTCTGCACATCACATGCCGGTGGATGGCAGGCCTCTTTCCAGCCACCCTCTCGTGGCTCGTTTTCTCCGAGGCCTCCTTCTCCTTAAACCACCTTTGCGCCCACCAGCCCCTGACTGGGATCTGAACGTGGTTTTACAGCGGATTACCTGTCCGCCTTTTGAACCTATGGCTACCTGTCCTCTTCGTTTTCTTTCTTGGAAAACCTTATTCTTGGTAGCCCTCACTTCTGCTAGACGCGTTAGTGAACTGCAGGCCCTAGTGTCTGATCCCCTTACATTAGGTTCTACAAAGATAACTCACCCTAAGTTTCTTCCTAAAGTGGTTTCCCCTTTTTCACATCAGCCAGGAGGTGGTACTTCCAACCTTCTTTCCCAGGCCACACTCCAGCCTAGCTGAAATGGTCCTGCATACCCTGGACTGTAGGAGGGCGTTAACCTTCTACCTTGACCGTACGCGGGAGCACCAAAGGGCTGTTCAGCTCTTCGTGTCTTATGACCCCAATAAGTTGGGGCTCCCTGTCTCCAAGCTTACTCTGTCCATCTGGGTTGCTGACTGTATCGCTTGGGCTTATGGGGCGGCCGGCATCTCGTTGGAGAGTCGAGTCACGGCTCATCGTGTTAGGGCGAAGGCTGCGTCAGTGGCTTACCTCCGCTCTGTTCCATTGGCAGACATCTGCCGGGCCGCTACTTGGTCTTCAAGCCAGACTTTTGCGGCCCATTACTGCCTGGAGAGGGAGTCCCGCAGGGACAGTGCTTTCGGACAGGCAGTCCTCCGTAATCTCTTCGAGGTATAGGCAACTCCTACCCTCCATCCCAGATGTTGGGCTACCGGATGGAGACATATTCAGAGAAGATTCCTTCCTTCTGTGCTACTAAGCTTGAGGGAGCTCCTTTTTTGTGCTTAGGGTCTCCGGTAGCCTTAAGCTTGGGAGTCCCATATGTGAGGACTGACTTCCTGCTTGGTCCTGGAGAAAGAGTAGTTACTCACCTGTAACAGGTGTTCTCCAGGAGCAGCAGGAATCAGTCCTCACAACCCTCCCTCCTCCTCTTGGAGTTGCAGTCCTATGATTTCGTTTTTTGCTAATTTTTTGCTGTCTTTTAGCTATGTCATCAGACTGAGCAAGATGGCACCCTTGGGCGGGAAGGGGACCGCGCATGCGCGCTGCAATTCCCAAAGGCTTTCTTTGAAAGCTGGGGAAAATTGCTCCGCGAGGGCTCCGTCGGCGCCGACATCACCCATATGTGAGGACTGATTCCTGCTGCTCCTGGAGAACACCTGTTACAGGTGAGTAACTACTCTTTGTGTAACCATAGTTTGGGTTGTTCTTCACTAGGTGCATAACTTTGCACTTGTCCACATTAAATTTCATCTGCCATTTGGTTGCCCAGTCTTCCAATTTATCCAGATCCTCCTGCAGTTTTCCACAGTCCTCTTGGGTTTTAACAACTTTAAACAGTTTTGTGTCATCTGCAAATTTGATAACCTCACTAGTTATTCCCTTTTCCAGGTTATTTATGAATATGTCAAAAAGTAGCGGACCCAGTACAGATTCCTGGGATACTCCACTATTCACTTTTTTCCACTTGGAAAATTGGCCAATGAAATCCTTCCCATCTGTCTATGGTCAGTGAGTAACCTGACATGATCATCTCTTGTCACTTTATCCCAGATTATGTACCTATTTATTTATCAGTTTCTTATATACCGCCCCTTCCAGAGATCAGGGGCGGTTCACATTGAACAAAAATCAATATACTTCTGTATATTTTACATGGAACTTGTGTTAACTATGTACACGTTTAGTTACATTGAACATGTTTTGAACATTAACTAGAATAACACTATTCAAACTATGTACAGGTCATCACAACATAATTGAGTTACCGGTATTATTTACAATAGAGATATAGCCATTTGTTTGTGTAAATCTTTGTCTGTAGGGTAAGGCAGAGTAGAGTAAGTGTCTTTCTTATGTTTAATCATTTGTTCTGTCTTGAGAACTGTGAATGTGTTTCTGTGATTGTATCGGAGAGGTTTTTTGTTGGTAGGGGATCTCAAAGTGTTTTGTGAAAAGGTATGTTTTTAGTTTTTTTGAATTGGTGAAGGTCTTTTATTTTGCGGAGGGTTAATGGGATTTCGTTCCAGAGGGTAGGGGCAGCAAAGGAGAAGGCTCTATCACTTGTCGTTGCTCTGGTCCTTCTGAAATTAGTTTTTATGTTGAGGGAGTGGGTTGCGTTCTGTCTTCGTGTTCTAGTTTCTGATGGAGTTTGTAATAGGGTAGATAGTTGGGAGGGAGAGATGTTATTGAGGAGTTTAAAGGTAGTCAGGAGGATTTTATATTTTATTCGGCTGCTTATGGGGAGCCAATGAAGATCTAGTAGTATTGGGGTCACGTGGTCTGTTAGCTTAGCTTTTGTGACCATCTTGGCACATATGTTTTGTGCTCTTTGGAGGAGGTATATGCTTTTTAGTGGTAGGCCATTTAGAATGCTATTGCAGTAGTCAAAGTGGGGGGTGATGAGGGAGTTGACCACTGATCTAAAGTCATGTGTGTTGAGTAGGGGTCTCAGGTGTTGTATTGTCTTGAGTTTATAGAATATCGTTTTTACTGTATGTTTTATGTGTGGGATCATGGTGAGTGAATGGTCCAGAATTATTCCAAGGTATTTTACCTCCTTTTTAATAGGTATTGGTGTGTTATTTATTGTGATTGTGGTAGGGTAGTTGTGGTCCATGTCAGGTTTTCTCGTTATGAACATTGCTTCAGTTTTTTTGAGATTGATGCTTAGGTGGTTGTTCTCAAGCCATATGGTGGTCTCATTCATGCATTGGAGTAGTCTATTGTATTTGGGGTTGTTGGTGTTTATGGGGATGGCGAGCATGATATCGTCCGCGTATATGAAATGGTTAATTTCATACTTCTTGAATATGTCTGTAATTGGTTGGAGGTATAAATTGAAGAGGAGGGCAGAGAGTGCCGATCCCTGGGGGATACCCTGGCCTTGAGGGAAGGTTTCTGATGTTTCTTTGCCTAATTGTATCTGTATGAGTCTGTTTGAAATGTATGATTTGAACCATTCAAGGACGGTTCCTCCTATTTTTAGGTTTTCAAGTCTGTTGATGAGTGTTTTGTGATTAATGCTGTCAAATGCAGCAGATAGGTCTATGAAGAGGAGGAGGAAACCTTTGCTATTTTCATTAGTACCACTGATGAGGTCTGTCAAGGCGATTAGGAGGGTTTCCACTCCATGGAAGGGGCGGAATCAGAATTGATGCGCATCAAGAAGTTTTTGCTCATCTATGTATTCCTGTAGTTGGAGTTGTATAGTTTTTTCTGTTATTTTAGCGATTAGCGGTATGCTGGCAATTGGTCTGTAGGAGTTGGGGTCCTTTGGGTCAAGTTTATTGTTTTTTATTATGGGACGGATTGAGGAGAGCTTTAGGGTGTTGGGCATGGTTCCTTGTGTGAGGGATTGGTTTACCATGTATTGGATGTTTTCTGCAAGGGATTCCTTAGTATACTTGATCCATGACACCGGGCATGGGTCAAGCGGGGAAGTTGTAGTGTTGATCATTGTTATGATGTTGAGGATGTGTTTACGATCAACTTTGTGGAATGTTGTCCATTCATAGTTACTGGTCTGTGTATATTCTATCGTGATGGTTGGGGAGCAAGATTTTACCTTTAGCTTTTCAGCAAAATGTGATGCTAAGGTTTGGACGTTTATAATGTCCTGGTTTGGTTCTGGGTTATGTGTTTTTGTTAGTGTTTTGACGATTAAGAAGAGTTCTCTTGGTCGGTTGAGAGCAAGATTTATTAGATTGGAATAGTAATCTCTTTTTGAGTTGTTGATTGTTTCTTTGTATTTATTAAGTAAGTTTATATATTTGGTTTTGTTATCATGTGATTTGGTGTTTCTCCAGGTTTTTTCTTGTTTACGTAGTTGTCTTTTTAGTAGGGCAATGTTTTTCGTGAACCATTTTTGTGATTCTTTCTTTTTCTTCTGGGATGTTTGAGTGGAGGTAGCTGCTTCTTGGATTGTTTGGTTCCAGTTCTCTATCGTTAGGTCGATGTCAGATAGGCTTGTAGTGAGCTTAGGTAGTACCTTGTCAAGGAATGTGTCATTGTCAAAGCGGGGGTAAAACGTGAGCGGTGAGCTGTTGCGTTTGGGGACTGTGATGGTACTTGTGTTAGTAGGTGAAAGGTTATCAGATGGTGGTCAGACCAAGGTACCTCTGTAGTTGTTGGGGGAGATTGTAGTTGATGTAGGTTGAAGGGGGAAGGGAGGAAAATGAGGTCTAGTGAGTTTCCTTTATTATGTGTGGGGGTATTGATTATCTGGTTATATCCCATTTGGGTCATTGAGTCTATGAAGTTGTTTTTTTGTGATTGGTTTAAGGATGGGAGGTTAAGGTCACCTAGTATTATAAGAGGTTTTCTCTGGGATGCTGTGCATGCTAGTTCAAGGATAGGAGAAAGATTTTTGTGATCTGCTGATGGTGGCCTATAGATTAGGGTGAATGCTAGTGTTCTGTTTTCGATGTTTATTATGTCCATGCCTTCAACATTGTTTGTTTGAGTTTGTTAGGGTGTATTGTAAGTCTTTCTTGGTGAGTATAAGTGTGCCGCCTCCTCTTTTTATGTCACGGTGGCAGTTGAAAATATCATATTGTGATATGTTGAGTTGGTTTAATAATATTGTGTCTGTGGATGTTAGCCATGTTTCCGTGATGAAAAAGAAGTCAGGCTGTTCGTCTTTTATTATGTCATTTACAATTGGTATTTTATTTCGAATTGAGCGAATGTTTATTAGGATCAGCTTTAATTTATTGTCTTCATTGGGGGAGGTTTTATTGTTTGCGTAGTTTTTGCAGTTTATCTGTATTAGTCTAGGGGAATGTTTGTGGGTATTGTTGTGTGGTGGCAGGTTGAATGGGTTATTGTGTATTGGGGGGTGTGCTAAATTGCGGTTTGGGTTATAAATTATGGGGATGCTGTTGCAAGGGGGATTGTTGAATTTGTATGTGTAGATTTGTTGGAGTAGGAGGGTTGTTAGTAGGAAAGAGGTTTGCAATGTTTTTGTTTTTAGGTCTGCCATTATGTTTTGAGTTATGGAGAGTTTTATTGGTGGCTTTGCGAGAGGACTGTTGTGTGGTGGTGTTGGGTTGGGGGGGTTGAGTGGAGGGAGTTCTGCAGGATTAGCTGATCGCAGTATATTTATCTATTGGTGATAGTTTGTATAGCTATGGCAACAGAGTGTATGATTACTGGCAACAGTGTTTTTATCTACTGACAACAGTATAATTGGTTCTTAACAACAGTATATTTATCTCCTAGTGACAATATTACTGGCAACAGTATATCTATCTACTAGTGATAGTCTATTTATCCACTGGCAACAATATATCTATCTCCTAGGGACAGTATTACTGGCAACAGTATAGATATAATTACTGGCAACAGTATAAATACAGACACTAGTGACCGTATAGACACTGGCAACAGTATAGATACAGGCAATAGTATAGATAGCTGATATCTACGTTTCCTGAGGGGGGGGGAATAGGGATTACTGACAGCAGTATATATAGGGGCAATATGAGTGGGTACTGACAACAGTATAGACTAGTTATGGTAACAGTCCATGAGTGAGTACTGACAACAGTATAAACTAGTTATGGTAACAGTCCATGAGTGAGTACTGACAACAGTATAAACTAGTTATGGTAACAGTCCATGAAGAGTGGGTAGTACAGTAGGTAGTGAGAGATTAGTTCATTTAATTATATACTTGCTGTGGTTGGTTCAGTTGAAGGTCGTTCTCGGTTCCAAGGGTAAAATAGAGGGGGTCAAGATAAGGGAAGCACAGTAGAGCTGACAGATCTGTACGGAGCTGTTGTTAAGCGAGCTCAACCTCAGGGGAGCTCTAGCTATTGGTTGGTTGAGAGATAGACTTAGCTTTCTGTTCGATTGGAATGTGGGTCGACTTGCGCGGGTCCGCTGGTATCGCTGTTTTCTGGCGTTGTAAAGGCCCCGATTGGGCTGCTGGCTTGTTGGAGGTGGTGCTTCGGTGCGGCCTGCTTGATCCCTTGTTCCTAGGCCTCCACCAGGTCCCCGCCAAAGGGCCCTCTGGCGAGGCCCTCAGGTGCGGGCCCGTAAGGCGCGGGCGCGCCCGATGGCGCGATCTTTAAATAGTCCTCGGTGCGCCCGAATTGGGCGGAAGATGGTCGGCTGCTGCCCTCTCTGCTGGAGGCTCTATCCCCGTGCAGGGGAGAGCTGTAGATGGTGGTGGGGGCAGGAATATTAAAACTGTAATATTGCTTGTAAGGGAAGCTGTACTCCCTCATAGCCATTTGTAGTATTAGAAAAAAACCCGTAAACTTAACTCAGAGAATGTGTGTGTTTGATTAGATCAGGCCAAAGTCCATTTCATCTCTTTAAGATACAACACTGCAGCGCAATCTAAAAATCCTCAAGATATGCAGTCCCCGATGTGGTGTGGCCTCGGAGGCAGGCGTCTGCCTAAACTGCACACAAGAGAAGGACCGGCAGGATAAGATGAGGCAGGAGAGTCCCTCCTCATTGCAAGAGACCCTGGGGGCAGGGGGGCGCCATGTTATCTTCAGTGGATCCGGCCCCCGGTCCCTGCATGATACCCGGACCATATACCCCTTGAGCCTAGGGAGCAGTAGGGCTCCTGGGGGAGTTCTCACTGGATTTTTCTTACTTTTGCAGAAGACGTTTTGCCTACCAAGTGGCTCCTCGGCCCCAGAACACAGGGCTAAGAGGATGTCAGATGCAAAAGAGCACGAGTCAGGAGCAATGGCATCTAAGCAGGCTAGAGGCTTAGAGGAGTGGCAGCATTTGCCGTTGTCGGAGGGGCTGGATGGGGAAGACCTTGACATGGAGCTAGATCTGCAGGAGGAGTTGGAAGGAGAACCTAGAACAGGAGGATCAGGCCTGGATTGTTCAGGTTTTCCACCGGGAGGAGCTACCAGTGTTTATCTTTATGCTTATGTTTATGTTTATGCAATTTCTCGATATACTGCCCAGGCCGAAGACCATTAGAGCGGTTTACAATCACTACAAGCGAGTACCGATACAACTCCTCGTCCCCAAAGGGCTCACATTCTATGTGTACCTTGGAGACCCTCAAGGCCCTGAATATGCCTGCTAACTACCCGGCAGAGGAAGATACGCTGTAGGATATGCTGTTCCAGACGGTACAGAAATCGCAGAAAGTCTTACCAGTACATGGAGTGGTAGGACAGATGATACAGGATGAGTGGGATC
The DNA here is from genome assembly GCA_033557465.1 of Ichthyophis bannanicus. NCBI lineage: Eukaryota > Metazoa > Chordata > Amphibia > Gymnophiona > Ichthyophiidae > Ichthyophis > Ichthyophis bannanicus. The sequence goes on along the minus strand of CM066047.1, from coordinate 156,786,487 downwards.
TGCCGGAGGTTGGCCTTAAAGGGGTGCAATCCATGACGCGCCTATACCTGCTGCCGGAGCAAGAACGAGCTCCTTTGATCACCCAAAGTGGGTGCAGCAGTGTTGGCAGCAGTCAGAGACCTTGACTTGTCTCCTGCATTTGAGAGCTGGGGAACTGGTTCCGCAAAACCAGTACGTCTGCGGTCGATGCTTCATGTATTTCGTGGTGCCCAAATGGAAGGTTCCTTTCACTCAGTTCTCGACTTCGAGGACATGAACTATGGTCTCCGGATACCGCATTTTCACAGTAAGTATTGCGGTAGGAAGAGGAGATTTTGGGCGACTCTCGATCTCGCAGAGATGTATCTGCATGTTCCCATCCATCCAGAACATCGTCAGTTTCTCCGCTTTGCGGTGCCAAGGGGCCATTTCAAGTTTCGAGTGTTGCTCTTAAGTCGGGCGACCACCCCCCATACTTTTACCAAGGTCATGGTGGTGGTGTTGGCAGCTTTCCAGAAGGAAAGGGTTCTCGTCCACCCATACCTAGAAGATTGGCTGGTCCAGGCGAAGTCCAGGGATGATAGCGAAAAGAACAGCGCGGGTGGGAGAGTTCTTTCAAAGTCTCGGTTGGGGTCAACCTGGCCAAGAGTCAGTTATGGCTGGCCCAGGAGCTAGCGTATTTGACAGCATACTTTGATACCTGTGTGGGCAGGATTTTCCTGCCGGTTCTCCGGTTGCAGGAGCTAGGACAGTGGATACGGCAGGTCCTGAAGATGGCAAGACCATCAGAGTGGCGGCATCTGCAGTTTCTGGGGACCATGGTGGCCACACTTGAGCTAGTCCCATGGGCAAGGGTGCACATGCAACCGCTGCAGAGGGCTCTGCTCAGTCGATGGTCCCATCAGAGTCAACCCCTGTCCCAAGTACTCCCCTGCCCGTGGAGTTCCAGGAGAGCCCTGAGTTGATGGCTGCATATGGGGAGCCTGGAAGGAGTCGCCGGTGTAGGTTCCACTGATGACCAATGCCAGCCTGTCAGGTTGGAGAGTCCATTGCGAAGGACGCTTTGTTCAGGGACAAGAGTCCACAGGAGGCCCTGTGGTCTATCAACAGGCTCAAGATTTGAGCAGTGACCTTGGTGCTAGAGAGTTTCGAGCCATGGTTGCAGGGGAAGGTTGTCCAAGTCCTCTTGGACAATGTGACCATGGTGGCTTACATCAGCCGGCAAGGAGGCACAGGCAGTGCAGCCCTAGAGGAGGAGGCCAAAAAGCTGTTCGGATGGGCAGCGCTTCGTCTCCTGGCGTTATTGGTGGTGCACGTAGCTGGAGTTGACAAGTGTGATGGCAGCCTATCTCAGCTGAGTGCGCATAGACCCCGGAGAGTGGAAGCTCAATCAGAGGTGTTCGAGCAGGTGGTCTGCCAGTGGGGCACACCGGTCATGGACCTAATGGCAATGTTTGAGTTGGTCAAGGCCTGCCGGTTTTTCAGCAGAAGCAGAGAGGAAGTCCAAGGGCCTGGATGCTCTACTTCAGCGGTGGCTCAAAGAGGGTCTTCTCTGTTTTTTCCCCGTGGGTGCTCATAGGCTGGTTAGTGCAATGGCTAGAGGTGCACCGGGGATTTGTTGTTTTGGTGGCACCAGACTGGCCGAGGTGCCAGTGGTATGCTGATTGACTGTGGTGGCTTCCAGTTGGAAGGACCTCTTGACACAGGAGTTGCTTCGTATGCCCCAGGTGGATCAATTATCGCTTATGGCATTGCTCTTGAAAGGTCGAAGTTGAAGAGGAAAGGATAATCAGGCTCAGGGATAGTGACCTTGCTACAGGCCCAGAGGTGGTCTACGAACCTGGCGTGCATCTGCGTAGGGCGCATCTTTGAATCATGGTGCGGAGAGAGGCAGGCGTGCCCTTCCACTGCCTCTGTCCCCGACATCTTGGCGTTCTTGCAATCCAGTTTAGATAAGGGTCTAGCTGCCAGTTTAACCACTTATTTGTTGCTCCTCCTGAGTCCGCTTTGTCAATAGATACTGGGGCTGGTGGGTGGTGCTAGCTGAATATGTACACTACTGTCATCAAAAAGATGACATGCTCAGTCTCCAAGCTGCTGGAAGAGGTACACTACCCAGAGGTGCGGGACTGGACTGAAGTTCCTCAGGGAACAACAATTAGGTAAGTCTAATTTCTCTTTTTTCCTCAGTATTCTCATGTGTATCCCATCCGGTCCCATCGCTTTAAGTTTAGCTAGTTTCTCATGAACAGAGTCTTCTGAAAATTGTTCTAAATACCCCTCGCTTCTGTTCCTGTTTGTGGGTGTTTTTTGAGGTCCTGCTCTTGGTTTTTCATCTGTGACCACAGAACAGAAATATTTAAGCAATCTGCTTTATCCTCTTCAGTTTCTACCTATTCCTCCCCTTTACCTCTGATTCTGACAATACCACTTTTGCACTTCCTCTTCTTACTAACATATCTGAAAAATGTCTTATCCCCCCATTTAACTGCATTAGCTATTTCCTCCTTTTTTGAGTCTTTGCTTTCCTGACTACTTTGTAGCTTCTCTAATTTTTTCCAAATATAGATACCTGTCTTCCTCTCTCTATGATCATAGGAACATAAGATATGCCATACTGGGTCAGACCAAGGCCAATCAAGCCCAGTATCCTGTTTCCAACTGTGACCAGTCTAGGTCATAAGTACCCAGCAGTTTCCCCAAAAGAGACAGTTTCCTCAATGCTTGTACTGGGTCAAGCAGTGAGATCCTGGGTCCCTTTTAATAATGGTTTATGGACCTTTCCTCCAGGAACTTGTCAAAAACGTTTTTTAAAACCTGCTACACTAACGGCTTTTACTACGTCCTCCAGTAACAAATTCCAGCGTTTTATTACACGTTAAGTGAAAAGCTATTTTCTCTTATTAGTCTTAAATAGGTTACCCTGTAGCTTCATTGCATGTCCCCTAGTCTTTTTATATTCTGATGTAAACAATCGATCTACGTTTACCCGTTCCACTCCATTCAGTAATTTTTAGACCTCTATCATATCTTCCGTCAGCTGTCTCTTTTTCAGGTTGAAGAGCCCTAACCTTTTTAGCCTCTCTTCATAGGAGTATCCTTCCATCCCCTTTACCATTTTGGTGGCTTTTCTCTGTACCTTTTCTAATAATCCTTTCTAAGATATGGCGACCAGAATTGCACACAATATTCAACGTGCAGTCGCACCATGGAACGATACAGAGGCATTATAATATTCTTTGTTTTGTTTTCCATTACTTTCCTTATGATACCTAACATTCTATTTGTTCTCTTGGCTGCCGGTGCACAATGGGGGGAGGGTTTTAACATGTTATCCACGATGATGCCTAAATCTTTATCCTGGGTTGTGGTTCCCAGTGTGGAAGCTTGCATCGTGTAACCATAGTTTAGGTTGTTTCCTAGATGCATAACTTTGCACTTGTCCACATTAAATTTCATCTGCCATTTGGATGCCCAGTCTTCCAATTTATCAAGATCCTCTTGCAAGTTTCTACAATCCACTTGGGTTTTAACAACTTTAAATAGTTTTTTGTCATCTGCAAATTTGATAACCTCACTCGTTATCATAAAGGACCTGGAAAAGGGAATATGTCAAAGAGCAGCGGACCCAGCACAGATCCCTGGGGTACTCCTCTATTAACATTTCTCCATTGGGAAAATTGGCCATTTATCCCTACCATCTGCTTTCTATTTTTTAACCAGTTCCTGATCCACAATAGTACACTGCCTTCTATCCCATGACCTTTTTAATTTTGTCAAAAGTCTGTGATGAGGGACCTTGTCAAAGGCTTTCTGAAAGTCCAGATACACTATATTAACCTACTCACTTTTGTCTACCTGTTTATTCACACCTTCAAAAAAACATTCCTTATCGTCCCTCCAGTCCAGTCCCGCACCTCTAGTTAGTGCCCCTCCTCCAGCAGCTTTGGAGACTGAGCGTGTCATTTTTTGGTGACACTGGTATATAAGTAGCTGGCACCACCCACCAGCCCCAGTATTGCTCAGTCTCCAAGCAGCTTGGAGGTGGTGAGCCAGGGTGCTGGACTCATCGAAGAGAGGATAAGTTTATTAGAAGGGGTTTATTTATTTTATATTTAGTATTTTATTTTTTTTGGGAAGCCCTGCCTTGTCAGAGTTAGGCTTTGTGTTTTTAGTTTCTTGTAAGGTTTAAAAGAAAAGGCTCTCTTACCCCCCCCCCCCCTTCTCCAGTAACTCGGGCACTGCAGTAGGAGCATAAGGGGTTATTCTCAGCGGCTCCTGATCCTTCGGATGGGTGTGGAGCCGCCAGACTAAAGCGGCCGACAGAGCCTCTTTCTCGCTTTGTTCCTCCCCCGCCAAGCGCCAAAACCTTCACTGTGGTTGAACGCCGGGAGACACAGATCGCTGCAGAAGAAGGAAGTCGCAGCGATCAGTAGTGGGGACCCGTTCCATGCGGCGGAATTATAGTCGGTGCGGTGAGTGGGGAAACGGAGGAGGTCTTTTAGGTGCTGCGGAGAAGGCCCAGAGCACGTGGTGCGTGTTCCCGCCGGCGTGATGGCCTTCCCGCTCAGGTTGTGTGCTCAGTTCGCTGAAGCTTTCGGGCTGGGATAGGAGGCCGCCTTAGGTTGGCCGTGGCTTGGGGGGAGCCCTGGGGTCTGGTTAATTTTGCCTTTCAAAAAAAAATCATGGTGTATAAAACATGTTGTATTCTTTTGTGTTATTTACCAATAAAATACGTAAAATAAAATAAAAAAACAACAAAAAACCAAATTTACTTCAGGGTTGTTTTACTTTGTTAAAGTAGTTTCTTTAGTTAATATGGCCCTTGACCTGATAAGTTGCTTTTAATTTTTCTTATGGTTTAAAAAAAAAAAAAAAAAAGAATATATAAAGAGGAGAGGCAGGCAAGGCGAGCAGGGCTCAGGGGAGTATTGTCTTATAGAGCTAGCGGAGCCACAATGCCAGCGAGGCCACAGTGCCTGGTGTGTGGGTCCCGTAGAGGGATGGTCTGGGAAGCTGGAGTCTGTGTTGGATGTACACAGGAGGCCGCCTCTTTAGAACAGGAGTCTCAGGACAAGGGGGAGTCCCCCACCTTGGCGCAGGAGGGCCAGGAGGCAGGGATACCATCTTGTCACTAGCAGCAGGGGACCAAGGTCCTTCAGCTACCGCAGAACCCTCCACAACTCTGGGCCTTGAAGTTGCTGGCATCCCGGCTGATTTTTCGCCGGAGTTTGTCTTACTATTGCATAGAGCATTCTGCTTGCCCCAGCAGGGCTCGGCAAAGGGTCCCTCTTCACCATCAATTGGGTTGAAGAGGTCGGCGAGCGCAGTGGAAGACGGCTTGGGAGTCCCTGCCATGAGACTCGGGGGGCCTGGAGAAGGGACATCCCTCGCCAGAGTCGTAAGGTCGTGATGGGGACAATTTGGATGTGGACTTGGACTACTCAGAGGAGCTAGAAGATGCCAAGATTCCAGAAGGGGAAGATCGGGCCAGGCTGTTGAGAGTTTCGGCGGGAGGAGCTACCCACACTCATTTTGGAGTCCTTAAAGACTCTGAATATGCCCACGAATCTCCCAGCTGAGGAAGAGTCTTTGGAGGATCCGCTGCTTCAGGCGGTGCGGAAGTCACAAGCAGTGTTTCCAGTCCACAGAGTGGTATGGCAGATGATACAGGAGGAGTGGGATCTGCCAGAAGTAGGTCTCGGGGGCAGATGGACCTTGTCGCGTCTTTATCCCCTACCAGATCAAGAGCACGAGCTCCTGTGGTCGCCAAAGGTGGATGCAGCTGTGTCTGCGATTACTAAGAAAACTACGATACCCATAGAGGGGGAGTGCTGCTCTTAAGGACGCCCAGGATAGGAAACTGGACACACTGTTGAAGCAGGCCTTTGATATTTCCGCTTTGTCTCTGCAAGCCTCCATTTGTGGAGCTTGGGTGGCTAGGGCTTAGAAACATAGAAACATAGAAATATGACGACAGAAAAAGACCACATGGCCTATCTAGTCTGTCCTTCCATAACAACTACAACAGTCCCCTTTTTACCTTTAGAGATCCTCTGTGTTTGTCCCATGCTTTTTTGAATTCAGTTACTGTCCTCATCTCTACCACCTCCACTGGGAGACTATTCCACGAATCCACTACTCTTTCCGTAAAGAAATATTTCCGCATATCACTCCTGAATCTATCTCCCTTCACCCTCATCCCATGTCCCCTCGTCGCAGAACATGCTTTCAATTGAAAAAGGCTCTCTCCCTGAACATTTATGCCACTGAGGTATTTAAACATCTCAATCATATCACCTCTATCCCGCCTTTCCTCTAAGGTGTAACTGCTAGGTACGTATGACATAGATTGGCCACTGTTGGAAACAGGATACTGGGCTTGATGGACCTTGGTCTGACCCAGTATGGCATATCTTATGTTCTTATGTGTACATATTAAGATCCTTCAGTGTGTCCTCATATGCTTTATAATGAAGCCCACTAATCATTTTAGTAGCTACCCTCTGCACCGACTCCATCCTGTTCACATCCTTTTGAAGGTGCGGTCTCCAGAATTGCACACTATACTCCAAATGAGGTCACACCAAAGACTTATACAAAGGCATTATCACCTCCTTTTTTCTGCTAGCCATTCCTCTCCGTATGCACCCAAGCATTCTTCTAGCTTTTGCCGTCGCCTTTTCTACCTGTTTAGCTACTTTAAGATCATCAGACACAACCACGCCTAGGTCCCGCTCTTCTTTAGTGGACAAAAGTACTTCACCCCCTATACTATATTGTTCCCTTGGATTGCTGCAGTCCAAATGCATGACCTTACATTTTTTAACATTAAATTCCAGCTGCCAAATTCTAGACCATTCTTCAAGCTTAGCTAGATCCCTCCTCATGTTATCTACCCCTTCCTCGGTGTGTATTCTATTGCAGATTTTGGTATCATCTGCAAAGAGGCAAACCTTACCTGAAAGCCCTTCCGCTATATCACTAACAAAGATGTTAAAAAGAATCGGACCAAGGACAGATCCCTGGGGCACACCACTGACATCCTTCTCCTTAGAGTGAGCTCCATTTACTTGTACTCTTTGTCGCCTCCCACCCAACCAATTTCTAACCCAAGCAGTAACTTTAGGGTCCATCCCTAGGGTGCTCAGTTTGTTTATAAGTTGCCTGTGAGGAACAGTGTCAAAGGCTATCTCCAGGAACAAGCAGGAATGAGTCCTCACATATGGGTACGTCGGAACCGACGGAGCCTGCGCAGGAAAGCTTTTGGGGCTTCCCACAGCGCATGCGCGCTGCCTTCCTGACCAACTCTCCTCAGTTCTTCTTTTTCTGCGGAGCCAGCAGGTCGTGTTCCTGTCACCGCTGAAGAATTTCTTATTTTAAATTGTTTCTTTGACCGCGTGTCTGCCTTCCCCGATTTCGAACCGGTACCGCCTGTCTTTATTTCTTTATTTCTTTAAAAAAAAAAAAAAAAACTTTATTTTTCCCCACTTGGTGTATTTATTTTCTGTGAGGCCTACAGGCCTTTACAAATTCTCCTTCATGGAGAAACCAGTCTCTGGTTTTAAAAAATGCACCAAGTGCACTGGTACTATTTCAGTCACAGACACCCATGAATGGTGTCTTAAATGTTTGGGCCCTGACCATTCTATTCCGGATTGTCCATCCTGCTCTCTGATGTCCAAACGTGGCTTACAGAACCGAGCAGCCAAATTTCATATGCTGTTTTCTACAGATAAGCCAGCATCAACATCCTCCAGGTCTTCCTCTCCAGATGGATCTCAGGTAACCAAACATTCTGCAGGCAGGTCTTCAAAGGGCAAATCTCCCTCTAAGCAGCGAGAGGCCCTTGGGTTCGACCCTGAAGACACTGCCCCAGCTAAACAACCCCGGCGGGAAACTCCGGCTTCCAAAGCTCCTCCTTTGGGGTTACAGGTTGACATCGATGGCACGGCCTCGACCGATCACCTGTTAGACTGCTCTGGGGTACCGGCCCAGACCGGTACCGACATCCAGGCAGTCGTAGCATCTATGGGTACTACTGTACAATCCATGCAGCAAGCCATATTCGCTTTCATTAATGCTGCAAAGACCTCGGTACCGCAACCGTCGGTTCCGACCCCGGTTCCGGTACCACAACCGATACCGGTACCCAGAGCATCTATTTCCAATAGAATGCCGGTTCCGGGGATTTTTTCGATACCGACCCGGTTCCCGGTACGCCCGATGTCGATACCGGTCGGTATGTGTATCGGTCTCTGGAAGCAAATAGGCGATACTTTGAGTCTTCTGAGGATGCTGATACCTCAGATGATTCTGATGAAGCATCCCTTATTCTTCCTGAGGAGCCCTCTTCCCCAAAGAGGAGAATGTCTCCTCCAGAGGACTTGTCCTTTCAAGACTTCATTCTTGAAGTAGCCAAGGGACTCTCTATTTCAGTATCCTCTGAAAAAGAACCTAGAGCACAAAAATTAGACATTTTAGGATACTCTAAGGTTCCCAAAGAGGCAGTCACCTTGCCCATTCATGATATCCTTCAGGAACACATGATGGACTTATGGGAGGCTCCTCTTACCCTATCTCCACATTCTCGTCGGTTGGACACCATGTATCGGGTCCCTCCTTCTCCTGGATTTCAAAAAACTCAGCTTTCTCACCATTCCATCGTGGTGAAGTCTGCTATGAAGAAGATAAAGAGTACCAAAAGGCACTCTTCTACTCCTCCAGGAAGAGAATGTAGGACTTTGGAATGTAGGACTTTGGATGCTTTTGGCAGGAAAATCTTCCAAGCTAGTATACTTATTGCCAGAATCAACTCATACAGCCTCTATATGGGCATGTTTCTCAAAGAGCTTGCTCTCAAAATACGACATTTCCTCCCCTTTATCCCAGAAGATAGGAAGGAGGAATTCCTGCTTCTTTTAAAGCATACCCAAGATGTGTCAAAGTTCTCCAACAGAGCTGCCTTTGACTCCTTTGAGGGTGCTAGCAGAGCATCAGGCATAGCCATAGCTGCTCGCAGAATTGCTTGGCTCCAGGCCTCTGACCTGGAATCCTGGGTACAAGATGGCCTAGGCAATTTGCCCTGTACAGGTGAAAATCTGTTTGGCAAGGAGTGGCAAGTCAAAGCCACTCAAATGGATGCAGAGAATGCTGCTCTAGATAGACTTTCCAAGTCTACTTCCACCTCTGCCAAGAAAAAGTCTTTTAAGAAACCCTTCTACAAAAAGACCAGATTTTCTACCAATGCTGGCCAATCAACTTCTCAGGTTCGCTTTGCTCCTAAACATCAGCAATCTAAACAGGCCAGAGCAAAACCTGCAGGGTCTGCTACACTTCAACAGTCCCAACCCCCTCAGGGGTTTTGACTTACTTCTAGAGAACATACCCTTTCTGGCTCTGCAGCAACCAGAGCCTCTCACAATTCCAGGAAGGTTAACTCATTTTGCTCCCAGATGGGAGCAAATCACATCAGAACAGTGGACCCTCTCTATCATCAGAGAAGGCTACAAACTTGCATTTTTCCAGCCTTCCTCTCCATACCATGGTGAGACATTTCATCTCTCCCCCATCCCTTCTACACCTGTTGGGTCAAGAGGTGAATACCCTTCTTGCCCAAGGGGCAATAGAACAGGTTCCTCTTCTTCAACAGGGGTCAGGGTTTTACTCCCCCTATTTTCTCATTCCGAAGAAAACACGGGGACACAGACCCATTCTAGACCTGAGAGAATTAAACAAATTTCTATACAAAGAGAAATTCAAAATGCTCTCTCTAGGTACTCTCCTTCCATACCTACAGGGTCAGGACTGGCTTTGTTCTCTAGACCTAAAGGATGCGTACACACATATACTCATCCATCCATCCCACAGAAGATTCCTACGATTTCTGTTCCAGGGAAAACATTTCCAATACTGAGTACTCCCCTTTGGTCTAGCCTCTGCTCCAAGATTGTTCACCAAATGCATGTCAGTAGTGGCTGCATTTCTACGCACTCTGGGAATATTTGTCTTCCCATACCTAGACGACTGGCTCATCCGAGCTCCATCTCAGTCCGAGGCTCAGACTTCCCTGGACCACACCAGACGCCTTCTGCAGTATCTGGGACTTGTCATCAATCTGCCAAAGTCTCAACTCACCCCTACTCAATCCCTAGAATTCATAGGGGCCTGGCTAGATACCAGCACGGCAAGGGCCTATCTTCCCCAGGCACGTTGCCACCGTCTAGTGCACTTGGCTTCTCAAATTTATTTATTTATTTACATTCTCTTATATACTGCGCTATTCTGCATCAGTGCGGTTTACATTGAACAAACTGAAATTACATTGAACAGGGCATTATAACTTGGAGATAACTATTTTACAGGGAACATGGGCTATGGAGAGTTAAGTGGCTTGCCCAAGACCACAAGGAGCACCTGTGGGACTAGAAACCCCAGTCCTTCCGGCCCAAGGTTGCTGTCCTCTAGTGGGATTTGAACCCCCGACCTTCCAGCCTGAAGTACCTTGCCCCAACCACTAGGCCACTCCTCCACTCCTCCACTTCAGTCCAGAAGCCACTTGACTGCCAGAGAAATGCTACAACTGCTAGGCCACATGGCATCCACAGTTCATGTGGTGCCTTATGCTCGTCTGCATATGAGAGCAGCTCATTGGACTTTGTCCACCCAGTGTACCCAAGCATCAGGAGCTCTCTCAGACCAAATAGCAACCTCCAAACGTCTCTCTTGGTTTCTCCAATGGTGGATCTCCACCCCAAATCTGTTGTTGGGGTCCCCCTTCCAACCGGTACTACCCTAAACAACCCTCACAACAGATGCCTCCCAAACAGGCTGGGGAGCTCATCTTCAGGACCTCTCCACTCAAGGCACTTGGTCTCCACAGGAGACCACCCTTCATATCAACCTTTTGGAGCTCCGAGCAATTTTCCTTGCTCTCAAGGTCTTTCATACCCTCCTGCACAACATGACAGTTCTTGTTCATACCGACAATCAAGTAGCCATGTTCTACATAAACAAACAAGGAGGGACTGGCTCTCTGTCACTTTGCAACGAAGCTCTCAGACTGTGGGCCTTTGCCAGAGAGCATCAAATCCATCTCCTGGCAGTATATCTCCCAGGAATCCAAAACTCTTGGGCAGACAGACTCAGTCGAGTTCTGCTTCCACACGAATGGTCCCTGCACATGGATCAGGTACTCAGAATCTTTCAGAAATGGGGAACCCCGGACATAGACCTCTTTGCAAGTCCATGGAATGCCAAACTTCCCCGGTTCTGTTCCAGAATTCCGTGTCAGGGAATGCAGGCCAGGGATGCCTTCCTCCTTCATTGGGGTCAGGACCTCCTATATGCCTTTCCACCCATTCCTTTGATTCCCAAGACTCTGTTCAAACTGCAGAGGGATCTATGATCCTCATAGCTCCACGCTGGCCACGCCAAGTGTGGTACCCTCTACTTCTGCATCTCTCCCAGGCCCCCTCCCTGGATCTGGGAGCTGCTCCAGACCTTCTGTCTCAAGAGGGGGGGACTTTGTGGCACCAAAACCCCAAGTCCCTTCACCTCAGAGCTTGGTTACTGAAGGCCTAGACCTTCAAGACTTAAATGTCTCTCAGCAAGTGAAGGATATCCTCCATGCTTCCAGAAAACCTTCCACTAGGCGTTCCTATGCTTTTAAGTGGAAAAGATTTTCCATTTGGTGTGCTCAAAGGAGTCTTGACCCTCTCTCACTACCTCTGAATTCTCTATTAGAATATCTCCTGCATCTTTCTAATGCAGGCCTCAAGACAAATTCAGTACGAGTCCATTTGAGTGCTATTGCAGCATCACTTAAACCTATCAATGGACGACCTATTTCCTCTCATCCGCTTATTGCTAGATTCATGAGAGGCATAACCTTAACTAAGCCTCCCATCAGACCTCCTCCGGTGGCATGGGACTTAAACTTGGTTCTTGGTTCTTGGTCAGCTTATGAAGCCACCTTTTGAACCCTTAGCCTCAACCTCCTTGAAATTTCTTTCCTGGAAGGTTGTTTTCCTTATTGCAGTCACTTCAGCTCGTTGCATCAGTGAACTGCAGGCCTTAGTGGCTAATCCACCTTATACAAGATTCCATCATGATAAGGTAGTCCTTAGGACGAATCCACACTTTATGCCTAAAGTGGTTTCACCTTTTCATCTTTTGCCTATCTTTTTTCCAGCTCCTCATGCATCTAATGCAGAGAGGGCCCTTTATACTCTGGATTGTAAAAGGGCTCTCGCCTTTTACCTCCACAGGACACAGCAACATAGAAAGTCTTCCCAACTTTTTGTTGCTTTTGATCCTTCCCATTTGGGACTTCCAGTCACTAAGAGAACCCTGTCCAATTGGATTGCTCAGTGTATCTCGTTTGCTTACCAGAGTAAGAACCTCACTCTGGAGGGCCATGTCACGGCTCACAATGTGAGGGCCATGGCCACCTCTATGGCTCATCTTCATTCTGTATCCATAGATCAAATCTGTCGAGCAGCCACCTGGGCCTCGGTTCATACCTTCACAGCCCATTACTGCTTGGACAAGGACTCCCGCCGGGATGCCTTATTTGGTCAGGCTGTCCTCAAACACCTGTTCCATTCTTAACCAACTCCTGCCCACCTTCCCTCAATGGATGCCTGAGATCCATACGAAGATGGGGAACCCTTGGAGGGGGATCTCCCAGGCATCTTAGCTAGGGAGTCCCCATATGTGAGGACTCATTCCTGCTTGTTCCTGGAGATAGCACAGTTACTTACCTGTAACAGGTGATCTCTGGGAACAGCAGGAATTAGTCCTCACAACCCACCCACCTCCCCTAGGAGTTGTATCTCTTTCTCTTCCTTTCCTCTCTCTATTGTCTCAGCTTTAAACTCAAACTGAGGAGAGTTGGTCAGGAAGGCGGGAAGGCAGCGCGCATGCGCTGTGGGAAGCCCCAAAAGCTTTCCTTCTGGGAAGCTGGGGAGCTTTCCCGCACAGGCTCCGTCGGTTCCGACGTACCCATATGTGAGGACTAATTCCTGCTGTTCCCAGAGATCACCTGTTACAGGTAAGTAACTGTGCTTTACTGAAATCTAAATACACCACATCTAGAGCTCTCCCTCGGTCCAACTCCCTAGTCTCCCAGTCAAAGAAATCAATCAGTTTTGTCTGACAAGACCTGCCTCTGGTGAATCCATGCTGCCTTGGATCCTGTAATCCGCTGGACTCCAGAAACCTCACTATTTTCTCTTTCAGCAGCGTTTCCAATAATTTACTCACCACCAAAGTTAAACTAACCGGCCTGTAGTTTTCAACCACATCCTTACTTCCGCTTTTGTGTAAAGGCACCACATGAGCCTCTCTCCAGTCCTTTGGCACCACTCCCGACTCCCAACGAGGCATTGAAAAGGTCAGTCAGTGGAGCTGCTAGAACGTCCCCAAGTTCCCTCGGTATTCTCGGGTGTATCCCATTCGGTCCCATCGCTTTGTCTACTTTAAGTTGAGAGAGTTTCTCACGAACAGTCTTTTGAAAATTGTTCAAGATGTCCTTTGCTTCTGTTCCTATTTGTAGGTGTTTTCTGAGGTCCTGCTCCTGGTTCTTCATCTGTGAACACAGAACAAAAATATTTGTTAAGCAATTCCGCTTTATCCTTATCAGCTTCTACATATTCCTCCCCTGCACCCTTGAGTCTGACAATACCACTCTTGCCCTTCCTCTTCTCACTAGTATATCTGAAAAATGTCTTATCCCCCCATTTTTTTGCATTGGCTATTTCCTCCTCCTTTTGAATCTTTGCCTTCTTGGCTACTTTGCTAGCTTCTCTAAGTTTTTCCAAATACAGATGCCTGTCTTCCTCTCTCTATGATCTCATATTTCATGAAGGCCTCCCTCTTTTTCTTCACTTTTTCAGCTACTTCTTTCAAAAACCATAGCGGTCTCCTTTTCCTTTTACCTTTATTTACCATTTTAACAAAAAGGTTGCTTCCCCTTAAAATATCCTTTTTCAGTTTTCCCCACTGTTTTTCTACATCCCTCAGCTGTTCCCATCCAACTAATGACTCCCTGAGGTATTGGCCCATCTTGGCAAAGTTAGTCTTCCTAAAGTCTAAGATCCTCGCCTTTGAATGGATTCTAACAGCCCTAGTCCTAATACTGAACCACACCATCTGGTGATCACTGGATGCAAAATGATCTCCCACTACAACATCAGAAACACTTTCACCATTGGTAAGCATCAAGTCCAGTATGGCCCCTTCACGTGTGGGGTCTGTTACCAATTGCCTGAATAGTTCTCCCTGTAGAGAATCCAGGATCTCCTTACTTCTAGATGATACTGTAGCAGGAATGTGCCAGTCAACATCTGGCATATTGAAATCTCCTATCAGTAGCACTTCCCCTTTCCTAGCAATGCTGCACATGTCTTCAATTAACTCTGTCCACCTCTTCCTCTTGTGAGGGAGGTCTGTATATCACACCAATGTAAATAGATTTCTCTTTTCCTCTTTCTAGTTTAACCCACAATGCCTTCCCTCTCCCTTTTAAGCTCTGTAATTCCAAAGCTTTAATAGTAGTTTTTACATATAGTGCCACTCCTCCTCCCCTACTTCCCACCCTGTCCTTTCTGAATAAAGTATAGCCAAGTATAGTTACATCCCAATCATGGTTTTCTGTGAACCATGTTTCTGTAACTGCCACTAAATCCAAGTCGGCCACTCCCACCAAAGCTTCAATATCAGGGATCTTATTTCCCATGCTACGGGCATTTATACACACTGCTTTTCATATGTTACCCCTGTTACCCATTTCCATAAAGTTATTTAATGTATCACCTACCTGGGGGCTTTCACTTACCTGGGGGCTTTCTTCACCCATCCCCAATGAATCTAGTTTAAAGCCCTCTTCAGTAGATTAGCCAGTCTACTACTGAAGACGCGTTGACCTTTCTTTGACAGATGGATGCCATCTCTGCTCTGCAACCCTTGGAACAGCATCCCATGGTCTAGGAAACCAAAACGCTCTCGATGATACCATCCACGCAGCCATACATTCATCTCCAGGATGGGAGCCTCTCTGCCTTGGCCTTTACCCTCAACATGGAGGATTGAAGAGAACACCACCTGTGCACCTAACTGCTTCATCCTCTGTCCCAGAGCCATGGTCACTTTTGATACGTTCTGAGGTGGTATACCTGGCAGTATCATTTGTTCCAACATGGATTAACAACATTGGGTAATAGTCAGTGGGCTTGATGAGTCTCTGCAAACTCTCCGTAACATCTTGGATTTTGGCACCAGGCAGACAGCATACCTCTCTGGACATCAAGTCTGGTCGGCAGATGGACGCCTCAGTACCCCTCAGAAGAGTCTCCAACCACCACTACCCTTCGTTTCCTTGTGATTACTGATTCTGGAACTTTGGGGTACTTGAGCTCTGGTTCTTCCCTTTCCAGGGATGCTTTCACCTCCTCCACTTCCAGGGCTGCATAATGGTTCTTCAATTCAAGGGCTGGAGAAGTTGGATTGGTTTTTTTGCAGGCCCTGGTGACTTGTGTCCAACCATCGACATTCTGTTGACACCCAACTTCTCCTCTGCTGGAGAGCTTGGTTGCTGCAAGAAGCATCTCATCAATGTACTTCTTACTGTCTTGAATGCTCCTCAGCCTCGCCACCTCCTCTGAGTTCCTCCATTTGTTTCCTCAGAGCTTCAGCATGCAGGCACCCTGCACATGGAACCGGTCCTTCAACTGGCATTAGGACCTCTGTCTGGACCGAGGCAGAAGCTGTAATGGGGGCAACAGCTTTAGCGATACAATTTTTCCCAGCCATTGTTCTGTTCGTGGAGCTTAGGTATCTGTTAAAACAAAAGAGAGAGATCTACCAAGTACCAGCCGGTTTCCCAGCTGTCCTTTCAGAGAAAAAGCAGTTAAATCTCCTTAATCATATTCAAAATGTGCTGGTCGAATTCTCTGTGCTTTGTCAAATGGGGAGGTGCCCTATAAAGCAAGACTACTCGCTAGGGGTGGGTGGTAGTCGGGGTGGGTAGGGAGGGAACTAACAGCTGATTAGGTGTTAGCAGTTCCTAAAGCTGAGGAGGTTACTGGAGTTCAACCACCTACTGTGCTCAAGGAAAGTCCCACTAAAGCACCAAAAAAAGTAACCTTGCTTTAAAAATGTACAAAATTACCCTTTTAAGAGCTCCCAGTCAGAGAACTAACAACTTAATATAATAAAACAAACCCTTAAATCCTTACTGTTGGTTGATCTGGAGAGCTTCTGTAGGAAAGCCTGGAGCTTCTGTAGGAAAGCTTGTCTCCGGTAGCCGCAGAGAATTCAGGGCATGGGGGGTTCAGAGCAGGCAATGTCAGGAGAGGCGGCAAAGTTGGAGTCGGGGGCCGCCTATCTGGCGGAACCCATTATGATCTCATCAGGGGGCTATCTATGGTGGCGGCCCGCCGCTACTTGTGGCTTAGAAACTGGGCGGCGGACAGTAAGCTGCCCTTTAAGGGTAAGCTCCTCTTTGGAGAGGTCCTGGAAAAGTTGGTGAAGGACCTGGGTGAGTCCATAGGGGGCCGTTTGCCTGAGGACAAGCAAAGGCAGAGTCAAAGTACTTCCTCAGCTCGAAACCAGCTGAGGGAGTTTAAACGTTTTCGTAACACCCGCTTCAACCAGGCGCAGAGGGGCAAATTCCCTGCCAGAGGACAGGGGTTTCGTGGCTTCCGAGGAGCGGGTAGAAGTTTTGGGGCTTCTGGTTTCTCGGCACAAAAGAAAGGACAGTGAAGCGAGGGAGGCTCAGGCAGAGGTAGGGCCTGTTGGAGGTCGACTACGGGAGTTTTACTCTGCCTAGGCCCATTTCACTTCCGGCCAATGGGTCCTGGAGGTGGTCAGAGAGGGCTATGCCCTAGAATGGATCCACCCAATAAGGGAGTTTTTAAATTCAGTCCCCCTGTAAAGCTCAGGGCAAGTTGAGGGCAGTAAGAGAAACCCTGGAATGCCTGTTGCAACTACGAGCCGTAGAACCGGTGCCAACAGAGTAGTACGGGTGCGGTTGATACTCCACATATTTCGTGGTGCCCAAAAAGGAGGGCTCTTTTCGCCCAATTCTCGACCTCAAAGGGGTCAACCGCTGTCTCCGGGTTCCGCACTTCCACATGGAAACGTTGAGGTCAGTGATAGTGGCGGTAAGGAGCGGAGAGTTTTTGACGTTTCTAGATCTGAAGGAAGCGTATCTACACATTCCCATAAGATCGGATCACCACAGATTTCTTCGGTTTGCGGTGCCCATGGGGCACTTCCAGTTTTGAGTGCTGCCTTTTGCACTGGCTACGGTGCCTTGCACTTTCACCAAGGTCATGGTGGTGGTGGCAGCGATGCTTCGCAAGGAAGGAATTCTCGTAGAGCCGTATTTCGACGATTGGCTAATTTGGGCCAAGTCCAGGGTGGAAAGCGAAAAAGCAACAAAGAAGGTGGTAGAGTTCCTCCAAGGGCTTGGTTGGGTGGTCAATCTGTCCAAGAGTCATTCGACTCCGACCCAGGATCTCAAATATCTGGATGCTCGCTTAGACATCCAGGCAGGCAGTGTGTTTTTGCCAATGGCACGAGTGCAAGGGCTGCAAAGTCTAGTACGCCGATTCCTGGACCTGGGGAGTCCATCGGCCTGGGATTACTTGTAAGTTCTGGGAACCATGGCGGCCATGCTCGAGCTGGTTCCATGGGCAAGGGCGCAGATGCGTCCATTGCAGAGGGCGTTGCTCCGTCGGTGCTCTCAGCAGAGCCAGCCGTTGACCCAGGTACTCCATTGTCCACTGGAAGTCTCTAAGGTGGTGGCTGTGGCCGGGAAATCTGGAGAAGGGCATGCCCCTCAAAACTCCAGATTGGGTCCCGGTGGTTACGGACGCCAGTTTATCTGGCTGGGGGGTTCATTGCGAGGGTCACTTTGCCCAAGGTTAGTGGGGACCCCTGGAAGCTCGTTGGTCGATTAACATGCTCGAGATGAAGGCAGTGTCTCTGGCTCTGATCAGTTCGAGGAAGTCCTGAGAGGGAAAACAGTGCGGGTCTTCTCGGACAATGCGACAACAGTAGCGTGTATGAATCGGCAGGGAGAAACGGGCAGTCCTGCCCTGGAGAAGGAAGCCGACAGCTTGTTTGGTTGGGTGGAACCCCGGCTGCAGGCAGTATCGGCAGCACATGTAGCAGGAGTCCAGAACGTACAGGTGGACTAGCTCAGCCGGTTTCGGGTGGACAACGCAGAGTGGTGCCTCAACCAAGAAGTGTTCGAGCAACTGGTACAACGCTGGGATGAACCGGTCATGGATCTGATGGCAACATTCGTCTGGGCCAAGGCCAGATGATTTTTCAGCAGGAGAAGGGAACAGATGTCAGAAGGCCTCGGTGCCCTCATTCAGAGGTGCCCCGAACAGAGACTTCTCTACGTGTTCCCTCCGTGGGCACTCATAGGGAGAGTACTGCAAAGGATAGAGGCGCATCGGGGGTTGGTAGTGTTGATCACTCCCGACTGGCCTCAACGTCCCTGGTATGCCGATCTGGTTCGTTTCCTGGCAGCACGACCGTGGCGGCTCCCACTGCTCAAGGATCTGCTGATACAAGGGCCACTTTCATTGCCCCAGGTGGATCGATTCTCGCTTACGACCTGGCTCTTGAGAGGGTAAGGTTGATAAAAAGAGGGTATTCAGGGAAGTCATAGCGACCCTGTTACATGCACGGCGGAAATCTACATGTCTCGCCTATATTCGGGTTTGATGTATCTTTGAGTCTTGGTGCGAGGATAGGCGGACACGTCCGGCCACGGCTTTGGTTCCGCTTATTCTAGCCTTCCTACAAACAGGTTTTGACAAGGGTTTGGCGGCTGTTACCAGAGAAAGATCCATGGGACGCCTTTGGGGTCGCATCCTGATGTGCTTAGGTTTTTGAGGGCAGTGTTGCATCTCCGGCCTCCTCGGCAAGGGTGGTGCCTTCATGGGATCTGTGACAAGGCAGAGCCCCAGAAACAGGAGAAAATGGGTTTAAATCACTTTCTGTCACCTCAGATGCTTAGAGAGGCAGGACAGGAAGGGGTTAAGTTTCCTGCTCACAAACATTCTCTGCAGAGAAGAGCAGAGAAAGAACCACACCCTAGCTCTAGGCTAACCCAGAAACATAGCCAATCAGGGAGGTGGGCGGAGTCAGACCGGATTGGGCCACTCTGCACTCATAACCAGGAAACAGCAGTTAGCAGTAGATTCGGATTGAGAGGCAGAGAGAGATCCAGACTCGAGAGAGGAATCGAGGAGGAGAGGAACTGGTTACAGAGCAGTGCAAGCAGAAAGGCTGAGCCCAGAGGAACTAAGGAGAGAACCAGGGAAGGGAGAGTTCCTGCAAGTGGTCCTGGAAGAGGGACAGGCAGACCTCAGCTCCATGAGAGAGAAAACCCTGGAGGTGACCCAGAGCTGGATTCAGAAGCCTGGAATACTGACTTGGAGTCAGGGGAGTTTCCCAGAGGCAGACGCTGCAAAAACCAGGTCAGAGCAAACTCTTCTAAGCCTTATAAAGTAAATAGCTTTGAGAGAAGTCAGTCTATAGGAACTGACAATAGACTGCTTGCTAAAAGAGGCAGGGGTAAACCAGACCCTGAATATAAACCTGAAGTTAATAGAAGGAAGAGGGGCTATAGGAAAGTCCCTGTTATAAGGCTACAAACATTTCCATGGTATAGACAACGTGATCTAAGCTCTAGTTCAGAGGAGCTCACACCTGCTTGCCAGCAAGAGGCTAATTGGCAGCAATCGTGCAGAGAGCTAAGGGAAACCCTTTGAGAACCAAGAGGAAGCAATGGAATTGGGTGCTCCATTATCTAGTTCCAGTGAGTCAGAAATGGAGTGTGGAATTTGCATGTTAGAGTGAAGAACTATAAGTATTCCTAATTGATGATTGAGTGCTGAGAAGCCTTAAGCCAATGTTCTAGAACTTGCAGGAGAGACAGCAGCGTTCTAGTGAATGGAATGAATCAAAGCTTCATGTGGTACAGCTGTGAATAGAAGGCAATATAGAGAAACTGCTCCTACACAAGAAGGCAGTCATTAATAAGCCAGAGTTGTGGAGATTGCCATTTCTATGGGAAGCTGTTTGACACTAGAAAGAAGTACAACAGGAGAAAGATTCTTTATTACCAGCAGATACTGAGAAAGCAGTACTAGAAGATTGAAGCCCTGTTGTAGTAATGAAGCTGGAAGAATGATGAAAGCTTGTAAATATTTTATGTGTCCCTGAGAAGTATCAGGAGAAGCTATATAAACACTTGAACTTTTATTTGGTACAGAAGGTTACCATTGTACTTCTGTGGCGGGGGAGTAAGTCCTGTACGGTGTCCTTTGCTATACTTTGTGCAAATACCTTATGCATGAATAAAGCATTACTTACTTTGGAAACCCAACCTTGGCTGTCGTCACTCACTCCACAACTACAGTAGGAAGGCTTCAGCACTAACAAGGACTCTTTTAAACTCACCCCACTGTGTGGCTCACATCCCCTTGGCCTGCTTACGCCACAGGCTAGGCAGTGCGTTGTCACAGATCTCAACCTCGTTCTTAATGCCTTGGTTGGGGAACCTTTTGAACCTCTTGGGCATGCTTCACTAAAGGATCTGACATTGAAGACCGTTTTTCTGGTGGCAATCTGTTTGGCTCGTAGGATTTCGGAACTCCAGGCCTTGTCTTGCCGGGAGCCATTTATTTCTTTTTCTAAGGAGAAAGTTGTTTTACAGACAGTGCCTTCCTTTTTGCTTAAGGTCGTGTTGGATTTTCATGTTAACCAAAAAGTTTCTTTGCCTAAGGTCAGGTTGGTATCGAAGCAGTTGCAGGTGCTGGATGTAAGGAGGGTCCTCCGAAAGTATTTGAAGAGGACCGAGCCATTTTGAAAGTCAGATAGGCTTTTTGTTTTGTTTGGAGGGCCACGCAAAGGCGAGGCGGCGGCAAAGGCTTCCATTTCAAGGTGGATTCGGGAAGCGATTTCTTCGGCACATATTCTGAAGGGCAAGCCAGTGCCTTCAGGTTTGAGGGAGCATTCCACAAGAGCGCAAGAGGTTTCCTGGGCTGAATATAGTTTAGTTCCGTCCGTGGATATCTGCAAGGCAGCTACTTGGTCGTCACTGCATACTTTCACTAAGCATTATTGCTTGGACCTCCAGGCCACTGTTCCCTCTAAGCTGTGCGCGTGTGCGCACGCACACACCTCACCAAGCGAGCGCACATACTTTATAACAGAGCGCACAAAAATTACGGTTCTGATTCTGATAGAAAAGAACACAGACGTCTTAAAATTTAAAAGTTGTTGTGTATTTACGTTTTTCACAAGTTCTACAATATTTTTTAGTGCAGTCAATGTGGTGTACATACTGTATTCTGATGTGTAGTCAAATTTTAAAGTATATAACTCCGAGTGTTATGTGGTGCACAAAAATTTAACCTTCCTTCAAAAGCTGCACAGCTGATATTTTATGCGTACACAGCCTACAGAAAATTAGAGGGAACATTGCTCCAGGTGGCAGGGGATGCGCGTTTTGGATCGACAGTGCTTCAGGCCAGTGGTGCAAGTCCCTCCCATTAAGGTACTGCTCTGTTGCATCCCAGAGGTGCGGGACTGGACTGGAGGGACGATAAGGAAAGAGAAATTAGACTTACCTGCTAATTGTAGTTCCTTGAGGAACTCCAGTCCAGTCCTGAATCCCTCCCTATTGCTATGCCAG
Organism: Ichthyophis bannanicus; assembly: GCA_033557465.1. Taxonomy (NCBI): domain Eukaryota; kingdom Metazoa; phylum Chordata; class Amphibia; order Gymnophiona; family Ichthyophiidae; genus Ichthyophis; species Ichthyophis bannanicus. Next base: position 156,764,784 of record CM066047.1, on the reverse strand, counting down.
TGGGGCATGAAGCGCCTTGGTCCTGAAGAGGGTGCCGCGTGGTTGGTGCTTAGTTTGAGGAAAGAGTCTCTGGAACCTGTTGGGTACTGCTCCCAAAAGGGGGGGGGGGGGGGGCGCAGACAGAGAGCAGGGGTGTCACACTTCCTGGAAGGAGGGGGTGGGGAACCCTTCCTGGAAAGGACATGGTGCAGATTTATGTTTATGTTTATTTTACATTTGATATACCGCTCAGGCCAAAGCATCAGAGCTGTTTACAATACTATATCATTTGAGGAAATATGAAAGGAACACCATTTATAAGATAGGACAGAATAGAGGACAGATACAGTCAAAAAGATAAGACGAAGAGAAGAAAACGGAACAGCAAGTTACCACAGTATATGGGTATGACAATCCAGTCCAATCTTCAGTGCTAACTTCAGAACAGACGCCATGGTCCAACGCCAAAGGGCCCTCTGGCGAGGCCCTCAGGCACGGGCCCGCAAGGCGTGGGCGCGCCCCTGAAGCGGCGGTTTACATCCGTTGTTAATGGCTTCTGATTGGCAGGCTGTAGGAGGAAGGGAGGGGCTCCTCACAGCTCCGTTGTCAATGCTGCTCTCCTTCGCGCCTCTTTACTTTAGAGGTTGGTTGTTTTGGTTTTCGGTTTTGGTTGTCTGCTTTGTAAGGACAATACTGGGGCTGGTAGGCGGTGCCAGCTACTTATATACCAGGGTGTCGTCAAAAGATGACACGCTCAGTCTCCAAAGCTGCTGGAGAAGGGGCAAGGAGGAGGAGGTGCGGGACAAGACTGGAGTTCCTCAAGGAACTACAATTAGCAGGCAAGTCTAAATTTCTCTCTACTGATTAACCCTTTTGAAGGTCTACTTTAAATTTTTAATCCACATTCTGCAGCCTGGTTAAGTTTTGCATATTTCAGGAAACTTATACCCGTCTTATTCAATATGTTCTAATAGTGATTTTCCTTCTGCTATGGTCATGTATTATATACCATTTGATAGGAATATTTAGTCAGAATTTTGGATCCCGAGAGTTTTGGGCTCGGCCTGGAAAGGGTTAATAAGACAAGATCTTACTTGTCTAAAGCCTTGTTGGCTGTCTCCCATTAAGCCATGACCAATGTTCCCTCTAATTTTCTGTAGGCTGTGTGCGCATAAAATATCAGCTGTGCAGCTTTTGAAGGAAGGTTAAATTTTTGTGTGACACATAACGAAACTTGGAGTTATATACTTTAAAATTTGACTACACGTCAGAATACAGTATGTACACCACATTGATTGCACTAGAAAATATTGTAGAACTTGTGAAAACCGTAAATACACAACAACTTTTAAATTTTAAGACATCTGTGTTGTTTTCTATCAGAATCAGAACCGTAATTTTTGTGCGCTCTGTTGTAAAGTATGTGCGCTCGCTCGGCGAGGTGTGTGCGCACGCGCACAGCTTAGAGGGAACAGTGGCCATGACTGTCTATATCTTAAGTAATTTTGTTCTTTTTGATGGTTTCAACAATTTTTCCCGGTACTGGCCTGTAGTTTCCCAAATCACTCCTGGAACTCTTTTTAAAAATTGGTGTTACCGTATTTTTCGCACCATAAGACGCACCCGACCATAAGACGCACCTGGTTTTTAGAGGAGAAAAATAGGAAAAAAATATTCTGAACCAAATTTCCCCAAAATACTTCCTCACCATCTCCATAGGTGATAACAAAGGAGACCTAGGGAAATTCAGAAACCGCAGGTTACACCGACGGACCTGACTTTCCAGATATTCCAATTTTGCTGATAGAAACAGTTCTGTCCTTAATGTGAGCAGCAGCCAAGTCCTTAAACTGCCCAACATCCTGTTCCAATCTGGAGATTTTCCCAACTTGTTTATCCTGGACACCAGTGAGGTTAGCACAAGTTAATTTAACCACCAAAAGCTCAGTACTCACAGACCCCAAAACATTAATCAGGGAGGTGTTCAGTGCTGCCAGGCCTTCCCACAGCATTTCCATTGTGATCACTGCAGGTGTCGCCAACATGCCGACACCCGAAAGGACCTCCTCTTGACCAAGTACAGCTGCAGTCTTCCCCTCCGATGGCACATCTTCCACAACTACCTTCTGCTGCACCTTCACGCCAGGAGAAAGAGATAATGCCACTGAAACACCCCCTACATCAGGGGTCTGCAACCTTTAAGACATAAAGAGCCACTTGGACCCGTTTCCGAAGGGAAAAAAAAAACTGGGAGCCGCAAAACCATTGCGACATTTAAAACAAATCTAACACTGCATATATTGTTTCTTACCTTAATGCTATATACAGGAAGGTGGAGACCAGAAGATTCCCAAAGGAAAATATCAATTTCAATAATTAAAGCTATTGCTTATTTTACAAGAAAGGAGGAGAAGCAAACAGTAATGGTTTTCAGGAAAACATGAGAAACATAAAACATCCTTAGCTGTGAAGGGAAAGGGATTTGAACCCCCGACCTTCCGGCCTGAAGTACCTGGCCTTTACCATTTTTGTTGCTCTTCTCTGTACCTTTTCTGATTCTACTACATATCTTTTTTAAGATATGGCGACAAGAATTGCACACAATATTCAAGGCATGGTCACACCAATGGGGACAAAGGGAGTTGAAAAACATTTCATTTTCAATTTAATGATTTTAATATGCTACCTTTTGGAATTTAAACCCATTATCTTTCTATTTCTCTATTTGCTTGGAAGTGATATTGTTGCTGTCATGGGATGGAGGCAATGTAATGACTCCCCTTCCCTCCTTCAGACCTTGTTGCTTAAACTTAAAACTAAGCCGTACCCTCCCCTCCGTGGGTAACAGTCCCAGATGGCAACAGAAATATGCATAACTGCTCGAATTAGCAGGTTTAAAATTTCTGAACAGTAATGCCAAATGCTACTGCTTTCTATCCGTTCTCCCAGCGATTAGATATTGGGGGATAAAGACTTTTTAATGGGTTGAAAAGCAACATTTTCCATAAGTGCTATAGTACTATGTATTGTTTTTTTATTTAGAACACGCGTCCAGCACGAATAGTACCCATAAACCGACGTAGCGCTAATTTAAGGCATGTCACGCAAGAAGAAACCACTATTTACTTCCACAGCAAAGAAGCACCGCTAACACTGTACACACTGGTTTCTATCTACACTGGTCCACGTTCAGACTACGTAAAGCACTAATTGACTATGCCTTGGATACTCTCTGCCCCTTCAATCACTCTCTGTCAAAACGACAGAAAGAAAGGATACTTTCTTTACTCCAGTAAACCACTCTCGCTTCACCATTCACATCCGCCATCTTCAAACCGCAGCCACCCAACAGCTGGCGCGAGGCCGCACCCCCAAAACGTCGCAACCCATTGGCTCGTTGCCTCCCCAATCTCTTTTCCTATTGGGCAAGAACTGCTACAGACGTTCGCATGGGCAGTGGCGCCGACAGAGAGGATATAGCAACCGGTAGAGAGGAATGCTGGGATTGGTAGTTTACTTTCCTATCAGTCTCTCTCTTTCAGCACACGAAGAAAACTACAAAGCCCAACCGTAATCAGGACGACGACCGCCGACGAGTCTTGTAAAGGCTCTGGTCTCTGAGCGCGTTCTAGTCTCTAACGCGCGTCTCCTAGTGACGGAGGGACGCCAGTGAGCTCATCGAGAAGGGGCGTTGACTTGTGTGAAGAGAGGATCCTCACTGGTGCAGGGTTGTGGGATGGAGGAGAAGAACGGCAGTGTTAAGTCTTATCTGGAAACTTTGACCCTGGGTGTGAGCAGGTGAGTGAGTGGTGTTAAGGGTGCCGCTGCGGTTTCCTCTTCCCAGTGTGCTCCGGAGCCGCGGCAAAGGTGAAAAAGAGCCGCATGCTACCAACAGTAGAGAGCGCACCTCAAGACAAAGGAAAAAGACAGTCTGAGGAAAACTAAAAATTCTTCTATTCGCACCATAAGACGCAGGCACTTTTCCTCCCACTTTTTGGTGAGGAAAAAGTGCGTCTTATGGTCTGAAAAAGACGGTACATTGGCCATCCTCCAGTCTTCAGGTATTACAGATGATTTTAATGATAGTTCACAGATAGTAGGTCTGCAATCTCATATTTCAGTTCTTTCAACACCCTTGGATATATACCATCCGGTGCTGCTCTTCAGTTTATCAAATAGTTGTAATACATCTTCCTGGTGTATCGATATTTCGTTCAATTCTTCCGCAGTATCACCTTTAAATGCCACATCAGTCATGGGTAGTATCCCTTCATGTTTCTCAGTAAAGACCGAAGAAAATAATTCATTCAGTCTCCGCTATAGCCTTGTCCCCTCTTAGTGACCGTTTTACCCCTCTATCATCTAATGGTCTAACTGACTCGCACAGGTTTTTTGCTATGAATGTACTTTAAAAAATCTTTATTACATGTTTTTGCTTCCACAGCAAGTTTCTTCTCAAATTCTCTCTTTTCCTGCCTTTTCAATGCCTTGCATCTACCTTGCCAATGCTTTTGCTGTTCCAAGTTTTCGTCATTTGGCTCTTTTTTTCCATTTCCTGAAAGATATTATTTTGGCAACAGCCTCTCTGTCCTCACCTTTAAACCATGCTGGCAGTTTTTTGGACTTCCTTCCACTTTTCTTAAAGTGTAGAATATAGCTGGTCTGGGCTTCCAAGATAGTATTTTTCAACAACACCCAAGCTTGATGTAAGTCTTTGCAACAGCTCCTTTTAGTTTTTTTCTTAACTGTTTTCCTCATTTTATCATTTATTTATTTAACATTTTTTATATACCATCTTTCTACAAATCAAGACGGTTTACATAGAACGTTTCAAGGCAGTGTGTTTCAACTGTTTACAAAGAGCAAAGTAACAAGGATACATAGGCGAACAATAAGAACTAATTTATGAACTAATTACAATGATCTATGATCAACTATTTACATATGTATATATAGAGCTACAGATGGTTGTGTTATAGGATTTGAAGGAGCATGGGCGGGGAGGTAGATGTAGAGGGTTAGGTACTAGGGTGGTAGGGAAAAATGTTCAAGGAAGAGGTGGGTTTTTAACTTCTTACGGAACTGAGTGCCTCACACAGTTACGCAGCTCATGAGGAAGGGTATTCCATAGGGATGGAGCATAGAGAGAGAAGGCCCTGTTGCTTGTAGATTGTTTACAGTGCCTTTTAGTTGTTGGTATGGCCAGTAGGTTTTTAGTAAAGGAACAGTGTGTTCTTGTATTGTTGGAGAAGGCAAGGAGTGGGGAGAGGCATGGAGCTGACTCCTTTGAGATAATTTTGTGTATAAGAGTAAGAACCTTGAATTTATCATAATTTCCCTTTTGAAAGTTGAAAGATAGTAATGTGGATTTCCTTACCATCCCTCCTCCATTAATTAAATCAAATGCGATCATGCAATTATCACTATTGCCAAGTGGCCCCAACACCCTTATCTCTTGCACCAGATCTGTTGTTACGCTAAGGACTAGGTCCAATATGGCTTTCCCTCTGGTCGGTTCATGAACCAGCTGCTCCAAGAAGCAGTCATTTATTTCACCTAGAAACTTTTTCTCCATAGCATGTCCTGCTGTGACACTGACCCAGTCAATACCGGGGTAATTGAAATCACCCATTGTTATTACTGTTAACTTTTTGTTAGCTTCCCTGATTTCTTTGAACATTTCATAATCCATTTGTTCATTCAGGCCAGGCGGTTGATAGACCCCCACTGCCACCGCCTTTCCCTTTTCACATGGAATTTTAATCTATAGAGATTGTACAGTGAATTTTGTTTCCTGCAAAACTTTAATCCTTTGACTCAATGCCCTCTCTAACATAGAGCGCAACCCAACCACCAATTTGATCAGTTCTATCATAAGAACATAAGAACATAAGAAATGCCATACTGGGTCAGACCGAGGTCCATCAAGCCCAGTATCCTGTTTCCAACAGTGGCCAATCTAGGTCATACGTACCTAGCAGTTTCCCCAAAAGACACAGGTTCTGCAGTGCTTGTACTAGGCCAAGCATTGATATCCTGGGTCCCTTTTTAATAGTGGTTTATGGACCTTTCCTCCAGGAACTTGTCCAAACCTTTTTTAAACCCAGCTATACTAACGGCCCTTACTACATCCTCCGGTAACAGATTCCAGAGTTTGATTACACGTTGAGAGAAGAAATATTTTCTCCTATTTGTCTTAAATAGTTTACCCTGTAGCTTCATTACATGCCCCCTAGTCCTTCTATATTCTGATAGCGTAAACAATTTATCCACGTTTATCCGTTCCACTCCATTCATTAATTTATACACCTCTATCATATCTCCCCTCAGCCGCCTCTTTTCTAGGTTAAAGAGCCCTAACCTTTTTAGCCTCTCTTCATAGGAGTAGCCTTCCATCCCCTTCACCAATTTGGTGGCTCTTCTCTGTACTTTTTCTAATAACTCTATGTCCTTTTTAAGATACGGTGACCAGAATTGCACACAATATTCAAGGTGCGGTCGTACCATGGAGCGATACAGAGGCATTATAATATCCTTTGTTTTATTCTCCATCCCTTTCCTTATGATACCTAGCATTCTATTTGCTTTCTTGGCCGCCGCTGCACACTGGGCGGAGGGTTTTAACATGTTATCCACGATGACTCCTAAATCTTTTTCCTGGGTGGTGGTTTCTAATGTGGAGCCTTGCATCTTGTAACTATAGTGTGGGTTGTTCTTTCCTAGGTGCATAACTTTGCACTTGTCCACATTAAATTTCATCTGCCATTTGGATGCCCAGTCTTCCAATTTATCCAGATCCTCCTGCAGTTTTCCACAATCCTCTTGGGTTTTAACAACTTTAAACAGTTTTGTGTCATCTGCAAATTTGATTACCTCACTAGTTATTCCCTTTTCCAGGTCATTTATGAATATGTCAAAAAGTAGCGGACCCAGTACAGATCCCTGGGGTACTCCACTATTCACCTTTTTCCATTGGGAATATTGGCCATTTAGCCCTACCCTCTGCTTTCTATCTTTTAACCAGTTCCCGATCCACAATAGTACACTGCCTCCTATCCCATGACTTTTTAGCTTCGCCAAAAGTCTCTGATGGGGGACCTTGTCAAAAGCTTTCTGAAAGTCCAGATACACTATATCAACCGACTCACCTTTGTCTACCTGTTTATGCACACCTTCAAAAAACAGATCAGATTAGTAAGACAAGATCTTCCTTGTCTAAAGCCATGTTGGCTGTCTCCCATTAGGCCATGACTATCTACATGCTGTGTAATTTTGTTCTTTATGATGGCTTCTACCATTTTCCCTGGTACTGACGTCAGGCTCACCGGTCTGTAATTTCCCGGGTCACCCCTGGAACCCTTTTTAAAAATTGGTGTTACGTTGGCGACCCTCCAATCTTCAGGTATTACAGATGATTTTAATGAAAGTTCACAGATTACCAATAACAGGTCTGCAATCTCATATTTCAGTTCTTTCAACACTCTGGGATGTATACCATCCGGTCCAGGTGATTTGCTACTATTCAGTTTATCAAATAGTTGTAATATATCTTCCCGGTGTAGCGATATTTCTCTCAATTCCTCTGCAGTATCACCTTTAAATACCACTTCAGTCTTGGGTAACACCCCTACATCTTCCTCAGTAAAGACCGAAGCAAAGAATTCATTCAGTCTCTCTGCTATAGCCTTGTCTCCTCTTATTGCACCTTTTACCCCTCTATCATCTAATGGTCCAATTGACTCTCTCACAGGCCTTTTGCTACGAATGTACTTGAAAAAGTCCTTATTTCGTGTTTTTGCTTCCGTAGCAAGTTTCTTCTCAAATTCCCGCTTTGCCTGCCTTATCAATGCTTTGCATTTAACTTGCCAGTGCTTGTGCTGTTTCCAGTTTTCATCATTTGGCTCTTTTTTCCATTTTCTGAAGGTTGCTCTTTTGGCAGCAACAGCCTCTCTGACCTCACCTTTAAACCATGCTGGCAGTTTTTTGGACTTTCTTCCACTTTTCTTAATGCGTGGAATACAGCTGGTCTGGGCTTCGAGGATAGTATTTTTAAATAACACCCAAGCTTGCTGTAAGTCTTTAACCTTTGGAACCGCTCCTTTTAGTTTTTTCCGAACTATATTCCTCATTCTATCATAGTCACCCTTTTGAAAGTTAAAAGGTAGTACTGTGGATTCCTTTACTATCTGTCCTCCACTGATTAAATCAAACATGATCATACTATGATCACTATTGCCAAGTGGTCCCAACACCCTTATTTCTTGCACCAGATCTGGCGTTCCACTAAGGACTAGGTCCAGTATGGCTTCCCCTCTGGTCGGTTCATGAACCAGCTGCTCCAAGAAGCAGTCATTCATTTCATCTAGAAACTTTATCTCTTTAGCTTGTCCTGCTGTGACACTGTCCCAGTCGATACCGGGGTAATTGAAATCACCCATTATTACTACTCTGTTGTGGCTTTTGTTAGCTTCCTTGATTTCTTTGAGCATTTCATCATCCATTTGTTCATTCTGGCCAGGTGGTCGATAGTATACTCCCACTGCCATCACCTTCCCCTTCATAAATGGAATTTCAATCCATAGAGATTCTACAGCATATTTTGTTCCCTGCAAAACTTTAATCCTTTCTGACTCAATGCCCTCTCTAACATAGAGCGCAACCCCTCCACCAATTTGTTCAGCTCTATCATTACGATATAGTTTGTATCCAGGTATCACAGTGTCCCACTGGTTATCCTCCTTCCACCATGTCTCTGAGAGTGCAATCATATCTAACCTCTCATTTAATGCTATATATTCTAATTCTCCCATCTTATTGTTTAGACTTCTAGCATTGGCATACAAGCATTTTAGAGACTGTATTTTATTAATATTAATCTGGCTATTGGTAGGCATGGGTAATGGGGAATCTTTATGCTCTGTCTGCTCCTTACTCAAGGGCATTTGGGCTACTATACTCCCTTTTGGAACCTCACTGCTTTTGGTAGTATCCTTCAAGGATACCTTTGTCCGAACCGTGCGCTCCTGGGTGACTGTCGGCTTTCCCCTATTTTCTAGTTTAAAAGCTTCTCTATCTCTTTTTTAAAGGTTAATGCCAGCAGTCTGGTCCCATCCTGATTAAGGTGAAGCCCATCCCTTCGGAAGAGCCCCCCCTTTCCCCAGAATGTTCCCCAGTTCCTAGCAAATCCAAAACCCTCATCCTTGCACCATTGTCTCATCCACGCATTGAGACTCCGGAGCTCTGCCTGTCTTTTGGGTCCTGCACGTGGAACAGGAAGCATTTCGGAGAACGCTATCCTGGAAGTTCTGGATTTCAACTTCCTACCTAAAAGCTTAAATTTAGCCTCCAGAACTTCCCTACCACATTTTCCTATGTCATTGGTACCAACATGTACCAAGACAGCAGACTCCCCCCCAGCACTATCTATGATCCTATCTAGGCGGTGCGTGAGATCTGCTACCTTCGCACCAGGCAGGCATGTTACCAGGCGATCCTCACGTCCACCAGCCACCCAGCTATCTACATTCCTAATGATTGAATCACCAACTATAACAGCTGTCCTGACCCTCCCCTCATGGGGACATGGCCCTGGAGAAACGTCCTCGGTGCGAGAGGGTTTTACATCACCTGGAGGACAGGTCCTAGTTACAGGATCACTTCCTGCCACAACAGGGTGATGCTCTCCTGTCACGTGACCTCTCTCCTCCATGGCAACAGTGATGCTGCCAGACTGGAGGTGGGACTTCAGGACTATATCCCTGTAGGTCTCGTCCATGTACTTCTCTGTCTTTCTTATGTCTTCCAGGTCTGCTACTCTAGCCTCTAGAGAACGGACTCGTTCCCTGAGAGCAAAGAGCTCCCTGCACTTAGTGCATATGTAGGACCTCTCACCAACTGGGAGATAATCATACATGTGACACTCGAAGCAAAAGACTGGAGAACCCCCATCTCGTTGCTGGACCTCTGACTGCATCTTAGTTTAAAGCTTGTGTTTAGGTCTTTTAAATCGGTATATAATAAGGATTGGTGTAGATGCTTATACTAATAAAAGTGTATCTAATACCCCTAATACACCCTGTGTACCTGAAGCTAATTAATCACAGGTCCTCTGTGTATAACTGATTTGGATTAAGAGCTGCACCTGAGAGCAGCCCCTTTCCTCTAAGATGTCCAAGTACCTATAAAACTACAATTTCCCCAGGGGTGGGTGGGTCCTGGGGAGGGAGGGGGGGAGATAAGTCCTATTAAAGAGGGCAGTTACAAGGTACCCTGTCCTGAACCCTCAGCAGGGGGATGGGGGTACCACACAAAGCCCAGTTGAGAGAGGCAAGGTAAGTACAGCTGAGAAGGCTGAAACTTGCACACCACTAAGACAAACACTAAATAATTAAGCAAACAACAGTTAGACAAACAGTAAATAATTAAATAAACAGCTAGAACTCACAGTAAGATGTCCCAGGAGGCAAAAATCCACTCACTAGCAGAGCTCTGTAAAAGTTCAGCCTTTCTCTGATCAGAGAAAAGCAAACTAAAACAGCCTATGCACACGTGGAGAAAACAGGAACAAGGTTACAGGATACCTCAGGGGGAGGGGGTCAGGGGGAGGAGTCACTCAGGCAGGCAAGGACAGGAAAAAGCTTAACAGCAGGCTCTGGGGAGAGAGATTAATTCAAAATGGCTACCACACACACAGGGGGAGGAGTCACTCAGGCAGGCAAGGACAGGAAAAGCTTAACAAACAACAGGCTCTGGGGAGAGAGATTAATTCAAAATGGCTACCACACAAAGCCCAGTTGAGAGAGGCAAGGTAAGTACAGCTGAGAAGGCTGAAACTTGCACACCACTAAGACAAACACTAAATAATTAAACAAACAACAGTTAGACAAACAGTAAATAATTAAATAAACAGCTAGAACTCACAGTAAGATGTCCCAGGAGGCAAAAATCCACTCACTAGCAGAGCTCTGTAAAAGTTCAGCCTTTCTCTGATCAGAGAAAAGCAAACATTATGATAAAGTTTGTACCCAGGTATCACAGTGTCCCACTGGTTGTCTTCCTTCCACCATGTCTCTGAGATACCAATCATATCTAATCATACCACTCCTTAACCTGCCATAGAACTGACACAGAACCACTACCATATTAATTGTTGTAGAACTGTTCTAGAAGTGCCACAAGCGCTAGCCTCAAAGCAGCGCACTACAATATACCAAACATCCACATACCTGCACACTTAGTGACACTTAATAGCTGACAGCCACCCTAAGTGAGGCATCCACCAGAGCAATACCCACCCAATCACACAGCTACTGCTGTGTTTCGACCACAGGACCCTGCAAAACAAGCCCCCCTAGAATGGCACCCTCCATATCTGTAACAGCATGCTTTTACCTCCTCTACAGCCTACAGCATACTGCACTCACTCTCACTGCCACTGGAAACCCAATACCAACCCTAAGGGGCCCCAGCAGATGATGGCAGACACATCTCGACACTTTGAGTCAGAACACAAACACAACAACAGCCCACACCTACTCTACTTATCACTTCAGCATTCCAAGAAATCCCTGCCTGAAAAATGTCCTCAACCCAGCTACCTGAACTGCGCCCTCATTAACTCCCGCTCAGTCCGGAAGAAAGGACCAATCATCTCTGACCTAAAATCCATCCACAAGTTAGATATCCTATTGATCACGGAGACATGGCTCACAGACACAGACACAGTCATCCTGAACCAACTTACACCACCCAACTTCTCAATCCACACCTGCCACAGAACCAACCGCAGGGGGGGAGGAATTCTTGCGCTCACGAGAACCGACCTACAATTCCAACAGATGGAGGGCAACAGTACTACGCATCTTGACTCAATCACTCTAGCAAATAAGCACATCTCCATCAACTTAATTTGCAGAGCTCCATCAAATACCCCAGACGACCTCTCAACATTAATAGACCTGGCCTGCAACACAACACCAAGAGACCACATTCACCAAACTGGCTCATGGGAGATTTTAACCTCCCAGCCCTCCCAGATGATCACGCCAGCTCCCTCTTGAATGCCTTCAGCCAGCTGAGATACGAGCAAGTGATCAACGAGCCCACTCACACAAAAGGAAACAAGCTAGACTTGATCTTCGCCCCACAGTCGGCCACAAGCCAGAATTATCCACTGGACATCTCCCTCTTGTCAGTCCCATGGTCTGACCATAGCCCAGGGGTCTGCAACCTTTAAGACATAAAGAGCCACTTGGACCCGTTTCCGAAGGGAAAAAAAAACTGGGAGCCGCAAAACCATTGCGACATTTAAAACAAATCTAACACTGCATATATTGTTTCTTACCTTAATGCTATATACAGGATCGTGCAGTCAGCTGTCAATCTGAAGACAAAAAGGACTTTTTCACTTAACAATGTAAAATATATTTTTGCACATTAATAGCTAATTAAAATATTTAATTTACCTGGTTAATGGGTTTTTTGCTCCTGAACCTCAGTGCACAGTGTCTGCACATCAGGGCTGTAAGACGTCACCTTCATTTTCACACAGGCTTGCAAGCTGTCATCTGTGAGGCGTGATCGATGTTTGTTTTTAATATAGTTTATGTTGGAGAAGACCTGCTCACATACATATGTGGAGCCGAAGATCGACAGCACTCCAAATGCATACTTTTTCATGTTTATATAAGTGTTGGGGATGGCATTCCATGTTTCGAATACAAGTTTGTCCTGTTTGGGAAGGTTTTCAATATCACTCCATTTATGATTCTGAGCCAGAATGGCCTTCTGACGGGCAACATCCTCAAGAGTAGCGGTCAAGCATTTGAACTTGGACACCCATATATCTTTGTCGGCTATATCGGCCAATTCCATCTCAAGATCAGGTTGACTTACACCTGCAAATGCAGTCATATTCAATAGGGATGAATCGATCGCCAGGGGAATGACAGGGAAGGATAATGTGGTTTTTCCTCTCTGAACTCACAGAATCGTTTCCCAAACGAACTTTGCATTGCGGTGACTGCAGACTTGAAATATTCCAAATTGATCGTATCATGACTTTGTTTGAACTCTCTCAAAGAGGGAAAGTGAGACTGTGTACCTCTCTGCAAATCTTTGACAAACACTGTCAACTTGCGCTCGAATGCCAAAACCTCCTCCAGCATGTGCAGGGCTGTGCCTCCTTTCCCCTGAAGGGTTGTATTTAGCGTGTTTAGATGTGCTGTCATGTCTACCATAAAATGTAATTTTTCCAGCCACTCTGGCTGTTCCAGCTCAGCAAAGGTGAGCTCTTTGCTGGCCAGGAAGGTTTTTACTTCTTCCAAACATGTGACAAAGCGTTTTAGCACCTCGCCTCTGGACAGCCACCGGACCTTGTTGTGGAGCAGGAGGTCAGAATATATGCTTTCCACCTCATCCAATAACAAACGGAACTGGCGGTGGTTTAAACCCTTTGCCATTATCTTATTAACAATCTGAATGACCACATCCATCACTTTTGTGCATTCCGGCGGAAATGTTTGAGCACACAATGCCTCTTGGTGCAGGATGCAATGAAATGACAGCAGCGTTCTACCAAGCGCCTTCTGCAGTAGAGCCACAAAGCCCTTCTGTGCTCCTCTCATGCTCGGTGCCCCATCAGTAGCCACTGAGACCAGGTGTTTGGTGTTTATTTTTTTAGCAGTTAAAAAGTCCAGGACAGCCTTACAGATATCCTCACCCCTTGTTTGGTCTTTTAGTGGTATCAGCTCAATCAGTTCTTCCTGTGGCCCAAAAGAGTTCACATATCGGCAGAACAGCGCTATTTGTTCAATATCACCTTTATCTTTGGACTCATCACAGGCGATGGAGTACGCCACAGCTGAATTAATGTCTTGAATTTGCTGTTTGCTAATGTTTTCTGTCATTTTTAGGGTTCTGTCTTTGACAGTCTTCGCAGAGAATGGCATGTCTTTGATTTTCTGCACAATTTCATTCTTGTTTTTGACGTCCATGTATAGATGTTCCGAAATCTTAATGAATGTTTCTTTTATATACTCTCCATCTGTGAAGGGCTTCCCGTGCTTGACTATTTCCTGAGCGGCCACAAAACTAGCATATGTTGTGGAATTTGCAGACTTCACCCACTTCTTGAAATTATTTTTGCTCATATTAACCTTCCTCATAAGTTCTGCAACGGCTTTTCGTCTCTCATCTCCATCTGGATATTTTTCAGCAAAGGCTGTGTGTTTATTCTGGAAATGTCTTGCAATATTGGACTTTTTGTGGTTTGCTAATTTCTCACCACATATTAAGCATACTGGTAAACCAGTCTCGTCAGTAGAGAATGCAAATGATTCTGTCCATGTATCATTAAACACTCTGTTTTCTTCAGAAATTTTTCTCTTCTTGCCTTTATCCATGGCTGGCCTACCAGGGGGTCGAAAACAGCGACGTAAGTAGAAATCACAGGGCCCCATACCAAAATTTGCTATGCCCACCCCCCTCAAGTTCCAGCCACCCCCCTCCCCTTCCTTTCCCTGCAACCTGTGTGAAAATTAACTTACCTTTTTTTTTGTTCTTCACTCCCGCGCAGTGCTGTGTTCTTCTTCACTCCCGCGTAGCGCTGGCTCACGCTGGTTCCGGCTCTGTCACTCCTCCCCCTCGCACGCAGGCGGCCTGACGTCACCAGGCACTTTACTCGCGGCGAGGCGGAGCTGAGCCACGTTGAGTAGCTACGGCAACACTATTGCCTGTCACCGGGCGGGCAGTGTGCTCCGGAGCCGCGGCAAAGGTGAAAAAGCCGCATGCGGCTCTGGAGCCGCGGGTTGCCGACACCTGCCATAGCCTAATAAAACTCCGGCTGCCCATCCAGCAGACTCAAGCAAGATGTCAGTCCACTACCGATGCCTGCCCGAAAGCAAGATTCCGTCACTTCAACAAGGAAGAGAAATTACTTAAAACCTTACCCCTGTTCAATATTACAGAGACCAAGCTCGAGGAAATGCTCTCCGCTTTTAACAGTCTAAACTCCATTGCTAACAAACCAAATGGTGATGTAACACCAAGAAAAAGAAAGACCTCCCCATGGTACTCTCTTGAGCTACGGATATCCCTCTGACACCTAAGGAAACTAGAAAGAAGAAGGCGTCGCTCACGTACCACCGATGATCTAGACACTTACACCTCACACCTGAAGAAGCATCGTGCGAAAGTAGCTGAGACAATGAGACGATACCATGCGGAGATACTGCTCTCTAAACAAACCGAAGGATCTATTCAACCTAGTAAGGACCCTTACAAAGGAACCTTCCCCTATACAACGATGCATACCGGATCCACAAAAATACGCGGACTACTTACAGTCAAAAATAATTAAGACTGGCAAAATGGTATCAACTAACCCTGCGAAAGGCTCACTGCACCCATCACCACTATACACCTTCTCAATACCAACAGCGAAGAATGTTGAAGACACCATCAACGCAATTAACACCACTACAGCACCAAATGATCCCTGCCCGGCGTTTTGGATAAAGACACTGCGCAAGGAATTTAGCCCATTCTTAGCCAAACACATCAAACTCTCCTTTGCTACAGGAGCATTCCCTCAATGCCTAAAGCAAACGTCCCCTGCTCACTCCTGATAAATTCTCAGCGCCAGCGGCGCGCACCGAAGGAGCACGACGTGCTCCTTAGGTGCGCTCCTTGGGGCCGCTCCGGCGGGGTAGGCCCTCTCTTTAACTCGCTTCTCTTTCACGGCACGCTGCTAACCCTCTGCCTGCTTACGGGGTCCACAATGAACCCTCCACTCACCCCATCTCTGCTCTCTGCCTGTGCGGTGATCTGACTGGCCCAGGCACATTCTCCTCCTCCCATCTGCGCCCCCTCTTCCTCCTCTGCTCTTCACTTAATGGTCCACATACCCGTGGTGTGGGGTCGCCGCCTGGCCAGCACCACCACTTTCCGGCTCCGTTGTTGTTCCAATCTCTGCCTCTGTCTGCCCTCCATCTGTGCCCCCTCCCCCTCCCTTGTCTCATCTTCCTCCCCTCCACTCCCTTTCAAGCTAGGCCTTTTAAACTGTCGATCCCTTGGATCTAAAACCCTTCTCATTCAGGATCTCATCACACAATCCTCCGTCGACCTTACCCTCCTCACCGAAACCTGGCTGAAGGACGGAGAGGATGCCCTTCTCACCCACTGCCTTCCTCTTGGTTTCTCCGCTGTCTCAGTCCCTCGTACTGGCCACTCTGGTGGCGGCATAGCTGCTATCCTGCATCCCTCCCTCACCTTCACTCAGCTCTTTTCCCCTCTACTGCATTACCCCGAAGCTCTTTTACTCCATCTTCACACCTCACCCCCAACGCACATTCTTCTCATTTACTCCCCCCCAGCCCTCTGTCCTGAGCTCTGTGACTCTCTTCTCCTAACCATCTCGGATCTTTCCCTTGCTTTCCCTCACCTTCTCATTGCAGGTGATTTCAGTCTCCATCTTAATCCCCCTTCTTCCTCCAGAGATCACATCTTCGCCTCCTTCCTTTAGGACCTGTCCCTCCTGCAACATGTCCCTTTCCCTACTCACACAGCTGGCCATACTCTCGATCTTCTTCTGACTTCATCCTCCTCTACTTTACTTCTCCACAATTTGTCCTCTCTACATCTCTTCTGGACTGAACACTTCTGCCTTCTCGTCTCCTGCTCCCACCTGATGGCACCGCCGCTGCCTTCCCCCTCTCTAACTTCCCCCCCTCTTCGATACTCCCGTCTCATTACCCCACTCACTATCCAGCATTTTCTCCCTGCAACCGAACTCCTTCCCCCCCCCCGAATTTCCTTCCCTCTCCCCAGCTCTCAAGCTTCCCTTTGGTCCTCTACACTTTCTGCTACTCTCAACCATCTAGCCCCTCTGCGGCCTTGTCCACCAAGAAAGCACCCTACGCAGCCCTGGTTCCACAGCGGTCTCCGCCTACTTCGCACGCATCTCCACAGGGCTGAACGTCTATGGCGGAAGGCCCCTTCCACAACTACCCTGTCTTCCTTCAAAGCACATCACTCCCTCTACCGCTCCAAACTCCACCTTGCCAAACGAACCTATTTTTTCAATGCCATCGCTAACACCCCTAATCAGACTCGCCACCTCTACTCTACTCTTAAATCCCTCACCTCTCTTCGTCCAACCCCTTCCACTGCATCAACTCAGACTTCTCCCCCTCCTCCACTCCTAGCATCTTCAGTAACAAGATCTCCTCCCTGAGAGCCTCCCTTCCTTCCTGTCCTCCTCCCATTCATTCCCCTTCCCCGTTCCCTCACCCCCTCCTTCCTCTCACCTCTCACACACATGGACCTCTTTCTCCCTAATTACCACAGTCGAACTTCACCAACTCATTTCCTCATCCAGCAAGACATCTTGTGCCCTTGATCCCATTCCCTCTTCCTGGCTACTTACACCATCTTTGGCACTTCTTCCCTCTGTCCTCACTATGGTTAACACGAGCCTCTCCACAGGGACCTTTCCTCACTCTTGGAAGCACACCCTAATGCGTCCCATCCTTAAGAAGCCCTCACTTGATCCTACGGTACCAGCCCACTATCGCCCAGTCTCTAATCTCCCATTCCTGTCTAAACTTATCGAAAAAGTTTGTTTTTGCACAGCTTTCTCATCACTTCGACTCCACCAACTTCCTCCACCCCCGTCAGTCAGGATTCCGTCAGGCCACAGCGTCGAAACCATTCTACTTGCCTTCACTAATGCCCTGCATGTTGCTCACGATCGTGGTGACATCTCGGTGGCGGTTGCCCTTGACTTGTCCGCTGCCTTTGACCTTGTTGATCACTCTCTTCTCCTTCGCCTACGCGAAGCAGGTCTCTACAGCACGGTTCACCACTGGTTCCACTCCTTTCTTTCCTCTCGTTCCTGCTCAGTTCTTTCCTCCTCCCCCTCTATTCCCCCTTCCGATCCTTTCCCTCTACCTTGTGGGGTCCCTCAAGGCTCTGTATTTGCTCCTCTCCTCTTTAACCTCTTTCTGGTTCCCCTTGCATTATTAATACAACAAACCGGGATCTCCGCCTTCTATTACGCGGACGACATAGTTCTCCTCCATCACACTTCCCCTTCACAGCCAGACCTCTCCGCACTTAATTCCTGTCTTTTCACTGTTGCGCACTGGCTGACCTAGAACTGCAATGGTGGACCTCAACCTAACTAAAACCATTGCAATCTGGTTCTTGCACGGCAGCCCATCTCCCTCTCTAGCTCCTTCCTTTTCAGGCTCTCCTATACCTCTGGTCTCCACTTTCCGCTACTTAGATGTGCTCTTCGACTCTGACCTTTCTTTTCATGCTCACGTCTCACATATCACTAAGACCTCTTTCTTCTTTCTTCGCCAAATTCGCACGATTCGCCCCTTCCTGACTTCATCTGCCCTCACTACACTGTTACTTTCACTAGTCATGTCACGCGTAGACTTCTCTAACTCTGTGTTCACCGGTCTTCCTAAATCCCAACTCAGTAGACTTCAGAGGATCCAAAATACCGCTGCTCGCATTGTTACTCACTCCTCCCAACGGGATCACATATCACCTTTACTCTTTAATCTTCACTGGCTACCCATTTCCTTCTGCTCCCGATTTAAGCTACTCACCCTTGTTCATAAAGTACTTCACACTAGCACCCCTCAATACCTGGCAGACCTCATCACATTCCACACTCCTAGACACACTCCTCGCTCATTTCATCTCAACCGTCTTCTTCTCCCCCCCCCCTCCCTTGCACATCGTCACTCCACTCGCTCCTCAGCCTTCTTCTTTGCAGGCCCTGCCCTTTGGAACTCACTCCCGCATCCCTCCAACTCAAGCCCCACCACCCAATTTTCAGGCGCGAGCTGAAGACCCACCTCTTTTCCCTAGCCTTCGACCTCCCCTCCCCCTCTGTGTGATCTCAATTGCTGTGCATTGCTCTGTGTTCTTCCTCTCTCCTGCTTTCCTGTCGAAATTGTAACTTCCCTTTCCTCCTCTCTGGCCTTGTGCCTACTTTAAAGTTTCATTTTTGTATATTGTAAACTGCTCTGTTCCTTCCAAAGGGCGGTATATTAAATAAAATAAACATAAACAACATTAGACCACTCCTAAAAAGCTGCAAACTGGACACCCAGAAGGTGGACTCATACAGGCCAATTGCGAGCATCCCACTATTGGCCAAAATAATTGAAAAACTCGTCCAACAGCAAATTCAGGACCATATTGACGACACTGCCTCATTAGACCCATGCCAACATGGATTCAGAGAAGCGCATGGTGTGGAGACGCTCCTGACTATACTCTTCAACACCTTAATCACTGGCATAGACAATGCTAAAAGAGGATATGCCCTAATCTTCTTAGACATCGCAGCAGCCTTCGACTCCGTCGACCACGAACTGCTCTTGGCACGCCTGGCAGAGAAAGGGATCCAAGACACAGCCTTGAAATGGTGTAAATCTTATCTCTCACAGATGGCAGCATGTGAGGACAGGGTTTTCGACCTCTAAACCATTCCAGCAGAAACAGGGAGTTCCGCAAGGTTCCGCTCTCTCAGCACTGTTTTTCAACATATATATGCAGCCCCTCTGCACACTCGCCCGTTCCTTTGGCATCTCATGCCTTATATACGCCGGTGACGTGCTACTATACATGCCATTTACAATCAACCAGCTGGATTTCTCAACATTAACCGCCTGCTTTGACGCCATAACTGACTGGCTTCAATCCCAAAACCTCAGGATAAATTTCAAGAAAACAGAGGCTCTATTCATTACCAGGGACCAGTCATTTGTTCCGCCAGCAACACTAAAAGTAAGAGGCGCCGAACTCCAAAGCAAGCACACAATCTGCTACTTGGGCGTAACACTCGATATGAAAACACATATAGGCAACACCGTCAAGGCAGTATACCTCAAGATTCGGACAATCCGTCACCTACGCCCCCTCCTGGAACCAGATTACTTTATGACAATCTTCCAGGCCTTAGTCATTCCCCACTTTGACTTCGCCAACGTCATCCTACAGGGTCTACCGAAAAACACGCTGTACCCACTTCAGCTGGCTATGAATGCTGCAGCCAGAACACTACACGGTGCTACCATGAGGGAGCACATAACACCAATCTTGAAGCACCTACACTGGCTTCCAGTCTACTGTAGACTTATCTTCAAGATCCTACTAATGACCTTCAAGGCCATCAACAGATTCACCTCTACGTCCATCTCAGATCTCATTCTTCCCACTCCCTCAAATAGAACTAGAAGACTGGTCTCAGCCAATACCCTATGTATCCCTAGAAAGATTACAAAATCCCTGCAAGCAACAAGAAAAAGGGCCTTCATATTCTATGCCCGTTCGTATTGGAATGCGCTGCCGCCTGACATTCGGGCAGTTACGGACCTTACATAGTTCAGGAAGACACTGAAACATCACCTCTTCCTGCAGCATTATGGTATCACACAACAACCCCCTAACTGCAGTCACCAAGACACGTACCCCAAACTTCCTACTATGCACGCACTACCTAAAAGCTGTAAAATACCTTTAACCCAGAGCTTGTATATAGTTTCCCCAGTTAATCCAAGTTGAATAACCTTGTTTTCTGTAAGTCCAGCATGGGCGTTTACCTGTGTCTGAACAAAACTGATGATATCTGTAAACCAAGCTGATACCGAAGAGCGCGGTATAGAAAAATAAATAAATAGATAAATAAATATCTAAGCTCTCATTTAGTACTATATATTCTAACTCTCCCATCTTATTTTTTAGACTTCTAGCATTTGCATATAAGTATTTTAGAGACTGTGTATTTTATTCATATTAATCTGGTTATCGGTATGTAGAGGTAAATGGAAATCTTTAAACTCAGTCTGCTCCATACTCAAGGGCAGTTGAGCTACTTTTGTCTTTATTGGAACCTCTGCTGATATGCCCTAACTTCATGTTTTTGGTAGTATCCTTCAAGGATAAATTGTTCCGAACCATGTGCTCTTGGGCAACTGTCGGCTCTCTCTCACCTTTTTTTCTGGTTTAAAAGCTAATCTTATCTCTTTTTTTTTTTCCTCCAGCAACAAGCAGGAAGTCAGCTTGGCACCGACAGAGCCGCACTGAGCAATTCCCCAGCTTTCAAAGAAAGCCTTTGGGATTGCTCCCACGCCCAAGGGTCCTCTTCCCGCCCAAGGGTGCCATCTTTCTCAGTCTCAGTTTTTCTGCGGATCCCTTCGGACGCACGTCCACGTCCCTTGGCAAAAGATTTTTCGTTTTTGGCCTGCTGGCCAATTTTCCGGTTGCACCGGTCCTCTACCTGTCCTTCCCCTGCTCTACTTTTTAGAGCTGTGAGGGGATAGTTTCTTCGCTTTTTATGCCAACGGGCTTCACACCCTTTTTTCTTGTCTTACCACTGGCCGCATGGGTCTTTGACCTCACAAGGGCATTTTTGCCCCTATGGCCACCAGATTAAAAAAAATGCAATAGATGCTGAGAACATGTTGCTTACGTACACCCATGACTGTTGCCTGCGGTGTCTTGGAGCTGACCATGATCCAGAGCTCTGTTTGCTCTGTAAGAAAATGTCCTCTAAAGCCTTGCTTAGACATAAGCAGAATTCCAAAGACATTTTCAGAAAGGTTGCCTCGGAATTCCCGGTGGCGCCCTCGGTTGCCTCTTCTCTGGTGGGTTTCCCCACCTCAGCTCCACGCTCTCGGCGGCACTCCGTCCAGGGGTCCCCTGAAGTGGAGCGGCGCAAAAAGAGGAAAGCCTCGATGAGCGTGAGCGTTCTGTGTTCAGTCGCTTAGTCCTCTTTGGTGTTCCCGAGTGTCGGACAAAGAGTGGCCCCGCAAGGTACCTCGCACAGATATGGAAGCTTCCGGCGAAGGTGCCCAGTCTCCAGAGGGCCGTCCCAGTTAGGACCCCTTTTCCTCCTTGACACCCGACTTGGTGACCCCGAGATCAGCGTCACAGGGCGCCACGCCCTTGTGGGAGTCCCGCATGTTGGCGCTGGAGCATAGCGTTTCTGCGTTCATAGCTTCCTAGCAGGCACTCATAGCCAGTTTCGCTGACCTGTGCCCAGAGACCGTGGGTCCTTCGTGAGGGACACCGAAATCCGTCCAGGAAACCCCCGAAAGCCGTAGGCCTCATGAGGGTCCTCGACATCTGTGTCACTAGTCTTCCCGTTCCTGGGGGGCGAGGTCTTTCAGGTCTCCGGCTCCAAGCAGGCCTCAGCCGCTGGATAGGGTGACCTGCCCGGCTCAGACTCTTCAACCGAGTTCTTGGACTGGGAGTCAGATAGGGACACCTCCCTGGAGACCCATACTCATCGGGATCTTCCATCGGACCCCTCCCTGCCCGTGTTTCAGCAGCGCTCGCCCCCCGAGGACACCACCTTTCTGTTCGTCCACGATATGGCGTGGGCTTTTAAACTTTGAGCTGAAGAACTCGATATTCTATGGAGTCTCTCACTATTCTGGTCTCTCCCATTCTGTCCCAGCTACTGCTCCGCATGTGGGAGGCACCCGCCTCGGTCCCCATTGTGAGTAAGCACCTTGACGCTATGTACAAGGTACAATGCGGCCCTGAGTTCAGAAAGGCCCAACTTCCCCACACCTCCATGGTCGTGGAGTCGACCATGAGGAAACAGAAGAGCCCGAAATTGCACTCATTGGTTCCCCCAGGCCGGGGGTCGACAACCCTTGATGCCTTGGGCCGCAAGGCTTGCCAAGGATCCATGCTCTCTTGTCGCATACAAGCGTACCAGCTCTACATGGATATGTTCTTGCACGACTTGGCCAAGGAGTTCGGAGGTTTCTCTGCGGATCTCGAGGGTGAGCCTCTCAATAGCTTCAGTGCCCTGATGAAGTCGGTCACAGACTGCTGTAAATTCCTCTCCTGAGCCGCATTTGACAGGTTTTAGTCATCGGCTCAGGTGGTGGCTGAGGGCATCGGAGACCGCTACCAGGCATGGTTCCGATTGTCGGATTTGGAGCAGTGGTGCAGGAGAAACTCCTGGATATCCCCTGCCTTGGCGAGCAGCTCTTTTGCAAGCCAATGGAAGATAAAGCCGTGGAGATAGAATATGACACCAGAACGCGCCTCTTGCGTAAGACCTCCAACCTAACCCGGAAAAAGCAACGGGCTAAAAAACATTTCTTTTCCAGGAAGGGCCTCCAATATCATGGTTACCCACCGTACCCGACCACCCCCAAGCCGACCACGCTGGCGTAGGGTAAGGCCAGCCAGAGGCATTGCAAGTCGAAAGGGCCCTAAAGCCCAGACCTTGGCTCCACCACAACCCGCTCAGGTTTTGATGCCATTGGCATAGCCTCTCGCCCTCCGATGACTCAGCAGCCAGTGGGGGGATGCCTGTCTTCTCCGGGAACAAGCAGGAAGTTGGTCTTCACATATGGGTGATGTTGGTGCCAAAGGAGCCCTCGTGCGGAGCAAATCCCCAGCTTTCAAAGAAAGCCTTTGAGAATTGCATCACGCATGCGCGGTCTCCTTCCCGCCCAAGGGTGCCATCTTGCTCAGTCTCCTTTTTTCCGCAGAGCCCAATGGACATTGTCCCATAGTCGTCGTGGGAAAATTTACAAAGTTAAGAAATTAATTTCTTTTTTTTACTGGATCGACACCGGTTCCCCTTCCTGCCTTCGGCTCGGTACACCAGTATTGAGTCCAATTTGATTTTTCGGTTTTTGTCCTTTGTGACTAGCGTTTTGCTCTTTTTTTGTTTTCATTGGCAGCCTGGGTCTTTGACCTCTCAGGGGCCCTTTTTCCCCCGATGGCTGCCAGCAGGTTTAAAAAATGTGATCGGTGTACTAAATTAATGTCCCTCACTGATACACAAAACTTCTGTCTCCGGTGCCTCGGGCCTGACCACGATCCGAAGGTCTGTGGCCTGTGTAGGAAGATGTCCTCGAAGGCCCTGAGAAGCCGCCAGCGGCAGCATGATAGCATTTTTCCTGAGTCCGTACCTTCATGGGCCCGGACCTCGTCAGAGGCCTCTACGTCTCGGGGGGAACACTCTGAGCCCGAGCGTTGTAGGGGTTCCTCGGAGAGGGGGTCTCCCTCATGGGAGCATCGAAGGAAGGAAAAATCCTTGAAGGCGGCGTCTTTCGATGGCTCTGAACGGCCTGGTCCCTCCTTGGACTGGTCGCGGAGCCCCGCGCGTTGGCCCAGATCCTCAGAGATGGAGCGTCTAGCGAAGCTTCCTCGACGGGATAGGGAGCAGCCGAGGCAGGTAACAACTGTCCTCGTCGTGGACTCCCCCCCATGCCACCCCCTGGGGGAACTGGCATTGGGCCCGACGGCATCGGGACCCGACCCAGTGGCTGCGAAGCCTTCTGAACTCGGTCTCAGAATGGTGGCCCTGGAGCACAGTATTTCTGCCTTTGTGGAGCAGCAGCGGTTGCTGATTGCTGCCGGTTCTTCTGCCCCGACCACTGGTCCACTGACGTCTGAGTCGACTCCGGAGGCCGAGCCGATCCTCGAGACCATGCGGACTCGAGTCAATCCTTGGCTGAGGTCCCTCTCGGCTTCCCGCTGGGGGCTGAGATCATCGCCGCCGGTTCCACCGGCATTGGGGCAGTCGATGCCGGGGCCCTTGATGCCAGAGCCCCTCGATACCTCCTCGGAGGTATCGGGATGGGAGACTGAGGTGAAAGAATCCCTGGACACCTGTCAGCACAGGGATGTCCCGTCCGATTCCCCGGTGTCCGAGCCTCGGAGAAGGTCCCCCCAGAGGACACTAGGTTCTTGGACTTCGTGAGGGATATGTCAAAGGCTTTGGAATTCCCCAAGGAGTTGGCTCCTGCAGTATGACCCTCCCCCTCGGGAGGCCCTTACTGTACCAGTGCCTCCAATCCTGGAACGACTGATGCTCCGCATGTGGGAGACACCGTTGTCGGTGCCGGTGATCAGCAAACGGATCGACTCGATGTATCGAGTCCGTAAGAGCCTTGGATTTCAAAAGGCACAATTGCACAACTCCATGGTTGTGGAATCGGCCATGCGCAGGCTGAAGAGCCAGAAGACGCACTCCTTAGTGCCTCCTGGCAGGGAGGCCCACAACTTGGACGCCCTCGGCAAGAAGTGCTTCTTGTGTTGAATGCTGACCTTTTGGATCCAGGCCTACCAGCTGTACATGGGCATGTACCTGAGGGATCTGGCGAAGGAACTCGCCGAGTTCTTGGCTGGTCTCTCCAAGGGACCTTTGCAGTGCTTCTAGAGCCTGTCCACCGGTGTCCGTGAGTGCTCGAAGTTCATGACTCGAGCAGTCTGACGACTTCGAGTCAGGGGCCCGGGTAGTATGACGGGCATCGGTGCATGCCGCCAAGCATGGCTACAGTCAGACCTCGAGCAATGGGTTCAGGACAAGTTGGTCGATGTCCCATGCCAGGGAGAGATCCTCTTTGGCAAACCCATGACTGACAAAGCTGCGGAAATCGAGTCAGAGTACATGATGAGGACACGGCTCTCAAAGAAGACCTCTGCCCTAAGAAGGAGGACATGGGTAAGAAGCCCTTTTACCCAAGAAGCCCTTTTACCCGAGGAAGTTACTGCTTACCGAAGCTACCCCCATTTTCAGGCCTCCCCGGCTCCTCAGGGGCAGCAGGCAAAGGGAAAGGGGCATGGCCCGCATAAGCAGAAAGCCCCAAACCCCAGGCACCGGCTCCGGCCCAGCCTGGTAGTGGTTTTTGACTCTCACAGCATGGCTCCTCTCCCCACAGGGGACAGGCAATGTACAGGAGGAAGGCTTGCGCTGTATGCCTACAGATGGACAGCCATCACCACCGATGCCTGGGTCCTGCAGATAGTCCATCAGGGCTATCTCCTTCATTGGACCCAGGTACCTCCTCCTTATTTCCCAGGAGAGCCTCTCAGGTCTCCTCTTTACCAGGACCACCTTCTGAAGGAGTTGGCAGGTCTTCTCAAGGATCAGGCGGTAGAACCGGTGCCCCACCACCTGCAGGGCAAGGGCTTCTATTCAAGGTACTTTCTGGTACCAAAAAGAACAGGAGGCCTCAGACCCATCCTCGACCTACGCAACTTAAACAAATTCCTGGTGAGGGAGAAGTTCAAGATGCTCTCACTTGGAATATTACTGCCTTACCTCCGTCAGGGAGATTGGCTATGCTCCTTAGACCTAAAGGATGTGTATACACACACCCTGATACACCTATGCATTATCTACGCTTTGTGGTGGGAGGCAATCACTACCAGTACAGGGTACTCCCCTTTGGCCTGGCCTCCGCCCCAGGGTATTCACAAAATGCCTGGCGGTGGTGGCCGCCTTTCTTAGACTCCAAGGAGTTTTCGTCTTCCACTGCCTAGACGACTGGCTCATCTGAGCCACTTCAGCAACAGAGGTCCATCAGGCCACATCTTGCACCATCCAGGTGCTCCAGCATCTGGGGTTTGTAATCATTTACCCCAAGTCCAGTCTTGTTCCCATTCAACAACTAGAGTTCATTGGGGCCAGACTCAGTACCCTTCAAGCAAAGGCCTACCTGCCAGCAGACAGGGCAAAAAGGCTTCTAGTCCTGGCACGCCAAGTGAGTCGCAGATCCCAAGTGTCAGCAAGGCACTTTCTGCGCCTCCTCAGGCACATGGCCTCTACAGTCCATGTAACACCAGATGCCCGGCTTCACATGCGAACTGCTAAGTGGTGCCTCAGGGACCAGTGGATACAGACCACGGGCGGCCTCTGAGACAGGGTCACGGTGTCCAGAAGACTAGTACAGTCCCTGGACTGGTGGCTTCAACCATTCCACTTGGAAGTGGGGATACCTTTCTAGGCTCTTCGACACACGAGGATCCTGACCACAGAGGCATCTTTGCTGGGCTGGGAAGCCCATTGCCAGGGGCTTTGTACCCAGGGTGTGTGGTCCCCAAATGAGAGAACACAACAAATCAATTTCTTGAAACTCCATACCATCCGCCTGGCTCTATGAGTGTTCTGGCGGACCGTTGCTCACCAGCGTGTCTTAGTACAGGCAGACAACCAAGTAGCCATGTTCTATGTGAACAAGCAAGGTGGCACTGGCCTGCTGTGTCGGGAAACCCTGGATCTGTGCTCCTTTGCAGTCTGGCATGGCATTCATTTAAGGGCAGTTTATCTGCCAGGCCAGGACAACTACTTAGCCCACAGACTAAACAGGATTCTCCAGCCCCACGAGTGGCAGCTTGACAAGTGTGACCAACTCTCCTTTAAAACCCCCAGTATCAGTAGGTAGGGTTTAAGCGAGTGGTTTTTCCCCACTGTGCAGCTACTTATACAAATCCTAAAGCAAGGCTTCTTGGGAGATGTAGTCCCTTCGCTGACCAATGAGAAGCAGTTGTGGAAAAAGTGGTTAAAGCAAACAAAGGATTTTATTTCCCCTCCCGGGGTAGGATTTTTAACCAGGAAACAAGGTAACACAAAACCAGGTACTTTCTGGTATAAGGACAAATTAAAGGTTCTCAACATAAAGGCTTACTTCAGCATAAACACATTATTTTCCAGCATTTCAAGGTAACAGTTCTGTTTCTTCACAGCTGTATGCTTTTAACTCCAAGCAATGTTGCCTTTCCCTTTAAAGCATGAACTCAGCGTAATGATATTTTCTCCAGGACCAAGCAGGAAGTCAGTCCTCACATATGGGTGACGTCGGCGCCGATGGAGCCCTCGCGGAGCAATTTTCCCCAGCTTTCAAAGAAAGCCTTTGGGAATTGCAGCGCGCATGCGCGGTCCCATTCCCGCCCAAGGGTGCCATCTTGCTCAGTCTTCTTTTTTCCGCGGAGCCCTACAGACGTTGTTTGTATTTCACCGCTGAAAAGTTGATTTTCTCTTTATTTTTTCTTTCTTTTCCTCGGTTCGACGCCGGTTCTTTTCCCGCCCGGACTCGCGACGCCGGTTGCGAGTTTGTCACTTATTTTTAGTTTTTTTTGTCCTTCGTGACAAATTTCGCCCCTTTTTTCTTTTTCCCTGGCAGCCCGGACGTTTGACCTAGCAGGGGCCCTTTTTCCCCTGATGGCTGCCAGCGGGTTTAAGAAGTGTGATGTGTAAGAGACTTATGTCTCTTACCGACACACATGATTTCTGCCTCCGCTGCCTCGGCCCAGATCATGAAGACCTGATCTGTGGTCCCTGTGGCAAGATGTCCTCAAAAGCCTTGAGGAGTCGGCAGCATCAGCGGGAACGTATCTTCTCTGACTCCGGCCGGGCTCGGACCTCGTCAGAGGCTTCGACATCTCGGGAATCTGGCCCTGAGCACCGTCGAAGTTCCTCTGACCGGGGGTCTCCTACCCGGGAGCATCATCGGAAGAAAAAACCAGTGAGGGCGGCGTCGGTGGACGGTCCTGGTTCCTTGAGGGCCAGGTCGCATAGCCCCGATAGCCATCCCGGGTCCTTGGAGATGGAGAGGCCGTCCAAACATCCTCGACTCGAGAAGGACTCGCCTGCTCACGTAAGTCCTGTAGTCCTCGTGGACTTGCTTCCGAAGGAGCCGACGTCCGGTCCGACGCCGTCGGGACCCGAGTCGGGGGCTGCTGGGTCTCCTGAGCTCGGACTCAGGTTGACGGCCTTGGAGAGCAGTCTGACTGCCTTCATGGACCAGCAGCGGGCATTGATCGTTGGCCTCGCCGGTGCTTCTGCCCTGACCGCTGGGACGTCGACGTCCAAGTCGACCCCGGAGACCGAGCTGACCCTCGAGTCCCTGACGGCTCGATTCGATCCTCGGTCCAGGTCTCCTTCGGCCTCCCGTTCGGGACCGAGGTCGTCAACGCCGACTCCCTCGGCGTCAGGGTGGATGGCATCGATGCCCGCCCGACCGGAGCACATCGACTCCTCCTCCGAGGAGTCCGCCTGGGAGTCCGAGGAAGAAGAGTGACCTGGTTCTTTTCGGACTCGGTGTGTCCCTTCGGACTCCCCTGAGTCCGAACCTTGGAGACAGTCCCCCCCGGAGGATACCCGGTTCTCGGACTTCGTGCGGGATATGGCCAAGGCCTTGGCATTCCCCGCGAATCCCGAGGAGGAGCCTCGAGCCGAAGAGCTCGACGCCCTCCAGTACGACTCTCCCCCGAAGGAGGCCTTTACTGTACCTGTTCCTCCGATGCTGGAGCGACTTCTCTTCCGCATGTGGGAGAGCCCGGCCTCGTCGCCGGTGTTAAGCAAGCGGGTCGATTCCATTTATCGAGTCCACAAGAGTCCTGGGTTTCAAAAGGCACAGCTACCGCACCATTCCATGGTGGTGGAATCGGCCATGCATAGACTGAAAAGGCAGAAAATGCACTCCTCGGTGCCTCCCGGTCGGGAGGCTCGAAGCCTGGATGCCCTCGGTAGAAAGTGTTTCCAGGGCTCTATGCTTGCTTGTCGAGTCCAGACCTACCAGCTCTATATGGGCATGTATCTTCGAGACCTGGCTAAGGAAATAGCCGGGTTCTCTGCTGGTCTCTCCGAGGAACCTTTGCAGAGGTTCCAAACCTTGTCAACTGGTATTCGAGAGTGCTCGAAGTTTATCTCTCGAGCAGCCTATGATGGCTTCGAAGCATCGGCTCGAGTAGCCGCAGCCGGCATCGGTGCCCGACGACAGGCTTGGCTTCAGTCATCCGACCTCGAGCCATGGGTACAGGACAAGTTGGTTGATGTCCCCTGCAGAGGTGAAAACCTCTTTGGCAAACCCCTCGAGGAAAAGGCTGCACAAATCGAGACCGAGACTCTCACCAGGATTCGGCTCTCCAGAAAGACCTCTGCCCCTTCTCAGAAAAAGAAGGGCTCGGGGAAAAAGCCCTTTTACCCAAGGAAGGCAGCTGCCTATAAACACTACCCTCAGTATCAGGCCTCAGCAGCTCCCCAACAGGGTCAGCAGGCCAAGGGATGGGGTAATGGGTCCCGTAGGCAGCAGGCCCCCAAGTCTGCACCACCAGCCCCTGCCCAACAGCAGGGTGGGGGTTTTTGACTTCATCAGCGTAGCCTCTCCCCCTCAGCTGGTTTCTCTCAGCACAGGAGGCCGGCTGGTTCATTTTGCCCACAGATGGTCCAGCATCACTACAGATACCTGGGTGCTTCACATAGTCCATCTGCTGCACTTCCACCAGGTACCTCCCTCCTACTTTCCAGGGGAGCCTCTCAGACTCCCTCTGCACAGGGACTTACTCCTTCAGGAGTTAGCAAGTCTTCTTCAGGAACAGGCTGTGGAACCGGTGCCCCACCACCTGAGAGGTCACGGCTTTTACTCCAGATACTTTCTGATACCAAAAAGAACTGGAGGCCTCAGACCCATCCTGGACTTGCGGAACCTCAAGTTCCTTGCAAGGGAAAAGTTCAAGATGCTTACCCTTGGAATCTTGCTGCCCTACCTCCAGCAGGGAGATTGGCTATGCTCCTTGGATCTAAAGGATGCCTACACTCACATCCTCATCCACCCAAGCCACAGACAATATCTCAGGTTTGTTGTGGGAGGCAATCATTACCAGTACAGAGTACTACCCTTTGGCCTGTTCTCCGCCCCCAGGGTATTCACGAAATGCCTGGCAGTGGTGGCGGCATATCTAAGGCTTCAAGGCCTCTTTGTGTTTCCGTACCTAGACGACTTCCCAAGGCACAGTCTTCCCAAGAAGCCACTCACGCGACACACACTGTGGCTCTACTACAGCACTTGGGCTTTGTCATAAGCTTCGCAAAGTCCACTTTGCTCCCCTCTCAGGATCTAGAGTTCATCGGCGCAAGGCTAGACACTCTTCAGGCAAGGGCCTTTCTGCCTCTCGACAGGGCAAACAGGCTCATAGATCTTGCCAGCCACTTTCGCAGCAATTCCCTGGTCTCTGCCAGACAATTTCTGAGGCTGCTCGGCCATATGGCTTCCACGGTCCACGTGACCCCCAATGCGCGCCTCAACATGCGAACTGCTCAATGGTGCCTTAGCCATCAATGGCATCAGGCCACAGGGAGTCTAGCGGACTCATTACGGGTCTCCGACCCACTGCTCTCTTCTCTGCAGTGGTGGCTTCATCTGCCAAACCTGGTGCTCGGCATGACTTTTCAGTCTCCTCCACCTTCTCAGGTCCTGACGACCGATGCTTCTCTCCTGGGCTGGGGAGCAAATTGCCAAGGGACTTGTACTCAAGGCCTCTGGACTCATTGGGAGTCTGCCCAGCAGATCAACTTCCTGGAGCTCAGAGCGATCCGCCTGGCTCTCAAGGCCTTCTCCCACCTCACGTCTCACCAGTCTGTACTGGTACAGACGGACAATCAAGTTGCTATGTTCTACTTCAACAAACAAGGGGGCACAGGCTCCCTCCTTCTCTGTCGGGAAGCACAGAAACTGTGCTCTTGGGCCGTCAGCCAGGGCATCCTCTTCAAAGCGGTTTATCTCCCAGGTCAAGAAAATTTCCTGGCAGACAAACTGAGCAGAATCCTCCAACCACACGAGTGGCGATTGGATCCCTTAGTGATTCAACGGCTCTTTCTCAAGTGGGGCCTTCCCACGATGGATCTCTTTGCCAGTCCACTCAACCGGAAACTTCCCCGATTCTGCTCTCGGGAATCGCATCCCCTCCGCGTAGCGGCGGATGCTTTTCTACTTTCATGGTCCACAGGCCTCCTGTATGCCTTTCCTCCCATGCCACTGATATCTCAGACGCTTTTCAAGGTTCTCCGGGACAAAGCCTCGATGAACCTCGTAGCTCCCCGGTGGCCGAGGTTCCTGCTGTTGATGCAATTAGTGGTGGACACTCCGCTACCTCTGGGATTTCAACCCGATCTCCTGACACAGGATCACGGGTCTCTCCTACACCCCAACCTCCGGTCCCTTCATCTGATGGCCTGGCTGCTGAAAGGGTAGTCCTGGCTCCCCTCCTGCTGCCTCCAGATGTGGAGGAAGTCGTCTTGGCCTCCAGGCGACCCTCTACCCGGAAGTCCTACGCTCTTAAGTGGCGTCGGTTCTCCGTCTGGTGTGCTCAGCAGTCTCAAGATCCCTTCTCCTGTTCGGTATCAGTGGTCTTGCAGTACTTGCTTTGCCTCTCCAATCTTGGACTTAAGTCCAACTCGGTCAGGGTCCACCTTAGTGCTCTTTCTGCGCATCACATGCCGGTGGATGGCAGGCCTCTTTCCAGCCACCCTCTCGTGGCTCGTTTACTTAGGGGCCTCCTTCTCCTTAAACCACCTTTGCGCCCACCAGCCCCTGACTGGGATCTCAACGTGGTTTTACAGCGGATTACCTGTCCGCCTTTTGAGCCTATGGCTACCTGTCCCCTTCGTTTTCTTTCTTGGAAAACCTTATTCTTGGTAGCCCTCGCTTCTGCTAGACGCGTTAGTGAACTGCAGGCCCTCGTGTCTGATCCCCCTTACACTAGGTTCTACAAGAATAGGGTAGTCCTACGGACTCACCCTAAATTTCTTCCTAAAGTGGTTTCCCCTTTTCACATCAACCAGGAGGTGGTACTTCTGACCTTTTTTCCCAGGCCACACTCCTGCCGAGCTGAGATGGTCCTGCATACCCTGGACTGTAGGAGGGCGTTAACCTTCTACCTTGACCTTACGTGGGAGCACCGAAGGACTGTTCAGCTCTTCGTGTCTTATGACCCCAATAAGTTGGGGGCTCCCTGTCTCCAAGCGTACTCTGTCCATCTGGGTTGCTGACTGTATCGCTTGGGCTTATGGGGCAGCCGGCCTCTCGTTGGAGAGTCGTGTCACAGCTCACCGTGTTCGGGCGAAGGCTACGTCAGTGGCTTACCTCCGCTCTATTCCGTTGGCAGACATCTGCCGGGCCGCTACTTGGTCTTCAAGCCAGACTTTTGCGACCCATTACTGCCTGGAGAGGGAGTCCCGCAGGGACAGTGCTTTCGGACAGGCAGTCCTCCGTAATCTCTTTGAGGTTTAGGCAACTCCTACCCTCCATCCCGGATGTTGGGCTACCGGTTGGAGACGTATTCAGAGAAGATGCCTTCCTTCTGTACTGTTGAGCTTGAGGGAGCTCATTTTTGTGCTTAGGGTCTCCGGTAGCCTTAAGCTTGGGAGTCCCATATGTGAGGACTGACTTCCTGCTTGGTCCTGGAGAAAGAGTAGTTACTCACCTGTAACAGGTGTTCTCCAGGAGCAGCAGGAATCAGTCCTCAGAACCCTCCCTCCTCCCCTTGGAGTTGCAGTCCTATGATTTCGTTTTTCCTATTTTTTGCTGTCTTTTCGCTATGTCATCAGACTGAGCAAGATGGCACCATTGGGCGGGAAGGGGACCGCGCATGCGCGCTGCAATTCCCAAAGGCTTTCTTTGAAAGCTGGGGAAAATTGCTCCGCGAGGGCTCCGTCGGCGCCGACGTCACCCATATTTGAGGACTGATTCCTGCTGCTCCTGGAGAACACCTGTTACAGGTGAGTAACTACTCTATCTCATTAGAAAGAGTTATCGTACAGTCCATTATTTCTTCCTTATTATTTACATGCTCTGGCTCAGTGTCCATTAATTCTTCCTCTGAAACAGGAAATGTTTGTAACTGCAACCCTGGTGCCACGCCTTTCCTAAGGCTCCAGGTTTCACTTGATACTCCTGAGCTAAGTACTGGTTCCAATAAACATTCTCAGTACAGTCCTTCTCATTACAGCCCCAACCTTCTGGGTAAATGAAATCACTGTAATCCTTAGCACCCCAGCTTTTAGGCTTACCTTTAAACCTAGGTGGCAGAGGTTTTCTCTGTGGCTTGGAACTGGCTGTAGGTTCCCAACCTGAGCTGTGCTCTGAAGCTTTCAATTGCCTTCCATGCTTTCTTGCTTTCCTATACTCCCCAGAATACGGCAGGTAATCCAGACTGCCTTTGCTGTATCCTTCCCTTGGGGTTTCTGTTCTCTTCCTGAAGGGAGGCTCTGTTTCACCCTTCCATGGAGACTCTATCCTTCTCCTTTCACTGCTCTCTTCACTGCAGCTCTCGTTACCTTCGTGATCCAGCTCCCCTTTGCCTGTGTCTCTGTCTTTGTCTTTTTCTTTGTCCCCGTCTACCTCCATAGGCTCAACTGTGACCTCTTTATTAGAGTGAATTCTAGGGTAGAGCTTGACTCCTCCCCCTAACAGGTGTGCTGAATCAACTTGTGACTCATTTTCTAAGTGATAGCACGGGTATCCCTTTCCCTTGTGCTTGGTTTCTGTGGTAACCAGAAGCCATGTACTCTTGTTTACATCTCAGCACTGCTCCTGTTTCCTGCTTTTTAGCTTCTTCTAACGGGCTAGAAGGACCCACTATGTCACACAAGGGAGTAGTCCATTGGCTTTTCCAGATCTGGGGATGGCCAGTAATGGACTTGTTTGCGAGTCCGCTCAATCACCAGTTGTCCCGGTTTTGCTCCAGGCAGCCACACCCGCACAGGGTGGCTGCCGACGCATTTCTCATATCATAGTCTGTGGGTCTCCTGTATGTGTTTCCCCTGACGCCTCTGGTGGCCAAGACTCTATTCAAGATCCTCCAAAACAAGGCCTCTGTCATCCTGGTAGCCCTCAGGTGGCCGAGGCAACCCTGGTTTCCGCTTCTACTACAGCTAGCGGTGGAGGCCCCCATTCCCCTGGGATCCTCTCCGAATCTCTTGTCGCACTCTCCTGCACCCCAATCTCTGCTCCCTCAACCTAATGGCATGGCTGCTAAAAGGGTAGTGCTGGCACTACTCCTCCTTCCAAAAAATGTTGAAGAGGTCTTGCTGAAACCAGTCAAAAAAATGTGGGTAGCAAG
Source organism: Ichthyophis bannanicus (assembly GCA_033557465.1). Taxonomy (NCBI): domain Eukaryota; kingdom Metazoa; phylum Chordata; class Amphibia; order Gymnophiona; family Ichthyophiidae; genus Ichthyophis; species Ichthyophis bannanicus. The sequence goes on along the minus strand of CM066047.1, from coordinate 156,730,125 downwards.
GAAGAAACTTTTTATTAGAACACTCTTAATTAGCCAGGCCCGACACAGGGCGTGTTTCGCTTATGCCTTCATCAGGGGCTTTTGGCTATAAAAACATATAAATAATAAATGTTAAAACCATAAATAAATAAAAATAAATAAAAATCAGAGATAAACACAAATCATGAAGGCACATTGTTAATACAACTAATAACCATACATGAAAAAATGATATTAAGACCACCATAAATAATTAAAAATCATAAGAGCACAATATAAAGTACAGCTAATAACCATGCGTAAACCATTAATAAATAAATAAATACAACTAATAAACATGTATAAAATACTATGCTAAATTCATAAATATCAAAACATGAATACCATAAAACATATTAAAGGAGTGACAATAAAAAATACTAAATAATACTTAAAGAGCAACATTAAAAATATTATATAAACATACTAAAAGATAATATAATACTTCTTGTTCTGTAATTACCTGTGTGTTCTATATCTGCTACCTTGCCACTCTGTATATACTATAATAAGAGAAATAGAGGACTCCATAAATCATTACACCTAACACTATTCATTATTATAATTAAAGGGAACAAAAGAAAAGCGCAACAGGATCGATGTGAACCAAAAAGAAATTTAAAATTTTTTAAATTTAATCTGTCAGATTGTACTATTAATAAATAAACCTAGTCTAATTGGACTAAAAACCGTCTATAAACTAAGAATTGAATAAATTAGACATAAAAAAGATAAGACGGATTAGAAAATTATATCGATGCCCAAACATCAAAAACGTTTAAAAGATCCTTGCAGCACCAACATTAGAAAACCCGATAAATCAGTCCGTATACCTATGCAGTAAACGTTTAGCAGAACGCCAACCCAAACCCTGATCATCTAAATTCAGTATATTCAAAATATTAAAGACTAAAAAGGGGAGGAGAAGCACCAGCATATTTTTTATATATAAAAAAGGCATTCTCTTACCTTTTCAAAGCAGGAAAAGTAACTTATTTTAGGGTATAAACAATACTTCTGCAATCCGACTTCTGCTCCACATAAAAAACGCTGGCGGCTGCGCCGTAGCTAAAAGAACAAATATCCGCGGGAAAGACTACGTCATCAAGATTGTTCTTTTAGCTACGGCCTGGATAGGGAGTCCCGACGGGACAGTGCTTTCGGCCAGGCTGCACTCCATAACCTATTCGAGGTCTAGGCAACTCCTGCCCTTCTGTGTCAGGCTATCGGAGTGCTACTCTCTGTTAAATTCCTATTGTGGCTGCTTGTGGCCCTCGTAGAGGGAGCCTATTTTTCAGCTGTGGGTTCTCGGTAGCCTATAGCTGGGGAGTCCCATATGTGAGGACTGACTTCCTGCTTGTTCCTGGAGAAAGCACAGTTATTCATTTGTAACGGGTTTTCTTCGGGGACAGCAGGAATCGGTCCTTACGACCCTCCCTCCTCCCCTTGGAGTTGCAGTCTTATTGTTTTTGCTAATTTTTACCATCTTTTTAGCTATGTCATTTGACTGAGCAAGATGGCACCCTTGCGTAGGAAGGGGACCGCGCATGCGTGATGCAATTCCCAAAGGCTTTCCTTGAAAACTGGGGATTTGCTTCGCTCAAGGGCTCCGTCGGCGCTGACATTACCCATGTGTAAGGACTGATTCCTGCTGATTCCAGTAGCACCTGTTATAGGTGAGTAACTACGCTTTCTTGCGCACCCTTGTGGGCTTCCATCACCTCGGATACCTGGGTTCTCCAGGTCGTCAGACGACTAGCGCCTTCGCTTCAACAGGCTCCCACCCATCTTCTCCCCAGCGGAGCCTCCTTCACTCCCCGCACACCAGGTGCTACTGCAGCGGGAACTAGTCTCTCGCACAACTGGTGGTCAAGAAGGTCCCTCCGCATTTTTGAGGTCGGGGCTTCTATTCTCGGTACTTTCTCATCCCGAAGAAGACAGGGGGGTTTGCGGCCCATCCTCGACTTCCGAAAGTTAATCAAATTCTTGGTATGGGAGAAATTCAAGATGTTATCCGTTGGCATTCTGCTGCCCTTCCTCCGGCAGTGTGGCTGGCTATGCTCCTTGTATCTAAAAGACGCTTACGCCTACATCTTAATCCACCTCCAGCACAGGTAGTACGTGTGTTTCAGGGTGCGAGGAGAGGACTTCCAGTACAGGGTGCTCCCCTTCGGCATTGTGTCCGTCCTGTGGGTCTTCACGAAATGCCTCTCCGCTGTCGCCGCTTGTCTCAGGCATCAGGGCGTACCGGTCTTTCCCTGCCTCGACATTTGGCTCGTACAGGATCCTCGGTCGAGGAAACCCGGCGGGCGACGTCACGCACAATCCTTCTGTTGGAAGCCCTGGGGTTCCTGGTGAACTACCCAAAGTCCCACCTCGAGCCGGTGCAGGCCTTAGAGTTCATTGGGGCACACCTAGACACTCAGCGGTTGACCGCATTCTTACCAGTGTTTCGCACTGACCGCCTCTGAGCTCTGGCAGCTCGGGTTCAAAGCACTCCTCAAGTCACAGCTCGGACTATGCTACGCCTCCTGGGCCACATGGCTTCCATGATCCATGTGGCCCTTCATGCCCGGCTACACATGCGGACAGCTTAGTAGTGCATCAGAACCCAGTGGAACCCGTCCATCGGTCTCCTTGCGGACCCCGTCAGGGTCTCCCCCGTCCTCTGTTTCTGAGTTGGTGGCAGAACTCCCGCAACCTCCTTTGGGGGTTGCCCTTCCAACCCCCACAGCACGCTGAAGTGTTGACAACGGATGCTTCCCTTTTAGGGTAGGGAGCCCACTGTTGGTCGTTGTGCATGCAGGTGCAGTGGTTGCCCGAGGAGTCTCGGCAGCAGATAAACTTGCTCGAGCTCTGGGCAATTCGGTGGGCCCTGAGGGCCTTCGAGGGCCACCTCAGGGGGCTGTCTGTACTCGAGCAGACCGACAACCGTATGGCAATGTTCTACGTCAACAAGGAAGGGGGTACCGGATTGTGCTCCCTCTGCCGGGAAGCGGTACTTCTCTGCTCCTTTGCCATCCGTTGCAGGATGTCCCTCAGGACAGCCTACCTTCTGGGTCAGGAGAATGTCCTGGGGATAGGCTCAGCAGGATCCTTCACCCTCTCTAATGGTCCTGGACCCAGGGGTGGCGGGCTGACAGGTCTGTCACTGGCATCCCCAGGTGAAGAAACAATTTGCCAGTCCCCAGAATGCGCATCTTCTCTGGGAACAAGCAGGAAGGCAGTCCTCACATATGGGTGACGCCGATGGAGCCCGTGAGGAGCAAATCCCCAGCTTTCAAAGAAAGCCTTTGGGAATTGTTACCACGCATCTGGTCTACTTCCCGCCCAAGGTTGCCATCTTGCTTAGTCTCCTTTTTTCGGCAGAGCCCATCAGACATTGTCTGCAGTGTCCCAGGAAAAGTTTATCTTTTTCCTGTCTTTTGATTTCCACCGGTTCGACACCGGTACCCTTCCCGCCTTTGGCCTCGGTATCTCGATATCAGGTTGGTTCCTATAGTTTGATTTTTCTTTCTTTGTGCGTTTTTTTTTTCAGGCCCATTTTTCTCTCACTGGTAGCCCAAAGGGTCTTCGACCTTGCTGGCGTTCTTTTTCCCCCCATGGCTAGCAGTGGGTTCAAAAAGTGTGGTCGGTGCAGGAAACTTATGTCCCTCACCGATACACATGACTGCTGCCTCCAGTGCCTCAGAATGGATCACGACCTGGTGGTCTGTGGTCTCTGTAAAAATATGTTCTCGAAGGCCTTGCGGAGCCGCCAGCAGCAGCAGCATGATAAGATTTTTCCTGACTCCCCCATGCCTCCAAGAGTTAGGACCTTGTTTGAGGCCTCCACGACTCGGAAGGAGCACTCTGATCTCGAGTGTCGTCGGGGTTCTTCAGAGAGGGGGTCTCCCTCGAGGGAACAGAAGAGAAAGAAAAAAACTCTTGAAGGTGGCGTATCTGGATGATTCCGAATGGCCTGGCACCTCTTGGGGCCAGTCGCAGAGCCCCGAGCACCTACCCTGGGCGTCGGTGAAGGAGCGCCTAGCCAAGTTCCTCGCAGGGACACGGATGTGGATCGGCCTAGGCAAGTACATACTGTCCTAGTCTAGGACTCTCCTCCGGGGGAACCAGCTGCGGGCCAGAGTATGTCTGCGCCCGAGCCAGAGGCTGCGCAGCCTCCGGGACTGGTGTCCAGAATGGCGGCCTTGGAGCAAAGTTTTACTGCCTTCATGGAACAGCAGCGGGGCTAATGTCCGGCACGTCTGGTTCTTCTGCCCCAACCTCCGGGGTCTCGACGTCGAAGTCGACCTTGGAGACCGAGCCGATGCTCGAGACCTTCCAGGCTTAAGTCGATTCTCGGCCGAGGTCGCACTCTGCCTCCCGCTCGTTGGAACGGAGGTCGTCACCGCCAAGCCTGCATGCATCAGGCAGATGGCTCCGGGTCCCTCGTTGCTCGAGGAGCCCCACGAGTCCTCCTCGGAGGCCTCCGCTTGGGAGACGGAGGATGAGGAGTCCCCGGACACGCGGCATCATTGGGATGTTCCCTCTGATACCCCTGTATCTGAACCTTGGAGAAGGTCCCCACCAGAGGATATGGGCTTTCTGGACTTCGTTCAGGATATGTCCAAGGGTTTTGCGTTCCTGATGGAGTTCAAGGAGGATCCTCGAGCCAAGGATCTTGAGATCCTCCAGTACAAGGCTCCCCCTCGAGAAATTCTCACGGTGCCCATTTCTCTTATCCTGGAACGACTTATGCTCCATTTGTGGGAGATGCCGGCGATGACGCCGGAAATCGGCAAGCGTCTCTACTCGATGTATCGAGTCCGCTGGAGCCCTGGCTTCCAAAAATCACAACTGCCGCACAACTCCATGGTTGTGGAGTCAGCCATGCGTCGACTGAAGAGTCAGAAGACTCATTCCTTGGTGCCCCCCGGTAGGGAGGCCTGCACCTTGGATGCCCTTGGCAGGAAGTGTTTCCAGGGATCAATGCTGAATTGTTGGATCCAGGCTTACCAGCTGTACATGGGCATGTACCTGAGAGACCTGGTGAAGGAAATCACCGGGTTCTTGGCTGGTCTCTCCAAGGAGTCTTTGCAGCGCTTCAAGGGCCTGTCCAAAGCTGTCCGTGAATGCTCCCTCATGTCTCGGGCAGCCTATGACGGGTTTGAGTCGGCAGCACGGGTAGCCACGACAGGCATCGGTGCACGCCACCAAGCTTGGCTGCAGTTGTCCAACCTCGAGCAATGGGTTCAGGACAAGTTGGTCGATGTCCCATGCCAAGGGGAGAACCTCTTCGGAAAGCCCATGACTGACAAGGCCGCAGAGCTGGAGACAGAGTTCATGATGAGGACATGGCTCTCTAAGAAGACCTCTGCCCCTTCCTGTAAGAAGGGCTCAGGTAAAAAGCCCTTATCTCCAGGAACAAGCAGGAATGAGTCTTCACATATGGGTACGTCGGTACCGACGGAGCCTGCTCGGGAACGCTCCCCAGCGTCCAAAAAGAAAGCTTTTGGGAGCATCCCATACGCATGCGCGCTGCCTTCCCGCCTAAACGCTTCCCTCTCATCAGTTTTCCGTTTTCCGCGGAACTGGCAGGACGTATTCCTGTCACCGCAGAAAATTCTTCTTTTATTCTTAGTTTTTTGTGGTCGCATCTGCCTTCCCTCGACGCCACCAGTACCGCCGGTGCTTTTCTTTCTTTTTACTAAAGAATTTCTTCTTTTCTTAGAATTTTTTTCCTGTTTAGTGCCTGACGGTTTCTAGGCCACTAGGTCTCTATCCTTCCATTATGGAAAAACCAGCCATTATCCTTAAGAAATGCTCAAACTGTGGCGGTACAGATATATTTTCAGACACTCATACTTGGTGTCTAAAATGTTTAGGTCCTGACCATTGCCCTCTGGAGTGTCTCTCCTGCTGGAGCTCAAACAGAAGAAGTCTTTAGGATCGAGCACAACTCGATACCCGGGTCACATTGCACTCGATGTCACCAGCTAGAATATCTTCTTTTTCACAGGATCAGGTAACCAAACAAAAGTCTGTAAAGACTAGCCAGTCCTCGAGTGGTAGATCTCCTTCTCAGCATCGAGATGCCTCTGGCGTTGCACTTGAGGACATCTTGGCAATAAAGCCCCGGCAGGAGTCTTTGGGCTCCAAAGCATTAACGGGGCTCCAGGTTGTTCCCGGGGTTCTTACCTCTATGAACATACCTGGGCCATGCTCGGTGGTTGTGGCCGCTTTGAGCGGTACCGACACCCCGGCATCGGCTATGGTGATGGATGAAACACTCCTCACCGATGAATGTAGTCTAGCACTCTCGGCTACTTCGGTACCACTAGAGTTGCTGCAGACTGTTCCTCGAGTATCGGTATCGGTTTCGGTACCGGTATCGATATCGGCATCAGTGTCTGTACCGTCCATGCTTACTTCAACAGACTCGCTTCCTTCGATGCCGAGCCTGGAATCGATCTCTAGCATGGAGGATTCGGTACTGACTCGTCTTGGTACCGACCTCGGGCGGTACCGAAGACATCGCTTTAAGGAAAATCCGATGCTTCATCCTTTCAAGTATTCTGATCCCGATGACTGGGATGAATCCATTGGTACCAAGGCTGAATTTTCAACAAGTCTAGCCTTTACCCCTCTTTTTAGAGGGTCCTCCTCAGGGGAGATTTCTTTTCAAGCTTTTCTGCTTCATATGGCAAAGTTACTTGCCATTTCTATACCTGGTAAAGAATCCCTACTGGGGGATTCAGAAACGCTGCAATTCCCCTGGATTCCAAAGGAGGTGATCATGCTTCCTTTGCATCAGATCTTACAAGATCTACTATTAAGAATGTGGGAAACTCCTTTAACGGTATCCCCACATTCTAAGACACTTGACTCTATGTACAAGGTGCCACCTTCTCCAGGTTTTCAAAAGCCTCATCATTCAATTGTTGTAGAATCAGCAATGAGGCGTATTGAGTGCAAAGAAGCACTCTTCTTATCTGCCAGGTCGTGAGTCTAGGACTTTAGATGCCTTTGGACGTCGATGCTTCCAGGTATCCATGCTTTCAGCAAGAATTATCTCATATATTTTCTATATGGGATTATCTCTTGAAGAGGTTACAAAGAACTTAAAGCTTTTGAACCCTTTTCTTCAAGAGCATAAAAGAGCAGACTATTTCTTATTAGTCAATCATGCTCAAAATACCTCTAGGTTCCTTAATTGTGCTTCCCTGGACTGTTTTGAGTCTATTAGCAGAACTTCTGCTATAGCCATAGGAGCACGACGCATGGCCTGGCTCCAAGCTTCAGACTTGGACAGATAGGTACAGGAAAGGCTGGGAAATACTCCTTGTACTGGTGAAAATCTCTTTAACAAGGATGCTTTATTTCAAGCTAATCAGTTAAGCACTGATGCTGTTACTTTCAGAGGATTATCAAAACTTTCCTCTATCCCAGCTAATAAAAAAAATTTCCTAAAAAGCTTTATCCCCCTAGGGGAAAAAAGCTTTATCTATCTTCTACCCATCATACAGATGTTTCCAAAGACAGGCAACATCAAACCAGGCTAAGAAAATCAAAACCTCAACAGGCTCAGCAAACCCAGCAGTCGCAGGGTTTCCGATATTTTATTCACTTTTCCTGTGTGAGGTTTAGAACCTCTGAACCTACTTCTTTTCAACAGAAGCATCTAAGGTTCATCTCATCCATGCTGAGGTATCAGTCATACTTTGACTCAATGCTCAACTCTGGGCATGAATCTCTTGCTACAAGAGAAATCCATCCTTTTAGCTCCAAGAGCTATTGAGAACCATCATACCCTAAAGATAACAGGTTTCTCCTTTAAAAAGAAAAGGAAGAGTAACAACTAACAACAAGGTGAGCTATGCCCTAAACCTTGACAGTTTCCTGTACGAGGATATCTCATACTTTTAACTGCAAGGGGACCCTACCTCTTCAAAGACTTACCAAAATTGTAAGTCTTCTCAACTCTGTATTACTTTCTATCCCTCTTATTTATTTATTTTATTTATTTACAGTTCTTATATACCGCGCTTTTTGGTATCAGTGCGGTTTACAAATAACAGAAATTTGCATCAGAACAGGATCTTTTGCTTACATTGAAACAGGGTATGTAACTTGGAATGTAACAGGGGTAGCTATTTACAAAACTACAGTAGAAGTTGTGGAAACTATTTATTTACAAAACTACAGTAGAATTTGGGAAACTATTTACATCTTATATTCAGCAAGTTGTTAATCGCAATGGAGAAAGACCTTGTGATCTATGATCATTGAGGGTGTCAAGGGTTATGTTGTTGGGGCATCAGAGGCAGAGTGTGTGGGTTGTGGGGCGGGGAAAAGTGATTGTGTTGGATTAGGGTGGCCAAAGTGGAGGCAGAATAAGTAGTGTTTAAGGGCTTTTCTGAACTGAGAGATGTCATTGATTGTTCGGATATGAGGTGGGAGGTCATTCCAGCACCTAGGAGCATATCTTTATCTTTATCTTTATTAAAATTTGATATACCGCTATGGCAATAGCATTAAGCGGTGTACAATTAAAATTTGATTTGCACCACAATCCAGGAAAAGGAACGCCAAAGTTAAAACAGGAAAGAGGGTACAAAGAAAAAGAAATACATCACATAATACATATAGAATGTAAAGGCTCTGTTCCTTGCTGTTTGTGTGCATTTGGTGGACTCAGTTGGTATAGTCAGCATATTAGCGGAAATTGTCCTTCTCGGCCTGTTTGTAGGAGTGATGGTTAGGAGTGTGGAGAGGGATGTGGGGGATATCCGGTTAATTGCTTTAAACGCTAGTAGTAGTACCTTGTAAGTGATCCTGAATTGCAACGGCAGCCAGTGAAGGTCCATGAGTATAGGCGTGATGTGATCTCTTCTAGATATTCCACAGAGGATGCGAGCTGCTGTATTCATCGCCATCTGAAGTGGATTGAGGGTGTTCTTGGGGAGGCCGTGTAGGAGGATGTTGGCATAATCAAAATGTGGCGTTACAAGCATTTGGAATATTGTTCTGAAGTCATTTGTGGCTAGTGGCTAGTCTTAGGTGTCTTAGTGTCCGTATCTTATTGTAGATGGATTTCGTAGTATTCTTTGTGTTCTTTGAAGTTGAACTGTTGGTCTATTGTGACACCCAGGTATCGTATCTCCGATTTATATGGAAGTTCTGCATCTCGCACCTTTAGTGAGGTGAGGGAGAGAAATTCTTGTTCTTGGTTATGAATAAGACTTCGGTTTTCTTAAAGGTTTTGCGTAGATTCTGGGATGAGAGCCAGTCAGTGATTGTGTTGAAACATTCTACTAGTGAGGAGAGGTCAGGTTGCATGATTTTGATTGGGGTGAATATTAATACATCATCTGCATAGATCAGACTGGATATATTAAATGATCTGATATCACAAATCGGTTGCATATATATGTTGAAAAGTAGAGCAGATAGGGAGGATCCTTGGGGTACTCCCTGTTGCTGATGGAAAGGTTCAGATGTTGAGAATCCTATACGTACATGTTGCCAACGGTCTGCTAGATAGGATTTACACCATTCCCAGGCCAGACCTTGAATTCCCTTTTCCTGAAGGCGGTAGAGGAATTGCTCGTGATTAACAGAGTCAAATGCTGCCGCAATATCAAAGAAAATGAGTACAAACCCATTTTCAATTTTGTCAATTCCTCTGGATATGGTGTTGGTCAGCAAAGTGAGAAACGTCTCTACACCGTGGGATTCTTGGAACCCATGTTGGCAAGGATCCAAAGGGGCTGATATGTCTATGTGTTGCTGAAGTTGTATTTGAACCACCTTCTCAATAAGTTTAGCTAGAAGGGGTATGCTTGAGATCGGGCGATAAGAGTCTGTTTGTGTCGGGTCAAGTTTGTTTTTTTTCAGGAGGGGGCGTATGGAAGTTTGCTTGAGGATTGCTGGGAATGTTCCTGCTTCAAAGGAGAGCTTCATAATGTATGCTAGAGTGGGGCTGAGGTCTGCCCGCATCGTTCTGATCCAGTGAACGGGACAAAGGTCATTTGGGGCTGTAGTGGTATTAATAGAGGCAATAAGGTCAGCAATGTATTTCTCTGCTGGGGGAATAAAGTTAGATACAGGTGGCTGTACATTAGGAAGGTATTTGGGTGTGGGACTCGGCGCCAAATTTGTTTTAATGATTTTAGATTGCAGGTACTCGGCATAGGGCTGAGGTTGTATTGATACTGTCTGATTGGATGACGGTGTCTTGGATTTAGTCATGCTAAAGAGGTCTCGTGGTTTATTTAATGAACAGAGGAGGCGTTCCCTGTGGTGTTCTCTCATTTTTTCAGCTATTTTTTCACGGTGTTTCAATGTGTTTTCGTAGGTCATTCAGTCTACTGCAGAACGAGATCGGCGCCATTTTCTTTCATGTTTTCTTAGGAGTTGAAGGGATAATCATAGATCTGTTGAGAACCAAGGGGCTGGTTTTCTATTTCTTGGTGATTTGATGGATGCTGGTAGTTTGCTTGAGGAAGGCAGCTGCGAGAAGGACTTTAGGGTGGAATTCCATTTGATAATCATATCATTGAGGTTTTGAGCTGGCTGACCGAGTGCTGACAGAGCTGGGTTGATGAAGTGATCCCTATCCAGGGCTTTGAATCGTGATGTCAATCCTGAGGAGTCTGTATTTGTTTTTCTGGTTGGAGCTTGGTTTTGTTGATGCGGGATTTGGAAGGATATTAGGTTGTGGTCAGACCATGGGACAGGAGTAGATGACAGGTTAATATTGTTTGATTCTGATTGGGGAGCAAATATGAGATCAAGAGCATTTCCCTTGAGGTGTGTAGGAGAGTTCACTATCTGTGAATAGCCAAGGTCAGTCATGGCATCAAGGAACATGTTAGCGTAGGTGGGTTGTAGTGATGCAAGGTTAAAATCACCGATCAGCCAATTATGTTTATGTGGGCCTCCAGGGTTGCAGGCAAGCTCTATTATGTTAGAGAGATCTTCTGGGGGTGAAGAAGGGGCTCTGTAGAGGAGATTTATAATGATGTGCTTATTGGCCACGGAGACTGTGTCCATGTGCATGAGACTCCTAGAGGATAATAATTGGAATTGGAGATTAGATCTTGATAGAATGAAGACTCCGCCTCCTTTTTGGTTAGTTCTGTGGCAGGTATGTATTGAGTAATCTATAATGTCTTAAGTATTCATGGTACTACATATAGCTCAACGGACTCATTATTTATTGTATAGTCCAACCCTGTTAAAGGAACTATTACTTCATGTATATAGTTCAACCCTGTTATCCAAGTTTGTACCCCTGTTCGATGTAAAACCAAACAGACTTTGTGTTTTGGTCACTTTGTTATACTGTAAACCGCGCTGATGCCGAATAGTGCGGTATATAAGCAACTGTAATAAATAAAATAAATAAATAAATAATCTGGGGGGATGAGTTGATTTATGAGGACAGAATCTGTGTCTGACAGCCAAGATTCTGTAACCATAAGGATGTCTAAATTCAAATTAGTAATAAGGCCTGTGATGACTGGCCACCTTTTGCGAACTGAACGTGAGTTAATGAGGGCACATTTTAGGTTATTATGTAAAAGGGTGGGTTCAGGCTTGGGGCTATACGTGCTATTAAGGGATATATAAAGTAGATGAGAATGTCTGATATGGTGTGCATTTGGTGATGTGTGGTGGGAACAGGTGTGGCTTCTTCCTAGGTACTATGTGGGATGGGGATGCGGTTAAAGGTGGGTGCAAAAGCTGATGTATTCTGGGTGGTATTAGCTAGGAGGTAAAAACTAATTATGGCAAATAGGGAGATGGCCATGGCGGCTAGCAGGCACTGATAGTTCAAAGCTACTGGCAACAGTAAGAGTGGTAAAAACTGAGCAGTTATATGAGACTACTAGCAATAGAAATACGGCTATTGGCAACAGCAGCGTGGTCAAAAATAGCAACAATTCACAGCACAGCAACACAGCAAATGACGGCAGATAAAGACCAGCATGGTCCATCCAGTCTGCCCAGTATTCAGGCTATTCCGACCCTATCCTGTTGCTGCAAAGGGATCCAAGAGTGACAAGGCTCCTCACAAACTACGGGAAGAGACCCCGGTGGCCACCTCACCCCTCAAGCTCTGGAGGACACTCCAGCCAATTCGCTGAGGATTACTGGCAATAGTAAATGCAGTTCAAAATAGAAACAGTTATATGAGGCTACTAGCAATAGTAGATGCGGCTATTGGCAACAGTAACGTGATCAAAAAATCGGAACAATTCAACGACGATTACTGGCAATAGTAAATGGAGGTCAAAATAGAGACAGTTATATGAGACTACTAGCCATAGTAAATGCAAGCTACTGGCAACAGTAACATAGTCAATAAAAGTTGAAAACTACAGGCCGGTTAGTTTAACTTCAGTGGTGAGTAAATTAATGGAAACGCTGTTGAAAGAGAAAATAGTGAGGTTTCTGGAGTCCAGCGGATTACAGGATCCGAGGCAGCATGGATTCACCAGAGGCAGGTCTTGTCAGACAAATCTGATTGATTCCTTTGACTGGGTGACCAGGGAGTTGGACCGAGGGAGAGCTCTAGATGTGGTGTATTTAGATTTCAGTAAAGCCTTTGACACTGTTCCTCACAGGCGACTTATAAACAAACTGAGCACCCTAGGGATGGAACCTAAAGTTACTGCTTGGGTTAGAAATTGGTTGGGTGGGAGGCGACAAAGAGTACAAGTAAATGGAGCTCACTCTGAGGAGAAGGATGTTACCAGTGGTGTGCCCCAGGGATCTGTCCTTGGTCCGATTCTTTTTAACATCTTTGTTAGTGATATAGCGGAAGGGCTGTCGGGTAAGGTTTGCCTCTTTGCGGATGATACAAAAATCTGCAATAGAGTAGACACCCAGGAAGGTGTAGATAACATGAGGAGGGATCTAGCTAAGCTTGAAGAATGGTCTAGAATTTGGCAACTGGGATTTAATGTTAAAAAATGTGAGGTCATGCATTTGGGCTGCAGCAATCCAAGGGAACAATACAGTATAGGAGGTGAAGTACTTTTGTCCACTAAAGAAGAGCGGGACCTAGGCGTAGTTGTGTCCGATGATCTTAAAGTAGCTAAACAGGTAGAAAAGGCGACGGCAAAAGCTAGAAGGATGCTTGGGTGCATACGGAGAGGAATGGCTAGCAGAAAAAAGGAGGTGATAATGCCTCTGTATAAGTCTTTGGTGCGACCTCATTTGGAGTATGGTGTGCAATTCTGGAGACCGCACCTTCAAAAGGATGTGAACAGGATGGAGTCGGTGCAGAGGGTTGCTACTAAGATGATTAGTGGTCTTCATTATAAAGCATATGAGGACATACTTAAGGATCTTAATATGTACACCTTAGAGGAAAGGCGGGATAGAGGTGATATGATTGAGATGTTTAAATACCTCCGTGGCATAAATGTTCAGGGAGAGAGCCTCTTTCAATTGAAAGCAAGTTCTGCGACGAGGGGACATGGGATGAGGGTGAAGGGAGATAGATTTAGGAGTGATATGCAGAAATATTTCTTTACGGAAAGAGTAGTGGATCCATGGAGTAGTCTCCCAGTGGAGGTGGTAGAGATGAGGACAGTAACTGAATTCAAAAAAGCATGGGACCAACACAGAGGATCTCTAAAGGTAAAAAGTGGACTGTTGTAGTTGTTGTTATGGAAGGACAGACTAGATGGGCCTTGTGGTCTTTTTCTGTCATCATGTTTCTATGTTTCTAAAAGAAACAATTCTATGAGGTTACTGGCATAGAAACAATTCTGTGAGGTTACTGGCATAGAAACAATCCTATGAGGTCACTGGCAATATAGTAAAAGCAGGTCAAGATAGAAACAGTTATATGGGACTACTGACAATAGTAAATACAGGCTACTGGCAATAGTGAAAGTTATCAAAGTTATCTTAGTCCAGACATTCAGTCTCTAAGAGTACTACTAATCAACTGGAGGGCTTATTCTCTAAGCCCATAGGATTTTCTTCAATACCTACTCCAGTAAGTAACTCTGGAATTTGTTACCGGAGGATGTAGTAAAGGCTATTAGTGTAGCTGGGTTTAAAAAAGGTTTGGACAAGTTCCTGGAGGAAAGGTCCATAAACCATTATTAAGAAGGGACCCAGGATATCAATGCTTGAACCAATACAAGCATTGTGGAACCTGTGTCCCTTGGGGAAACTGCTAGGTACATATGACCTAGATTGGCCACTGTTGGAAACAGAATACTGGATACACAAGAAGCAAGAGGCAAATCGTCAAGGATGATAGCTATTGTTTATTGAACCAACCCCGACGCGTTTCGGTGTTGCCGCCTTCCTCAGGGGGTATACAGCTAAAAACATATAACCGATAAATAAATTAAAATACAATAATTAATTAAATGCACAAAAAGCCCCAAGGGGAATTCAAAACATAAATAGCATATAACAATAAAAAGCATTGAAACAAAATGACCTGCTAAAAAGTAATAAATATACACAGGCACAGGACCAAAGACATGACATAAAAACCAGAGTAAAAAATATATTGTAAGGAAACCCAAGATCAATCATGGCATAATGAAACACAAATAATGCACCATAGTATAAGATAAAGGATATGTTACAAACATGCATAAAATAGAAAGGTCATGAACATCCATATGTTAAAACCAATGTAGACAGGCAAGGAAGATAAGAATCCATAAATACAGGAACATATAAGATGGTAGTATACTCACAGTAAAAACTGTATATGCAGAACAGAACAGTGGAATAAAAATCTTATAAAAAACTGATGCTAGTAAACCTACTGGAGCAGTGATTCAGGCTTCAAGAGCGCAACTAAACAACAGGGGAGGGAAAGAGAAAAGCAATTGTAAATACAATTTTTGTAAATAAAATGTTTGGTAAAAAGTTTTTTGGTAAAAAACTTCTTTGATAGCCAAATATAGAACATTGGAACAATACAAAAAAATAAGGGAAATTGCGTATCATCCGTGAACCCAATGTGAAAAGGAAAACAAGTGCAAGCAAGGTGAACAAAAAAGGTGACATAATCTTGTGCTCACAATACCACGGGAGGATGTAAAAATGCGTGAGCACCCTTGGGCAGGAAGTGGACCACACGTGTGGTAGCAATTCCCAAAGGCTTTCCTTGAAAGCTGGAGATTTGCTCCGCGCGGGCTCCATCGGTGTCGACGTCACCCATATGTGAGGACTGATTCCTGCTGTTAGAGGTAAGTAACTGTGCTTTCCCCGCTTTTGCAGGCCGCTACCACACCTGGGCAGGGAGAGTCCGGATGCATTCCTTATGAGCTGGTCCTCTGGCCTACTCTATGCATTCCCTCCCATCCCGCTCATTGCGAGAACCCTCCTCAAGGCTCAGCAGGACTGGGCATCTGATCCTCATAGCCTCCTCGTGGCCTTGGCAGCCCTGGTTCCCCACTTCTGCTCCAGCTGTCTGCGGAGCCTCCTGTTCCTCTGGGCTTTGCGCCGGATCTTCTAACGCAGGAGGACGGACGGGTGCAGCACCCGAACCTAGCCTCCTTATCCTTCACGGCCTGGCTGCTGAACAGGTCTCCCTAGCTTTGTTGGCCCTCCGGGAGGAGGTCAAGGAGGTTCTCCTCGCATTGAGGAAGGACTCCAACAGACAAGCCTACTCCTTCAATGGGCAAAGCTTCTTGGTCTGGTGCTCAGGGCTCCAAATCGACTCATTCTCATGTCTCATTCAGTGGGTCCTTCCTCCATCTCTTGAGGGAAGGTCTGAAGTCGAACTCCGTCAGGGTTCACTTGAGCGCCATCTCGGCTAACTACCTCGCATTCGAAGGAAAGCCCTCTAAGGGCAACCGTTGGTTTCCCGCTTTATGTGGGTTCTCTTGCTTTCCAGGCCACCCATCCAGCATCCTTCGGCAGAATGGGACCTGAATGTGGTGCTCATGCAGCTGACATGCCCACCCTTTGAGCCGATGGCAGCGCGCTCGCCTCTGTCCTGGAAGGTGGCATTCCTGGTGGTGCTAACCTCTGCCCGCCGAGTCAGTGAACTCCAGGCTCTCATGGCTGATGCCCCTTACACCAGGTTCTGCAGGAATAGGGTGGTCCTCCATACCCACCCTAAATTCCTGCCCAAAGTTGTCTTTAACTTCCATCTCAACCAGGAGATAGTCCTGACAACTTTCTTTCCGAGATCCTATGCTGAGCAGGCATTGGTGGCTCTGCATACCCTCGACTGCAGAAGGCCTCTTGCCTTCTATTTGTAGCGCACTCAGACTCATCGCAAGTGTGGCCGACTTTGTGACCTACAATCCCAATTGTCTAAGGCAGGCAGTCACCAAACGCACCCTCTCTATTTGGGTGGCGGACTGCATCGCCTTCGCTCACACTAAGGCTGGTGCTCCATTATATCGTCGTCACCGCACACGGTGTCTGGGCCAAAGCGGCTTTGGTGGCCTCACTGCACTCCGTGCCCCTGATGGACATCTGCCGGGCGGCGACCTGGTCTTCCACGAATACCTTCGCTGTACACTACTGACTGGAGGTGGAGTCTTGCCGGGACAGCGCCTTCGGCCAGGCTGTACTCTGTAACCTGTTTGGGGTATAATCAACTCCTGCCTTTCATGGCTACCGAGGGCTTCTCCTCGAGGACCCAGGCTTTTCCGGGCGTTTTTTTGGTTACAGGTTCGGTAGCCTGTAGTTGGAGAGTCCCATAAGTGAGGACTGACTTCCTGCTTGTTCCTAGAGAAAACGTAGTTACTCACCTGTAGCAGAAACCATTATAAAGAACAAAATTGCTGAACATGTAGATGGCTGTCTCCCATTAAGCCATGACTAACATGGCTTTAGACAAGGAAGATCTTGTCTTACTAATATGTTATGTTTTTTTGAAGGTATGAATAAACAGGTAGACAAAGGTGAGTTGGTTGATATAGTGTATTTAGACTTTCAGAAAGCCTTTTGACAAGGTCCCTCATCAGAGACTTTTGGCAAAACTAAAGAGTCATGGGATAGGAGGCAGTGTACTATTGTGGATCAGGAATTGGTTAAAAGATAGAAAGCAGAGGGTAGGGCTAAATGGCCAATTTTCCAATGGAGAAAGGTGAATAGTGAGTACCCCAGGGATCTGTGCTGGGTCCGCTGCTTTTTGACATATTCATAAATGACCTGGAAAAGGGAATAACGAGTGAGGCTATCAAATTTGCAGATGACACAAAACTAAAGTTGTTAAAACCCAAGAGGATTGTGGAAAATTGCAGGAGGATCTTGATAAATTGGAAGACTGGGCATCAAAATGGCAGGTGAAATTTAATGTGGACAAGTGCAAAGTTATGCACTTAGGGAAGAACAGCCCAAACTATGGTTACACGATGCAAGGTTCCACATTAGGAACCAACACCCAGGAAAAAGATTTAGGCGTCATTGTGGATAACATGTTAAAACCCTCAGCCCAGTGTGCAGCGGTGGCCAAGAGAGCAAATAGAATTCTAGGTATCATAAGGAAAGGATGGAAAATAAAACAAAGGATATTATAATGGCTCTATATCGTTCCATGGTGAGACCGCACCTTGAATATTGTGTGCAATTCTGGTCGCCGTATCTTAAAAAGGATATAGCGTTATTAGAAAAGGATCAGAGAAGAGCCACCAAAATGGTAAAGGGTATGGAAGGCTAAAATGGTAAAGGGTATGAAGAAAGGCTAAAAAGGTTAGGACTCTTTAACCTGGAAAAGAGACGGCTGAGGGGAGATATGATAGAAATCTATAAATTAATGAACGGAGTGGAACGGGTAAACGTAGATCGATTGTTTACGTTATCAGAATATAGAAAGACTAGGACATGCAATGAAGCTACAGGGTAAACTATTTAAGACTAATAAAAGAAAATATTTTTTCACTCAACGTGTAATCAAACTCTGGAATTTGTTACCGGAGGATGTAGTAAAGGCTGTTAGTGTAGCTGGGTTTAAAAAAGGTTTGGACAAGTTCCTGGATGGAAGGTCCATAAACCATTATTAAAAAGGAACCCAGGATATCAATGCTTGACCCAATACAAGCATTGTGGAACCTGTGTCTTTTGGGGAAACTGCTAGGTACGTATGACCTAGATTGGCCACTGTTGGAAACAGGCTTGATGGATCTTGGTCTGACCCAGTATGGCATATCTTATGTTCTTTTTGGGACAGCAAGAATCAGTCCTCACTACCCTCCCGCATCCCCTGATGAGTTGCTGAATTTTTGTCCTTCCCTTGCCATCTGCTTGGTAGGGCTCGAGCTAAGGGACCTGACTGAGCAAGATGGCACCCTTGGGCGGGAAGAGGACAATGTATGCATGTTAGCAATCCCAAAGGCTTTCTTTGAAAGCTGGGGAATTGTCCGCACAGGCTCTGTCTGTGAGACGGATTCCTGCTGTCTCTGGACAACACCTGTTAGAAATGAGTAACTATGCTTTAAAAATTAATGCCAGCAGCCTTGTTCCATCCCGGTTAAGGTGAAGCCCATCCCTTTGGAAGAGCCCCTCCTTTCCACAGAATGTTCCCCAGTTCCTAACAAATCCAAAACCCTCATCGTTGACCCATCATCTCATCCACGCATTGAGACTCCTGAGCTCTGCCTGCCTTTTGGGTCCTGCACATGGAAAGTGAAGCATTTCGGAGAATGCTACCCTGGGAGTTCTGGATTTCAACGTCCTACCTAAAAGCCTAAATTTAGCCCCCAGATGCTTCCTACCTCATTTTCCTATGTCATTGGTACCGACAGGTACCAAGACAGACTCCTTCCCATCACTATAACCTTGTGTAGGTGGCGCGTGAGGTCTGCTACCTTCGCTCCAGTCAGGCATGTTATCAGGTGATCTTCACGTCCACCAGCCACCCAGCTATCCACCTGTTTAATTATCGAATCACTAACTATAACAGCTGTCCTAACCCTTCCCTCGTGGTACATGGCCCTGGAGAAACATCCTCGGTGGCAGAGGGTTTTGCATCACTTGGAGTTGAGGTTCTAGCTACAGGATCACTTCCTGCCACACCAGGGTAATGACCTCTCTCCTCCATGGCAACAGGGATGCTGCCAGACTGGAGGTAGGACTTCAGGACTATATCCCTGTAGGTCTCGTCTATGTACCTTTCTGTCTTCCTTATGTCTTCCAAATCTGCTACTCTAGCCTCCAGAGATCGGACTCGTTCCCTGAGAGCAAAGAGCTCCTTGCACCTTGTGCACACGTAAGACCCCTCACCAACTGGGAGAAAATCATACATGCAAACTCAATGCAAAAGACTGGAAAGACCTCATCTCGCTGCTGGACTGCTGTCTGCATCTTCGTTTTAAGGTTTTGTTTAGATATTTGAGTTCTTTACTTACTAAAGGTTGCTGGGGATACTTGTACTAATAAAACTATACCTAATACGTTTAATGTACTTTGTTCACCTGAAGTTTAATTAATCTCAGGTCCTTAATGTATGCTGATGAGAATAAACAGCTGCACCTGAGAGTGAATATGGCACCTACTTTTGTTTAAGAGGTTTAAGCAGTTATAAAGCTACGATTATCCTAGGGGTGGGTGAGTGTCGTGGAGGGAGGGAAAGAAGACTTATTAAAAGCTGGCTGCTACACAGTACCCTGTCCTGTGCTTCTAAGGTAATCTTTGACCAATCTCCAGTGGGAGTCCCACAGCTCTTGCTTGGATAGAGGGAGTCTTGGGTTCTCAGTTTAACCACAAAGCTCTTGTTTGTGTGTTAAATTTAAACTGAAAGCGCTTTGCTGCTACTAGGCCCTGACTTAGTATTAAATTTAAACTGGAACCTTCTGCAGGGTTCTAAATTTAACCAAAAAGTTCTCTACTGTATTTTAAATATAAACTGAAAAATCTTTGCTGCTACCAGGCCCTGACTGATTTAACAAATACACTGTGTGATCTCCAGGAACAAGCAGGAATGAGTCTTCACATATGGGTACGTCGGTACCGATGGAGCCTGCGCGGGAACGCTCCCCAGCATCCAAAAGGAAAGCTTTTGGGAGCATCCCACAGCGCCTGCGCGCTGCCTTCCCGCCTTTCCCAACCGTCTCTCTCCAGTTCTTTTTTTCCACGGAGCCAGCAGGTCATGTTTCCTGTCACCGCTGAAGAATTTATTTTCTTATTATTATTTTCTTTAGTCGCGTGTCTGCCTTCTCGAGGACCGGTACCGCCGGTCTTTTTTCTTTCTTAAAAAAAACAAAAAAACCCCCCTTTCTTTCTGCTTCAGTACATTTTCTTCTGTGGCCCTAGGCCTACAGTCTTTTTCCTCATGGAAAAGCCCGCCTCCGGATTTAAAAAGTGCACGAAGTGCAGTGACACTATTTCTGTCACAGACACCCATGACTGGTGTCTAAAATGTTTAGGTCCTGATCATTCCATCACGGATTGTGAGTCCTGCTCCATGATGTCTAAAAGAGGGTTACAGAATCGGGCAGCCAAGCTCAGTACCCTGTTTCCCTCCGATGCAGCTTCGGTGGCATCGACGTCTTCCAGGGCTTCTTCTTCATCCATGGATCTCAGGTAACAAAACTTAAATCCGGTCGGTCCTCAAAGGGTACATCTCCCTCTAAGTATCGAGATGTTCCCTAGCTTACTATTGAGGAATCCACACCGGCAAAATTACCCCGGCGGGAGGCTCCGGCTTCCAAAGCATTATCTATGGGATCACAGGTTGACATCGATGGCACGGCCTCGACCGATCACCTGTTACAATGTTCTGGGGTACCGGCGGTTCCCGGTACCGACATCCAGACATTGGTGGCGTCGATGGATCAGAATATTCTGACCATGCAGCATGCCATTACGGCCTTCATACAAGCTGCGACGCCCACGGTACAACAACAAACTCCGTTGTCGATACCGATTCCGGTTCCGGATCCAGCTCCGGTTCCGATACCAGTACCGCTTGCATCGGCATCAGCATCGAAAGCAGCGATACGGTATCAAGTGATGCCTGTTAGTACCGATTCTGTACCAATGACTCCCGATGTCGATACCCCTCGGTACTCATATTGGGCTCTATGATAGCATCCAGACAGTCGATACTTCGATTCCTCTGAAGAATCTGATGCATCAGAGGTTTCCATCGAAGCATCGGAGATCCGTCCTCAGGAACCCTCTTCTCCAAAAAGGAGAATGTCTCCTCCTGAGGACTTGTCTTTCCAGGACTTCATCAGGGAGGTGGCCAGAAAGCCTGTCCATTGCTGTAGCCTCTGAAACTAAGGCCAGAGCCAAAAAATTGGATATTCTTCAATATCCTAAGGCTCCTAAAGAGGCAGCCGTTCTACCAATACATGATTCTTTATGATCACATGTTAGGTATATGGGAAACTCCTCTTACCACCTCTCCTTTTTCTCGTAGGTTGGAAACCATGTATCGTGTTCCTCCTTGTCCTGGTTTTCATAAGACTCGGCTTCCTCACCATTCTATTGTGGTAGAGTCTGCTATGAAAAAAGTCAAGAGTACAAAAAGACACTCCTCTGCTCCTCCAGGAAGAGAATGCAGAACCTTAGATGCTTTTGGCAGGAAAATCTTCCAGGCCAGTATGCTTGTAGCCAGAATCAACTCCTATAGTCTCTATATGGGGATGTTTCTAAAAGAGGTTACAGACCATCTACACACCTTATCTCCTTTTATGTCAGAAGATAAGAGAGAATAATATATTACCTGGCTTAAACATGCACAGGATGTATCCAAGTTTTCCAATCGTGCAGTCTTTGACTCCTTTGAGGGTGCCAGTAGAGCTTCGGCTATTGCCATAGGCGCACGCAGAGTAGCTTGGTTACAAGCCTCTGATTTGGAATCCTGGGTACAGGATGGTCTGGGTAACCTTCCCTGTACAGGGGAAAACCTGTTTAGCAAAGATTGGCAAGCAAAAGCCACCCAGATGGATGCTGAAAATTCTGCTTTAGATAGACTTTCAAAGTCTACTACTTACTCCTTTCAAGAAGAGGTTATTCAAGAAAGGATCTTTCCCAAAAAAGGGAAATTTTCTTCTGGTTATGCTCAAACCTCTTCTCAGGGTCGTTTTGCTACAAAGAGACAGCAACAACCAAAACAGGCCAAGCCTCAGGCTGCGAGGACTGCTACGGCCCAACAGCCTCAGCCTCCTCAGGGCCTTTGACTTTCCACTAGAGAACTTAGCATTTTTGGCTCTAAAACATCCAGAGCCTCTCATCATCCCAGGAAGGTTAGCTCACTTTGCTCCCAGATGGGAACAAATCACAGCAGAGCAATGGACCCTCTCCATTATAAGGGAGGGATACAAGCTACATTTCTTAAACCTTCCTCCTCACACCATGGTGAAACAGTTCAACTCTCCAACATCTCTTCTCGACCTTCTAGGTCAAGAGATTGCTACCCTTCTTGCCCAAGGGGCAATAGAAGAAGTACCCCTACTTCAACAGGGCTCAGGGTTCTACTCCCCCTATTTTCTCATCCCAAAGAAAACAGGGGGCTACAGACCCTTCCTAGATCTCAGAGAGTTGAACAAGTTTCTATGCAAGGAGAAATTCAAGATGATTTCTCTTGGTACTCTCCTTCCATACCTCCAGAGTCAGGACTGGCTTTGTCCTCTAGACCTCAAGGATGCGTACACCCATGTCCTCATCCATCCAACACACAGAAGGTTCCTTCGATTCCTTTACCAAGGAAAGCACTACCAATACAGAGTGCTTCCTTTCAGTCTGGCCTCTGCTCCAAGAGTGTTCACGAAATGCATGGCAGTAGTAGCTGCATTTCTATGCACTCTAGGGATATTCGTATTCCCATATCTGGACGACTGGCTCATCCGAGCTCCATCCCAATCAGAGGCCCAGACTTCCCTGGCCTGCACAAGGCGTGTTCTTCAGTATCTGGGACTGGTAATCAACATTCCAAAATCCCATCTCACCCCTACTCAGTCTCTAGAGTTCATAGGGGCCTTACTAGATACCACAACTGCAAGGGCCTATCTTCCCCAGGCCCGTTGCCTATGCCTGGTGCAGTTAGCCTCCCAGATTCAGTTAACATCCCATTTAACTGACAGGTGCTTGCAATTATCTTCCAAGCCTGCAACTACGTCAGCAGAGCTTGGGTGTGGCAACCTAGGTTTGGTTTCTCTCTGCTTGCTTTCTTTAGGCCAACGCTGAAACCTGTGCACTGCAGGGATGTCACTTTTCTTAAAAGCAAAATCATCAGTTTCTCCTATTTCCATAGGCTCGCTACAAGCTTCGTTATCACAGCCCTAATCCTAATATTGAACTACACTATAGAGTGATTACTGGATGCAAAATGATCTCCCACTTTAACATCAGAAACGCTTTCACCATTGGTAAGCACCAAGTCCAGTATGGCCCCTTCACTTGTGGGTTCTGTTACCAGTTGCCTGAATAGTTCTCCCTGTAGAGAATCCATTATCTCCTTACTTCTGGATGCTACTGCAGCAGGAATGTGCCAGTCAACATCAGGCATGTTGGAATCCACTATCAGTAGCACTTCCTCTTTCCTATTAATGCTGCATATGTCTTCAATTAACTCTCCGTCCACCTCTTCCTCCTGTGAGAGTAGTCTGTATATCACGCCAATGCAAATAGATTTCTCTTTCCCTCTTTCTAGTTTAACCCACAGTGCCTTCTCTCTCCCTTTTAAGCTCTGTTGTTCCAAAGTTTTAATATTATTTTTTACATATAGTGCTACTCCTCCCTTTCTTTCTACCCTGTCCTTTCTTAATAAATTATAGCCTGGTATAGTTACAGCCCAGTCATGGTTTTCTGTGAAGCATGTTTCTGTAACTACCACTAAATCCAAGTCAGCCTCTCCCATTAAAGCTTCAATATCTGGGATCTTATTTCCCATGCTATGTACATTATACACCCCACTATCCAGATGTTCCCCCTATTACCCATTTCCATAAAGGTATTTTATGTTTCACTTACCTGGGGGCTTTCATTTAACCTCAGAAGTCACATAATTAGTTGATTAGGGTTCACCTGTGTGCAATCTGTCTCACATGATCTGTCACATGATTCCTGTATAAGTATACCTATTTTGAAAGGCCCATGACTCTGCAACACCACTAAGTATTGGAGAAACAGATCTATAGAGGAAAAAAGGGTACTATTGTAGTTGATTATGAAATGGCAGTCTATATAGGCCATGTTGTCTTCTGCCATTGTGTTTCTATATTTCCTTCAATATTCTATTATCCCATCCATTCTCATCACTTTGCCTACTTCTAGATTAGCTAGTTCTTTACAAACAGTCTTCTGAAAATCATTCAAGATCCCCTTCACTTTGTTTCCTATTTGTGGGGGTTTTGAGGTCCTGTTCCTGGCCCTACATCTGTGAACACAGAACAGACATATTTGTTAAGCAATTCCATGTTATCCTCATCAGCTTCAACATATTCCTTCTCTTCAACCTTGACTTTAAGAATACCACTTTGCACTTCCTCCTCTCGCTAACCTAGCTGAAAAATGTCTTGTCTCCCCCCTTTTATTGTCTTGACTAGTTCTTAATTTTTTATCTTTGTTTACATGACTACTTTGCTAGCTTCTCTAAGTTTTTTTCCAGATATTTGTTTGTCTTCCTTTCTCTGTGATCAGTTGTATTTTATAAAGACTACTCTCTTTGGACTCTGTGGCTCCAATCTTGATATTGTGGCCTTTGGGTCTGGCATAGGGCCCATCTCCTGGACCTCACTGCGGCATTGGTCACTTTCTAGAGTGAACAGCTTTGGCTTTCTCTCCCATCTAGGGAGGGGAAGAAGTAGCCTAGTGGTTGGGGCACATTAGCTCAGGCCAGAAGGTCAGGGGTTCAAATCCCACTAGAGGACAGCAACCTTGGGCCAGAAGGATTGGGGTTTCTAGTCCTACAGGTGCTCCTTGTGGTCTTGGGCAAGCCATTGCTCATGTTCCCTGTAAGTATTAGTGTTTGTGTCTCATATCCTCTCATGTTAAAATGTATCCCCCAATTGTGTTGTGACCACTTTGATTAGACAAAACTGTCTAAATAAAAAAAATCTGAACTGTTTTGCCACCTCTGTGTGTTTGGACCTAATTTTGAAAGCTAGACTTGTTTCTGTATATTTTTATCAAGGTGATATGGGTGGTAGCAGCGCTTCTTTGAATGCAGAGGGTCGATGGGGATGGGAACAGCTGAGGGATGTAGGGCAAAACTAAAAGGGGATATTTTAAGTGCAACCAACCTTTTTGTTAAAAAGGTAAATAAAAGGAAAAGGAGACTGCTATGGTTTCTGAAAGAAGAAGCTGAAAAGGTAAAGAAAAAGAAGTCCTTCATGAAATAAGAGATCAGAGAGATGAAGACAGGCACCTATATTTGGAAAAACGTAGAGAAGCTAGCAAAGTAGTCAGGAAAGCAAAGATTCAAAAAGAGGAGGAAATAGCCAATGCAATAAAATGGGGGGAAAAGACATTTTTCATATATGTTAGAAGAGGAAGGACAAAAGTGGTATTGTCAGACCCAAGGGTGAAGGAGAGGAATATGTAGAAAGTGATGAGGATAAAGCAGAATTGCTTAACAGATATTTCTGTTCTGTGTTCACAGATGAAGAACCAGGAGCAGGACCTTAGAAAACACAAACAGAAGCGAGGGGCATCTTTAACAATTTTCAGAAGATTGTGCTCGTGAGGAACTAGCTAAGCTTAAAGTAGACAAGGCTATGGAACCAGATGGGAGACACGAGAATACTGAGGGAAATTAGGGACATTCTAGCAGCTCCACTGACTGACCTCCTCATTGGTGTCCGGAGTGGTGCTAGAGGACTGGAGAGAGGCACATGTAGTCCTTTATACAAAAGCGGAAGTAAGGATGTGGTTGAAAACTACAGGCAGGTTAGTTTAACCTTGGTGGTGAGTAAATTAATGGAAGCGCTGCTGAAAGAGAAAATAGTGAGGTTCCTTATCGTTCCTCCAGTTTAGTCCTCCACCTCTGGGTAGTGTACCTCCTCCTGCAGCTTGGAGACTGGGCATGTCAAAACTCATGACATCACTGGCACCACCCACCTGCTGGCATCACCCATCATCCCCAGTGTGTCCAGTCTCCATGCAGCAGGAGGATGTAGTGAGCCTAGGTGCTGGGCTCACTTGAGGAACAATTAAGGAGCAGTTAGATTTCAAGGAATTTCATTGTCTTTAAATTATTTTAAATTCCTTAGCGTCCCTCTAGTCCAGTCCCGGAAAGATAGAGTTGTCAACCTCCACCAGCAGCTTTGGAGACTGAAAGATGTCATCGTCGTGATGTCACTGGTACAAATAGGCTCGCTGCGCCCCCTTTCACCAGTACTTTCAGTCTCCAAGCAGCTTGGAGGTTCTGAGCCCAGGACTGGGCTCAGAGGGACAAATAAGCAGAGCTTAATTTTTTTCTTTAGTTCATCCTTTGTTTTACATTTAGATTTTCTTGCTCTTTAGGTGCCTGCTGCTGCTACAGAGATCTGTTCTGCTGAGGCTGTTTCTCTTTTCTCTGCTCCCTAACCACCCCCCCCTCCCCTCCTCTCCTCACTGCCCCAGCATTGAAACGAGCATTGCAGTAGCACAGGAGTGTGCCTGCCTTTGCCTCCCGGCTCCCGAACCCACTTGGAAGGGTGAGGAGCAGGTAGAAGGCTATAGAGACTTACAGCAGCAGGCAGTGGTTATTACCACAGGATTTAAAGTCTCTCCAGGAGCTGATGCCGCTTTGAGGGCTGTGCTCCTGAAGGGTCCAGCGCTGCCCTTCTTCTCTCTCTCCCGAGGTCTGGTGAGTACTCTGGACTTTGGGGTTTACCTGGGGGAGGTATTTGGGGGTTAGGTGAGGTGTTTTGGCAGCTCCTTAGGAGTCAGGGAGGCCTAGCCGCGTGATTTTTCGTGCCGAAAACGTTGCGGCGGCCATTTTGAATTTTGAATTTTCAATTTTCAAAGTTAATTTTTTTGGGTTTAGAAGCTTCGTTTTG
Organism: Ichthyophis bannanicus; assembly: GCA_033557465.1. Classification (NCBI taxonomy): domain Eukaryota; kingdom Metazoa; phylum Chordata; class Amphibia; order Gymnophiona; family Ichthyophiidae; genus Ichthyophis; species Ichthyophis bannanicus. The sequence goes on along the minus strand of CM066047.1, from coordinate 156,703,192 downwards.
AAAAACGGTGGTTAGGGGGCAGCTAGTTACATCTTGCTTGTTTGATCACTGCCAAAAAGTAAAAAAACAACAAAAAAAAACGCGTTTAAATTGGAGCTTCTCTTGTAGCTGTGCAAGGCTCTTTTACTGGCATTGAAGCGCTGTTACTTACCATGCCTGCCAAACCACGCTGCCTAGTCTGTGGGGTGCGGCGTGGGGAGCTTCTGGATACTGGCGTTTGCAAAGCATGCTCTTTAGAGGCCATGGGCATGGAGGAGTCCTTGGGGGAAGGTTCTCAGGACCACGCGACGGCTTCTCAGGATGGCAGGGGTTCTGACCCTCCTTCCTTGCCTGCTTCGGAACCGGTAGCGGGTCCATCCTCCGCTTCCAGTGTTCCCTTGGTGCCAGAAGGGTCCCAGGGCTCTGGGATTCCAGGTCTCCCTTCCGAATTCCTCTCCTTGTTGCAGAAGGCGTTTGCCTTGCTGCAGACGGACAGGGGGGTTCAGTCTCCCGGTCCTTCTAGCAGAAAACGGAGTCGGGCTGCCAGTCCTCCGGAAGGGGAGCTGGCGCTACCCAAAAGGCGACGGGACGATTTGGACCCGCAGTCGCCTGCCCATCTAGAGGAGGACCTGGGGATGCCGGACCTTGATGAGGAGGTCTCGGACAAAGACTTGGAAGATGGTGAGTTGTTAGAGGAGGAGCAACAGAGCAGGGTGGTCCGTGTTTTTCGGCGAGAGGAGCTTCCTGCTTTGATTTCCGAGACCCTAAAAGTTTTAAATATGCCCGTGGGGTCCGCTCCCTCAGAAGAGGCGTTGGAGGATCCGCTGTTGCAAGCTGTGCGCACCTCGCGGCGGGTGTTCCCTATCCATAGAGTCTTTCGGAATATGATTCAGGAGGAATGGGACGCGCCGGAGTTGGCGTTGCGGGGGACCAGGGCTTTGGACCGCTTGTACCCGCTCTCGGAACAGGATAAGTTGATTTTTCGGTCTCCAAAGGTTGATGCCGCGGTGGCGGCTGTCACTAAGAAGACCACCATTCCGGTGGAAGGAGCGGCAGCATTGAAGGATGGCCAGGATAGGAGGTTGGATACCTTGCTGAAGCAGGTGTTCGACATGAGTGCCCTTTCCCTGCAGGCCTCCATAGCGGGGGCGTGGGTGGCGAGAGGCTGTTTACGCTGGTCTCAACGTCTTCAGGGCTCCCTCTCAGACGACCAGAGGGCGGATACGTCTCGGCTGGAGTCTGGCACGGCGTACCTGTCCGATGTTCATTATGATCTAATTCATGGCCTAGCTAAATGTATGGCTTCGGTAGTCGCAGCTCGCCGTTCTTTGTGGCTCCGAAACTGGTCGGCGGATAGTTCGTCCAAAGCTCGACTCAGTAAGCTTCCCTTCCGGGGCAAGCTCCTCTTTGGAGAGGATCTTGAGAAGTTGGTTAAGGACCTCGGGGAGTCCAAAGGGGGGCGTCTCCCTGAGGATAGACCGAAACAGACTCGAGGAGGATCGGCATCTAGAGGCCTCTCGAGGGATTTTCGCAAGTTTCGCACATCTCGCTTTCAACAGTCGCAGCGGAGCAGGTTTCCAACGCGGAGTCAGTCCTTTCGAGGGTTTAGGGGGGCAGGCAGGGGTTTTGGTCCCTATCAGTCTTCCGGTGCGAACAAGAAATCACAATGAGATGAGGCGGGCCCAGGTAGTGGAGGTGCCCGTGGGAGGCAGGTTGCGGGAGTTCTACCCTGCCTGGGTCCAGATTACATCAGACCGGTGGGTCTTAGAAGTCATTCGGGAAGGCTCTGCCCTAGAGTTCCAGCGTCCAGTGCGAGATTCCTTTGTTCTTTCCCCCTTTCCTTTGTTCTTTCCCGGTCGCGGACACCTTGGACTGTCTCCAACGACTCGGGGCAGTCATACCCGTTCCGATCGACCAGTGCGGCGCAGGACGATACTCCATTTATTTCGTGGTCCCCAAAAAGGGAGATACGTTTCGGCCAATTCTCGATCTCAAGAGGGTGAATCGTTGTCTCCGAGTGTCCCACTTCCGCATGGAGACCTTGCGCTACGTCATTGCGGCCGTTCGCGCGGGCGAATTTCTTACGTCCTTGGATCTGACGGAGGCTTATCTTCACATTCCCGTGCGGAGGGAGCATCGACATTTTCTGCGATTTGCTGTACCGATGGGACACTTTCAGTTCCGGGCGTTGCCTTTTGGTCTGGCGACGGCTCCTCGGACATTTACAAAGATTATGGTAGTTGTAGCGGCCGTGCTGCGCAGAGAAGGGATCCTGGTGCACCCGTACCTGGACGACTGGTTGATTCGGGCACAGTCCAGGGAGGAGAGCGTGGTGGCCACCACTCGAGTGGTGGAGTTCTTGGAGAGCCTCGGTTGGGTAGTGAACGAGGCGAAGAGTCAGCTGTCCCCCTCGCAGAGCCTGGAGTACCTGGGGGCGCGCTTCGAGACTCGACAAGGACGGGTCTTTCTTCCCAGCTCAAGGGCGCAAGCCTTGCGCGACCTGGTGCGTCGGTTTCTGGGGCTTCGGGCGCCGACGGCTTGGCAGTACCTGCAGTTACTGGGGACCATGGCGGCTACCATAGACTTAGTGTTGTGGGCCAGAGCTCACATGCGGCCTCTGCAGAGTGCTCTCCTAAGGCGCTGGTCTCATCAGCGGGATGCGTTGTCGCAGTGTCTGCCCTGTCCGGCGGCGGTGAAGGACAGCCTTCTTTGGCGGTTGCATCCCGAGAGCCTGACGCAGGGCGTCCCCCTGGAGCCTCCGTGTTGGCAGTTGCTCACGACGGATGCGAGTCTCGCGGGATGGGGGGCTCATCTCGAAGGCTCGTTTGCGCAAGGAACGTGGTCAAAGGAGGAACGGCTATGGTCCATAAACCGGCTGGAAATGCGCGCAGTGTTTCAGGCTCTGCTGGCTTTTCAGCAAAAACTGCGGCAAGCGGCGGTTCGCGTGCTGTCGGACAACGCGACCACGGTGGCGTATATAAATCGGCAAGGCGGCACGGGCAGTGCGGCCCTAGAGGAGGAGGCGAGTGTGCTGCTGGCTTGGGCGGAACGGAATTTGCTGGCCCTGTCGGCTCAGCACGTCGCCGGAGTCGCCAACGTCGAGGCGGATTATCTGAGTCGGTGCCGCGTGGATCCGGGGGAGTGGGCTCTGCACCCGGACGTTTTCGCGATGATTGTGCGTCGTTGGGGGCTTCCAGTGATGGATCTCATGGCAACCTTGCGGTCGACAACGGTGGAGAGATTCTTCAGCAGGCGGAAAGAGTGGATGACGGAGGGCCTGGATGCCTTGGCGCAGCAGTGGCCGGTGGAGGGTCTGCTGTATGTCTTCCCTCCCTGGGCGCTAATTGGCAAGGTGGTTCAGCGCATCGAGCGGCACAAGGGCCAGGTGGTCCTGATAGCGCCCGATTAGCCAAGGAGACCGTGGTATGCAGACTTGGTTCGTCTGCTGGTCGACGTTCCGTGGAGGTTACCTCTTCGGGAGGACCTGTTGCTTCAGGGTCCCTTGCGCATGCCTCAGGTGGGTCGGTTCTCGCTTACGGCTTGGCTCTTGAGCGGGCGCGGTTGACGGCCCGCGGATACTCGGCGGCGGTTATAGACACTCTCCTGCGGTCGCGTCGGAGGTCGACTTCCCTGGCTTATATCCGAGTTTGGCGTGTCTTTGAGAGCTGGTGTTCCGATCTCTCTCTCAACCCCTTACGAGCTTCGGTGTCCAATGTTCTTTCCTTTTTGCAGGCTGGATTGGATAAGGGCCTTTCGGCCAGCTCCTTGCGGGTGCAGTTGGCGGCTCTCTCCTGTTTTCGTGGAAAGATTCAAGGTCCGGTGATCGCAGCGCATGGCGATATTCGTCGGTTCTTGCGAGCGGTGTTGTTGCTCAGACCGCCAAGGCGGACTGTTCTTCCTCCGTGGGATCTTAATTTGGTCCTGAACGTCTTGGTTGGGGAACCCTTCGAGCCATTAGGACGGGCTTCACTCAAGGATTTGACGCTCAAGATGGTGTTTTTCGTGGCGATTTGTTCGGCCAGGAGGATTTCCAAGCTGCAGGCGCTCTCTTGCCGGGAGCCTTTTTTGACTTTCTCTGCGGACAAGGTGGTCTTGCGTACAGTACCCGCCTTTTTGCCAAAGGTGGTGTCCGCTTTTCATGTGGTGTCGCTCCCGGTGTTTTCCGCGGAGCAGGGAGCTCACGCAGGTGGACGTTTGCATCGGTTGGATGTGCGGAGAGTGCTCAAGAAGTATCTTGGTCGTACGGCGTCGTTTCGGAAGTCAGACAGGCTTTTTGTCGCATTCGGAGGCCCACGGAAGGGCGAGGCGGCGGCAAAGTCTTCCATTTCTCGGTGGCTGAAGGAGGCGATTGCTTCGGCCTACATTTTGAGAGGCAGAGCGGTGCCGGTAGGGTTGCGTGCGCATTCCACGAGAGCGCAGGCAGCCTCTTGGGCGGAAGTTAGCCTAGTGCCGGCGGCGGATATTTGTAGGGCGGCGACCTGGTCCTCGTTACATTCTTTTACTCGGCATTATCGCTTGGATGTGCAGGCGCGCAGGGATAGTTGTTTTGGATCAGCCGTTCTTCAGGCTGGGATCTCAGGCCCCTCCCGTTGAGATTTACTGCTTTGTTACATCCTCTATCTTTCCGGGACTGGACTAGAGGGACGCTAAGGAAGAGTAAATTAGACTTACCTGCTAATTGTTGTTCCTTAAGGAACTCTAGTCCAGTCCCGGATCCCGCCCGTTCAGTGGGTGTTAGCCAGCCTGTAGTGTCCACTAGCGGGGGAGAGTGAGATTGACAGCTGGTGAACCCGTGCAGTTTTCAAAAAAAAAAAAAAAAAGAGAAGAAAACAACCAAACGGAACACTTCGTCCCGTGCATATATTTCCGTACCCACTACACCTTTCAGGGCGCTCTGGGGGTAGCACAGATGGGAAGCGCTCTCAGAGGGGATCTCTGTGGTGTTGGCGGCAGGCGGCTGGGGCGCAGAGGAACCGGGCTTCTACCTTTCCGTTCCACGTCCGTTATAGGGCGCGCCCTGGCTCTATCCTTTTCTTAGAGATATATCTCTATCTGTACATAGTTGTTTTGTTTTGTATAGGTTTTTGAAATAACTACTTATTTGTTGCTCTGCTGAGTCTGCTTTGTCAATAGGTGCTGGTGAAAGGGGGCGGAGCGAGCCTATTTGTACCAGTGACATCACGACGATGACATCTTTCAGTCTCCAAAGCTGCTGGTGGAGGTTGACAACTCTATCTTTCCGGGACTGGACTAGAGTTCCTTAAGGAACAACAATTAGCAGGTAAGTCTAATTTACTCTTACTTTTAAATGACTTCTAAATGACTAATTTTATTTGGAGATTGCGGTTAAATTACCTTGTAGTTGCTTTTCAATTTCTATTAAATTTGCAAGGTTACTTTAACATCCTTTTATATTTATTTTGGGGGTCCTGTCCCTTTAAGAAGGGTTCTCTATCTCTCTCCTTTTTCATTTCTCCACGGAGGCAGTTCTCAACCGGGATCTCTCCCCCCAGAATGTACAGGGGAGAGCCCCGGGTGTCCCATCGGCATATGAGGTGTCAGTTGGCCGCAGGCGTTGCTTGAGTTACAATGCGCTGTCGGTAACGATGAAGCACATAGAGCCGTGGCGGCAGCTCGGGACAAAGACACGTGGCTGCCTGCAAGGGAGCTAGTTCGAGCTTCAAGGTAAGTGGAGCGCTGCGATAAACGGGGGCCGCATCTCTGCTGCCTTTAACGCTGCAAGGGCTGGGGGAGAGGTAGTGGCCATTTGCAGAGGGCTTTCTTCACGCCTGAATTTTGGCGCCAAATAACACTGGAGCATAGCAGCGCCATTTTGTGTGACCGCGTGGCTGGGGTTTTTGGTGGCCCGTAGATCTGCAGCTCGCGGCAAAGAGTTGAGCTGTTCTTTTAAGCTGTTCCCTTGTCTTTTCAACTGTTTTAGGCAAGAGGGGGTTTATTTTCCATTTATCTGTGTATTTTAATTTGGAGTTTGGGGAAAAAAAATATATATAAAGGGGTGGTTAGGTTAGTCAGCGACTAGGGATTCGAACGGATGTAGTCGAGACCACAGTGTGTGGTCTGTGGCGCACACAGGGTGACAGTGGCAGACACAGGCATCTGTCGGGCCTGCGTGTCGGTATCAAGCAATGTGGAAAAGCAGATGGAATCTAATATAATTTTGGATGCTCTGGAGCCGCCGGCTGTGGCTGGGGAGGAGGTGCTGGCAGTTGCGCAGCCAGGGCTGAGAACAGAGGGTCTTGGGGGACTATCTTATGCGCCGTCTATGATGTCCTTGGCGCAACCGATGGAGGATTTTTGTCCGGATTTCTTGTTGATTATGCATCAGGCGTTCTGTATGAGTCATCAAGGGAGGTTGCCTGAGTCTTTGCAAATGGCAAACTCTACGCCACAGCCTTGAACTGGAGATCCTAGTGGGGCGGTGCCGCCAGCCCCTAAAAGAGTTCGGTCTGTTGATCCTTCTCCCTCAGAAGTGGCCTGGCCTGAGTCGGATGAGATGGAGGAGGGACTTCAGGCTGGCGAGGACGGCTTGGAAGAAGGAGAGATACCGGAGCCGGAGGATGAGGCGAAAATCATTCGGGTGTTCCGGAAGGAGGAACTGACGGCTCTTATCATGAAATCACTTCAGACGTTAAGGCTCGCTACAGTGCAGCCAGCGGAAGACGAGGAGGTAGAAGATCCGGTCATTTAAGCGGTGAGACAGGCTCAGGTTCTGTTTCCCGTCCATCGCATTGTGGAGCGCATGATACAGGATGAGTGGGATCAGTCTGAGGCAGGTCTAAGGGGAGTCAGGACCATGAACAGGCTCTATCCATTGGCAGATATGGACAAGGAGAGGTTCCGATCTCCACGGATTGATGCGGCAGTCGCAGCAGTAACAAAGACGACCACCATCCCGGTGGAAGGTAGCGCAGCTTTAAAGGATGCGCAGGACAAGAAGGTGGATGGTTTCTTGAAACAATTGTTTGAAGCTGACACACTCTCTTTGCAGGCTTCCATCTGTGGAGCTTTGGTGGCGAGAGCTCGTCTCCGATGGTCATAACATTTGCGTCAGTCTCCGAACTTAGAGCAGGAGTGTATTAGGCAACTAGATTGCCTTGAATCTGGATCCACGTATATGGCAGATGTGCATTACGATCTGATCAGAACGCTGGCCAATAGTATGGCTTCCTTAGTGGCCGCCCGGAGATCCCTGTGCTTAAAAAAAAAACTGGGCGGCCGATGGGTCATCTAAGGCACGACTCAGTAAGCTGCCCTTTAAAGGGAAATTGTTGTTCGGCGAAGACCTCAATAAGTTGATCAAGGAGTTAGGTGAATCCAAGGGTGGAAGACTTCCAGAGGATAAGCCTAAACAAGGGAAGTCCCTTCTGTCTTTTCGGGGGCAGTTTAGGGATTTCAGGAGATTCCGTACGTCTTGGTTAGGTGGTTTTCAAAGGGGAAGATTTGCTTCTATAGCCTAGGGGTTTCGTGGGTTTCGAGGAGTCAGTAGAGGTTTTGCGACTCTTCCTCTGCGACATTTTGAAAACCACAATGAAAGGGGGCGGGCTCCGGTGGGAAGCCTACTGATCGGAGGGCGTCTTCAGGGGTTTCTTCCTGCAGTCGGGGATAGGGATAGGCTATCTTGAGAGCTGCTTGATTTTCGCAATTCAGAGTTCTTGGGATTTTGGTTGTACTCTTTTGAGTTAGCTTTTCTCACAGTAGAGGATTCACGCAAGTCTCAGCTGACATAACAGGCGATTGTGGGTCACCACTTCTTGCCTGAGTCTCCTCCGACCCTCGGGGGCAGAGCATAGATTTTGGACCAGACTCTGGTCTATTGTACATATGTACTCATTTAAGGAGCATCGCCTAATCTTCTGGTCGCCATGTTCCCTCTTGTTTGACCAAGCTCTTTCCCTCCCCTGGGAGATCAAGGAGTGGATGCAGTAGTGGTTGCACTTCAACTTTATTGACCGGAAGGCTGTGGAAAGCACCTTAGGCGATGCTTGCCAGCATGAATCCTAGCTGGAAGTATGGAAGTGTCAGATCCAGTTCAGTTGTCAAAGTACATTGTCCTCTCAGGGGGAGCTCCTGGGGAATCTCCTGCCTGAAGGCTGGGGTGATCAGGTTGATTTTGGGGAGGCTCATATACCTCCTTTAGTGAAAGCGGTGAGCTGTGTGTTCTGTGACGTGGCCCTGGCAGTATTCTTCTGTAGCAGAACTTTCAGGTCCGGTGTGTTTTTTATGATGCTGTACAGCTGGGCTTTTGGGCATAGGAGCATCTGCTTGCACGAGCTGCAGTGCATATTGCAAGCATTGGCATGCTGTATGATTTTTCTGAGAGACTCTTGCCGAAATTAAAAAGTCACGGGATAGAAGGCACTGTAGTTTTATTGATAATGAACTTGTTTAAGATAGAAAACATTGTAGGGCTAAATGGACAATGCTCTCAATGGAGAAAGGTGAGTAGTGGAGTACCCCAAGGATCTGTGGTGGGTCAGCTGTTTTTTAAATGTTCATAAGTGACCTGGAAATGGGAATAACAAGTAAGGTACCAAATTATTCAAAGTTCTTAAAACACAAGAGAATTGTAAAATATTTCAAGAGGACCTTGAAAAATTCAGACTAGGCATCCAAATGGCAGATGAAATTTAATGTGGACAAGTGCAAAACAACCCAAACAGTTAAACAATGCAAGGTTCCACATTAGGAATCACCATTCAGGAAAAGGATCTGGGCGTCATGGATAGTGCATTGAAAGCCTCTGCCCAGTGTGCAGTGGCGGCCAAGAAAGCCAATAGAATGCTAGGAATAATCAGGAAATGAATGGGGAATAAAACAAGATATTATAATGGCTCTGTATTGCTCCATGGTGCTACTGCGCCTTGAATATTGTGTGCAGTTCTGGTCACCATATCTTAAAAAGGATATACCAGAATTCGAAAAGGTACTGAGAAAAGCCAACAAAAACGATAAATGGATGGAAGGATATCCCTATGAGGAAAGGCTTAAAAGGTTAGGGTTCTTCAACTTGGAAAAGAGATGGCTGAGGGGAGATATGATAGAGGTCCATAAAATAATGAATGGAGTAGAATGGGTAAATGCAGATTGGTTGTTTACTCCTTCAAAAAGTAGAAAGACTATGGAACACACAATGAGACTACAATGTGGCACATTTAAAACTAATTGTAAAAAATATTTTTTCACTTGGTGCATAATCAAATTCTGAAATCCGTTACCGGAGGATGTTGTAAAAGTTGTTAGTTTAGCTGGGTTCTAAACAGGTTTGGACAAGTTCCGGAAGGAAAGTCCATAAACCATTATTAAAGAGGACTGGGGAAATCCATGCTTACTACTGGGGCAAGCTGCATGGAGTGTGTATACCCTTTGGGAACCCGATGTGAACGTGAGATGTGGAATTAGGACCATCCCATTCAGTAGGTGAGCTAGGCAGCTGCTTAGGTGGCCAGCCTGGGTGGGCGACGGCAGTGGCACACAATGGCGGCTGCACTGCCCTCCCCTGCTGTGTCTGATTCCATTTGGTGGGGAGCCATAGCTTCTCCAGGAACAAACAGGAAGTCAGACCTCACTTATGGGTGACGTCTGCACTGATGGAGCCTGCAAGGATCAATTCTCCAGCTTTCAAAGAAGGCCTTTGGGATTGCTGCCACATGTGTGGTCCCCTTCCCGCCCAAAGGTGCCATCTTGCTCAGTCTCCCTTTTCCCGTGGAGCCCTTCGGACAAACGCCCTCATCCCTCAGAAAACGTTTTTCGTGTTTTGGCCTTTTGGCTGTTTTTCTGGTAGCATCGGTCTTCTTCCTTCGCTCCTGCTTTGGCTGTGGGCTAGGGAATCCCTTTTTTTGTCTCTATTTAGTGTTTTTCTTTCGGGCCATTTTCACGCCCTTTTTTCCCCAACTGTTGGCCTCAAGGGTTTTCAAGCTCGCAGGGGCCCTTTTTGCCCCCATGGCCACCGGCTTTAAGAAATGTGACAGACGCTCCAAAAATATGTCTGACGGACACCCATGACTGCTGTCTACGGTATCTGGGGGCTGACTACAATCCGGAACTCTGCTCGCTTTATTTATTTATTTATTTATTTAATTAATACTCTTATATACCACGCTATTCGACATCAGTGCGATTTACATGGAACATCAGAGTTTTTATGGTGGGGTTACACCGTAAATTACAGATAACAGGGAGAATTAACTTGGATAACATGTTAACTATTTACACAAAAAGCATACCAGAAAGTGTATACACTATGTACATCATATTGTGGAATGGTTACTGGGTGGTGAAGGATCTGTGTTGAGTGCGGGGCACTTTGGCGTACCTACTTCCGGGTAGCACTTGAGGAAGAGGTGATGCTTCAGTGCCTTCCTGAATTTAGTTATCTCTGTGATTGCTTGTATGCTGGGTGGCAGGGCATTCCAGCTTCTAGGTGCACAAAGACTGAAAGCTCTGTTTGCGGTTGCCTGTGTACAATGGGTTATTGTTTTGGGGATTACCATAGTATTTATTGCTGTGTGTCATCTGGCCCTGGTGGGGGGAGTCATGAAAGTAAGGCTCGCAAGAGATGAGGGGGAGAGCCTGTTGATGGCCTTGAATGTTAGTAGCAAGATCTTGAAGGCGATCCTACCGTGAACTGGGAGCCAGTGGAGACTTTTGAGGATAGGTGTTATATGGTCACGTCTTGAGGCCCCATTTAGAACTCTGGCTGCAGAGTTCATGGCGAGTTGGAGTGAAGGTGGATTGAGGTAGCCCATGCAGTATCACGTTTGCATAGTCGAGATGTGGAATAGTTAGCGCCTGAAAGATCGTTCTGAAATCATCAGGTTGCAGCAGGGGGCGTAGATGTGTGAGTGTTTTGATTTTAAGATATGCTGATTTTACCATGTTGCCGATGTGAATCTTCATGTCCAGTTTTTGGTCTAGTGTTACGCCCAGGTAACGGATTGTGGACTTGGTTTGCAATTCTACATCTCCGACTTTTAGATTGGCTGGTGGGCAGAAGTTAGGGTTTCTGGTAATGAACAGCAGTTCAGTCTTCTTGTGTTGTATCCGGAGATTCTGATTTTGGAGCCAGTTTTCCACTGCATTGAAACAGTTCGTTAGTGATGAGAGATTGATCTGGTCGGTCTTGAAGGGTGAGCAGAGCAGGATGTCATCGGCATATATCATGCATTCAATGTTGAATGAACGTATGAGGTCGCAGATGGGCTGCATGTAGATGTGAAACATTAGGGCTGATAGGGATGATCCCTGCGGAACGCCTTGTTTCTGGTGGAGCAGTTCAGATGTTGAGGTCTCTGTTCGCACATGCTGCCATCTATCAGATAAGTATGATTTACACCATGTTAGAGCTAAATCACAGATGCCTTTCTCTTCTAGCCGTCTCAGGAGGGTCATGTGGCACACTGAATCGAAGGCTGCAGCAATATCCAAAAATATAAGAACCACACCGTGATGAATGTTGTCTATTGTGTTGAGAATGTTGTTGAAGAGGGAGGTGAGTAGTGTCTCCACACCATGGGCTTCTCTGAAGCCATGTTGGCAGTGGTCCAGAGTTGCAGCATCGTTGACGTGTTGTTGTATCTGGCATTGAACCTCTTTTTCTATTATCTTGGCCAGGAGTGGAATACTGGCAATTGGTCTATATGATTCCACTTTCTGAGGGTCTAGTTTGCTATTTTTCAGCAGGGGTCTGATGGATGTTTGTTTGAGATTTAGGGGGAAAAATCCTGAGCTGAATGATGTGTCGAAGAGTCTGGCTATGAAGGGGCTAAACTCAGTTTTTAGTTCCTTTATCCAAAAGGCGGGACAAGGATCGGTCTGTGCCGTAGAGGAGTTGATTGTGGAGATGGTGTCAGCAATTTGTTTAAGTGAAGGAGTGGAGAAAGTTGTTAATTTCCTTGTATTGCTTTGCACTTTGTTGGAGGTGGGTGCATCAAGCTTGCTGGTTTGGCATAGCTTTGATTGAAGGAAGTCAGCGTAGTCTTGTGCGTGGATCTCAGTTTTTTGCACCGGTCCTGGTTCTCTCATGAGGTTCTTGACTAGGTTGAATAAGTCGTGTGGTTTCCTTAGTGATCGTCGTAGTGTGTCTGTGTGTGCTTGTCTTATTTTCTCAGTTATTGCCTTACGGTGCATTGCTAGTTGGAGGTTATAGGCTTCCTGGACTTCTGTGGTTCGTGAACGCCTCCATCGCCTTTCGAGTTTTCTGAGTTTGAGGAGGGAATCCCGTAGTTCTTTTGAGTACCAAGGCGCAACAGCCCTTTTCCTTGGGGCTTTGTTGTGCACCGTGCGCAGTGCAATGGAGCTCAGGCTGTCGTTCCAGCTGGAGACTAGATTATCAAGGTTAGTTGTTGTCATGCTGAGGAGTGGCTGTGTGTGATTCATAATGGTTTCCCTGTTGAAAGGATGGAAGCTACGTGGGGTTATTCTTGTGGCGTTTGTCTTGTTTCCAGGAGGCTTCCTGGGGTGGTTTTCCATGGGAATTTGGAACGTGATTAGTTTATGGTCAGACCATGGAACTTCGGTGTAGGTTGGTGAGGTGTAGGGGACTGCGTTGCAGATGGTTAGAGGAGCGAAGATCAAATCCAGCGTGTTTCCTTTTGTGTGGGTTGGTTCGTTGATTAACTGCTGATAACCTAGGTCTGTCAGTGCATCAAGGAATGCTGTCGCTTTGAGAGACATGTAGGGATGGCAGATTGAAGTCTCCCAGTATCCAGTTTGGGGTGCGCAGGCTTGGAGTATTGCAGGCTAGCTCAATTATCGTGGCTAGGTCCTCATGGGAAGATGTTGGAACCCTGTACAGCAGATTGATGGAGCAGTGATTATTTGCTATGATTACTATGTCAAGGCTGGATGTGTTGGTACTGTTGGAGAGTTGGAAATTGAGGTCAGTTTTGGCGAGTATGAGTACTCCCCCGCCTCTTTTGTCGCCTCTATGACAACCGTGTATTGTAAAGTTGGGGGGTAGCAGGTGGTTGAGGAGGACGGTGTCGGTGTTTGTTAGCCAGGTTTCTGTGATCAGGAGCAGGTCCAGGTTGTGGCGGGCTACTAAGTCGGTGATTGGCCATTTGTTCCGGACAGAACGTGCATTTATAAGGGCCGCCTTTAAATCTTGTGGGGGTAGGTTATCCTTTCTTACATTTGTGCTTTGCTGAATTGCGATGTGCAGTAGGTGTTGGTATGTTGGTTGCGTGTCGAAAATGTCCGCTAAGGCCCTGCTCAGCTGCAAGCAGAAATCCAATGACATTTTCTGCAAGGCAGCCCCAGGATCCCTGTGGCACCTCACCCTACCGCTTGCGGGGTCCCCCATAGTGACCCCATGCCCCAGGTGTCACGCCGATGAGGGTTCGCCCGAGGTGGAACGGAAAAAGAAGACCTCAAAGTCGTCGTCGGGTGCTCTGGACAAGCGCGAGCGGTCTTGCGCTCACTCTTAGTCCCCCCAGGTGTTCCCGAGAGTCGGACAAGGAGCGGCCTCAAAAGGTACTTCGTACAGAAACGAAGATCTCTAGCGATGCTGCCTGGTGTCCTGAGTGTTTTCCCTGCGAGGACCCCCTCTCCTCCTCCATGCCAGACACAGTAACTCCGGTGTTGGTGTCGCAGGGACCCACTCCCGAGTGGGAGCCCCGTATACTGGCACTGGAGTGCAGCATTTCTGCCTTCCTCGCTGCCCAGCAGGCGCTTTTGCCCAGCACATCCGGCCAGTGCCCCGCAACAAAGGGTCACCTGACCGGGGTCCCAAAAATTACCTTAGAAACCCCTGAGAGCCGCGGGCCTCATGAGGGTCCTCGTCACTGGTCTCGCTCGCCGTTCCTTGGGGGAGGAGGTCTTCCAGAGCCAGTGCCTTCGACTCAAGTGGGCCTCGGCCAGGGGGCATGGGGATTAGCCTGACTACATAAGAACATAAGATATGCTATACTGGATCAGACCAAGGTCCATCAAGCCCAGAATCCTGTTTCTAACAGTGGCCAATCTAGGTGATAAGTACCCAGCAGTTTCCCCAAAAGACACAGGTTCCACAATGCTTGTATTGCGTCAAGCAGTGATATCCTGAGTCCCTTTTAATAATGGTTTATGGACCTTTCCTCCATGAACTTGTGTAAACCTTTTTTAAATCCAGCTACACTAACAGCTTTTACTACATCCTCCGGTAACAAATTCCAGAGTTTGATTACACATTACGTGAATAAATATCTCCAGGAACAAGCAGGAATAAGTCCTCACATATGGGTACGTCGGTACCGACGGAGCCTGAGCGGGAAAGCTCCTCAGCTTCCCAGAATGGAAGCTTTTGGGACCTCCCACTGCACATTAGCGCTGCCTTCCCGCCTTCCTGACCAGCTCTCCTCAGTTTCTCTTTTTCCGCGGAGCCAGCAGGTCGTGTTCCTGTCACCGCTGAAGAAATTCTTATTTTAGTTTGTTTCTTTAGACCGCGTACCTGCCTTCCCCATACCGAAACCGGTACCGCCGGTCTTTCTTTTCTTTTCTTAATTAAAAAAACAAAACAAAAAACTTTTCTTTTCTGTCAGCACAACTTGGTGATTTCTGTTAGGCCTCAGGCCTACACAAAATCTCCTCATGGAGAAACCAGCCCCTGGTTTTAAGAAATGTACCAAGTGTAGTGCTGTTATTTCTGTCACAGACACCCATGACTGGTGTCTTAAATGTTATAGACCTGACCACTCCATTCCGGACTGCCCATCCTGCTCCCAGATGTCTAAACGTGGGTTGCAGAACCGGGCCAACAAATTCCATGTGCTGTTTGCTTCAGATAATCCAGCATCACAGTCATCCAGGTCTTCCTCTCCGGATGGATCTCAGGTAACCAAACCTTCTTCGGGCAGGTCCTCAAAGAGCAAATCTCCTTCAAAGCATCGAGAGGCTCTCAATCTTGAATCTGAGGACCCTGCCCCAGCCAAACAACCCCGGCGGGAAGCTCTGACTTCCAAAGCACCATCTATGGGGTTACAGGTTGACATCGATGGCACGGCCTCGACTGATCACCTGTTAGACTGCTCTGGGATACCGGCCCATACCGGTATCGACATCCAGGCAGCAGTGGCGTCTATGGGCAATACTGTTGAGTCCATGCAGCAAGCCGTCCTGGCTTTCATTAAGGCTGCGATGCCCTCGGTACCGCGTTTAGCGGTACCGGGTCCGATTCCGGTACTGGCTTCCATACCGGAACCGAGGCCATTGTCTTCCAAACGCAAGTCGGTGCATGTCGGATCCGGGTTTTCACCCGATACCGATCCCATGCCCGGTACGCCCGATGTCGATACCGATCGGTATGCGTATCGAGCGTTGGAAGCGAATAGAGGATCCTCCGATTCCTCTGAGGATTTTGACTCCTCTGATGATTCAGATGAGCTTGTTCTTCCTGATGAGCCTTCTTCCCCAAAAAGGAGAATGTCTCCACCAGAGGATCTGTCCTTTCAGGACTTCATCATAGAAGTTGCTAAAGGACTTTCTATTACTACATCCTCTGAGAAAGAACCTAGATCAAAGAAATTGGATATTTTAGGATACCCTAAGGTTCCTAAAGAGGCAGTTACCCTGCCTATCCATGAAATCCTTCAAGAACACTTGATGGACTTATGGGAGGCTCCTCTAACATTGTCACCTCATTCTCATAGGTTGGACACCATGTACAGGGTCCCTCCTTCTCCTGGTTTCCAAAATCTCAGCTGCCTCACCATTCCATTGTGGTGAAGTCTGCGCTGAAAAGGATTAAGAGTACCAAAAGGCATGCTTCTACCCCTCCAGGGCGAGAATGTAAGACCCTAGACTCTTTTGGTAGGAAAATCTTTCAGGCTAGTATGCTTATAGCCAGAATTAATTCGTACAGTCTGTATATGGGCATGTTTCTAAGAGAACTTGCCCTAAAGGTAAAGCATTTTGCCCCCTTTATCCCTGAGGATAGAAAGGAGGAGTTCATTTCTTTAGTGAAACAGCTTCTAGATGTTTCTAAGTTCTCCAACAGAGCAGCTTTTGATTCCTTTGAGGGAGCCGGTAGAGCTTCAGGCATTGCCATTGCAGCCCGCCGTCTTGCTTGGCTCCAGGCCTCTGACCTAGAACCCTGGGTTCTAGATGGCTTGCGGAATCTGCCCTGTACAGGTGAGAACTTATTTGGTAAAGACTGGCAAATTAAAGCCACTCAAATGGACGCAGAAAATGCCACTTTAGATAGACTTTCTAAGTCTACCTCTACTCCTACCAAGAAAAAGTCTTTCAAGAGGCCTTACTACAAGAAGACCAGATTTTCCACAAATACTGGCCAACAATCTTCTCAGCCTCGCTTTGCTGCTAAGCGTCAGCAACCTAAACAGGCAAGGTCCAAGCCTGCGGCATCTGCTGCACCTCAGCAGACTCAACCCCCTCAGGGGTTTTGACTTGCCCCTAGAGAACTTAATCTTTCTGGCTCTAGAACAACCAGAGCCCCTCACCATTCCCGGAAGGTTAGCTCACTTTGCTCCCAGATGGGGGCAAATTACATCAGAGCAATGGACCCTCTCTATCATCAGAGAGGGTTACAAACTTCATTTTTCCAGCCTTCCTCCTCATACCATGGTGAGGCAGTTCAATTCTCCCCCATCTCTCCTGGCCCTTTTGGGTCAGGAAGTCTCTTCCCTTCTTGCCCAAGGGGCAATAGAAGAGGTTCCTCTTCTTCAACAAGGGACCGAGGGAGAGCTCTAGATGTGGTGTATTTAGATTTCAGTAAAGCCTTTGACACTGTTCCTCACAGGCGACTTATAAACAAACTGAGCACCCTAGGGATGGACCCTAAAGTTACTGCTTGGGTTAGAAATTGGTTGGGTGGGAGGCGACAAAGAGTACAAGTAAATGGAGCTCACTCTGAGGAGAAGGATGTTACCAGTGGTGTGCCCCAGGGATCTGTCCTTGGTCCGATTCTTTTTAACATCTTTGTTAGTGATATAGCGGAAGGGCTGTCGGGTAAGGTTTGCCTCTTTGCAGATGATACCAAAATCTGCAATAAAGTAGACACCCAGGAAGGTGTAGATAACATGAGGAGGGATCTAGCTAAGCTTGAAGAATGGTCTAGAATTTGGCAGCTGGGATTTAATGTTAAAAAATGTAAGGTCATGCATTTGGGCTGCAGCAATCCAAGGGAGCAATACAGCATAGGAGGTGAAGTACTTTTGTCCACTAAAGAAGAGCGGGACCTAGGCGTAGTTGTGTCCGATGATCTTAAAGTAGCTAAACAGGTAGAAAAGGCGACGGCAAAAGCTAGAAGGATGCTTGGGTGCATACGGAGAGGAATGGCTAGCAGAAAAAAGGAGGTGATAATGCCTCTGTATAAGTCTTTGGTGCGACCTCATTTGGAGTATGGTGTGCAATTCTGGAGACCGCACCTTCAAAAGGATGTGAACAGGATGGAGTCGGTACAGAGGGGTGCTACTAAGATGATTAGTGGTCTTCATTATAAAGCATATGAGGACAGACTTAAGGATCTTAATATGTACACCTTAGAGGAAAGGCGGGATAGAGGTGATATGATTGAGATGTTTAAATACCTCCGTGGCATAAATGTTCAGGGAGAGAGCCTCTTTCAATTGAAAGCAAGTTCTGCGACGAGGGGACATGGGATGAGGGTGAAGGGAGATAGATTCAGGAGTGATATACGGAAATATTTCTTTACGGAAAGAGTAGTGGATCCGTGGAATAGTCTCCCAGTGGAGGTGGTAGAGATGAGGACAGTAACTGAATTCAAAAAAGCATGGGACCAACACAGAGGATCTCTAAAGGTAAAAAGTGGACTGTTGTAGTTGTTATGGAAGGACAGACTAGATGGGCCTTGTGGTCTTTTTCTGTCATCATGTTTCTATGTTTCTAATACCAAAGAAGACAGAGGGTTTCAGACCAATTCTAGATCTGAGAGAATTGAACAAATTTCTTTACAAGGAGAAATTCAAAATGCTTTCTCTGGGCATTCTCCTTCCATACCTTCAGAGTCAGGATTGGCTTTGTTCTCTAGATCTCAAGGATGCGTACACACATATACTCATCCACCCATCCCACAGAAAATATCTTCGATTTCTGTTTCAGGGAAAATATTTCCAGTACAGAGTACTTCCTTTCGGTCTGGCCTCTGCTCCAAGAGTGTTCACCAAATGCATGGCAGTCGTAGCTGCATTTCTAAGAGGCCTGGGAATGTTTGTATTCCCATATCTGGACGACTGGCTCATCCGAGCTCCATCTCAGTCTCAGGCCCAGATTTCCCTGGACCGCACAAGGCGCATTCTGCAGTATCTGGGACTGGTAGTAAACCTTCCCAAGTCTCAACTCATCCCTACTCAGTCTCTCGAATTCATAGGGGCCCAGTTGGACACCACCACTGCAAGGGCCTACCTACCTCAGGTCAGGGCCCAACGTCTGCTGTGCTTGGCCTCCCAAGCTCAGTCCAGCAATCACTTGACAGCCAGGGAAATGCTGCGCCTTCTGGGCCACATGGCCTCCACGGTACACGTGGTGCCCTATGCACGTCTGCATATGAGAGCAGCTCAATGGACCTTGGCCACCCAGTGGGCTCAAGTGTTGGGAGCGCTCTCAGACCAAATACTCACCTCAAAACTTCTGTTTTGGTCCCTCCAATGGTGGATATCCACCAAGAATCTGTTGTTGGGGGCCCCCTTCCAACCTTTGTTGCCCCAAGCAACCCTCACAACAGATGCCTCCCAGACAGGGTGGGGAGGCCATCTCCAACACCTCTCCACTCAGGGCACTTGGTCTCCTCAGGAGACCACCCTTCATATCAACCTCCTGGAACTGCGAGCAGTATACTTTGCCCTCAAAGTCTTCTATACCCTCCTTGTCAGCCTGACTGTACTAGTTCAGACAGACAATCAGGTGGCCATGTTTATATAAACAAACAAGGAGGGACGGGCTCTCTGTCGCTTTGCAACGAAGCTCTCAGATTATGGGCCTTCGCCAGAGAGCATCAAATTCATCTTCTGGCAGTGTATCTTCCAGGAGTTCAAAACTCTCGTGCAGACAGACTCAGTCGAGTTCTGCTCCCACACGAATGGTCCCTACACATGGACCAGATACGCAGAATCTTTCAGGAATGGGGGACCCTGGACATAGACCTCTTTGCAAGTCCGTGGAATGCCAAACTTCCCCGGTTCTGTTCCAGAACTCCGTGTCAGGGAGCTCAGGCCACCGATGCCTTTCTCCTGCATTGGGGTCAGGAATTCCTATACGCCTTCCCACCCATTCCTTTGATTCCCAAAACTCTGTTCAAACTCCAGAGGGATCACGGGTCGATGATCCTCGTAGCTCCACGCTGGCCACGCCAAGTGTGGTTCCCTCTACTTCTGCATCTCTCCCAGGCACCCTCTCTGGACCTGGGAGCTGCTCCAGACCTTCTGTCTCAGGAGGAAGGGACTTTGTGGCACCCAAACCCCAAGTCCCTACACCTCAGAGCTTGGTTACTGAAGGCCTAAGCCTTCATGACTTCAATATTTCTCAACCTGTGAAAGATATCCTGCATGCCTCTAGGAAACCTTCCACGAGGCGTTCCTATGCTTTCAAATGGAAACGTTTTTCCATTTGGTGTGCTCAGCAGGGTCTTGACCCTCTAGCACTTCCTTTGAATTCTCTACTGGACTATCTCCTGCATCTTTCTAATGCAGGCCTTAAGACGAATTCAGTAAGAGTCCATTTGAGTGCTATTGCAGCATCCTTAAAACCTATAAATGGACAACCTGTCTCCTCTCATCCTCTTATTGCAAGATTCATGAGAGGCCTGACTCTAACCAAGCCTCCCATTCGACCTCCTCCGGTAGCATGGGACTTAAACCTGGTTCTGGGTCAGCTGATGAAGCCACCTTTTGAACCATTGGTCTCTACGTCCCTGAAATTTCTTTCCTGGAAGGTTCTTTTCCTTATTGCAGTCACTTCGGCTCGCCGCATCAGTGAACTACAGGCCTTAGTGGCTCATCCACCTTATACTAGGTTTCATCATGATAAGGTGGTCCTTAGGACGAATCCCCACTTTATGCCCAAAGTGGTCTCGCCTTTTACCTCAACAGGACTCAGCCACATCGAAAGTCTTCTCAACTTTTTGTGGCTTTTGATCCTTCTCATTTGGGACTTCCAGTCTCAAAACGTACACTTTCCAATTGGATTGCTCAGTGTATTTCCTTTGCTTACCAGAGTAAGAACATTTCTCTGGAGGGCCATGTCACAGCTCACAATGTGAGAGCCATGGCCACTTCTATGGCTCATCTTCACTCTGTATCCATAGATCAGATCTGTCGAGCAGCCACCTGGGCCTCGGTTCATACCTTCACAGCCCATTACTGTTTGGACAAGGACTCCTGCCGGGATGCCTTGTTTGGCCAGGCTGTCCTCAAACACCTGTTCCATACTTGAACAACTCCTGCCCACCTTCCCTGGATGGATGCCTGAGATCCCTACGAAGATGGCGAACCCCAGGTATCTTAGCTAGGGAGTCCCCATATGTGAGGACTTATTCCTGCTTGTTCCTGGAGATAGCACAGTTACTTACCTGTAACAGGTGATCTCTGGGAACAGCAGGAATTAGTCCTCACAACCCATCCACCTCCCCTATCAGTTGTATCTTCTATCTATCTTCCTTTCCTCTCTCTATTGTCTCAGCTATAAACTCGAACTGAGGAGAGCTGGTCAGGAAGGTGGGAAGGCAGCGCGCATGTGCAGTGGGAGGTCCCAAAAGCTTCCATTCTGGGAAGCTGGGGAGCTTTCCCGCTCAGGCTCCGTCGGTACCGACGTACCCATATGTGAGGACTAATTCCTGCTGTTCCCAGAGATCACCTGTTACAGGTAAGTAACTGTGCTTTCTCTTATTAGTCTTAAATAGGTTACACTGTAGCTTCATTGCATGTCCCCTAATCTTTCTATATACTGATAACGGAAACCATCGATCTACGTTTTACCCATTCCACTCCATTCATTAATTTTATATGTCTCTCTTATATCTCCCCTCAGCCATCTCTTTTCCAGGTTGAAGAGCCCTAACCTTTTTAGCCTCTCTTATAGGGGTATCCTTCCATCCCCTTTACCGTTTTGGTGGCTCTTCTCTGTACCTTTTCTAATAATGCTATATTGTTTATAAGATACAGTGACCAGAATTGCACACAATATTCATGGTGTGGTTGCACCATGGAATGATACTAAGGCATTATAATATCCTTTGTTTATTTTCCATTCCTTTCCTAGTATTCTATTTGCTCTCTTGGCCACTGCTGCACACTGGGCAGATCTCTCGGGCTGGGAATCGGACAGGGATACTTCCCTGATATCCACGCCCACAGGGATCTCCCCTCTGACCCGTCCCTGCCGCCTCGCTAAGGCGGTCGCCTCCCGAGGATACCTTTTTCCTGGCATTTGTGCGGGATATGGCTCCGGCCCTCCATCTGCCAGTGCAGACCGAGGACGAGCCAAGGGCAGAGGAACTTGACATTTTACAGTATGAGTCTCCACCCACGGGAGTCTCTTATGGTTCTGGTACTATCCTGGCCGCTTCTACGCATGTGGGAAGCTCCTGTCTCTGTCCCTATTGTCAGTAAAAGACTCAATGCCATGTATAGGGTCCATCATGGCCAAGGGTTTTGGAAGACCCAGCTTCCTCACACCTCCATGGTAGTAGAGTCCTCAATGTGGAAGCATAAGAGCCCAAAGTCGCACTCTTCGGTCCCGCCTGGTAGGGCGTCCCTTCCCCTCGACGCCCTTGGGTGCAAGGCTTACCAGGGATCCTTGCTGGCATGCCGCATCCAGGCATACCAACTATATATAAGAATGTTCCTTTGCGACTTCGCCAAAGAGCTAGGTGGGTTTTCCTCGGGCCTTGGTGGGGAACACCTTCTCAGGTTCCACTCTCCTGAGATTGGTCGCAGACTGCTCAAAATACCTTTCCCGTGCCACATATGATGGGTTCGCGTCTTCTGCCTATGTAGCAGGGCTGACATCGGAGCCCGATGTCAGGCGTGGCTCCAGTCATTGGTCCTGAAGCAGTGGGTCCAGGAGAAACTCCTAGATTTCACCTGCCTCAGCGAACAGTTGTTCAGCAAGCCCATGGAGCACAAGGCAGCCGAGATCGAGACGGAGTTAGTGACTCTCACAAAACCTCCTCGCTTCCACAGAAGAAGCAGCACACCTAAAAGCCTTTCTTCCAGAGGAAAGGGCTCCCCTACCGGGGATACCCATCATGCCCATCATACCCACCTACCCCTGCGCCGACGACCAGGGCTCAAGGATAAGGGGGTGCCCATGGTCGCCGGAAACTCAAGGGACCTGAATACCAGCCACCGGCGCCATCCCAGCAAGCCCTGGGGTTTTGATTTAGAAAGCATAGCCTCTCTCCCCCTGGGTATGCTTCCACCTGTGAGAGGATGACTGTCCCTTTTAACCCCTGAATGGGCAGTTATGACATTGGACACCTGGGTCTTGCAGGTGATCTGGGACTTTTTCAACTACATTCGTAGCATAAAACCTGTGAGAGAGTCAGTTGGACCATTAGATGATAGAGGGGGTTAAAGGAGCACTAAGAGGCGACAAGGCGATAGCGGAGATACTGAATGAATTCTTTGCTTCGGTCTTTACTGAGGAAGATGTAGGGATGTTACCCATGGCTGAAGTGGTATTTAAAGGTGCGGAAGAATTGAAGGAAATATCAATACATCGGGAAGATGTTTTACAACTATTAGATAAACTGAAGAGTAGCAAATCACCTGGGCCGGATGGTATACATCCAAGGGTGTTGAAAGAACTGAAATATGAGATTGCAGACCTGCTATTAGTTCACAGATTACTATCATTAAAATCATCTCTAATACCTGAAGATTGGAGGATCGCCAATGTAACACCAAATTTTAAAAAGGGTTCCAGGTGTGATCCGGGAAACTACAGACCTGTGAGCCTGACGTCTGTACCAGGAAAAATGGTAAAAACCATCATAAAGAATAAAATTACTCAGCATGTAGATAGTCATGGCCTAATGGGAGACAGCCAACATGGCTTTAGACAAGGAAGATCTTGTCTTACTAATCTGTTATGTTTTTTTGAAGGTGTGAATAAAGAGGTGGACAAAGGTGAGTCGGTTGATATTGTGTATCTGGACTTTCAGAAAGCCCTTGACAAGGTCCCTCATCAGAGACTTTTGGCAAAACTAAAGAGTCATGGGATAGGAGGCAGTGTACTATTGTGGATCAGGAACTAGTTAAAAGATAGAAAGCAGAGGGTAGGGCTAAATGGCCAATTTTCCCAATGGAGAAAGGTGAATAGTGGTGTACCCCAGGGAATCTGTGCTGGGTCCGCTGCTTTTTGACATATTCATAAATGACCTGGAAAGTGGAATAACGAGTGAGGTTATCAAATTTGCAGATGACACAAAACTATTTAAAGTTGTTAAAACCCAAGAGGATTGTGTAAAATTGCAAGAGGATCTTGATAAATTGGAAGACTGGGCATCAAAATGGCAGATGAAATTTAATGTGCAAGGTTATGCACCTAGGGAAGAGCAAGTGCAAGGTTATGCACCTAGGGAAGAGCAACCCAAACTATGGTTACACGATGCAAGGTTCCACATTAGGAACCACCACCCAGGAAAAAGATTTAGGCGTCATTGTGGATACCATGTTAAAACCCTCGGCCCAGTGTGCAGCGGCGCCCAAGAGAGCAAATAGGATGCTAGGTATGATAAGGAAAGGAATGAAAAATAAAACAAAAGCTACTATAATGCCTCTATATCGTTCCATGGTGAGACCGCACCTTGAATATTGTGTGCAATTCTGGTTGCTGTATCTTAAAAAGGATATAGCGATTTTAGAAAAGGTTCAGAGAAGAGCCACCAAAATGGTAAAGGGGATGGAAGGATACTCCTATGAAAGGCTAAAAAGGTTAGGGCTCTTCAACCTGGAAAAGAGACGGCTGAGGGGAGATATGATAGAAGTCTGTTAATTAATAAACGGAGTGGAACAGGTAAACGTAGATCAATTGTTTACCTTATCAGAATATAGAAAGACTAGGGGACATGCAATGAAGCTACAGGGTAAATTATTTAAGACTAATAAAAGAAAATATTTTTTCACTCAACGTGTAATCAAACTCTGGAATTTGTTACCGGAGGATGTAGTAAAGGCTGTTAGTGTAGCTGGGTTTAAAAAAGGTTTGGACAAGTTCCTGGAGGAAAGGTCCATAAACCATTATTAAGAAGGGACCCAGGATATCAATGCTTGACCCAGTACAAGCATTGTGGAACCTGTGTCTCTTGGGGAAACTGCTAGGCACATATGACCTAGATTGGCTACTGTTGGAAACAGAATACTGGGCTTGATGGACCTTGGTCTGACCCAGTATGGCATATCTTATGTTCTTATGTTCCTTAGGTATCGTCTTCGTCTAGACAGACTGCCTTCTCCCCGGCTGAACTTACTCAACTTCCCTCACACCAGGCTTTCTTACAGCAAGAGCCAAACAACGTCCTTGGTCAGCAAGCGGTCGAAAGAGTTCTGCCGCACCTCCGGGGTCAGGGATTTTATTCCTGGTACTTCCTCGTTCCAAAGAGGACGGGGGAACTGCACCCTATCCTTGACCTCAGGAATCTGAACAAGTTCTGGTGTGGGACAAATTCAAAACGCTATCCCTTGTCATCCTACTGCCCTACCTCCAGCAGGGTGATTGGCTATGCTCCTTGTATCTCAGAGACTCTTATGCCCACATTCCGGTCCACCCCAAGCACAGGAAGTACCTGCATTTTAGGGTGCAGGGAGAGCAGTTCCAGTACAGAGTGATCCCCTTCGGGCTTGTCTCTGCCCCGCGAGTCTTCACCAAGTGCCTGTCAGCGGCCGCGGCACACCTCCGGCTGCAGGGCATATCCGTCTAGAAACGTAGAAACATGATGACAGAAAAAGACCACATGGCCTATCTAGTCTGTCCTTCCATATCAACTACAACAGTCCACTTTTTACCTTTAGAAATCCTCTGTGTTGGTCCCATGCTTTTTTGAATTCAGTTACTGTCCTCATCTCTACCTCCTCCACTGGGAGACTATTCCATGGATCCACTACTCTTTCTGTAAAGAAATATTTCCACATATCACTCCTGAATCTATCTCCCTTCACCCTCATCCCATGTCCCCTCGTAGCAGAACTTGCTTTCAATTGAAAGAGGCTCTCTCCCTGAATATTTATGCCACGGAGGTATTTAAACATATCAATCATATTGCCTCTATCCCGCCTTTCCTCTAAGGTGAACATATTAAGATCCTTAAGTCTGTCCTTATATGCTTTATAATGAAGCCCGTTAATCATTTTAGTTGCAACCCTCTGCACTGACTCCATCCTGTTCACATCCTTTTGAAGGTGTGGTCTCCAGAATTGCACACCATACTCCAAATGAGGTCGCACCAAAGACTTATACAGAGGCATTATCACCTCCTTTTTTCTGCTAGCCATACCTCTCCGTATGCACCCAAGCATCCTTCTAGCTTTTGCCGTCGCCTTTTCTACCTGTTTAGCTACTTTAAGATCATCAGACACAACCACGCCTAGGTCCCGCTCTTCTTTGGTGGACAAAAGTACTTCACCTCCTATACTGTATTGCTCCCTTGGATTGCTGCAGCCCAAATGCATGACCTTACATTTTTTTAACATTAAATCCCAGCTGCCAAATTCTAGACCATTCTTCAAGCTTAGCTAGATCCCTCCTCATGTTATCTACACCTTCCTGGGTGTCTATTGCAGATTTTGGTATCATCTGCAAAGAGGCAAACCTTACCCGACAGCCCTTCCGCTATATCACTAACAAAGATGTTAAAAAGAATCGGACCAAGGTCAGATCCCTGGGGCACACCACTGGTAACATCCTTCTCCTCAGAGTGAGCTCCATTTACTTGTACTCTTTGTTGCCTCCCACCCAACCAATTTCTAACCCAAGCAGTAACTTTAGGGTCCATCCCTAGGGTGCTCAGTTTGTTTATAAGTCGCCTGTGAGGAACAGTGTCAAAGGCTTTACTGAAATCTAAAATGCACCACATCTAGAGCTCTCCCTCGGTCCAACTCCCTGGTCACCCAGTCAAAGAAATCAATCAGATTTGTCTGACAAAACCTGCCTCTGGTGAATCCATGCTGCCTCGGATCCTGTAAATCCGCTGGACTCCAGAAACCTCACTATTTTCTCTTTCAGCAGCGTTTCCAATAATTTACTCACCACCGGCCTGTAGTTTTCAACCACATCCTTACTTCCGCTTTTGTGTAAAGGCACCACATGAGCCTCTCTCCAGTCCTTTGGCACCACTCCCGAGTCCAACGAGGCATTGAAAAGGTCAGTCAGTGGAGTTGCTAGAACGTCCCCAAGTTCCCTCAGTATTCTAGGGTGTATCCCATCCAGTCCCATCGCTTTGTCTACTTTAAGTTGAGCTAGTTTCTCACGAACACAGTCTTCTGAAAATTGTTCAAGATGTCCCTCGCTTCTGTTCTTATTTGTGGGTGTTTTCTGAGGTCCTGCTCCTGGTTTTATTTATTATTTATTTATTTATTTATATTTCTTATATACCGCGCTATTATAATCAGTGTGATTTACAGTTGAAACAAACGTACTACAATGTAATGGCACATTGAGCTTACATAGAACAGGGTATTCAAAACCTGGGGAACTAGGGGAACTATATACAGCTTATATACATGTTACAATAACGATTAATCTCAATGGTCTGTAAGGGGTCTGTAAGAATACTAGTACACATGGGTCAGGGTGGAGAGAGGGGAAAGCTGATTAACCATGTTCAGTGAGGGGGGGGGGTAGGTGGGGGGTCCGAGGGGTGGGTGCATGCTTTTCAAACTGGGAGACCGGTTAGTGCTGCATGAACAGATGGTGTTTTAGGGATGGTTCTTCATCTGTGAACATAGAACAAAAATATTTGTTAAGCAATTCCGCTTTATCCTTATCAGCTTCTACATATTCCCCCCCTGCACCCTTGAGTCTGACAATACCACTTTTGCCCTTCCTCTTCTCACTAATATATCTGAAAAATGTCTTATCCCCCCATTTTATTGCATTGGCTATTTCCTCATCCTTTTGAATCTTTGCCTTCTTGACTACTTTGCTAGCTTTTCTAGGTTTTTCCAAATACAGATGCCTGTCTTCCTCTCTCTGTGATCTCTTGTATTTCATGAAGGCCTCCATCTTTTTCTTCACTTTTTCAGCTACTTCCTTCGAAAACCATAGCGGTCTCCTTTTCCTTTTGCCTTTATATACCATTTTAAGAAGAAGGTTGGTTGCCTTTAAAATAGCCCCTTTCAGTTTTGCCCACTGTTTTTCTACATCCCCCAACTGTTCCCATCCCCTGAGGTATTGGCCCATCCCCTGAGGTATTGGCCCATCTTCGCAAAGTTAGTCTTCCTAAAGTCTAAGATCCTCACCTTGGAATGGATTCTAACAGCCCTAGTCCTAATACTGAACCACACCATCTGGTGATCACTGGATGCAAAATGATCTCCCACTGCAACATCAGAAACACTTTCTCCATTGGTAAGCACCAAGTCCAGTATGGCCCCTTCACGTGTGGGGTCTGTTACCAATTTCCTGAATAGTTCTCCCTGTAGAGAATCCAGGATCTCCTTGCTTCTAGATGATACTGCAGCAGGAATGTGCCAATCAGCATCTGGCATATTGAAATCTCCTATCAGTAGCACTTCCCCTTTCCTAGCAGTGCTGCGTATGTCTTCAATTAACTCTCTGTCCACCTCTTCCTCTTGTGAGGGAGGTCTGTATATCACACCAATGCAAATAGATTTCTCTTTCCCTCTTTCTAGTTTAACCCACAATGCCTCCTCTCTCCCTTTTAAGCTTTGTAATTCCAAAGCTTTAATAGTAGTTTTTACATATAGTGGCACTCCTCCTCCCCTTCTTCCTACCCTGTCCTTTCTGAATAAAGTATAGCCAGGTATAGTTACATCCCAGTCATGGCTTTCTGTGAACCATGTTTCTGTAACTGCCACTAAATCCAAGTTGGCCACTCCCACCAAAGCTTCAGCATCGGGGATCTTATTTCCCATGCTACAGGCATTTATACACACTGCTTTTATTTTATTTTTTTTATTTAACATTTTTTATATACCGCACTATTCATCATCAGTGCGGTTTACAATGAACAACAATATACCTGTCAATACATGACTGATCTAGGTTTACAGATAACAGGGAAGATAACTGGGTGTGAACTGGGGGTAACTATCTACATAATTATACAAATTATATATACATTGGATAGGTTACATTAAGATTTGATATTTGACAAGAATACAGTGTTTTCACATTTTGATCCTTTGTTCTGGATTGTTATTATGTGTAGGAGTTATCTGAGTGAGGCGGGAGCTGGTTCTATTGTGTGTATGGTAGCCTGAAGTGTTCATATGTGCTTGCCTCAGTAAGACCAATCACAAAGAAAACTTCTCTCGACAAAAAGGACCCAGCAGCATACCGACCAATCTCCAGCATACCCTTCCTCGCAAAAATAATCGAAAAGACGGTTCAACTACAACTTCAGGAACACATTGACGAACACGGAACTCTCGACGACAACCAACACGGATTTCGTCCCAACCATGGAGTCGAAACTCTCCTGATCTACCTCTTCGACAGCATCATAAGAATAATTGACGACATCAGGAATGGAATTATAATGATCTTCATAGACATCTCCTCAGCGTTCGACACAGTTGATCACAATATACTCCTGGAGAGACTGAAGAACACTGGTATACACGGTACCACTCTAAAATGGTTCCACTCGTACCTAACAGAAAGACAGCTACAGGTCAAGGTGGGACAGGACACCTCCCGGCCCATAAACGTCCAACAAGGAGTACCATAAGGATCCGCACTCTCAGCACTCCTTTTTAACATCTACATCCAACCAATATGCAACATTATGAAAGAGAACAACATCCAATACACAATATACGCAGACGATATAATGGTATACTCCCCGATATCAATCGAAAACCCGGACTTCTCTAAGATAGCAGACTGCCTTACCCAAATGGCGAAGTGGTGCCAAAACAACAATCTAGCTATAAACTACAACAAGACTGAAGCTTTAATCATCACTCGAAAACCAAAGCTTCACACACCCACCAAACATAAAGATACAAAGCACCACGATACCGATAAGATCGGAGGTGAGATACCTTGGGGTTACTCTGGACAGTAAACTCAACCTCAAACCACACATAGACAAAACAATCCAAAAAGCATATTACAGGATGCGAATCATCAGGAGACTGAAACCACTCCTCGCTCCAGAACACTTCCGTACAGTCTGTCAAGCACTGATAACCCCAATACTGGACTTCTGCAATCCGATATACCTCGGACTACCAAAACAAGCTCTCAAACCACTACAGCTGGCACAAAACACTGCAGCTCGAATCATATCCGGAGCCGCAAGGCAGGAGCACATCACACCTACACTAAAGGACTTACACTGGCTCCCAATCATTGCTCGCATCAGATACAAGACTATCATAAACCTATTTAAGATAAAAGAACACACATCAGCCAACAGCCTCCACCTGCTCATACAACCGGAGACCAGCGCACGTCCCAGAAGAAGTCAAACACGCAACCGAGTCAGCACCCCAAATGAGTACAAGCACACACGCAAGGACACAACAGACAGAGCTCTCTCCATGGCTGCTCCAACAATATGGAACAATCTACCGGACGATCTAAGGGCAACTCCAGACCTCAAAGACTTCAGAAAACAACTGAAAACCATCCTGTTCATAGAGCACTATGGTCACATCACATAACCTAAGAGAATGGATAACAGCACTCCAATCCTCCCAAACAACTGAATATATATAAAATACGATTCTAGCACCACTGTAAATAGCCCACCCTGTATATAGCTCAAACAAATCAAGCACCCAACACATCCCTCACACAACTAAGTTTTATCCTCACTGCATGTACAACACACACACTTTACCTGATTGCTTGCTGTGATACCACGTTGATTATTAAGATAAGGCGGTTTAGAAATACTGTTAAATAAATAAAATAAAATAAAAATGTTACCCCTGTTACCCATTTCCATAAAGGTATTTAATGTATCACCTACCTGGGGGCTTTCACTTACCTGGGGACTTTCTTCACCCATCCCCAACGAATCTAGTTTAAAGCCCTCTTCAGTAGATTAGCCAGTCTACTACCAAAGATGCGTTGACCTTTCTTGGTCTATCCTTACCTAGATGATCGGTTCATCTCAGGCACCTCAGCTCTTGGGTCACCTCTTGGCGTCACACACAGTCCTTCTCCTCAAGCATCTCAGTTATCTGATCAACTACTCCAAATCCCACCTCACACCTTTGCAGACCCTGGAGTTCATTGGCGCTTTTCTCGGCACAGAATGTGCGACTGCCTTTCGTCCTTGAGCTCACAAGTATTGTCTCCATGCTCTTGCTGCTGAGGTCCAAGGCCGGCCCAGGGTCTCGGCGTGGACCATGCTGCGCTTCCTGGGGCACATGGTCTCGACTGTCCACAAAGTTCCCCATGCACGCATGCACATGTGAGCGGTCCAGTGGTGCCTCAGAGCACAATGGACCAATGGTTGCCTCTGGGACCCCGTCCGGATGTCTCGCAGCCTAGTCAAATCTCTAGTCTGGTGGCAGGACCCTCAGAGCCTTCTTTGGAGCATGTCCTTCCAGACTCATCTGCACAAACTCATCTTGAGTACTGATGCCTCGCTGTTGTGCTGGGGAGCCCACTGTGACCACCTCTGCACATAGGCAGTGGTCACCTGAGGAATCTTGACAGCAGATCAACCTGCTCGAACTTCAAGCGTTCCAGTTGGCCTTTAAGGTCTTCAAGTACCACCTAAAGGGCAGGTCGGTGCTCATGCAGATGGACAACAGAGTCGCGATGCTCTACATAAACAAGGAGGGGGGCACGGGCTCCTGGCTCTTCTGTCGGGAGGCAGTCCTTTTCTGCTTCTTCACAGTGTGTTGGAGCATGACTTTACGAGCTGTCTGCCTCCTGGGCCAAGACCATGTCCTTGCGGACAGGCTCAGCAGGCTTCTCTGCCCACACGAGTGGCGTTTGAGTCCAGAGGTGGTTCTCCACCTGTTCTGCTTCTGGGGGACCCCGTTCATGGACCTGTTCGCCAGCCTGACGAACGCGTGGCTCCTCTGCTTCTGGCCCCAGATGCGTTCCTCCTGAACTGGACCTCCAGGCTTCTGTATGCGTTCCCCCCCCCCCCCCCCCACTCCTCTCATTGCGAGGAGCCTCCACAAGATCCAGTGCGACCGAGCCTCTGTGATTCTGATGACGCCTTTGTGTCCTCGACAACCTTGGTTCCCGCTTCTGCTCCAGCTCTTGTCGGAGCCTCCGGTTTCCCTGGGCAGTGCCCCGGTCTGCTGACTCAGGAGGAGGGATTTTATTTACATTTCTTTTATACCGCGCTATTCAACGTCAGTGCAGTTTACATGAAAAATGAAATTTACACAGAACATCAAGCTGTTCTGTGTTTACAGTGTGATAAGGAAGCTTATCAAAGCTCAGGGAGTAAGGACAAAAGAGGGGAATTTACTCTGATTAAGGGACCTGTGCTGGCAGGTCAGAGAAATAAGACAGCTTGTTTCCCTAAAAGACTACATGTTCCAGGATGCACCAGTTTGCAGAAAGCCCCTAGAGGAGCTAAAGTGGAAAAGCATGAGTCTAATCAGAGAAACCATTATGTCATCCCTAATCAATCATCTTCCAGGAGAGAGCTTAATCCACAACCCCTGAAGAATGCAAGGGAGGAGTTGCAATCTATGCCCTTTAAAACTAGAAGGGAATCTTCAGAAAGGGAGAGGAGGAACAGAAGGAACAACCTGAACCTGAAGGAACAAGGACAAGGACGGTCCAAGGGAGGAGCTCAGAAGTGCGTATGCCTGGAGAGATTCCTGGGGGGAAACAACTTTCAGAGGACTGGAGAAAGCCAGAGGTCTGGAGATCCACAGCCAGGGACCCTCAAGCAGCACCTAGGAAGAGGTCTGCTGCAGCTAAGGAGAAAAGGAGCCCAAATACCTCTTGGAGGGCGTATGGAGAAAAGGCCCTGAGGTCCAGGGATAACAACTGGAGGACAGGACACAGAAGCTCTATTGCATACTGGCCAGAATACCAAAGGAGTCAGCCTGATGCCAGCCTGGATCAGGTATGAACTGTAAACGTTTCTCTAGCTCTGAGCATTGCAAACGGCAGGGAAACAGTTTCTCTCTGTATAGAGGTCAGTTAATAAAGCCCTCTGAGTCAGACAGTGAAATTGAACCCATGCAATTCCAGGAGCAAGGTTTAATATCTGAAGAGAATGTTTGTATGGACTGTTCCCTGTGTAGGTTGTTAGTTTAGAAAAATCCTCCAAATAAGAGCAAACATCAAAAGGAAACATTCTAATTATTGGCTCCCCAGAAAGTTCTCTTAGAGAGAGAAAGCTTTTGGGGAAGTTTGCCCGTGTGCTGAGAACAAGCTGATTGCATCAGGATTGTCACCTGTTGGTAGAGCAGAGCACAGCACGAGCCAAGCACACGTGGAATGTCAAAGTTCTTTTCTGTGTGGATAAAGAGAGCTGTTTTTTTTGTACAAAGAAGTTTTTCCTTTTTGGTTTGTTTCCACCACAGCACTGCTACGAAGTTTGATAGCAGTGGCTGTAAGAAAGCCTTTCTGTTCCATAAAGGACTTTGATACTTACTTACATAAGCTTTTCAGTTGCCTTGTTTATGTTGAATAAACCCTGGAGAAGTTATCTGGATGGTGTTACCAAGTATATCTGTGTGTGGAATATTCACCCCATAAATAAACTCTAATTTTGCCTTACACTCGACCAACTACAATTTTCTTCATTTATTTAAAAGGCAAGCTTTGTGTGAATGGACTTCAATAACCACAATCCTTTGCAAGACAGTTAATTTACATACTTGCCAAGATGATGGTACCTTCATAACAAGCACCCCCTTTTACAACAGAGAACAGGAATAGAAACTTGGATAACATGGGGTAACTTTACATACAGGCGTCGAGACAGTACATGTTAAACATTTACTCTATGGTCATGGATAGCTTGCTGGAAATGTTGGTATAGCTATATTTTCTAGGGGAAGCGGGATGGGTGCTTCACACGAACTTCGCCTCGCTATCCCTGACAGCCTGGCGGCTGAACGGGCCTCTCTAGCCTCTCTGTACTTTCCAGTGGAGATCGAGGACGTCGTCCTCGCATCGAGGAAGGATTCGATGAGGCGGGCCTATGCCCTGAAGTGGCAGCGGTTTTCGATCTGGTGCTCCAAGCTCCAGATTGACCAGTTCTCCTGCTCCGCCCTTTGGGTCCTCCAGTACTTTCTCTACCTCCCGCAGGTGGGGCTGAAGTCCAACTTGGTCAGAGTTCACCTGAGTGCCATTTCAGGTAAGCACTTGCCTCTTGAGCCAGTCTCTGGTCTCCCGCTTCATGCGGGGCCTTCTGCTCTCCAAACCCCCCATCCGGCCTCCCCTGGCGGAATGTGACCTGAACATCGTGCTCATGCAGCTGACAGGGCCGCCCTTCGAGCCAATGGCGACGTGCTTGCTCCGGCACACCTCCTGGAAGGTGGTTTTCCTGGTGACACTGACCTTGGTGCGGCAGCAAACCTAAAGCCCTCATGGCCGAGGCCCCCCTACACCAGGTTTTACAGGACCAGGGTGGTCCTTCGCACCCATCCCAAGTTCCTACTGAAGGTTGTCTCGGATTTCCACCTCAGTCAGGAGGTGGTTCTGCCGACCTTCTTTCCGAGACATCACGCCGATTGGGCATCAGAGGTTCTGCTCTCGCCTTCTAGTTGCAGCACACCTATGGTCATCGCAAGTCCGACCGGCTCTTCCTTGCCTTTGATCCCAACCGTCTGGGGCTGGCAGTCACCAAGCGCACCCTCTCCATCTTGGTGACAGATTGCATCGCCTTCACCCAGGCAAAGGCAGGCAGGCGCCCTGCTGGATCATTGGGTCACTGCGCAAGGTGTCTGTGCCAAGGCAGTGTGGGTGGCTTCACTGCGCCCAGTGCCTCTGATGGACATCTGCCGGGCTGCTACCTGGTCTTCAGCGAATACCTTTGCTTCGCACTACTGCCTGGAGAAGGAGTCCCGCTGGGACAGCGCCTTCGGCCAGGCTGTACTCTGTAGTCTGTTCAGGGTACAAGCAACTCCTGCCCTCTGACCCTTCTGCGACTACCGCAAGCTTGCCCCGCTTCAAGGATTCGGGCTTCCTTCGGACATCGGCTTCTGCTCACGGCCTTGCGGAGGCATTTTTGGCTTACAGGTTCGGAAGCCTGTAGCTGGGGAGTCCCATAGGTAAGGACTGACTTCCTGCTTGATCCTGGAGAAAGCGTAGTTACTCACCTATAAGGAGTTCTCCAGGGACAGCAGGATTCAGGCCTCACTATTCCCCCACCTCCGCTTAAGAGTTGCCATTTTTGTTTTTCTTCCCTTGCCATCTGCTGATTAGGGCTCTAGCTATGGGACCTGATTGAGCAAGATTGCACCTTTGGGCGGGAAGAGGACCACGCATGACGGCAATCCCAAAGACTTTCTTTGAAAGCTGGGGAATTGCTCCACGCAGGCTCCGTAGGTGCCGACATCACCCATAAGTGAGGACTGATTCCTGCTGTCCCTGGAGAACACCTGTTACAAGTGAGTAGCTACGCTTTTTGGAAATACTGCCTCTGCCCACCATCCCCCTCCCGAGACAGAATCCTTCCTTAGCTGGGGAGGGAGAGGGCAGTGGCAGCTGGGGGCAGCGGAAGGCCCGGGTTTCTGCCTAGGGACGCAGGAACCCTTTGGTCGGCCCTGCCTGGAATGGCCACTGTGGAAAACAGCTTACTGGGATTGATATACCCTTGGTCTGACCCATTATGATATCTTATGTATTTTTGTCAGTCCAGGCTAAGTTAGTGCTCAGCCCTCCCACTCAGAATCTCTTAGTGCAAGGATGTACAGTAGCTTTCTATTACCCCATGTACCAGTTGTTCTGGCGAATGACGGTTGAAGAGTTATCTTAGGCTCATTGAGATTCCATTGATGATGGGTTGGTGGTCCTTCCTTCGCATTGGCCTATGGGAGTAATACTGTGTGGTGTCCTCCCTCATGCTGGGTGAACTGTCTTAAAAATATGCATAGGTTATCGACCCATTGGGTTCTGGTGATCCTAGGCACTCTGGCTGGACTTTGCTTACTGTGTTAGCCAGAATATTGGACCATTCTCTGGCTCTTCAAGGTATGGGCCTACAATGAAAAACATGGCATGTCTTGGGAGAAGGCAGTTTCCTGGGGTCTCCAGGAGCATGCTGATCAGTTTGAGCTGCTTTGCAACTTTTCTGCTTGGCATTGACACCTGGAGAGTCTCTATGTCCTTAACAGATGTTAGCAGTTCGCCTTGGATCACGGCTTGAACCTGAACCATCAGGGTTTGAATAGAAGCCCAGTTCTGCTACAGGAATCATAGAAACATAGAAACATGACGGCAGGAAAAAGACCTCATGGCCCATCTAGTCTACTCTTCCATATCAACCACTACGACAGTCCCCTTTTTACCTTGAGAGATCCTTTGTTTGTCCCATGCTTCTTTGAATTCAGACACTGTCCTCATCTCTACCACCTCCACTGGGATCTACCACTTTTTTTTTTTTTACGGAAAAGAAAGTCTGCATATTACTATTATGTCTATCCCCTTTCACCCTTAGCAGAGCTTGCTTTCACTCGAAAGAGGCTCTCCTCCTGTGCATTTATGCGATGGAGGTATTTAAACGTCTCAATCATATCACCTGTATCCTGCCTTTTCTCTAAAGTATACATATTAAGTTCCTTAAGTTTGTCCTTACATGCTTTATAACTAAGACCACTAACCATTTTAGTAGCCACCCTCTGTACCGACTCCAACCTGTTTATATACTTTTGAAGGTGCGGTCCAGAATTGCACTCAATACTGCAAATGAGGTTGCAGCAAAGACTTACACAGAGGTACTGTCACCTCCTTAACTCTGCTGGCCATTCCTCTCCCTATGCACCCAAGCATCCTTCTAGTTTTTGCCATTGCCTTTTCTACCTGATTAGCTACTTTTTGTGGGTGTTTTCTGAGGTCCTGTTTCTGGTTCTTCATCTGTGAACACAGAACAGCAATATTTGTTAAGCAATTCCCCTTTATCCTCATCAGCTTCTACATATTCCTCCCCTTCACCCTTGAGTCTGACAATACCACTTTTGCCCTTCCTCTTCTCACTAACATATCTGAAAAATGTCTTATCCCAGCATTTTATTGCATTGGCTATTTCCTCCTCTTTTTGAATCTTTGCTTTCCTGACTATCTTGCTAGCTTCTCTGTTTTTCCAAATATAGATGCTTATCTTCCTCTCTCTCTGATCTCTTGTATTTCATGAGGACCTCCCTCTCTGTTCACATTTTCAGCTACTTCTTTTGAAAGCCATAGCGGTCTCCGTTTTACTTTTACTTTTATTTACCATTTTAACAAAAAGGTAGGCTGCCCTTAAACTGAAAGGGGATATTTTTGCCCACTGTTTTTCTACATCCCCCAGTTGTTCCCACCACGCTAACAACTCCCTGAGGTATTGGCCCATCTTGGCAAAGTTAGTTTTCCTTAAATCTAGGACCCTTGTTTTTGAATGAATTTTATCAGCCCTAGTCCTAATACTGAACCACACCTTCTGGTAATCACTGGATGCAAAATGATTTCCCCCTATAACATCAGAAACACTTTCACCATTGGTAAACACCAAGTCCAGTGAAAGAGGTCTGTATATCACGCCAATGCAGATAGATTCATTTATCCCTCTTTCTAGTTTAACCCACAGTGCTTCCTCTCTCCCTTTTATGTCCTGTATTTCTATAGTTTTAATATCATTTTTTACATATGGTGCCATTCCTCCCCTTCCTCCCCTGTCCTTTCTGAATAAAGTATAGAAACATGATGACAGAAAAAGACCACATGGCCTATCTAGTCTGTCCTTCCATATCAACAACTACAACAGTCCACTTTTTACCTTTAGAGATCCTCTGTGTTGGTCCCATGCTTTTTGAATTCAGTTACTGTCCTCATCTCTACCACCTCCACTGGGAGACTATTCCATGGATCCACTACTCTTTCCGTAAAGAAATATTTCCGCATATCACTCCTGAATCTATCTCCCTTCACCCTCATCCCATGTCCCCTCGTAGCAGAACTTGCTTTCAAATGAAAGAGGCTGTCTCCCTGAACATTTATGCCACGGAGGTATTTAAACATCTCAATCATATCAACTCTATCCCGCCTTTCCTCTAAGGTGTACATATTAAGATCCTTAAGTCTGTCCTCATATGCTTTATAATGAAGCCCACTAATCATTTTAGTAGCCACCCTCTGCACCGACTCCATCCTGTTCACATCCTTTTGAAGGTGCGGTCTCCAGACTTGCACACTATACTCCAAATGAGATTGCACCAAAGACTTATACAGAGACATTATCACCTCCTTTTTTCTGCTAGCCATTCCTCTCCGTATGCACCCAAGCATCCTTCTAGCTTTTGCCGTCGCTTTTTCTACCTGTTTAGCTACTTTAAGATCATCAGACAGAACCATGCCTAGGTCCCGCTCTTCTTTAGTGGACAAAAGTACTTCACCTCCTATTCTGTATTGCTCCCTTGGATTGCTGCAGCCCAAATGCATGACCTTACATTTTTTAACATTAAATCCCAGCTGCCAAATTCTAGACCATTCTTCAAGCTTAGCTAGATCCCTCCTCATGTTATCTACACCTTCCTGGGTGTCTACTCTATTGCAGATTTTGGTATCA
This sequence comes from Ichthyophis bannanicus, assembly GCA_033557465.1. NCBI lineage: Eukaryota > Metazoa > Chordata > Amphibia > Gymnophiona > Ichthyophiidae > Ichthyophis > Ichthyophis bannanicus. The sequence continues at coordinate 156,665,355 of CM066047.1, read as the reverse complement.
TCTGCAAAGAGGCAAACCTTACCCGACAGCCCTTCCGCTATATCACTAACAAAGATGTTAAAAAGAATCGGACCAAGGACAGATCCCTGGGGCACACCACTGGTAACATCCTTCTCCTGAGAGTGAGCTCCATTTACTTGTACTCTTTGTCACCTCCCACCCAACCAATTTCTAACCCAAGCAGTAACTTTAGGGTCCATCCCTAGGGTGCTCAGTTTAAGTCGCCTGTGAGGATCAGTGTCAAAGGCTTTACTGAAATCTAAATACACCACATCTAGAGCTCTCCCTCGGTCCAACTCCCTGGTCACCCAGTCAAAGAAATCAATCAGATTTGTCTGACAAGACCTGCCTCTGGTGAATCCATGCTGCTTCGGATCCTGTAATCTGCTGGACTCCAGAAACCTCACTATTTTCTCTTTCAGCAGCGTTTCCAATAATTTACTCACCACCGAAGTTAAACTAACCGGCCTGTAGTTTTCAACCACATCCTTACTTCCGCTTTTGTGTAAAGGCACCACATGAGCCTCTCTCCAGTCCTTTGGCACCACTCCCGACTCCAACGAGGCATTGAAAAGGTCAGTCAGTGGAGTTGCTAGAACGTCCCCAAGTTTCCTCAGTATTCTAGGGTGTATCCCATCCGATCCCATCGCTTTGTCTACTTTAAGTTGAGCTAGTTTCTCACGAACACAGTCTTCTGAAACTTGTTCAAGATGTCTCTCGCTTCTGTTCCTATTTGTGGGTGTTTTCTGAGGTCCTGCTCCTGGTTCTTCATCTGTGAACACAGAACAAAAATATTTGTTAAGCAATTCCGCTTTATCCTTATCAGCTTCTACATATTCCCCCCCTGCACCCTTGAGTCTGACAATACCATATTTGCCCTTCCTCTTCTCACTAATATATCTGAAAAATGTCTTATCCCCCCATTTTATTGCATTGGCTATTTCCTCCTCCTTTTGAATCTTTGCCTTCTTGACTACTTTGCTAGCTTCTTTAAGTTTTTCCAAATGCCTGTCTTCCTGTCTCTGTGATCTCTTGTATTTCATGAAGGCCTCCCTCTTTTTCTTCACTTTTTCAGCTACTTCCTTCGAAAACCATAGCGGTCTCCTTTTCCTTTTGCCTTTTATTTACCATTTTAAGAAGAAGGTTGGTTGCCTTTAAAATACCCCATTTCAGTTTTGCCCACTGTTTTTCTACATCCCCCAGCTGTTCCCATCCCACTAACGACTCCCTGAGGGTATTGGCCCATCTTCGCAAAGTTAGTCTTCCTAAAGTCTAAGATCCTCACCTTGGAATGGATTCTAACAGCCCTAGTCCTAATACTGAACCACACCATCTGGTGATCACTGGATGCAAAATGATCTCCCACTACAACATCAGAAACACTTTCACCATTGGTAAGCACCAAGTCCATTATGGCCCCTTCACGTGTGGGGTCTGTTACCAATTTCCTGAATAGTTCTCCCTGTAGAGAATCCAGGATCTCCTTACTTCTAGATGATACTGCAGCAGGAATGTGCCAATCAACATCTGGCATATTGAAATCTCCTATCAGTAGCACTTCTCCTTTCCTAGCAATGCTGTGTATGTCTTCAATTAACTCTCTGTCCACCTCTTCCTCTTGTGAGGGAGGTCTGTATATCACACCAATGCAAATAGATTTCTCTTTCCCTCTTTCTAGTTTAACCCACAATGCCTCCTCTCTCTCTTTTAAGCTGTAATTCCAAAGCTTTAATAGTAGTTTTTACAAATTGTGCCACTCCTCCTCCCCTTCTTCCTACCCTGTCCTTTCTGAATAAAGTATAGCCAGGTATAGTTACATCCCAGTCATTGTTTTCTGTGAACCATGTTTCTGTAACTGCCACTAAATCCAAGTCAGCCACTCCCACCAAAGCTTCAACATCAGGGATCTTATTTCCCATGCTATGGGCATTTATACACACTGCTTTCCATATGTTACATTAAATACCTTTATGGAAATGGGTATCACCTACCTGGGGTTTTCACTTACCTGGGGGCTTTCTTCACCTATCCCCAACGAATCTAGTTTAAAGCCCTCTTCAGTAGATTAGCCAGTCTACTACCGAAGATGCGTTGACCTTTCTTGGACAGATGGATGCCATCTCTGCTCTGCAACCCTTGGAACAGCATCCCATGGTCTAGGAAACCAAAACACTCTCTGACACCATCCACGCAGCCATGCATTCATATCCAGGATGCGAGCCTCTCTGCCTTGGCCTTTACCCTCAACAGAGAGGATTGAAGAGAACACCACCTGTGCACTTAACTGCTTCACCCTCTTTCCCAGAGCCATGAAGTCACTTTTGATATGTTCCGAGGTATACCTGGCAATCTCCACGAACAAGCAGGAATGAGTCTTCACATATGGGTACGTCGGTACCGACGGAGCCTGCGCGGGAACACTCCCCAGCTTCCCAAAAAGGAAAGCTTTTGGGAACATCCCACAGCGCCTGCGCGCTGCCTTCCTGCCTTTCCTAACCGCCTCTCCCCAGTTCTTCTTTGACGCGGAGCCAGCAGGTCGTGTTCCTGTCACCACTGAAGAAGTTCTTTGTTTTATTTTATTTCTTTGGTCGCGCGTCTGCCTTCCCTGACGTCGGACCGGTACCGCCGGTCTTTCTTTCTTTTCTTAAAAAAAAAAAAAAAAAAATAGAACACATTTTTCCCTCACTTAGTGTGTTTTTCCTCTTTTGGACCTTAGGCCTCACAAAGAATTTTTCCTCATGGAAAAACCAGCCTCCGGGTTTAAAAAATGCACTAAGTGCAGCGGTACTATTTCTGTTACCGACACCCATGAATGGTGTCTTAAATGTTTGGGTCCTGAACACACCATTTTGGATTGTTCGTCCTGCTCTTTGATGTCTAAACGAGGTTTACAGAACCGAGCAGCCAAGCTCCATGTGCTGTTTCCCTCTGATGCAGCTTCAGTGGCATCAACGTCTTCCAGGGCCGCTTCTTCCTCCCATGGATCTCAGGTAACCAAACATAAATCCAGCCGGTCCTCGAAGGGTAGATCTCTTTCCAAGCATCGAGATGCCTCTGGGCTGTAGGGTATATTCGTAGCACAAAAATAAGTTAGACTCTCTGTTGTTGTCTAGGGGAGATAGCTACTAATATACAGCCCAAGGTTCGGGAGTTATTCTGGCAATGAGCCACGAAAGAATTCTGGTCTGCAGATATATATTAGATTTTATTATAGGCAACCAAATAGAAAAATATACATACACATATATAGCTAATTAGAAAAATGAGGTAGACATTTGTTATGGTACAGATGTACACTTGGACAACGCAATAAATCACAGATTAGTAAACCAGACGTCACTGATTCGCTCTGCACTGAGGAAAAGCAAGAAATATATTGCTAACCCCTTTTCCCATCCAGGAGAGGAGAGATAAGCCAGTACCTTAGCTCCGTCGGGCTCTCAGGAACAATGCAGTCCAAGAGACAGCTCTTAACTAATGCGGGCTCTAGCCTCGTCAGGCGAGCCGCAGTCAGTCCGAACCGGAGGGATCAGTGAAAGTCTTATCTCAGACCTGTGGAGGACGGCCTAGCCCACACGTAGGGGCCGTCTGGCGGAAGGCTCAGGGCTCAGGAATCAGGTACGCAGTGCACAGCAGCAGGACCGGTGCAGAAACTGTCTGTCCAGGTGTGGAAAAGTCCCAACTCTCTTTCTCTCACTACTACTTACAACTAAAGTTTCCAGCGCAGAATGCAGAATTCTGTGTGAGAATCCTCCGTCATAGGTCCGATGATTGGGTGGCAGCAGGCAGTCTGAGGAGTTCTCAGCGAATCAGGAGGTCGATGATGATGAGCTTCTTGCAAACAAAGGAGCCATGGTAAAAGTCAGGCAGAAGCAACAGTATGTAACTTCTGGGCATGTACAAGTGTCCAAGGCCAGCCATGGACAATAGCCTCTGTATGCATGCACACTTAGAAACACCGATTCAGCATTTGCTTGGAAGACAGGCTTATAGCTGAACACAGCAAAAGTGAAGTAAAGAATCCATGTTGTTTTGTGCAGTTTGGTTCATTTTGGTTCAGGCCTGAGTTGCTGAGCAGGCCAGAGATTTGCATGTAGAATTGCAGGGGTACCAGCCCTACAGGGCTTGCCCTCGAGGATCCTGCACCGGCAAAACAACCCCAGCGGGAAGCTTCGGCTTCCAAAGCTCCACCTATGGGGTTACAGGTTGACATCGATGGCACGGCCTCGACCGATCACCTGTTAGAATGCTCTGGGGTACCGGCGCAACCTTCCGGTACCGAATTCCAGGCATTCATGGCGTCGATGGATCAGAATGTCCTATCCATGCAGCAGGCTATCACGGCCTTTTTCCAAGCTGCGACGCCGCTGATACCACAACAAGCTCCGTTGTCGGTATCAGCTCCGGTACCGGTACCGACTGCATCGACATCGACCAGGATGCCGACTGCAGCGGTTCCCTGTCCAGGGATGCCCATCAGTACCGAACCGGTACCGATGACGCTCGATGTCGATACCGCTCGATACGCGTATCGAGCTTTAGACGAGCACCCTGACAGGCGATACTTTGATTTCTCTGAAGATTCTGATACTGTGATGCTGCAGACCCTCTGAGAGGGGAAGAAAATGTTTTAAATGCAGGAAAAGTCAAGCACAACCTGCAATATCACGAGGAACCACATAGGGGGAGCAGGAGGGACCTCCGAGGAACAGAGGGTACCACACCACCTAGGTCATGAGGTAATGCCAGCCAGCTTCCAATCAAGAAAGAGAGGAGTGCCTCTTAAAGGGAATTTGGAAGGTTGGAAGGCAGAACAGGTAGAATCAGAATCGGAGGCGGAACCAGAACAACCTGGGAAAGGAGAACAGGCTGGGAAAGTGGTACAGCCCTGGAAAGGAGGATATCCTGAGGAGACAGGACAGCCCTGGAGAAAGGCACAGGCAGGACGGCCTGGGAAAGGAGGACTGCCAGGAGAACCAGCAGGTTGGGCAGGACATCCGAGTGCATGGGCTAGACATCCAGAAGGAGCAGTAATCCCTGAACCACGGTTCCGCAGGAGGCAGCAGCAGCCGCATTGGCTTGGAGAAAGGAGACCCCGTGGAGAAGGTGGGACAACTCCAGCCAGAGTGAGTGTTTGTTTTACAGAGAGGCAAAGGCGTGGCTGTGACTGTGGTCTAAATCCAACAGAAGGTCGCTTGGAGAGCTCAAGGCCTATTGCTCAGGCCAGGCAGGATCCCAACTGGAGCAGGCCTAAAACCTCACCTGGAGCAGACAAGCCGAGAGGAAAAGGTAACCCAAATCTAACTAAAAGCAGGGTACAAACTGCTGATGTATGGGGAGTACAGGGAGCACAGGAATATTATCCTTGTGAGAATGCTTATGAGATAAGGTGCAAGAAACACGCACCAACTAAGAGACTTGTTAGTGACAAAGCTTTACAGAAAGCTAAGACAAAACACTTGCAAAAGGAAGACAGATCCCAGTATCTGAGGGCGCAGGACCGACGCCCTGTATTCAACCCTGAGCATTGGGAGGTTGTGCAGAAGATATATAAAAAGCCTTATTACAACTTACCAACAAGTACTGACGTAGGCTCAGAGGCTTCAGATGGGGAACCGATGCAGGTGGAATTTGCATCAGACACTGAGATGGACTGTAGCTTCTGTAAGACAGGAAGCTTGGAGTCCTTACTAAGCAACTAAGCTCTGCCTTGGGAGTTGAGACTGTTTGTTTGCCTGCTATACTAACTACTGTGAAGATAGGTTTCCTTTAATGCTTTCTTTTTCTTTATCCTGAAGTAAGGAATTTGTGTTTGACGTTCTGTGTCCAAGCATATGAACCTTTTTGCATGAAAGGGGAAATAAATGCCTTTTGTTTTCCCTCCACTCGGACCTGTTGTTTTCTGTGGGATTTTGGTAACAAAGGATGCTACCAGGGCTGAAAGTCCCTGGGCCCTGTAAGTTATTGGCCAAACCCAACCTTAAATGTTTTTATGTCCCACCTACCTCGCTCCAGTACGCTGCCAAGGTAGGCCCTGTGACAATACATCGGAGGAGTCTGCTGAAGTATCCATAGCCCTTCCTGAAGAGCCGCCTTCTCCTAAAAGAAGAATGTCTCCTCTAGAGGACTTGTCCTTTCAAGACTTCATAAGAGAAGTGGCTAAAGGACTTTCTATTTCAGTAACCTCTGAATCAGAGCCTAGAGCTAAAAAATTGGATATTTTAGGTTATTCTAAGGCTCCTAAGGAGGCAGTCACCTTGCCAATTCATGAGATTCTGTATGATCACATGATTGACTTATGGGAGACTCCTCTCACTATCTCTCCTCATTCTCGTAGATTGGACACTATGTACCGTGTCCCTCCTTGTCCTGGTTTCCATAAAACACAGCTTCCTCACCATTCTATTGTGGTGCAGTCAGCTTTGAAAAGGATAAAGAGTGCAAAAAGACACTCCTCTGCTCCTCCAGGAAAAGAATGCAGGACCTTGGATGCTTTTGGTAGGAAAATCTTCCAAGCCAGTATGCTCATTGCCAGAATCAACTCCTATAGTCTTTATATGGGTATGTTTCTGAAAGAAGTTGCAGATAAACTGCACACTTTCCTCCCTTTTCTTCCAGAGGATAAAAGGGAAGAATTCCCTATTTGGCTTAAGCATACTCAAGATATTTCAAAGTTTTCCAACCGTGCAGCCTTTGACTCCTTTGAAGGTGCCAGCAGAGCTTCGGCCATTGCCATAGCTGCTCGCAGAATTGCTTGGCTCCAGGCTTCTGATCTAGAATCTTGGGTCCAGGATGGCTTAGGAAATCTTCCCTGTACAGGTGAAAACCTGTTTGGCAAAGAATGGCAAATAAAAGCCACTCAAATGGATGCAGAAAATTCTGCTTTGGATAGACTTTCAAAGTCAACCTCCGTTCCTGCCAAGAAAAAACCTTTCAAGAAGTCTTTTTTCAAAAAAGGCAGATTCCATCCTACTTCTGGCCAACAATCATCTACAGGTCGCTTTGCTGCTAAGCGTCAGCAACCTAAACAGGCCTGGCCTAAGCCTACAGGGGCTGCTGCAACTCAGCAGACCCAGCCTCCTCAGGGCTTTTGACTTGATGCTAGAGAACTTAGCCTTTCTGGCTCTAAAACAGCCAGAGCCTCTCACCATTCCAGGAAGGTTAGCTCATTTTGCTCCCAGATGGGAGCAAATTACAGCAGAGCAGTGGACCCTCTCCATCATAAGGGAGGGCTACAAACTTCATTTCTCAAACCTTCCTCCTCACACCATGGTGAGACACTTCAATTCTCCAACATCTCTTCTCGACCTTCTAGGACAGGAGGTGGCTACCCTTCTTGCCCAAGGGGCAATAGAAGAAGTACCTCTTCAACAAGGGTCAGGGTTTTACTCCCCCTATTTTCTGATACCAAAGAAAAAAGGGGGCTACAGACCCATATTAGATCTCAGAGAATTGAACAAATTTCTTTGCAAGGAGAAATTCAAGATGCTTTCTCTGGGCACTCTCCTTCCATACCTTCAGAGTCAGGATTGGCTTTGTTCTCTAGATCTCAAGGATGCGTACACACATGTCCTCATCCATCCTTCTCACAGAAGATCCTTCCGTTTTCTTTTCCAAGGAAAGCATTACCAATACAGGGTGCTTCCTTTCGGTCTGGCCTCTGCTCCAAGAGTGTTCACCAAATGCATGGCAGTAGTAGCTGTATTTCTACGCACTCTGGGAATATTTGTATTCCCATACCTGGACGACTGGCTCATTCGAGCTCCATCTCAGTCAGAGGCCCAGACTTCCCTGGACTGCACAAGGTGCATTCTGCAATATCTGGGACTTGTGGTAAACCTCCCAAAGTCCCAGCTCACCCCTACTCAGTCTCTAGAGTTCATAGGGGCCTGGTTGGATACTACCACTGCAATGGCCTATCTTCCTCAGGCCCGTTGCCTACGCCTAGTGCAGTTAGCCTCCCAGATTCAGTCAAAGAGTGATTTAACTGCCCGGGAGATGCTGCAACTGCTAGGCCACATGGCATCCACAGTGCATGTGGTCCCCTATGCTCGCCTTCACATGAGAGCAGCTCAATGGACTTTGTCCACCCAGTGGACTCAAGCATCAGGGGCTGTGTCAGGCAAAATAGCAACCTCCAGGCGCCTCTTTTGGTCTCTCCAGTGGTGGAGGTCCACCCAAAATCTGTTGCTGGGGTCCCCCTTCCAACAGTTGTTGCCTCAGGCAACCCTCACAACAGATGCCTCCCAAACAGGTTGGGGAGCTCATCTGCAAGACCTCTCCACTCAGGGCACTTGGTCTCCACAGGAGACCTCTCTACATATCAACCACTTGGAGCTCCGAGCAGTTTTTCTAGCTCTCAAGGTCTTCCATACCCTGCTCAGCTACAAGACAGTCCTCATTCATACGGACAATCAGGTAGCCATGTTTTACATAAACAAGCAAGGAGGAACTGGCTCTCTGTCGCTTTGCAACGAAGCTTTAAGATTGTGGGCCTTCGCCAGAGAGCATCAAATCCATCTCCTGGCCGTATACCTTCCAGGAATCCAAAACTCTTGGGCAGACAGACTCAGTCGAGTTCTGCTTCCACACGAATGGTCCCTGCACATGGACCAGGTATTCAGGATCTTCCAAGAATGGGGAACCCCGGACATAGACCTCTTTGCAAGTCCGTGGAATGCCAAACTTCCCCGGTTCTGTTCCAGAATTCCGTGTCAGGGAGTTCAGGCCAAGGATGCCTTCCTCCTTCACTGGGGTCAAGACTTCCTGTATGCCTTTCCACCCATTCCTTTAATTCCCAAGACTCTGTTCAAGCTCCAGAGGGATCAAGGATCCATGATCCTCATAGCTCCATGCTGGCCACGCCAAGTGTGGTACCCTCTACTTCTGCATCTCTCTCAAGCTCCCTCCCTAGACTTGGGAGCTGCTCCAGACCTTCTGTTCCAGGAGGAGGGGACTTTGTGGCACCCAAACCCCAAGTCCCTTCAACTAAGAGCTTGGTTGCTGAAGGCCTAGACCTTCAAGGTTGGAATCTTTCTCAGCAAGTGAAGGATATCCTCCATGCTTCCAGAAAACCTTCTACTAGACGTTCCTATACTTTTAAATGGAAAAGGTTTTCCATTTGGTGTGCTGAGAAGGGTCTTGACCCTCTAGCACTACCTTTGAATTCTCTATTGGAATATCTCCTGCATCTCTCCAATGCAGGCCTTAAGACGAATTCAGTAAGGGTCCATTTGAGTGCTATTGCAGCATCCCTTAAGCCTATCAATGGACAGCCTATTTCCTCTCATCCTCTTATTGCAAGATTCATGAGAGGCCTAACTTTAACTAAGACACCCATTAGACCTCCTCCGGTGGCATGGGACTTAAATCTGGTTCTTGGTCAGCTCATGAAGCCACCTTTTGAACCCTTAGCCACCACCTCCTTGAAATTTCTTTCCTGGAAGGTTATTTTCCTCATTGCAGTCACCTCAGCTCGCCGCATCAGTGAACTGCAGGCCTTAGTGGCTAATCCACCTTATACAAGGTTCCATCATGATAAGGTAGTCCTTAGGACCAATCCACACTTTATGCCTAAAGTGGTCTCACCTTTTCATCTTAATCAAGAGGTGTATTTACCTGTCTTTTTTCCAGGTCCTCATGCATCAAGTGCAGAGAGGAATCTTCATACTCTAGATTGTAAGAGAGCTCTTGCCTTTTACTTACAAAGGACACAGCATCATAGAAAGTCTTCTCAACTCTTTGTTGCATTTGACCTTTCTCATCTAGGACTTCCAGTCTCTAAGAGGACACTGTCCAATTGGATTGCTCAGTGTATTTCTTTCGCCTACCAGAGTAAGAACCTTTCTCTGGAGGGCCATGTCACAGCTCATAATGTGAGGGCGATAGCCACCTCTATGGCTCATCTAAATTCTGTATCCATCGACCAGATCTGTCGAGCGGCCACCTGGGCCTCGGTTCATACCTTCACAGCCCATTACTGCTTGGACAAGGATTCCCGCCGGGATGCCTTGTTTGGTCAGGCTGTTCTCAAACACCTGTTCCATTCTTAATCAACTCCTGCCCTCCTTCCCGGGATGGATGCCTGAGATCCATAGGAGGAGGTAGAGCTCTTCTCAGGGTCTCATAACCTTGGGGATCTCCCAGGCATCTCTAGCTAGGGAGTCCCCATATGTGAAGACTCATTCCTGCTTGTTCCTGGAGATAGCACAGTTACTTACCTGTAACAGGTGATCTCTGGGAACAGCAGGAATAAGTCTTCACAACCCACCCTCCTCCCCTAGGAGTTTTATCTCTCTATCTTTCCTTTCCTTTCCTCTCTCTCTTTGTCTCAGCTTTAAAACTTGAACTGGGGAGAGGCGGTTAGGAAAGGTGGGAAGGCAGCGCGCAGGCGCTGTGGGATGCTCCCAAAAGCTTTCCTTTTTGGGGAGCGTTCCTGCGCAGGCTCCGTCGGTACCGACGTACCCATATGTGAAGACTTATTCCTGCTGTTCCCAGAGATCACCTGATCTCCAGGAACAAGCAGGAATGAGTCTTCACATATGGGTATGTCGGTACCGACGGAGCCTTCACGGGAATGCTCCCCAGCATCCAATCAGAAAGCTTTTCTGAGCATCCCTTGCGCCTGCGCACTGTCTTCCCGCCTTCCTGACTGACTCTCCTCAGTTTTCGTTTTTCCGCGGAGCCGGCAGGACGTCCTCCTGTCACCGCAGAAACTTTTTTCTTAAAATCCTTTATTTCTTGTTTTCTTGTGGTCGCGGCTGTTTCCCCGCCGTCACCGGTACCGCCGGTGGGGTTTTTTCTTTTCTTTTTCTATTTTCAGGGATAAATTTCCCTCAGTTTCTGTTTTAAAGATTTTTGGGCCTACAAGGCCTCTCCATCATGGAGCCTTCTCCTAAGAAGTGCTCCCACTGTGGAAACAGTTTTCTTGTTAGACTCCAATGCCTGGTGTCTAACCTGTTTGGGTCCTGAACCTTTTTCCCCTGAACTATCAGGCTACGAATCTGTGAGAAGAAGTTCCATCTTTCAAGTTTCCCTCGATACCGTTTTTCCTCCCCCGGTGAGGGCACCGGTTTTTTCTTCTCTACAGGATCAGGTATCCCTCAAACAGTCTGTTAAGACTAGCCAATTCTTTAGTGGTAGGTCTCATGCCAAGCATGCAGACGGCCCCGGCCTTGCCCTCAAGACCCCATTGGCATTAAAACCCCGGCGGGAGTCTTCGGGCTCCAAAGCATTTCAGGGGTTTCAGGTTGTTCCTGGGGCTCACCCCTCACAGAACATACCTGAGCCATGCTCGGTGGTGGCATCCGCTTCGAGCGGTACCGATTCCCCGGCATCAGCACCGGTGTTGGGTAACTCATCCAGGGATCGTCATCTGACGTCTTCGGTACCTTCGGGACCGATCGATACTTTCCAGATTGACTTCCCAGTATCGGCAGTATTTCCGATACCACCACCGACGTCGGTATCCTCTAGACATCCATCGATAGACTCGCTTCCTTCGATGCCGAGTCTCGAATCGCTTTCTAGTTTGGAGGATTGGGTACCGACCCGTCCCGGAACCCACATGTACCGATTCCGATTGCATGGTACCGAGGATACTTACCAAGGGTTTTCAGTTACCTCGGTATCGCTTAAGCAACCTCCGATGCATGCGTCGGTATCGGTTTCGCCGTCGATACTGGCGAAACCACCGGTACCGGTGTCAATGCTGGTACCCGCAGTATCATCGGTACCAGCCCCTTCCATGCTTTCTTCTCCTGGATCGCTCCTCTCTATGCCTAGTTTGGAGTCGATACCTAGCATGGATAATGCACTACTGACAACTCATAACTGCCAGTTCCAGTGTCCATCCATTACACATCCTGTTCTGCACCGGACAGGTACATCCTCCGGTGCCCAGGCTACCTTGTCAAGTTTAGCCTGTCCAGGGATGGTGCCTATTGGAGAGCCCTCTTTTCAGAAATTTCTCCTTGACATGGCATCCTTCCTTGATACTCCTTTCCCTGGCTATGAGTCTTCTCAGAGTTTGTCTGCAAGAAAGGAGAATATAACACTTCCTTTACATCACTCTTTGCAGAATCTTCTTCTGGAGATATGGGAAAAACCTTTAAAAGTTTCTTCACCTCCTACAGCAACTGATCTTCTGTATCAGGTGCCCCCCTCTCCAGGATTTCAAAAGCCTCAACTTCCCCATCGTTCCATTGTAGTGGAATCAGCAATGAGGAAGGTAAGAAGCAAGAAGAAACACTCTTCTTTCCCGCCAGGGTGTGCATCTAGGACACTGGACGCTTTTGGCTTCTATGCTGGCAAAAAGGATTCTCTCATATATTTTCTATATGAGTCTATCCCTTCAGGAGATCACAAAGAAATTATCTCTTTTGACTCCTTTTCTATCAGAGCCCAAGGCTGCAGACTATTCCTTACTTCTTAGTCATAGCCAAAATATCTCTTGGTTTCTATCTCGTGCTTCCCTAGACTCTTTCAATAATAAAAAAAAAAAAAACCTTCCAAAAAATACAAAGATACAAGAACCACAAAGATCTTCAAAGAGAATGCATCAGTAACAACACAACATCAGGTCACGATAGTAACCTACAATATGTCTTCATTTTTACACGTTTATAGTAAAGAAACCAGGATCCCCACCCTGCCCCCAACCTCCCTTCCCCTCCCAAAGTCACCCCAATCCCCCCAACTATGGCTTGCTACTGCTAGGGCGCAGGACGATGGTGGGCGAAGAGACACACATAGGGAGCAAACCTTCTGAGGGGTCGGCATATTACCTCCACTTTTCCAGTGCAATCACGCGACATAACGAGAAACAAAGGGCGCCCACACCAATTCAAAGCGAGCCAAACGCATCCTACTAACCGCTACCCCCCGTTCCATAGAGTATGTATCCCACATGCGTTCCAGCCAGACCTGGAAAGAGGGGGCCAAAGCACGCTTCCATGCCGCCGCCAGGGATAGTCGGGCCGCATTCAAACCGTGCCGGAGTAAGGCAAGGTGCAAAGCCCGGGCTCCCGGCACGGGGGCCCCAAAAAGAAAAATCCCCGGGTCCCAAGGGATACTCAGTCCCAGAAGCGACTGAATCCGAAATTGTACACCTCTCCAAAAGGCACAAATACGGGGACACGTCCACCAAATATGTCCCAGGGTACCCCGTTGCCCACAGTTACGCCAACATAGGTCCCCAGCCCCGGGATACATGCGAGCAATCCGCACCGGAGTCATATACCACCGGTATAGCAATTTATAGTTCGTTTCTCGGGCATTAGTCGCTACCGAGCTCTTCCACAGGCGCGTTTCCACTGTCTCCCACTGCTGATCAGTATAAGAGAGATTCAAGTCAGAGTTCCAAAGCACCCTATGACGTGTGGGGCACGCCTGGGACCCCTGTAAGTGAGCGTATAATGTCGCCACAAGACCCTTTGTAGTAGTGCACCCCTCACAGTAGCGCTCCAGATCCGTCAGGTCCCGAGCAACCTGGGGCCGAACGGACTTAGAATTGACCCAGTGCGTCACTTGCATATATTGATAAAGATGCCCAGCCGGGAGGTCAAATTCGTCCCGCAGGGCATGGAAGGGTTGTAGCTGACCATCAGCAAAAAATTGGCCGACCCGGCTGAGGCCCAGGTGCCCCCAATGCCGAAATATTACATCACTCAAACCCGGTGGGAAAGAGGCGTTATCAACTATAGGGGCTAAAGGGGATAGCTCCACATCACGGGGTCGAAAGTGCTGATCCCAGCAACGGAGGGTATGAAAAACGTAGGGATTACTGGTGCACTTGCTGCGGCGAAGTTGTGGGCCAAGCCAGAGCCAGTCTCCTAACCCCGCTCCCCCCGCCAAAGTCATTTCTATCTGCACCCATCACTTAGTGCTATCGGCTATCATCCATTCCACCCCCGCCCGACATTACGCCGCCGCGTAATACCAATGTAAATTGGGCATTCCCATACCGCCGGAACGCGTGCGGGCAAAAAGAACTTGCCGCGCTAAGCGCGGACGACGATAATGCCACACGAACTTCATAAGCAACTGTTGCCAGGTCGCCAAGGTAGCCCGCGGGATGGAAAGCGGGAGAACCTGAAAGAAATAAAGGAAGCGGGGGACAATCACCATTTTGACTACGGCTATACGCCCAAACCAGGAGAGGAGCAAACCGTTCCAAACCTCTGAGTCCCGCCGGACCTGACGAAGCAGAGGATCATAGTTAGCTTTAAAAAGAGCCGCCCGTTCCGCAGTTAGTTTCACCCCTAGGTATCGCAGGGCTCCTGTCACCCAGCGAAGAGGATAAGCCTCTTGGAGCTCCGCACAAACCGCCCCAGGGACCCCAACATTCAAGATCTCCGATTTAGTATAATTGATTTTGAAGCCGGAGACTCGAGAGAAATCCGCGAACAGCTGCATCGTGATTGGGAGGGAGGCAGACGGATCCACCAAGGATAGAATGATATCTTCCACGAAGAGCGCGATCCGATAGTCCGCTGGACCAATGCGGACCCCTCGTAAACCATGGTGATCTCGAAAGCTCTGAGCCAGAGGTTCCATCGCTAGGGCAAAGAGCAGAGGCGACAGGGGGCAACCCTGTCGTGTGCCTCTCTCCAAGAAAAAGTGTCTCGTGTATCCCCCGTTAATCCGAACGCGCGCCTGAGGCCACTGGTAAAGGCTGCGGACCCAACCAATATAGTTAGGGCCAAAGCCCATTATCTCCAGAACACACCATAGATATCCCCAATCCACCCGGTCGAATGCTTTTTCTGCGTCAATTCCCACTAGCAACGCTGGTTGCGGGTCCCGTTGAGCCACATGAATAATCTGCAACATACGCCGAAGGTTGTCGGCGGCCTGGCGACCCGGCACAAAGCCAACCTGGTCCGGGTGAACCAAGCCCAGGAGAACCCAATTCAAACGCGCAGCCAGCACAGAAGCAAAGATTTTAACGTCAACGTTTAACAAGGAGATGGGGCGATACGACGCCGCATCGTGCAAGGGTTTACCGGGTTTGGGTATCATCACGATCAATGCCTCACGCTGGGATGGGGGAAGGGAAGCTGCCCCCAGGACCTCATTAAACAAACAGGTCAGGGATGGTGCTAGTTGCGTTCGAAACTTCTTATAGTATTCTGCCGGAAAACCATCACTACCTGGCGCGCTGCCAGTTTTCAGGTGCCGGATTGCATTTTCCACTTCGTCAATCGTAAATTCCGAGTCCAACTGAACCCGATCAGAGTCAGAAAGACGCGGTAGAGCGGCCCTCTGGAGATAATCCTGCACGTGATCCCTGCCTGCGGGCTCTGCTTTATAGAGTCGCTCCAAGAAATCGGCAAAAAGTTCACGGATCTCCCGGGAGATAACCCTTTTTTGTCCCCCAGCGTCGCGTAATTCGCGGACCACTCTCGAGGACTGCTGTTGCCGTAGGCGCAAAGCCAAAAGGCGGCCAGTTTTGTTCCCATGTTCATAAAAAGTTTGCCTTAATTTCCGTTGTTTATCTAATTCTCTCTGCATACACGCATCCAGATTCGCTC
Organism: Ichthyophis bannanicus; assembly: GCA_033557465.1. Classification (NCBI taxonomy): domain Eukaryota; kingdom Metazoa; phylum Chordata; class Amphibia; order Gymnophiona; family Ichthyophiidae; genus Ichthyophis; species Ichthyophis bannanicus. Next base: position 156,649,822 of record CM066047.1, on the reverse strand, counting down.
GAACCTGCCGCCACTGACGTAGGACCTGCCTCGACCCGGTTCGGGCATGCTCCAAACCTAGACGAGCAGATTCCCTCACCAAGTGATCATGTTCACGCGTCCACATTTTGTGCGTGCGGGTTGCCTCAGCCATAAGTTGACCGCGAGCTGTAGCCTTATAGGCATCCCACACCGTGGGAAGGGGAACATCCCCAGTATCATTAAGCTCAAAGAATTCCTTAATAAAGCGGGCATGATCCTGTACTGCACCCTGTCGCCGCAGGAACCTCGCGTCTAAGCGCCAAAGACGGCGATTCTCACTATACGTGCCGTCCGGGAGGGTAAGCCAGCACGGGGCATGATCTGACCAAGTCAGTGCTCCAAGTCCAGCCTGTACTCTCCCGTCCATCAGGCGCTGGTCCAGTAAAAAATAATCAATGCGAGTATGGACCTGATGGACCGGAGAGTAGTAAGTATAACCCCTCTCATCCGCATGTGTGTGTCTCCATATATCCCGTAGACCCAAGTCAAGCATCAAGCGTTGAAGGGCTCTTGCCGATCCCCCCATTCCCTCCCCAGCGCGACCCGTAGAATCCAAGTGAGGCACTAAATGCGTGTTGCAATCCCCACCCAAAACAATGGGACCCTTTGCAAAGTCCGCCAGTAGAGCTTTCAAGCGTGTAAAAAAGGGCCCCTGACCTGTATTTGGTGCATAAACATTAGCTAAGGTTAGCAGGTGTCCATCTAGGCGAACATTCAGGAAAAGCCACCTCCCCAGGGTATCGCGCTTTATCTCTTCAATCTGCAAGGAGAGGCTCTGGTGGAATAGTATAGCCACTCCCCGCTTTTTCCGACCCTGCGAGTCGGAGGCCACCCGCAGTTCGGTATATGGGGATCGCTTCAGCCAACCCTGCTTGGAGTTCTGAAGATGGGTCTCCTGCAGATAAACAATGTCCCCTTGCAAAGTGCGCAATTCTGAGAACAGCAGGGACCGCTTCCTCGGGGAGTTAAGACCTTTAACATTTAAAGAGATAAAGCGCACCATTAAGAATTACAACCTAAACCCACACATCCACCAGCCACCCAGAAAATCCCAATGAGGACTCCCCCCAGCAAACCCAGGAAATTAGTTAATCGGGCCCACCTATGCCACCCTCTAAGAACAAAAGCCATAGACCCTCCTCCCCAGCCCAAACATATCCCCCAGCTCCATATTAGAAAACCCCCCTTCCCATCTATCACCCCCCCCTTCCCGTCAATACCACCTTAAAAAGACCGCGCCAGCCGGCGCGAGGAGACCTAGCCGCCTGCCGCCATCCAAGCAGCTCTCCCCATCGGGGGATCGAGCCACCCTCCTGCAGCAGCGGCCATCTTCAGGCGGGCCGTCCAATCGGGGCAGCCGCCTGCTTCTTTAAAAAGACCGCGCCAGCCGGCGCGAGGAGACCTAGCCGCCTGCCGCCATCCAAGCAGCTCTCCCCATCGGGGGATCGAGCCACCCTCCTGCAGCAGCGGCCATCTTCAGGCGGGCCGTCCAATCGGGGCAGCCGCCTGCTTCTTTAAAAAGACCGCGCCAGCCGGCGCGAGGAGACCTAGCCGCCTGCCGCCATCCAAGCAGCTCTCCCCATCGGGGGATCGAGCCACCCTCCTGCAGCAGCGGCCATCTTCAGGCGGGCCGTCCAATCGGGGCAGCCGCCTGCTTCTTTAAAAAGACCGCGCCAGCCGGCGCGAGGAGACCTAGCCGCCTGCCGCCATCCAAGCAGCTCTCCCCATCGGGGGATCGAGCCACCCTCCTGCAGCAGCGGCCATTTTCAGGCGGGCCGTCCAATCGGGGCAGCCGCCTGCTTCTTTAAAAAGACCGCGCCAGCCGGCGCGCCCGCGCCTTGCGGGCCCGCGCCTGAGGGCCTCGCCAGAGGGCCCTTTGGCGTGGCCCTTAGGCAGCTGGCCCATACAACATATCTGCCAGTACATCAAAGACCTCCTCCAAGCAATCCAGTAGCTTGATCTCCGCTGAGGTGTGCTCACGCACCAGCAGCACTTTCATTCCTCCTTGAACAGCCCAGCGCTAGAGAAAGGCACCACGAGTTAGTAACCGAACAAACCTCTCCCATCAGATGATCCTGCTCTCATGCTGTTTACCGCAAGTATAGTTTCACAATTATAACCACCATATACTACCGCCAGCAGCCTTATCAAAGACAGTTTACATTTGTACTGTTGTCAGTAACTCCTTAATATTGGCTAGCCACTGTACTGTCACCATTATACTGTAGTCAGTAATTCTTACTATTGTACTGTTGTCAGTAATTCCTTACCACTATCTAACCACAGTACTGTTCTACATTGTACTGTAGTCAGTAACTATACTGTAACTATAACTATACTGTAACTATTATACTGTAGTCAGTAATTGTACTGTAGTCAGTAACTATACTGTAACTATAACTATACTGTAACCATTATACTGTAGTCAGTAATTCTTACTATTGCACTGTTGTCAGTAACTCCTTAATATTACCTAGCCACTGCACTGTTACCATTATACTGTAGTCAGTAATTCTTACTATTGACTGTTGTCAGTAAATCCAGTACCCTGCCACAATGGGTTCCCCCTTTACCATCATAATCGGATGTTATATCATCCTTGCTAGTTGGTTCCCCTGCTGTCTTACCTTAACCCCTTTTTCCAATCAGATCCCAATATTACAAAGCCATGGAAGGAGATGGTCTAATGCATCACGTAACAATGTAAATTGGGATACTCGCGCACATCACCCACATCTGCTACACATAGTGCTTCAGCACTCTGTGAAAACCAAGAAGGCGGAAAACTCCTACCCTCATAACCTAAAATGTGCCCTCATTAATGCCCGTTCTATCCGGAAGAAGTGGCCAGCTGTCACCAACATAATCTCCCTCCACGACCTCGATATACTCCTGGTCACAGAGACGTGGCTATCTGACGAAGACAATGTCATACTCAACCAGCTCCTCCCACCGAACTTCACAGCTCATACAAGTCATAGACGAGACAAAAGAGGAGGAGGGGTGCTCATCCTCACCAAGACAGACCTCCATTTCCAGACGGTTGACGCCACCAACACTAATCAACTTGAAACCGTCACCGTCTCCAACAAACGATGCTCAATCAACCTGCTTTACAGACCACCTTCAGCTTCTCCGGATGATCTTGCTGCAATAATTGATCTCGCCTCCAACACACATAACCCAAACATCCCAAACTGGATCTTCGGCGATTTCAACCTGCCAACACTGCAGGACAATCAAGTGTTAGCCTTTCTGGATGCCCTCACAAATCTCGGCTTCAAACAATTAGTAAAGGAACCTACCCATACCAAGGGAAATATTCTGGACTTAGTATTCGCCCCTCGGATATCTCTTAACACAACGTATGACCCCATAACATCCATAACTCCTGTTCCATGGTCAGATCACAAACTGATCATCCTCCAGATTCCTTTGCACAAAATCGATTCAAAGTTCAATAAGTTACCAAGCAACACTAGAAGACCACACTCCAGATGTTTCAAGCCTTTCAGCAGAGACCTTATCCTTACGGAAACGCAACAACTCATTAGCGAAACCACCTCGAACCTTGATGACCTGATTAATCACTGGAACAACTGCCTCAGTGCAATCGCCCTACGCACACCAACCAACAAGCCCCCAGGGAAAAGAACGAGTGCTCCATGGTACACAGCCGATCTGAGAAATTCTCTTACCCAATTACGGAAACTCGAGAAGCGCTGGCGCAGATCCCACTCTTCAACTGACAAGACAGCATACAACTGTCATCTGGCTGCACACCGCAAGGCAACCACTGATGCAATGAAGCAATATTACTCAGAGACCTTAAAGAGGTCACTTAGTAAACCCCACGATCTTTTTGACCTAGTCAAGACTCTATCAAAGGAACCAACCCCCGGACCTCAATTTGAGATTCACCCACAAGATTTTGCCAACTATGCACAATCCAAGATATGCCAGACTATCAATATCACGACTACAACCACCAACCCGGAACGAGATTGCCCTACAGCTCTAACCGTATTCTCTACCCCTACCAAGAAAAGAATTGAAGACACTATTATGGCCCTTAACACCACCACATCTCAGTCCGATCCATGCCCAGCCTTCTGGATTAAGGAGCTCCGTTGCCATTTCAGCCCAATACTATCCAATATAATGAACCTCTCCTTCACAACAGGTTCCTTCCCTTCAGCTCTTAAACGCACCTCTATCAGGCCTCTTCTAAAAAACTGCAAACTCGATCCCCAAAAAGTAGATTCATACAGACCGATATCCAGTATACCTCTACTTGCGAAGATCATTGAAAAAGAGGTACAACGACAACTGCAAGATCACGTTGACACTGTCGCACCATTAGACCCCTGCCAACATGGTTTTAGGGAATCCCACGGAGTGGAAACTCTTCTTACCACCCTCTTCTGCAAGATAATCACTGGCATTGATGACATCCGTCAAGGATTTGCTCTCATCTTTCTGGACATCGCCGCAGCTTTTGATTCAGTAAGTCATGAGCTTCTCTTAGGTCGACTAATTGAGAAAGGCATTGCTGGTAGAGCGCTTGATTGGTGCAGATCTTACCTGTCCGAAAGATGGCAGCATGTGCGTTCTGGAGGGATGACCTCGGAACCTTTCCACCAAAGCCAGGGAGTCCCACAAGGTTCCTCCCTTTCAGCCCTCCTGTTTAACATATACATGCAGCCAATTTGCAAGATCATCCGATCCTTCAATGTTGACTGCATGTTATACGCTGACGATGTCCTGCTATACATACCCTTCTCTACGGAACATCTCGACCTCTCTCCACTGACAAGCTGTTTCAATGCAATATCCAACTGGCTTTTCTCCCAAAACCTCCGAATACAACATAAGAAAACGGAAGTACTCTTCATTACGAGGAACCCTAACTTCACCCCACCACAATTCCTTAAAGTCAAAGAAGCAGAGTTACAATCTAAACCATCAATACGCTACCTGGGTGTCACCTTGGATCAACGCCTGGACATGAAAGCCCACATAGGGAACACAGTCAGAGCAGTATACTACAAGATCCGCTCACTTAGGCATCTACGATCCATGCTGGAACCAAATGACTTCAGGACTATATACCAGGCGTTGATCATACCTCATTTTGATTACGCCAATGCCATCCTTCAAGGCCTGACCCTATCCACCTTGCAACCACTACAGCTCGCCATGAATGCGGCAGCAAGGGTCATCCATGGAGCCTCCAGAAGTGACCACGTAACACCCCTGCTGATACAGTTACATTGGCTACCTATCCAAGCTAGAATCGTTTTCAAGATCCTGCTATTCACTTTTAAAGCTATTAACAAGCTCTCCTCTGAATCAATAAATGCCCTAATCCATACCACATCTCCTAATAGAGCGAGGAGATCCACAACTACAAACACCCTAAAAGTCCCGAAAGCATTAACAGATTGCACCACATCCACAGCCAATAGGGCGTTTAGTATCAGTGCGCCAAGATGCTGGAACGCACTACCTCCAGACATCCGGGCTATTAAGAGCCTTACACAGTTTAGGAAAGCCCTCAAATACCACCTTTTCAATAAGTACCTCATAGAACCCAACCTCACCCACTGAGACTGAGATGTAAGCCGCTAAGCTAATATATGGTTTCCCAACAACATGTCAAGAAAGATTCTCTAACCTTCGTGGTGCAGTTGTTTCAATGGAATTCATGATTATACGACTCGATGTAGCAATATTTGTAAAAAGTTTACCACTGTTATCCATGTTTATGTAGTAAGTTTGTAAATAGTTACCCCTGTTATCCAAGTTATTTGCCCTGTTATCTGTGAACTCATACGTGTTAACTGTACTGAGCATTTCTGTTCCATGTAAACCGCGCTGATGCCGAATAGTGCGGTATATAAGAGACTTTAAATAAATAAATAAATAATACAGGACACGGTAAATTGACCACACACCCCGTACCCTCCAGATCCCCACAAAGTGAAAACTCAACCTAAACATAGAAAAGCATTCCCCCCACTGTTCCCCCACCCACCCCGGATCATCAATCCCTTCATGACCCCCCATCAGAACAATAACATCAATATAACATTTGCAGATCAACCGCCGCCCCCCATGGATAATGAGGTGGGGACCCCAAGCTAAGCCTTGCCACTGTTTATCCAAAAATCAGGGGACCCACTGGTTTAGGCTCCCTAAAAAAAAAAGAAAAAGTTAGGGGAGCTTTGCAATTCTGTAAAAGTGTCAGGCGGACTTGCCCACCCGGGTCCACTTGGAATGCTGGGGCTTAGGGGGCGGCGGATGAGGCTGAGCATTATCATCAACTAGGCCCGCCTGGCGAAGAGTTCGCCAAGCCTCTGAGCAGTCCTTTGCAGAAATCTTTTTGTTGCCCAAAAGGAAGTTCATCCTAAGGGGGAAGGACCAAGAATAGCGAATCCCCTTGCTGGTCAAGACCGCCGAGACTGGTTTCATCTCTCCCCGGCGCGCCAAAGTGAACGTCGAGAGGTCTTGGTAAATGGACACTGTCGCGTCCTGGAAGCATAACGTCTTCTTCTCACGGCCTCGACGTATAAGAAGCTCAGCATCAGTATAGCGCAGAAATCTCGCAATGACATCTTGTGGTTGATTGGGAGGTTTTCCCAGAGCGCGGTGAACCCGCTCAATTTCCATTCCAGAAGCGTTCATAGCCAGCTCCTCTGCCGGAAGCAACTCCGCTATTAGCAGCTTGAGCACGGTCGGCAAGTCTTCCCCGTTTCCCCCCGCCTCTGGAATTCCACGAAAGCGCACGTTGTTGCGGCGGGAGCGGTTTTCAATGTCATCAATTTTATATGTCAGCTCCATTGCCTGTGCACGCTGCCTGTCGAGAGCGCATTGTAAATCCATCAGAGTTCCATCATGATCAACCACTTTGGTCTCCACGTCCTCTACTCGGGCTCCCAGTTCTTTAATGTCGGTCTGGAGTTCTGCGACATCTTTCAACAAGTCTTCCCGTAGTGAGCGGAACTCGTTGGCTAATTCTGCGAAGCCCCTGCGGAGCTCTTGTTTAATTTGAGCTGAGGAGAGTTGCTTATGAGAATCCAGTTCCTCTTCACTTAGTCTCATCGTCAGAGCCCAATGGGGGAGATTGGTCGCGTGGGCTGCTTGAGGCTCTGGACTTATTCTGCAGCCGTTGGGAGGAGCGCATCCCCTCCCGAGTTTCAGAATTTTTAATTTTAGCAGCCATCACAGAGTCACTCAGCTCACACAGTGTTAGGAGAGAGGTAGAGCCAATGTCAGCAACAGTGAAGGCACCAGAAAGATAACGGTGCTCGAGGACAGGCCAGTCCGCAAAGTTGCCACCGTTACACAGTGTCAGGAGATGTATTCAAGCAATGTCAGCAAAGCAGAAGACACTGTTGCGACAGGGGGGCAGAGAGTGGTAAGCTGCCCCCAGCCCCCTTGGAGAAACAGCCTGGCACAGGTGAGGATCAAAAAGCGCCGTAAAGCGGTGTGGGGCTGTACCAGCAAGAGCCCGTAGGTGTAAATTGGAGAGCTTCAATGAGGTGCCCGGGGCCCAAGAGATCGCACTTGCAGGCCTGCAGGGCACCCCGGATTCACACAGGAGAGCGGGAGCCCCGGCACGACACTGGGCTGCTGAAGAAAATTAGCCCCGGACACCAGCCCCAACTGCAGTTCAAAGGGCATGCAGGAGAAGGGGCAGCACTCAAACTTACCCCCCTCAAGTTGGCTCACGTTAGTGAGGCAGGATGACAGGTGCCGGCAATTGCCACGTGGATACCACGCGGTCTCGGCAGGCCTCCCCGACAGATCTTCAGCGCTGCCGCCAAACACCACAGGCTGGAGAGTGCGCTCCCCCTTCCGATGGACGGAGCGCCGCTCGATCCGCAGGCAACAGAGAGGGACCCAGCCCGGAGGCCTTGCAGGAGTCTGTCAGGCGGTCTTCAGCCGCGCCGGATCCAAGGGAACTGCTGAGCAATGTGAAGAGAGCTGCTCTGGGCCCTCCCGGAGGGGCGAGTTGTCTGCGAAAGTGCTCAAATTACACTTGGGGTTGATGTTCCGCCCCGCAGAGGTTCGCAACACATTCTCCGATCTGGCGCAAAGGGTCTTGCAGCGCAGCCCCGAGAGGGCCTGCCCAGAGGCCGTCCGAGTCCCTCAGATCGTGAAAAGTCAGCTGCGGGGATATTCAGGCCCGAGGCAGGCGTCGCCACAAGGCACACAGCAGGCCACGCTCATGAGAATGGACACCTCGACTTCTCGGCCTCCAAAGTGCTTACCGGGCGGCTTACCCGGGCTTCGATGAACACCGCGGGTTTGAGCTGATCCGGGGCAGGCAAAGGTGGGGAAAATCGCTGCTGCTAGCGCATGTTATCTTAAGGTTTGTGGTATTTGGAGCGGGAGCTCAAGAGTGCGGCCATCACACTGCGGGCTCACGAGCGCCCCCCTTCCCTAGACTCTTTTGAGTCTGTTAGCAGAACTTCTGCTATAGCCATAGGAGCACGTCATAAAGCCTGGCTTCAGGCATCAGACTTGAGTAGATGGGCACAGCAAAGACTAAGTAATACTCCTTGTACTGGAGAAAATCTTTTCAATAAGGAGTCTTTACGTCAGATTGCTTCACTGACCTCCCTATTTCTGAGGGCCATCCTAAGCCCTCTACTTCGTCAGCAGGTAGGAAATGCCCTACCAAACCATCTTTTCTTAAAAGAAAGAGGTTTTCCTCTTCTCCTGCCCATCATTCTGATGTTCCCAGACAGGGAAACTCTCGTCCTGGTTTGAAAAATCCAAACTCCAGCCAGGCTAAACAAACTCAGTAACCATAGGTTTCTGATCAATCTTTCATGATTACAGTTAATTTCTTTTCAGCAGAAGTTTTTCTATTCAAAACTCTGCCTAGGGATTCCTATCCTCAGGAAATCCTTTTATACTTCAATATGCTGAACTGTCAGGATATTCATGTCTATAACTTACAGAGTTCTACACCTCTTCCTAACTAGAAGAGGACCTTAACACCTATCACATGATAGTTTCTCTGTAACACCATGACTTTTTCCTTCCAAAGACTTACCATATGATAAGTCTTCTTCAGCTTATATCTCTACCCTCTTCACCAGTTTTTTTTTCCCTGTCAGAGTGGTACCATACTATTGAAAGACTTCTGTCTTTCCTTTTCACTATAGAGTTTCTTCTCCTGAGTAAACTTTTCTTTATATGGGCAGCTCTGCAGACAGAGACAGCTTGTTCTTTGTCCATTCTGTCTCTGTTGGCACAACTCGGTTGTCCTATTCAGAAGCTGCCATGCATAGTTTCAGAAATTCACTACTGGTACTTTTCCACAAGTCCCAGTCTTGTCCTCCTCCACTCCTTAGTAGTGATTCCAAGATAGTTTTACTACATCTTCTTGGATAAGCCTTTTCACTACAGGCTTTTTACACTATCTCCTACCTTCGCCATCTCCAATCCTGGGTTTGGCAAGGTATTGGAACTGGCTAGCAGTTTTTCCTTGGCAGCCAGTCCTACATCCCAGTTCTCCTGCATAATGCTCTCTGCAATCCTACTGAGAAGCTTTCCATTATGGGCCCTTGCTAGAGAGCATAGAGTTTTTCTAATGGCTATCCATCATGTTTTAAAAAGGCTTCCTCAGTCACCCCCTGTGACTATGAGGGTTCTCTACGCCTTACTATCTTTTAAAAAAAAAAAAAAAGAAGGAAAGAAGGCAAAGGTCTTAAGCCTTTTCCAAGTGAAAATTTAAGACTTCTCCTATTCCCATAGGGAATGTCCTCTTTTTCTTACAGCTTGCTCTCATGGTATCTTACTACCTTAAGGACAGCACCTATTCCTCTGAAAAACGCCTGATACCTCCGTGTCCCTCACGTAGGTCCACCTGGTATCTCTTTCTAGGCGTTTCTGTCCTTTTACCATGCTGGAGTTCCACAGGACTCCGAGCTTGCTGTTTACAGACTGATATTATCCTCTGTTTTTTCACGTAACCATCCTGGTTATTCACTGGATAGCATTCCTTTTCTTTCTTCCTAGGGGAACAAATTCTTTATATATCTTCACAAGTAGGTTTCACCTTGTTCTAAGATGTATTTTCTCCCTTCACATCCTTATGTGAATGTCCTGATTTACATAGTTCTGTCTGCTTAGTTGCAGGCATCTATCTTGAACCTATGTATTCAGATATATATATATATATATATATATATATATATATATATATATATATATATATATATATATATATATATATATATATGTATATATGTATATATATATATATATATGTATATATATGTATTCCCATATACATCTCTGCAGATGTATCTGTCTATCAACTAGGTGTGCATATGCTATGCCCTTAAATCTCATTATAGATATCTATATATGTATTCCCATAGATATGTATGTATATATATATACACACACACACACACATATCCTTACATATATGTGTGTATCTGTTCAAATACTTATTATAGATAGATATGTATTCAGTCCTATCTCTCTATTTGTCTCTGCTCACAAAGGTTTTCACCTTCCTGTGAGTTCTGACTGTGGGCTTGCACAGCTTCATACTGTTCCACAGTATGTTTCGGCAGGCCTACCGTATCCTAGATTTACGTGTCCCTAGAGCTCCATGCCTTTATTTATTTACAGTCTCTTCTATACCGCACTATTCAGCATCAGCGCGGTTTACAATGAACCAAAATTTACACATTTCCAATGGTACTTTGTGTTTACATTTGAACAGGCAAAAACAACTTGGGAAACAGGGGTAACTATTTACAAATTATAACATAATCATGAATTCTTATTGGTTTCAGTCTTAGGGGTTTTGGTAGGACTGTGAGGTGGATGAGGTGTCTGCATTGGTTTCTGGGTAATACAAGAGGAAAAGGTGGTGTTTCAAGGCTTTTCTAAACTGCAATAGATCTGGGATTGCTCGGATGCTTTGAGGGAGGCTGTTCCAACACCTTGGTGCACAGAGCGTGAAGGCCCTGTCTGCTGTTGCTTTGGTGCACTGTGTTATAGTTTTTGGGACTACTAGTGTGTTGAGTGTTACTGACCGTCTGTCCCTGTTTTGGGGTGTCATCTGGATCAGATCCGTTAGTGATGTAGATGAGAGCCCATTGATGGCCTTGAAAGTAAGTAGTAATAGCTTGTAAGTGAGTCTACTTCTTATTGGAAGCCAATGGAGTTGTTTTAGTATGGGTGAGACATGGTCTTTCCTGGATGCTCCATGTAGGACTCTTGCTGCGGCGTTCATCGCCAGTTGCAGTGGGTGCAAGGTGGCTTGAGGGAGCCCTTGTAAGATTGAGTTTGCATAATCAAAATGTGGTATGATTAGGGCTTGATAGATGGTTCTGAAATCATCCGGCTCTAGCAGGGATCGTAGGTGTCTGAGGGAACGGATTTTATGGTATACCGCTCTTACGATGTTTCCTATGTGCATCTTCATATCCAAGTGCTGGTCTAAAGTGACACCGAGGTATCTGATAGAGGGCTTGGTCTGGAGGTTTGCTTCCTTCACCTTCAAGAAGGACGGAGCGGTGAAATTTTGGTCCTTTGTGATGAACAACACCCCTCCGTTTTCTTATGTTGGATCCTGAGGTTTTAGGATTGCAGCCAGTTGGATACTTCATCTATGCAGTTTGTTAATGGAGTGAGGTCGGGGTTCTCTGTTGTAAAAGGCATGTATAACAGCACATCATCCGCTTATATCATGTAGTTGATACTGAACGATCGTATCAGGTTGCAGATAAGCTGCATGTATATATTGAACATAAGGGCGGAGAGGGAGGAGCCTTGTGGGACACCCTGCTTTTGATGGAACAGATCTGATGAAGTATCATTGGATCGTACATGCTGCCATCTGTCAGAAAGGTAGGACCTGCACCATTCGAGTGCTTTATCGGTAATTCCCTTACCCTCGAGTCGTTCCAGGAGGCGTTCGTGGCTCACGGAGTCGAATGCCGCTGCTATGTCTAGGAAGACAAGGACGAACCCTTGGCGGATGTTGTTGATGCCAGTTAAAATGTTGCTGAAGAGAGTAGTGAGCAGTGTTTCCACACCATGAGCTTCTCTAAAGCCGTGTTGGCAAGGGTCTAGTGGCGCGTTAGTTTCTATATGCTCTTCGATTTGTCTTTGTACTTCCTTTTCCATTATTTTTGCCAGGAACGGTATGCTTGCTATTGGTCTGTAGGATTCTGGCTTCAGAGGGTCGAGCTTGTTGTTTTTTAGTAATGACCTTATGGATGTGCGTTTGAGGGTATGTGGGAAAGTTCCTGTTGTGAAAGAATGTTCTATGAGTCTGGATATGAATGGGCTCAGGTGGTTTCGTAGTTCTTTGATCCAGAACGCAGGGCATGGATCGGTTCGGGCAGTGGTCATGTTGATGCCAGCAATGGTGTCTTCAATGCGCTGTTTGGGTGGTATTGCGAAGATGGTGAGTGGGGTCTGATCGTATGGTTCAAGGATCTTGCAGTGTTGGGATGTTGTCGATCTGGCAGAGTTTGGATTGTAGATAGTCGGCGAAAGTTCGAGGGTGAATTTCGCTGATATGTTCAGAGGTGGGTTCCTTTGTCAAACGCTTGACGATAGCAAACAAGTCATGAGGTTTGTTCAGAGATCTCTTCAGCGTGTCTGCGTGGTAGCGTCTCATTGATTCCGTTATCGCGGTGCGATGAGCTACTAGTTGTGTTATATATGCAGTTCTGTCTTCCTCTGAGTGTGAGCGTCGCCAACGTTTCTCAAGTTTTCTTAGGGTTGTGCGTGAGGCCTTCAGCTCTGATGAGTACCAGATTGCAGAGTGTCGCTTCCCATGGGGTTTGTTAGTTGATGGACAGATGGCAATCGAACTGAGTTTATTATTCCAGTCGGAGACTAAGTCATCTGGGTTGTGTGCCGGCGAGGTAGCTAGGGGGAGCATTGTTTTCAGTATCAGGTCTTTGTCGAAAGGCTGGAACCGTCTTGGGGGGGCACTGGGATGGCCACTCACTCCTCTTTCTTCCATTTGGCTACATCTGGGGAGGGGAACTTTGAATAGGATCAACTTGTGATCTGACAATGGAACTGGGTTGATTGATAGGTCCAGAGTGGTTGGTGTGTTGAGGGTTGGCTCAGTTGTGAATATTAGGTCTAGGATGCCTCCTTTGTTATGGGTTGGGTCCTTAATTAATTGATTATACCCTAAATCCTGTAGAGCTCCAAGAAAAGCTGTTGCATGGGAGTCTTGCAGTGATGGTAGGTTGAAGTCTCCTAGAATCCAACTTGTTTTAAGGGGGTTCTGGGTATTGGAGGCGAAGTCAATTATCGTTGATAGGGCGTCTGGGTCGGCTGATGGAGCACGGTATAGTATAGCACTTGTTTGCTATCGAGATGGTGTCTTCCTACCTCTCATCAGTTAGGATAGACATGCTAGATCCTCAGTGGTTTTCGTTTTTTAATTCCTAAACCTCTGTCCTTCCCTGGGAGTATGGGGTTTTTCTCATACCCTTTCCTCCCTCAAGGACTAAGTCTGTTTGACCAGACCGGTCAGTCTTCCTCTTTTGCTCCTACCTTTGAAATTTTCTGTAGCCAAAAGAGTCTTCAGCTTTCCATGAAGCTTCCCACTGAAGACCTGGCGTGTTTGTGCTACCCCACCACTTTCAATCCAGTGAGGTCACCTTGAACATTCTTCTACTGGATCCCCAGTAGACTCCATCAACCTCTCTACTTCCTGAATTCCAGTAGGTGAGTGTCATATGGGAATTGTTCATTTCAATATTTTGATGGTTCTCATCTCATTATATCTTTTGATAATGATCACACATGCAAGGACTCCTTGTGAGTAGTCCTTCCCTAGGTTAGCTGTCTTTTCAACTCCTGCCCCCCATCCCTAGGATGCCTGGCCATATGAGGTGTAGCATGTTTTCATTCTTCAACATGTCAGGACTCCAGGCATCTTAGCTTGGGAGTCCCCATATGTGAAGACTCATTCCTGCTTGTTCCTGGAGATAGCACAGTTACTTACATGTAACAGGTGATCTCTGGGAACAGCAGGAATAAGTCTTCACAACCCACCCACCTAGGAGTTTATCTATCTATCTTCTTTTCCTTTCTCTCTCCCTTTGTCTCAGCTATGAAACTCAACTGAGGAGAGTCAGTCAGGAAGGAGGGAAGACAGTGCGCAGGCGTGAGGGATGCTCCCAAAAGCTTTCTGATTGGATGCTGGGGAGCATTCCCGTGCAGGCTCCGTCGGTACCGACGTACCCATATGTGAAGACTTATTCCTGCTGTTCCCAGAGATCACCTGTTACAGGTAAGTAACTGTGCTTTACAGGTAAGTAACTGTGCTGTATCATTTGTTCCAACATGGATTAGCAACATTGGGTAATAGTTGGTGGGCTTGATGAGTCTCAGCAAACTCTCCGTAACATCTTGGATTTTGGCACTAGGCAGACAGCAATACCTCTCTGGACATCAAGTCTGGTCGGCAGATGGACGCCTCAGTACCCCTCAGAAGAGAGTCTCGAACCACCACTACCCTTCGTTTCCTTCTGGTCACTGATTCTGCAACTTTGGGGTACTTGAACTCTGGTTCTTCCCTTTCCAGGGATGCTTTCACCTCCTCCACTTCCAGGGCTGCATAATGGTTCTTCAATTCAAGGGCTGGAGAAGTTGGATTGGTGATTTTGCAGGCCCTGGTGACTTGTGTCCAACCATCGACATTCTGTTGGCACCCATCTTCTCCTGTGCTGGAGAGCTTGGTTGCTGCAAGAAGCATCTCATCAATGTACTTCTCACTGTCTTGAATGCTCCTCAGCCTCGCCACCTCCTCTCTGAGTTCCTCCACTTGTTTCCTCAGAGCTTCAGCATGCAGGCACCCTGCACATGGAACTGGTCCTTCAATTGGCATTAGGACCTCTGTCTGGACCGAGGCAGAAGCTGTAATGGGGGCAACAGCTTTAGCAATACAATTTTTCCCAGCCATTGTTCTGTTCGTGGAGCTTAGGTATCTGTTAAAGCAAAAGAGAGAGATCTACCAAGTACCAGCCGGTTTCGCAGTTGTCCTTTCAGAGAAAAAGCAGTTAAATCTGTTTAATTATATTCAAAATGTGCTGGTCCAATTCTCTGTGATTTGTTAAAGGGGGAGGTGCCCTATAAAGCAAGATTGCTTACTAGGGGTGGGTGGGAGACGGGGTGGGTAGGGAGGGAACTAACACCTGATTAGGAGTTAGCAGTTTCCAACCTGAGGAGGTTACTAGAGTTCAGCAACCTACTGTGCTCAAGGAAAGTTCCCCTAAAGCACCAAAAAGAAAGTAACCTTGCTTTTAAAAATATACAAAAAACCCTTTTAAGAGCTCCCAGTCAGAGAGCTAACAATGTAATATCATAAAAACAAACAACAAACCCTCAAATCCTTACTGTTGATCTGTAGAGCCCTGGTTAGGAAAGCCTGGTATAGTTAAATCCCAGTCATGGTTGTCCATGAACTATGTCTGTTACCGCCACTAAATCCATGTCAGCCTCTCCCATTAAAGCCTCAATATCTGGGATCTTATTTTCTCATACTACAGGCATTTATACACAGAGCTTTCCATATGTTGCTCCTTTTACCCATTTCCATAGAGATATTTAATGTTTCACTTACCTGGGAGTTTTCTTCACCCATCCCCAAACGAATCTAGTTTAAAGCCCTCTTCAGTAGTTTAGCCAGTCAGCGATTGAAGACTTGTCGACCCTTCTTGGTCAGATGGATGCCATCTCTGCTGTACACCTCTTGGAACAGCATCCCAAGATCCAGGAAACCAAAATGCTCTCGATGACGCCATCCATGCAGCCATGCATTCAAAGATGCAAGCTTCTTTTCCTTTGCCTTTACCCTCAACAGGGAAGATTGAAGATATCACCACCTTATCTGCTTTGCCCTCTGTCCCAGAGCCATAAGTCACTTTTGATAAACTCAGAGGGATATCCGACATAGATGAGCAACATTGGGTAATAGTGGGCTTGATGAGTCTTGGCAAACTCTTGCTAACATTTCGGATTCTGGCATCTGGCAGACAACATACTCTTTGGACATCAAGTCTGGTCAGCAGATGGACGCCTCCTACCCCTAAGATGAGTCTCCAACCACCACTATCCTTCACTTCCTTGTGGTAACTGATTCTGCAACTTTGGTGTGCTCGAGCTCTGGTGTTTCCCTTTCCAGGGATGCTTTCACTTCTTCTACTTCCAGGGTTGCATAATGGTTCTTCATTTCAAGGGCTGGAGGAGTTGAATTGGTGATTCTGCAAGCCCTGGAGACTTGTGTCCAATCTTTGTCATTCTGTTGGCTCCCTTCTTCTCTTCTTCTGGAGAGCTTGGATGTTTCAGGAAGCATCTCATTAGTTTACTTCTCACTGTCTTGAATGCTCCTCAGCCTTGCCATGTTGTATTTTGAGCTCCTCCACTTGTTTCCTGAGAACGTCAGCATGCAGGCATCCTGCACATGGAAATGGTCCTTCAGCTGGCATTGAGATCTCTGTCTGGACAGAGGCAGAAGCTATAAAGAGGCAAAAGCTTTGGTGATACGATCTTTCCCAGCCTTTGTTCAGTTGGTGGAGCTTAGGTACCTGTTGAAGCAAAAGAGAGAGACCTACCAAAGTACCAGCCGGTTTCAGAGAAAAGCAGTTAAACTTATTTTAAGTGTGTTCTAAACATGCTGTTCCAAGTCCCCTGTGTACAGCTAATTGGGAAGGTGCCCTCTAAAACAAGATTGCTCACATGGGGTGGGTGAGGGTGGGGCTTGGGGAGGGGGAGGGAGGTTGGGGCTTGGGGAGGGGGAGGGGGAGGGAGGGAGGGAACTAACATCTGATGAGGTGTCATTAGCTTCAAAGACCTGAGAAAGATACTAAAAGCGGAGCTTTAAATCTACACCACTAAAACTATTTTCCCTTTTGAATTAAAGCCCCCAAAAGAATGTAACTTTGTTTTAAAAATGTACCAAAGCCCTTTTAGGAACTGTCAGGCAGAGAGCTAGTAATTACATAAACATAAAATATGCCATACTGGATCAGACCAAGGTCCATCAAGCCCAGTGTCTTGTTTCCAACAGTGGCCAATCTAGGTCACAAGTACCTAGCCGTTTCCCCAAAAGACAGAGATTCCACAATGCTTGATTTGGGGCAAGCAATGGATTTCTCAGGTCCCCTTTAAAAATGATTTATGAACCTTTCCTCAAGGAACTTGTCCAAACCTTTTTTAAACCCAGCTATACTAACAGCTTTTAATATATTCTCCGGTAACAAATTCCAGAGTTTGATTATGCATTGAGTAAAAAACAATATTTCCTCTTAGTCTTAAATAAGTTACACTGTAGCTTCACTACATGTCCCCTAGTTTTTCTATATTTTGATGGCGTAAACAATCAATCTATGTTTACCTATTCCACTCCATTCATTAATTTATAGACCTCTATCATATCTCCCCTCAGCCATCTCTTTTCCAGATTGAAGAGCCCTAACGTTTGTAGCCTCTCCTCATAGGGGTATCCTTCCATTCCCTTTACCATTTTGGTGACTCTTCTCTGTACCTTTTCTAATAATGCTATATCCTGTTGTAGTTGTTGATATGGAAGGACAGACTAGATAGGCCATGTGGTCCTTTTTCTGTCATCATGTTTCTATGTTTTAAGATAGGGTGACCGGAATTGCACACAATATTCAAGGTGCGGTCGCACCATGGAATGATACAGTGGCAATATAATATTCTTTGTTTTATTCTCCATTCCTTTCCTTATGATTCCTTGCATTCTATTTGCTTTCTTGGCCTCCGCTGCACACTGGGCGGAGGATTTCAACACGTTATCCACGATGATGCCTAAATCTTTTTCTGGGGTGGTGTTTCCTAATGTGGAACCTTGCATCGTGTAACCATAGTTAGTTGTTCTTTCCTAGGTGCATAACATTTGAACTTGTCCACATTAAATTTCATCTGCTATTTGAACATCCAGTCTTCCAATTTATCACAATTCTGTTGAGTTTTAACAACTTTGAATAATTTTGTGTCGTCTGCAAATTTGATCACCTCACTCGTTGTTCTGATTTCCAGGTCATTTATGAATATGTTAAAAAGCAGCGGACCCAGCATAGATCCCTTGGGTACTCCACTATTCTCCTTTCTCCATTAGGAAAATTGGCCATTTAGCTCTACCCTCTGCTTTCTATCTTTTAATCAGTTCCTGATCCATAATAGTACACTGCCTCCTATCCCATGACTTTTTTTATTTCACCAAGAGTCTCTCATGAGGGACCTTGTCAAAGGCTTTCTGAAAATCCAGATACACTATATCAAGTGACTTACCTTTGTCTACCTGTTTATTCACACCTTCACCTGGAGGGAGGAGTGGCCTAGTGGTTGAGGCAAGTTACCTCAGGCTGGAAGGTCAGGGGTTCAAATCCCACTAGAGGACAGCAACCTTGGGCAATAAGGACTGGGGTTTCGAGTCCCACAGGTGCTGCTTGTCTTAGGCAAGGCACTTAACCCTCCATTGTCCCTGTCCACCATAAAATAGTTATCTCCAAGTTATAATGCCCTGTTCAATGTAATTTCAGTTTGTTCAATGTAAACCACCTTGATATCATGAAAGGCAGTATATAAGAAATGTTAAATAAATAAAATAAATAAATAAATAAAATAAAACAAACATAACAGATTAGTAAGACAAGACCTTCCTTAGCTAAAGCCATGTTGGTTGTCTCCCATTAGGCCATGACTATCTACATGCTGAGTAAGTTTGTTCTCTATGATGGTTTCTACCATTTTTCCCGTTACTGACGTCAGGCTCACCGGTCTGCAGTTTCCCGGATCAACCCTGGAACCCTTTTTAAAAATTGGCGTTACATTGGCCATCCTCCAATCTTCAGGTATTACAGATGATTTTAATGAAAATTCACAGATTACTAATTGCAGGTCTGCAGTCTCATATTTCAGTTCTTTCAACACCCTTGGATGTATACCATCCGGCCCAGGTGATTTGCTACTCTTCAGTTTATCTAATAGTTGTAATACATCTTCCCGATGTATCGATATTTCCTTCAGTTCTTCCGCACCTTTAAGTGCCACTTCAGTCATGGGTAACATCCCTACATCTTCCTCAGTAAAGACCGAAGCAAAGAATTCATTCATTCTCTCTGCTATCGCCTTGTCGCCTCTTAGTGCCCCTTTAACCCCTCTATCATCTAATGGACCAACTGACTCTCACAGGTTTTTTGCTACAAATGTACTTGAAAAAGTCTTTATTTCGCGTTTTTGCTTCCGCAAGCTTCTTTTCAAATTCTTCCTTTCCCTGCCTTATCAATGCCTTGCATTTGACTTGCCAGTGCTTGTGCTGTTTCCACGTTTCGTCATTTGGCTCTTTTTTCCATTTCCTGAAAGATGCTTTTTTGGCAACAGCCTCTCTGACCTCACCTTTAAACCATGCTGACAGTTTTTTTTGGATTTCCTTCCACTTTTCTTAAAGCGTGGAATACAGCTGGTCTGGGCTTCCAAGATAGTATTTTTCAACAACACCTAAGCTTGATGTAAGTCTTTAACCTTTGCAACTGCTCCTTTTAGTTTTTTCTTAGCTACTTTCTTCATTTTATCATAGTCTCCCTTTCTAAAGTTAAAAGGTAGTACTGTGGATTTCCTTGCTAGCCCTGCTCCACTAATTAAATCAAATGCGATCATGCTATGATCACTGTTGCCAAGTGGCACCAACACCCTTATCTCTTGCACTAGATCTGGTGTTCCACTAAGGACTAGGTCTAATATGGCTTCCCCTCTGGTCGGTTCATGAACCAGCTGCTCCGAGAAGCAGTCATTTATTTCATCTAGGAACTTTATCTCCCTAGCATATCCTGCCGTGACACTGACCCAGTCGATACTGGGGTAATTGAAATCACCCATTATTATTACTACGCTGTATCTTATGTTAGCTTCCTTGATTTCTTTGAGCATTTCATCATCCATTTGTTCATTCTGGCCAGGTGGTCGATAGTACGCCCCCGCTGCCATCGCCTTCCCCTTTTTAAATGGAATTTCAATCCATAGAGATTCTACAGCAAATTTTGTTTCCTGCAAAACTTTAATCCTTTCTGACTCTCTAACATAGAGCGCAACCCCTCCACCAATTTGATCAGCTCTATCATTACGATATAGTTTGTACCCAGGTATCACAGTGTCCCACTGGTTGTCCTCCTTCCACCATGTCTCTGATATTCCAATCATTAAAACGCCACACATTCTTACGTTTGCTTGAAATGTAGAGCCCCTGTTAGGAATTGCCTCCAAATGATTCATTGGAATGTGTCTCTGCGTAGTCTCCTTTATAAGGAGTGAAACAGTTCTTTCCCATCTGAGTGTTCTGTTGAGTTTCATTGGGCTCCTGTGGTAGGGAGCCTTGGAAGATCCTTTCCTTGGGTTCATGTGGATGGCCTCTCTGGTGGGTTGGTTTCTTATAATCCATTCTGGGAGAATCTGGTCAGCAGGCTGATGCTCTAACTATATGACAGATGCCAGAGCGATCATTTATTTATTTATTGATTTATTTATTATCTATTATATTCTCGTATATACCGCGCTATCCTGCATCAGTGCGGTTTACATTGAACAAACTGAAATTAGATTGAACGGGACATTATAACTTGGAGATAACTATTTTACAGGGAACATGGGCTATGGAGGGTTAAGTGGCTTGCCCAAGACCACAAGGAGCACCTGTGGGACTAGAAACCCCAGTCCTTCCGGCCCAAGGTTGCTGTCCTCTCGTGGGATTTGAACCTCCGACCTTCCGGCCTGAGGTACCTTGCCCCAACCACTGGGCCACTCCTCCACTCCACTTGTTTAATATCCCATGTTTAATTTATTTTATTTATTTATTTAACAATTCTTATATACCGCACTATTTGTTATCAGTGCGATTTACATTTAACAAAGAGTTTTCAGATCAGAGAAGACTGATTGAAATTACATTATAACAAGGAATAAAACTTGGAGAACATGGGAAACTATTTACATATTAACATGTAACAGAATGGTTGAGTAATACAAGGAACTATATACATAAAGATATGGCATAATTGTTGATGCTTGATCTGAAAGTACATAGGTTGCTTTAAGACTGACAAGTGGATGCATGAGACTTGAGCGTTATGTTGTGTGGGAGTCTTTAGTAGGGGAAAGGGGTTGGTTTCTTAGAGTCGGGGTGGCAACTTGGGCAAAGTGGAGCAGAAAGAGGTGGTGTTTTATTGCTTTCCGGAATTGTAGAAGTTCCTGGATCGCTCTGATTTCTGGGGGAAGGTCGTTCCAACATTTTGGTGCATAGTAGGTGAAGGTTCTTCTCCTGGTTGTTTGGGAGCATTTTATGGAGTCTTTGGGAATAGTCAGAGTGTTGTCTGTTGTTATCCTTCTGATTCTAGTATTAAGAGTAGGTGTGATAAGTTCCTTGAGAGACTTGGGGGCGATGTTGATAATCTTGAATGTTATTAGCAGAATCTTATATGTTAGCCTGGAGTATATCGGTAACCAATGGAGATCCTTGAGTATTGGTGTGATGTGATCTGATCTGGCTAGACCACAGAGGACACGTGCAGCGGCATTCATGGCTTGTTGGAGAGGGTTGAGGGTGTTCTTTGGTAGGCCATACAAGATTAGGTTTGCATAATCTAGATGTGGTAGTATGAGGGCCTGGAAGATGGTTTGGAAGTCGTCAGCAGGTAGCATAGGTTTGAGAAGTCTCAGTGTCTTGATTTTGTTGTAGATGGATCTGGTGATGTTTTTTTATATGCTCCTTGAAATCCAGGTGCTGGTCAAGAGTAATGCCGAGGTAGCGTATGGCATTACGGCTTGGAAGCTCCGCATCTCTTACTCTTAGGCTGGAGGGGGGAGAGAAGTTTTTGTTCCTTGACATGAAAAGTACCTCCGTTTTCTTGAAGTTAATGTGGAGGTTTTGGGTAGTTAACCAATCTGTAATTGCGTTGAAGCAGTTGACAAGGTTGGAGAATTCCGGTTGTTTGACTTTGAATGGGGTGAATAGTAGAACATCATCCGCATAGATTAGGGCAGAAATGTTGAAGGATCGGATGATGTTGCATATCAGCTGCATATAGATATTGAACATCAGCGCCGATAAGGAGGAACCTTGCGGGACACCTTGTTGCTGGTGGAATGGTGTCGAAGTTTCAGAACCAACACGGACTTGTTGCCAGCGATCCAACAGGTAGGATTTACACCACTCCCAGGCAAGGCCGTGGATGCCTTTTTCCAGGAGGTGGGTAAGTAGCTGGTTGTGGTTGACGGAGTCGAAGGCAGCAGAGATATCCAAGAAGATGAGGGCAAAACCATTTTCGGCGTTGTCAATTTCTCTATTGAGAGTGTTGGTGAGGGAGGTGAGCAGTGTTTCTATTCCGTGCGATTCTCTAAAGCCATGTTGGCAGGGGTTGAGGGGGGCTGCTATGTCTATATGTTGTTGGATTTGTCTGTAGACGACCGTCTCGATTATTTTAGCGAGTAGAGGAATGCTCGCGATAGGCCGGTAGGATTCTGTTTTTGAAGGGTCAAGTCTGCTGTTCTTTAGGAGGGGTCTTTATTGAGGTTCGTTTGAGTAAAGAAGAGAATGAGCCAGTAGCAAAGGAGAGACGGATGATGTTTAGTAGAATTGTGCTGAGTTCAACTCTGAGGGTCCGGATCCAGTGTGCTGGACAGGGGTCGTTTGGAGCTGTTGAGGTGTTGATGCTGACAATGAGGTCTTGGAGACTCCTCTCGTCAGGAGGGGTAAAATGTGTGAATGATTTCTGTGAGGTGGGAGTTTGGTAAAGGGGGAGCGCTATTGCTGTTGGCTGATTACTTGCTGTTAGTGATTTGGAATGGAGGAAGTCGGCATATAGCTGGGGGGGAATCGGGGCCAGTTGGATGGGGGAGGGTTCCTTGATTAGGGATTTTACTAGGTTGAATAGGTCTCTTGGTTTGTTGATTGAGCGTTGAAGGAGCTGGGTATGGTATTCCTTCATTCTGAGATAAACCTTCTCGCGGTGAGACTTCAGGAGTCCGAGGTAGGTTGATTTGTGGGACTGGGATTGGGAGCGTCTCCACTTCCTCTTGTGCTTCCTGAGTTCGATGAGGGAGGCACGGAGTTCTGCTGAGAACCATGGAGCATGCTGTTTTCTCTTTTTACATCTGTTGTAGGTTTCTGAGTTAATGGAGGAAGTTGGGTGGGCGAATTCATTCAATGTGGTGTTCCAGACGGAGATTGCTTCTTCTAGGTTGGTAGATTTCTGTTGTAGGGTTGGGAGGACTTTCTTGGAGAATTCTTCTATAACAAGAGGTCTGGAGCGTGGTGTGGCTGAGGATCTAGTTGCTTCACACTGTGGTGCTGGAATATGATGTGATGGTATATGGAAAGTAATCAGGTTATGGTCGGACCAAGGGACAGGACTGATTGAGATGTTGAAGTCTGCTATGTGGCTAACTGAATATCCCACTGGCACTCCTTGTGACCTTGGGCAAGCCACTTAACCCTCTGTTGCCTCAGGTACAAAAACAGAGATTGTGAGCTCTTTGGGGACAAGGGAAAAATATATGAATGTACATCACTTTGACTGATAGAAAAGTGGTATATAAGCCTAGTTAAATTTTGAATGGCTCCCTTTTGATGTGAAGCTTTCACCATATATAACATAAGAACATAAGAAATGAAAAACTGGGTCAGACCAAGGCCCATCAAGCCCAGTATCCTTCAAGGGGCTGCCCCCTACTTTCTTATCCTGGCTGAATTGTGGTCCCTACTTTCTTTATAGAGAAGGATCTTCAAGTGGCCTTCTAGCCACATTCAGTGGACTGGCAGAGGGTGTTGCTTGAGTTCATCACAATTTCTCATTCATCCTGTTGAGCTGTCAGTCTCTTTTCTTGGCTGTCCATGGGAGGTGCTTGTAGAGGTTAAGTCCTTTACTGCCTATTTATCCCTGGAGACTGTTGGTAAGCGCGTTCTGGCATGAATCACAGCTCACTCCTAAGAGCACAACTCCCGAGTAGTGTCTGCTGGGTGTCCCCAGAGGGCAGTTCTGCGGCTTCCTGGCCTTCACGATTGCCTTTGTCAGGGACAGGGGAACATCTTTTTGGTTGGAGGGGCCAAACAAACGAATCTCTAGTCCTGCCTTCAAGCTCTCTTGCTGATACCGTGTTGAGAAAAATATTGGTGGGGTCATGGCCTCTGGGGCCCACCCCTTTCCGCTGCCTATGGCCTTTGTGAAACCATAAGAGTGCTTGTGGAGGTTATTCATAGGACTCCTTTGGAAGGGGAGCTTGTCTTAATTGTCTTTTTGCTACTTTGGATCCAAACTGCTTGGGTCAAAGAAAGAGTAAGGTGGAATAAATGCCTGACACCACTTAGTTGGTCAATTCATTTATTTCTTCACGGGGGTCTGATATTCGTTGTTTGCATTCAGAGTGTAATATACCTTTCCTGTTCCCTTCATGATTAGAATGTCTGATAGCCCTGTT
Source organism: Ichthyophis bannanicus (assembly GCA_033557465.1). Taxonomy (NCBI): domain Eukaryota; kingdom Metazoa; phylum Chordata; class Amphibia; order Gymnophiona; family Ichthyophiidae; genus Ichthyophis; species Ichthyophis bannanicus. The sequence goes on along the minus strand of CM066047.1, from coordinate 156,625,297 downwards.
TTCTGTTTTTAATTTTTCTTAAATATCAGCTATTTCTCCAGGACCAAGCAGGAAGTCAGTCCTCACTTACGGGTGACGTCGGCGCCGACGGAGCCCTCGCGGAGCAATTTTCCCCAGCTTTCAAAGAAAGCCTTTGGGAATTGCAGCGCGCATGCGCGGTCGTCTTCCCGCCCGAAGGTGCCATCTTAGCCAGTCTTCTTTTTTCCGCGGAGCCCTGCAGACGTCCCCGTCTTGTCCCCGCGAAAAAGTTGATTTTACTCTTATTTTATAATTTTTTCTTTCGGTTCGCCGATCGTTTTCCCGCCCGGACTCGCGACGCCGGTCTCGAGTCCTCTAACGTTTTTCGGTTTTTCTGACTTAGTCAGCTTTCGTTTTCGTTTTCCCTGGCAGCCCGGTCCTTTGACCTCGCAGGGGCCCTTTTTCCCCCGATGGCTGCCAGTGGCTTTAAGCGGTGTGGTCGGTGTGACCGAAATATGTCACTAACCGACTCACACGACCTTTGCCTCCGCTGCTTGGGCCCGGATCATGAGGAATTGATCTGTGGGCCCTGCAGCAAACTGTCCTCGAAGGCGTTGAGAAGTCGGCGGCATCAGCGCGAAAGAATCTTCGCTGACCCCAGCCGTACCCGGACCTCGTCGGAGGCCTCCGTGTCAAAGGGCTCCAGCTCGGACCGTCGCCGGAGCTCCTCCGACCGGGGTTCTCCCTCCGGGGACCATCGTCGGAAGGAAAAAACCCGCGAGGGCGGCGTCGGTGGACGCTCCTGGCTCCGCGAGGGCCAGGTCGCATAGCCCCGACAGCCGCCCCGGGTCCTTGGAGAAGGAACACCTCCCGAAGCGACCTCGCCTGGAGTCGGAGATGCCTGCCCGGGTAAGTCCTGTAGTCCTTCTGGACTCGCCTCCGCGACAGCCGACGTCGGGCCCGACGCCGTCGGGGCCCGAGTCGGGGGCTGCTGGGTCACCTGAGCTCGGACTCAGGTTGACGGCCTTGGAGAGCAGACTGTCTGCCTTCATGGACCAGCAGCGGGCACTGCTCGCTGGCTTCGCTGGCGTCACTGCCCCGACCGCCGGGACGTCCAAGTCGACCCCGGAGACCGAGCCGATCCTCGAGTCGATGAGAACTCGAGTCGATCCTCGGTCGAGGTCGCCCTCGGCCTCCCGTTCGGGACCGAGGTCGCCGACGCCGACTCCCTCGGCGTCGGGGCGGCTGGCGCCGCTCCCTGCCCGGGCCGACCCCACCGAGTCCTCGTCGGAGTCGGTCTGGGAGTCTGAGGAGGAAGAGTCACCTGATTCTTTCCGGACTCGGTGTGTCCCATCGGACTCTCCGGAGTCCGAGCCTCGGAAGCAGTCCCCCCCGGAGGATGCCCGGTTCTCGGACTTCGTTAGGGATATGGCCAAGGCTTTGGCCTTCCCTGCGGATCCCGAGGAGGAGCCTCGAGCCGAAGAGCTCGACGCCCTCCAGTATGACTCTCCCGCGAGGGAACACTTTACTGTGCCGGTTCCTCCTATGCTGGAACGACTACTCTTCCGCATGTGGGAGAGTCCGGCCTCCTCGCCGGTCCTGAGCAAGCGGGTCGATTCTATCTATCGAGTCCGCAAGAGCCCTGGCTTTCAAAAGGCACAGCTGCCACACCATTCCATGGTAGTGGAATCGGCCATGCATCGTCTCAAGAGCCAGAAGATGCACTCCTCGGTGCCTCCTGGAAGGGAGGCCCGTAACCTGGATGGCCTTGGCAAGAAGTGCTTCCAGGGCTCTATGCTCGCCTGTCGTGTCCAGACTTACCAGCTATACATGGGCATGTATCTCAGGGATCTGGCTAAAGAGCTAGCCGGATTCTCCGCTGGTCTCTCCGAGGAGCCCTTGCGGAGGTTCCTAGCCTTGTCCACGGGTATTCGGGAATGCTCAAAGTTCATGTCCCGAGCAGCCTATGATGGCTTTGAAGCCTCGGCTCGAGTAGCCGCAGCCGGCATCGGTGCCCGCCGACAGGCTTGGCTTCAGTCGTCCGACCTTGAGCCCTGGGTACAGGACAAGTTGGTCGATGTCCCCTGCCGAGGCGAAAACCTCTTTGGCAAGCCCATGGCGGAAAAGGCTGCACAAATTGAGACTGAGACTCTCACTAGGACCAGGCTTTCTAGGAAGACCTCCGCCCCTTCCCAGAAAAAGAAGGGCTCGGGAAAAAAGCCCTTTTACCCGAGGAAGGCAGCTGCCTACAAACCATACCCCCATTATCAGGCCCCTGCAGCTCCCCAACAGGGCCAGCAGGCCAAGGGACGGGGTAACGGGTCCCGTAGGCAGCAAGCCCCCAAGCCTGCACCACCAGCCCCTGCTCAGCAGGGTGGGGGCTTTTGACTCGCTCAGCATAGCCTCTCCCCCCCCGCTGGTCCCCCCCAGCACCGGAGGCCGGCTGGTTCACTTCGCCCACAGGTGGTCCAGCATCACCACAGATGCCTGGGTGCTTCAGGTCGTGCGGGAGGGCTACCTCCTCCACTTCCATCAGATCCCTCCCTCCTATTTTCCGGGAGAGCCTCCGCGCCCCCCTCTGCACAGGGAGTTGCTCCTTCAGGAGTTAGCAGGTCTTCTGCAGGAACAGGCGGTGGAACCGGTGCCACACCACCTGAGAGGTCAAGGCTTCTATTCAAGGTATTTTCTGATACCAAAGAGAACAGGAGGCCTCAGACCTATCCTGGACTTGCGCTACCTCAACAAGTTCCTTGTGCGGGAGAAGTTCAAAATGCTTACCCTTGGAATCCTTCTGCCTTACCTCCAGCAGGGAGATTGGCTATGCTCCTTGGATCTAAAGGATGCCTACACGCACATCCTCATCCACCCCAGCCACCGCCAATACCTAAGGTTTGTGGTGGCAGGAAATCATTACCAGTACAGAGTACTGCCCTTCGGCCTGTCCTCCGCACCGCGAGTCTTCACAAAATGTCTCGCGGTCGTGGCGGCCCATCTCCAGCTTCACGGCCTCTATGTTTTTCCGTACCTCGACGACTGGCTCATCAGAGCAGCGTCCGCTCAGGAGGTCACCAACGCCACGTCCCGCACGGTGACTCTGCTGCAGCACTTGGGCTTTGTCATAAACTTCGCAAAGTCCACTTTGCTCCCCTCACAGGATCTCGAGTTCATCGGCGCAAGACTGCGCACTCCTCAGGCGCGAGCGTACCTACCGCTCGACAGGGCTCAGCGGCTCATGGACCTAGCCGGCCGCTTTCGCAGCCAGCCCCTGGTCTCCGCCAGGCGCTTCCTGAGACTGCTCGGCCATATGGCTTTCCACCGTCCATGTGACCCCCAATGCCCGCCTGAATATGCGGCCTGCTCAATGGTGTCTCCGCCGGCAGTGGCGACAAGCTACAGGCGGCCTAGCAGACCTAGTGCGCGTCTCCGAGCCGCTGGTCTCGTCTATCCGGTGGTGGCTCCGGCAGCCGAACCTGATATTAGGAATGCCTTTCCAGTCACCTCAGCCGACCCGGGTGCTGACCACCGATGCATCCTCCCTCCTGGGCTGGGGAGCACATTGCCAAGAGGCACGTACTCAGGGCCTCTGGACCAAGTGGGAGTCTGCTCAGCAGATCAACTTCCTGGAGCTCAGGGCGATCCGCCTAGCTCTCAAGGCCTTCTCCCACCTGACCTCCCAACAGTCCGTCCTTGTCCAGACGGACAATCAAGTTGCCATGTTCTACGTGAACAAGCAGGGGGGCACGGGCTCCTTCCTCCTCTGCCGGGAGGCACAGAAACTCTGCTCTTGGGCCGTCAGTCACGGCATTCTCCTCAAGGCAGTTTATCTCCCGGGCCAAGAAAACTGCCTGGCAGACAAACTCAGCAGGGTCCTCCAGCCGCACGAGTGGCGTCTGGATCCCTTGATTGTTCAGAAGCTCTTCCTCAGGTGGGGTCTCCCCATGGTGGATCTCTTTGCCAGTCCTCACAACCGGCAGCTTCCTCGCTTCTGCTCTCGTCAGCCACACCCCCTTCGGGTTGCGGCGGACGCCTTTCTGATCTCCTGGTCGGGGAGCCTTCTGTACGCTTTCCCTCCCATCCCGTTAGTCTCTCGGACTCTTTTCAAGGTTCTCCGAGACAAAGCCTTCATGATCCTGGTGGCCCCTCACTGGCCCAGGCAGCCGTGGTTTCCGCTCCTGCTGCAACTGGCGGTGGAGGATCCATTCCCTCTGGGGGTACAACCGGATCTCCTCACTCAGGATCAGGGGTCCCTACTGCACCCCAACCTCAGGTCTCTCAACCTCATGGCCTGGCTGCTGAGAGGGTAGTCCTTGCTCCTCTTCTCTTGCCGGCGGAGGTGGAGGAGGTCGTCTTGGCTTCGCGACGGCCTTCTACCCGCAAATGCTACGCCCTTAAATGGCGTCGTTTTTCCGTTTGGTGTACCCAACAGTCTCAGGATCCCTTCTCCTGCCCGGTGTCGGTGATCTTGCAGTACTTGCTATATCTCTCTAATCTGGGACTTAAGTCAAACTCCGTCAAAGTTCACCTCAGTGCTCTTTCAGCACATCATGTGCCGGTGGACGGCAGACCTCTCTCCAACGACCCTCTCGTAGCGAGGTTTCTCCGAGGTCTCCTTCTACTTAAACCACCTCTGCGCCCGCCAGCACCTGACTGGGACCTGAATGTGGTTTTACAGCGGATCACCTGTCCGCCTTTTGAACCTATGGCTACCTGTTCCTTCCGTTTTCTGTCTTGGAAAACGCTGTTCTTGATAGCCCTCACTTCCGCTAGGCGCGTGAGTGAATTGCAGGCCCTCGTGTCTGATCCCCCCTACACTCGGTTCTACAAGAATAGGGTAGTCCTACGGACTCACCCTAAGTTTCTGCCTAAAGTGGTCTCCCCTTTTCACATGAATCAGGAGGTGGTACTTCCAACCTTCTTTCCCAGACCACACTCCAGCCGAGCTGAGACGGTCCTCCATACCCTGGACTGTAGAAGGGCATTGAACTTCTACCTTGACCGTACGCGGGAGCACCGTAAAGCTGCTCAGCTTTTTGTGTCTTTTGACCCCAATAAATTGGGGCTCCCGGTCTCCAAGCGTACTCTGTCCATCTGGGTTGCGGACTGTATCTCTTGGGCTTATGGGGCAGCCGGACTCTCCTTAGAAAGTCGAGTCACGGCTCATTGTGTTCGGGCAAAGGCCACATCAGTGGCTTACCTCCGCTCTGTTCCGCTGGCAGACATCTGCCGGGCCGCTACTTGGTCTTCGAGCCAGACTTTTGCGGTCCATTACTGTCTCGAGAGGGAGTCCCGTAGGGACAGTGCTTTCGGACAGGCAGTCCTCCGTAATCTCTTTGAGGTCTGAGCAACTCCTACCCTCCATCCCGGATGTGGGCTACCGGTGGGTGATAATTCAGCGAAGATTCTTTCCTTCTGTGCTGCTGAGCTAGAGGGAGCTCATTTTTTGCTTAGGGTCTCCGGTAGCCTTGAGCTTGGGAGTCCCATAAGTGAGGACTGACTTCCTGCTTGGTCCTGGAGAAAGCGTAGTTACTCACCTGTAACAGGTGTTCTCCAGGAGCAGCAGGAATCAGTCCTCACTACCCTCCCTCCTCCCCTTGGAGTTGCAATCGTCTGCTTATGTTCTTTTTGCAAATTTTTATGCTGTCTTTTTTAGCTATGTCATCTGACTGGCTAAGATGGCACCTTCGGGCGGGAAGACGACCGCGCATGCGCGCTGCAATTCCCAAAGGCTTTCTTTGAAAGCTGGGGAAAATTGCTCCGCGAGGGCTCCGTCGGCGCCGACGTCACCCGTAAGTGAGGACTGATTCCTGCTGCTCCTGGAGAACACCTGTTACAGGTGAGTAACTACGCTATCCTGCTTACTTTAAAATATAGTTCCTGCTGAATATATTTTACCTTAATATTATGATAACTGGGCCATTTGGAGATAGTGTCTCCCACAAGGTGTAACATAATTTATTTTTCCTTTTTTGTTTTTAAAGGCCAGTATTCATTTTTTATGTATTTGTTCACATTAGAAAGTTCCCTCCTTTGTTAGAAACAGGGAATAGACCTTTTCCAGGAGCAAGCAGGAAGTCAGTCCTCATTAGTAGGTGACATCGGCACCGACGGAGCCCGTGTGGAGTAATTCCCCAGCTTTCAAAGAAAGCCTTTGGGATTGCTGCCACGCATGCGTGGCCCTCTTCCTGCCGAAGGATGCCATCTTGCTCAGTCTCCCTTTTTCCGCGGAGCCCTTCAGATGCACGTCCTCGTCCCTCGGAAAACGTTTTTTCTCTTCCGGCCCTTCGGCCTTTTTTCCGGTTGCACCGGTCCTCTCCCGTCCTCGCTTTGGCTGTGGGCCAGGAGATTCCCTTTTTTGCCTTTTTTTCCTTCTTTTTCTTGCTTCAGGCCCTTTTTGCGCCCTTTTTCTAACTGCTGGCCTCGAGGGCATTTGACCTTGCAGGGGCTCTTTTTGCCCCATGGCCACTGGCTTCAAAAAATGTGACAGATGCTCCAAAAATATGTCGCTCACAGACACCCATGACTGTTCTCTGTGGTGCCTTGCTAAGCCGTAAGCATTAGTCAGATGACATTTTTCGTAAGGCAGCCCCGGGGTCCTTGGTGGCGGCCTGCTCCACTGATCCACCGCTTGAAGAGTCCCCCACAGTGACTCCGCATCCCAGGGTTCACCTGAGGTGAAAATGGTGGAAAAAGAAGTAGTTGACTCTGTCAGGGGCTCCAGATAAGCGTGAGCGGTCTCACACTCATTTCCTTAGCCCTCCCTGGAGTTCCCGAGTCGGACAAGGAGCGGCCTCGAAAGGTACCTTGTACACATACGGAAGCCTCCAGTGTTGACGCCCAGTCTCCTAAGGGTCGTCCTGGTGAGGACCCCCTCTCCTTCTCCACGCCACACCTGGTAACCCTGGTGTTGGCGTCCCAGGGACCCACTCCTGAATGGTTCCGTATGCTGGCACTAGAGTGCAGCATTTCTGCCTTTCTAGCTGCCCAGCAGTTGCTGTTGCCCAGCATGGCTGGCCTGCGCCTCGAGACTGAGGGGCCTCTGTGGTCCCAAAAACTACCTTGGAAACCTACGAGAGCCTTGGGCCTCATGAGGGTCCTTGACATCAGTCTCGCAAGCCGTCCCATTCCTTGGGGACGGGGTCTTCCAGAGTCAGTGCCTTTGGCTCCAAGCAGGCCTCGACCACGGGACATGGGGATCAGCCTGACTAAGTCCTTCTCGGACCTCTCGGGCTGGAAATCGGATAGGGACAACGGAAGGGCTGTCGGGTAAGGTTTGCCTCTTTGCGGATGATACCAAAATCTGCAATAGAGTAGACACCCAGGAAGATATAGATAACATGAGGAGGGATCTAGCTAAGCTTGAGGAATGGTCTAGAATTTGGCAGCTGGGATTTAATGTCAAAAAATGTAAGATCATGCATTTGGGCTGCAGCAATCCAAGGGAGCAATATAGTATAGGGGGTGAAGTACTTTTGTCCACTAAAGAAGAGCGGGACCAAGGCGTGGTTGTGTCTGATGATCTTAAAGTAGCTAAACAGGTAGAAAAGGCGATGGCAAAAGCTAGTAGGATGCTTGGGTGCATACGAAGAGGAATGGCCAGCAGAAGAAAGGAGGTGATAGTGCCTCTGTACAAGTCTTTGGTGCAACCTCGTTTGGAGTATAGTATGCAATTCTGGAGACCGCACCTTCAAAAGGATGTGAACAGAATGGAGTCGGTGCAGAGGGTTGCTACTAAAATGGTTAGTGGTCTTCATTATAAAGCATATGAGGACAGACTTAAGGATCTTAATATGTACACCTTAGAGGAAAGGCGGGATAGAGGTGATATGATTGAGATGTTTAAATACCTCCGTGGCATAAATGTTCAGGGAGAGAGCCTCTTTCAATTGAAAGCAAGTTCTGCTATGAGGGGACATGGGATGAGGGTGATGGGGGATAGATTCAGGAGTGATATGCGGAAATATTTCTTTACGGAAAGAGTGGTGGATCTGTGGAATAGTCTCCCAGTGGAGGTGGTAGAGATGAGGACAGTAACTGAATTTTAAAAAAAAAAAAAAAAGCATGGGACAAACACAGGATCTCTAAAGGAATAAAGGGAACTGTTATAGTTGTTGATATGTTTGTTTGTTTAATAAAACTTGATTGACCGCCCTTCACAATAAAATCAGAGCGGTTTACAGCATATAAAAACCATTAAAATAGGGCGCAAGGCCGGTAAAAGGAAAAAAGTTACATTTCATAAAAAGAAAGAGGAAGAACAGAAAGGGCAGGAGAAAGTGGGAGGGGAGGCGTGAGATTATAGAGAGGGGGGAGAAGTAGAGAAGTAGGGAGGTTAAAGGCTAGGGAAAAGAGGTAGGTTTTTAGCTGCTGTTTAAATGCTGAGTGGGAGGGTTCTAAACGGATAGAAGAGGGAAGGGAGTTCCATAGTGCGGGGCCTATAAAGAAAAAAGCTGAAGAGCGGGTGGATTGCAAGTGGGCGGCAGAGGGGGGGGGGAAGGGTAAGCCGGTTTAAGTGAAATGAACGGGGGGTATATCTGGGAGTGTGGAAGTGAATTAAATCGGCTAGGTATTGTGGGGAGTTGGTGTGGAGGGCCTTGTGAACCAAAGTAAGTAGTTTGTATTGAGAGCGGAAGGGAAGAGGCAACCAGTGTAGATGGATAAGAAGAGGAGTTATATGGTGCGAATGAGAAGAGTGTGAAAGAAGGCGGGCTGCGGTATGCTGGATTCTTTGAAGGCGGTGTAAATGAGAAGAAGGCAGGCCAATAAGGATAGAGTTAGCGAAATCAACCCTGGACATGACAAGAGAGAGAAGGAGGGCAGAAGGAGAAAGAAAAGGACGGACAGCACGGATTTGACGCAGGAAATAAAAGGAAGTTTTAGTAATATGTGAGATATGGGCGTGAAAGGAAAGATCTGAATCAAAGAGAACACCAAGATAGCGGAAGGTAGTGACTAAGGATATGGGAGTGTTAGACAAGGAAGGAGCTAACGAGGGGGAGGGGTGACTGGGGGGGAACCAAATAGCAGTGGTTTTGGCCAGATTCAGGTGAAGGCAGTTTTGGGTTAACCAGTGGGTGACAGCAGTGAGGCAGTTGTTAAGGGGAGTCAGATCAGGAGAAAGTGGGGAGGTGTGATGAAGAAGAAGGATGTCGTCGGCGTAGTAAAAAGCAGAGATCCCAAATTGTTGAATGATAAGTGTGAGGGGTACCAGGAAAAGATTAAAGAGAAGGGGAGCTAGGACAGAACCCAGATATGGAAGGACAGACTAGATAGGCCATGTGGTCTTTTTCTGTCGTCATATTTCTATGTTTCTCCTGAAACCCGCGCCCATAGGGATCTTCCTTCTGACCCATCCCCGCCTGCCTCGCAAAGGCGGTCACCTCCCAAAGATACCTACTTTTTGGTATTTGTGCGGGCTGTGTGTCCACGCAGACTGATGAAGAGCCAAGAACAGAGGAATTCGACATTTTACAATATGAGTCTCCCCCTAGGGAGTCTCTCACAGTTCCTGCACCTACTGTCTTGATCCAGCTGCTCCTTCGCATGTGGGAAGCACTCGCCTCTGTCCCTGTTGTCAGTAAAATACTCGATGCCATATACAGAGTCCAGCGTGGCTCTGGGTTTCGAAAGACCCAACTTCCCCATACCTCCATGGTTGTGGAATTTGCAATGCAGAAGTAGAAGAGTCCAAAGTCGCACTCTTCTGTCCTGCCTGGTAGAGAATCCCATGCCCTTGATACCCTCGGGCAGAAGACCTACCAGGGATCCATGCTTGCATGCTGCATCCAGGCATACCAGCTATATATGGGTATATTTCTTCGCGGGCCTCGGAGGTGAACACCTCAGATTTCAGACACTCTTGTGATCGGTCGCGGACTGCTCGAAATGCCTTTCCCATGCTGCATGTGATAGGTTCGAATCTTCTGCCCGTGTGGCAGTGGCTGGCAAGCCCAGCGTCAAGTGTGGCTCCAGTCCTCAGACCTAGAGCAGTGGGTCCAGGAGAAACTCTTGGATGTCCCCTGCCTCGGCGAACAGCTGTTCGGCAAGCACATGGAGGAAAAGCGTCTGAGATTGCTACTGAGTTCGTGGCCCGCACCCATCTCTCTCACAAAACCTCTTCCCTTCCTCAGAAGAAACAGCACAGTAAGAAGCACATCTTCCAGAGGAAGGGGCTCCTGTACCAGGGATACCCACTCTATCTGCCTGCCCATGCGCTGGTGCCCAGTGCCCATGGCAAAGTTGGAGCTCAGGGTCACCGGAAACCTAAGGGGCTCAAGACCCAACCACCAGTGCCACCCCAGCCAGCCCCTGTGTTTTGATGCCAAATACATAGCCTCTTGCCACCCCCCCCCCCCCCACCGGTGGCACCAGTGGGGGGATTTCTGTTCCTCTTCACCCCGAGTGTGAGGCAATCACATCAGACACCTGGGTCCTCCAGGTAGTCCGGGACGGCTATCGCCTTAGTCTGGACAGACTCTCGTCCCCCTTCTCCCCACCGGAGCCTTCTCGGCTCCCCTCACACCAGACTTGAACAACCTCCTTAGGCGGTCAAAAGGGTCCCTTCGCACCTTTGAGGTTGGGGTTTACTCCCGTTACTTCCTCGTTTCGAAGAGGACAGGGGCCCTGCGCCCCATCCTCAATCTCAGGAACCTAAACAATTTTTTGGTGTGAGAGAAGTTCAGAATGCTATCTCTTGGCGTCTTGCTGCCCTTCATCCGGCAGGGCGATTGGCTATGCTCCTTGGACCTCAGAGATGCTTACGCTCACATCCCTGTCCACCGCAAGCACAGGAAGTATCTGCGCTTCAGGGTGCAGGGGGATCACTTCCAGTACAGAGTGCTCCCCTTTGGGCTTGTGTCTGCCCCGCAGGTCTTCACAAAATGCCTGTCATCAGTCACAGCCCACCTCCGTCTACTGGTCATATCCATCTACCCTTAGCTAGACTGGCTCGTCAGGGACGCATTGGCAGAGGGGGCTCGCCTTTTGGCATCACACACAGTCCTCATCCTCCTCGAGCGCTGAGTTTTCTAATCAACTACTCTAAGTACCACGTCGAGCCGGTGTAAGCACTGGAGTTCATCGGCGCTCTGCTCGACAAGGAATGGGCGACTGCCTTTCTTCCCAGAGCACGCATGGACTGCCTCCGCACTCTGGCTGCTGAGGTCCAAAGCCGGTCCAGTGTCAATGCTTGCACCTTCTGGGGCACATGGCCTTGACCGTGCATGTCATTCCCCATGCTCGCATGCATATGTAAGTGGCTCAATGGTGCCTCAGAGCGCAATGGTCCCAAGCCTCAGGTTGGCTCCGGGACCCCATCTTGGTCTCATGCAGTCTATCCAGTTCCCTGGAGTAGTGGCAGAATCCCCGAAGCCTCCTTAGGGACATACCCTTCCAGACCCCGCAACACGAGCTCATCTTGATGACGGATGCCTCGCTGGGACAGTGGTCACACGAGGAATCCCTGCAGCAGATCAACCTGCTTGAGCTTCGGGCAGTCCGGTTGGCCCTGAAGGCCTTCGAGCACCACTTATGAGGAAAGTCGGTGCTCATGCAGACTGACAACAAGGTCACGATGCTCTACATAAACAAGGAAGGGGGTACGGGCTCCCGCCTCCTCTGTCGGGAGGCAGTCCTGCTCCTTTGCCATGCGCCGGGGCATGATGCTAAGAGCTGTCTACCTCCCAGGCCAAGACAATTTCCTCACGGACAGGCTCAGCAGGCTTCTTCGCCCGCATGAGGGGCGCCTGAGTCCAGAGGTGGTTCTCCACTTGTTTCATTGCTGGGGGACTCCATCCATAGACCTGTTCGCCAGTCTGGTGATTTGCACAACTCCCCTGTTTTTGTGGGCCGATACCACACCCGATCAGGGTAGACCCAGACGAGCCCTTTGAGCTGGACCTCCGTACTTCTGTATGTGTTCCCCCCCCCCCCCCCTCCACACTCCTCTCATTGCGAGGATCCTCCACAAAATTCAGTGGGACAGTATCTGTGATCCTCGTTGCCTCACCAGCCTTGGTTCCCGCTACTACTCTGACTCTCCTCGGAGCCTCTGGTCCCCCTGGGCAGTGCCCCGGGTCTGCTGACACAAGAGGAGAGACGGGTGCTTCACCCGAACCTGGGCTCACTATTCCTAACAGCTTGGTGGCTGAGCGGGTCTCTTTAGCCTCACTCTACCTCCCGGAGGATATCGAGGAAGTCCTGCTTGTGTCGAGTAAGGAACATACGAGATGGGTCTATGCCTTCAAGTGGCGGCGCTTCTTGGTCTGGTGCTCCGAGCTCAGATCGATCTGTTCTCCTACTCCACCCGGTGAGTTCTCCAGTACCTCCTCCACCTCTTGCAGGTGGGACTGAAATTATTCGGTCAGGGTTCACCTGAGCGCCATTTCAGCCAACCATTTCCCCGTCAAGGGAATGCCCCTCTCGGGCCAGCCTCTGGTCTCCCACTTCATACGGGGCCTCTTGCTTTCCAAACCCCCTGTCTGGCCTCCACAGCTGCCCCTTGAGCCGATGGCGATGTGCTCACTTCGGCACCTCTTCTGGAAGATAGTCTTCCTGGTGGCGCTGATCTCTGCTCAGTGAGTCAGCGAGCTGCAAGCCCTTATAGCCCAGGCTCCTTAAACCAGGTTCTATGAGAACAGGGTGGTCCTCTGGACTCATCCTAAGTTCCTACCAAAAGTTGTCTCGGATTTCTATCTCAACCAAAGAGATAGTCTTACCGACTTTCTTCCTGAGACCTCATGCTGACTGGGCATCGGTTCAAAGGAGAGAAGATAGTCAAATGCCTCCCAGGCCCTTCAGCCAGCAGGAATACAAACCAGATTGTTGATGTACTTAGCGCAGAAAGTGAGCATGCCAAAATTGATGTTGTCATCCACTTGAGTACAAATAACCTGGCTAGAAACAGTGCCTTTGCAGTTCAAAGGGACTTCCAGACTCTGGGAGAGAACCTTAAGCCTAATATTAATACTGTAGCATTCTCAGAAGTTCTACCTGTTCTTAGTAAGGGGGCAGAAAGGCTGCATCGCATAAACAGCTTTAATACATGGGTCCAGACCTGGTGCAAACAAGAAGGATTCAGATTTATAGAGAACTGGAGAAAGAGATAGACCAACAAGAGACTATGCTGTGCTGATGGACTACATCTCACTGTCGCAGGGAAAAGAATCCTAAGTGAAAAATTTAGGCAGTATGTGGATATGCATTTAAACTAGAAAAAGGGGGTGACGGATGGGGAAGGACAAGTTCAGGACATCACTCCCGGCAAAAGCAGAATAACATCAGAAACAGTCACACTTTTAAACCACACATCATCGACAAGTGGGAAGAAGTGGGCAGAACAAAATCAATGCAAAATACATGCAAGCCAGTTAAATGCCAGAAAGCAACAAGTACAAATGCTTGAAGCTTAGCCAATAAAGTTCATGACCTGGAAGCCCTAATGGTGGAAATGGATTTGGACATTGTGGCCATTACAGAAACAAGGTTTAATGAATCACATTAATGGGATATAGCCATAGCTGGCTATAATTTTATTTTTTATTTGTTTATTTAAAAGGATTTATATACTGCTTTATCCTGAAATCAAAGTGGGTTACACATCAAACAATCAAGTATCAGGGTGCATGGTTGTGGGCATGCAGTGTTAGATCGAGGCATGTGGGTGTGAGGGTTAAGTTGATTGTGGGGTGAGCTATATACAGTATGAGCTATGTACAGGAACTATTTACATTTTTACATTTTGGTGGGCAGAGAGAGAGAGAATTGTACAGTTCATGTGATGTCCTTGTAGGTTTCTGTGAAGAGCGTGGTTTTGAGCATCTTCCAGAAGTCTTTGAGGTCTTTTGTTGATCTTAGGCTGTCGGGGAGTGAGTTCCAGAGCGTGGGTGCAGCCAGGGATAGTGCTCTTCTTGAGGTGTCTCTTTTCTTGTTTTAGCAAAGGCTATGGTGTGTTGATGGTGTCTGATGTGCCTCGCCTTCTGGGTCTGATGCCTGGGTCCGGTCTGATCAGGGGTTTCAGGCTCTCTGTGGAGATGTTCTGTTTGATTTTGAATGTGTTTAGTAGAACCTTGTAACGGATGCGGGAGCTGATTGGGAGCCAGTGGAGGTGTTTGAGAATGGGGGTGATGTGGTTCTGCCTTGATGATCCAGTTGTTCGTGCTGCCGTGTTTTGTGCCATCTTTAGTGGCCGGGTGGCTTGTTTTGAGAGTCCGAGGTAGATGGGGTTGCGGTAGTGTAGGATGGGAATGATAAGAGCCTGACAGACTGTGCGGAAGTGATCTTGTGAGAGGATAGGCTTGAGGCGTCCTATGTTTCTCATTTTGAGGTATGCGTTCCAGGTGGTTTTGGTGATGTGGGATTGAAGGTTCAGATCCTTGTCGAGTGTCACACCGAGATATTTTATTTCAGGTTTTATTGGTATGGTGGTGTCGTTCAGTTTGATGACAGGAGGAGGATTGAAGGCAGAGTTTCTGGTGATTAGCACCTCTGTCTTGTTGTAGTTTACGGTTAAGTTGTTTTCTAGTAGCCAGCTAGTCATCTGTTGTAGGCAATTGTCTATGCTAGAGTAGTCTGGGTTGTCAAGGTTGATGGGGGTGTATATCATATCTGCGTAGATGGTATATTGTATTTTGTTTTTGATGATAGAGCAGATAGGTTGTATGTACAGGTTGAACAACAAGGCTGAGAGGGAGGAGCCTTGCGGGACACCCTGGGTGGCTCTCAGAGGTCGGGAGGTGACAGAACCGCATTTGACTTGGAGGTGTCTGTGAGGTAAGATGTGAACCAGTTCAAGGTGGTGCCGTGTACACCAATTCCTTGAAGTCTGGATAGTAGAGTTTTGTGGAAAGCATAGGAGATGTCTATGAAGATCATGATTATGCCCTTCTTGATGTTGTCAATGACCTGGATCAGGTTGTCAGAGGAAATCAGTAGGGTTTCAACGCCGTGGTTTGGGCTGAATTTGTGTTGATTGCAGTCCAGGGGGGCATGGGTGTCGATGTGGTCTTGTTCTTGAATCACCTTCTCGATGATCTTAGATAGAAGGGGAAGGCTTGAGATGGGTCTGTAGGCGGCTGGATTAGTTTTACTTAGAGGGGATATTTTGGGGTTTGGACGTATTGTTGCCAGCTTTAATGTGCTAGGCATGATACCCTGTATTTAGGGAGTTGTGTACTATAATGTGGATGAATTCAGAAGAGACAGAGAAAGTGGAAAAGGAGGAGTAGCCTTATATGTCAAAAACAATATTAAAGCTACTGAAATGCAGGGGGCATGAGGAAAAGAAGAAGCGCTCTGGATTGTGTTGGAAATAGGAGTTGGTACTGTCATCCATACTGGTGTAGTCTACAGACCTCCAACTCATATCGAAGAAATAGATAACAAATTGATTATAGATATTGCAAAGATAGCCACAAAGGGGGAAGTGATTATATTGGGTGACTTTAATCTACCCGATGTGGATTGGACAACTACTTCTGAATATCTGGAAAGAAGTAGAAAAAAATTGTGGATGCTTTCCAAGATGCATTACTAAGACACATGGTAATGGAACCAACCAGGGAAAGCTCAATGCTGGATTTAGTACTCGCCAACGGAGATAGCGTGTCGAATGTCCGGGTGGGTGCCCCTGTGAGCAGCAGCGATCATCACACGGTGTGGTTTGAAATAAAAGCCAAGGTGTAGTCCAATCATAGCAAGCTCAAAGTCCTAGACGTCAAAAACACTGACTTCTGTAAAATGGCCAGCTGCATATGTACACTGGTGTCATCAGAAAGATGACATGCTCAATCTCCAAGCTACCCAGAGGTGCGGGACTGGATTGGAGTTTCTCAAGGGTCAACAATTAGCATGTAAGCCTAATTTTTCTTTTTCAGCATATCCTTGGAAACAGGAGATGTTCCTCAGGACTAGAGAAGGGCTGATGTGGTTCCTCTTCACAAAAGTGGTGACAGGAAGAAGTGACAAACTTCAGGCCGGTGAACCTTACCTCAGTGGTGGGAAAAAGTAATGGAGGGACTTTCTTAAAACCAAGAGGTTGCATGATCCAAGGCTACATGGTTTTACCAAAGGACGATCTTGCCAAACAAATCTGAGTTCTTTGAC
The DNA here is from genome assembly GCA_033557465.1 of Ichthyophis bannanicus. Taxonomy (NCBI): domain Eukaryota; kingdom Metazoa; phylum Chordata; class Amphibia; order Gymnophiona; family Ichthyophiidae; genus Ichthyophis; species Ichthyophis bannanicus. Next base: position 156,609,241 of record CM066047.1, on the reverse strand, counting down.
TGGGTGACCAGAGAACTAGATCAGGGGCATGCGATGGATGTCATCTACCTGGATTTCAGCAAAGCCTTTGATACTGTTCCTCATAGGAGGCTTATCAATAAACTCAATAGTTTGGAGATGGGTCCCAAGGTGGTGAACTGGATCAGAAATTTGGTTGACTGACATATGACAGAAGGTGATGGTAAATGAAGCTCACTTGGTGAATGGAGGGTGATTGGCGGGGTGCCCCAGGGTTCAGTCCTGGGCCCGGCACTGTTCAATGTATTTGTGAAGGTATCGCTTAAGGACTGAATAGAAAAGTCTGTCTTTTTGCAGATGACACAAAAATTTGCAGCAGAGTGGACTCCTCTGAGGGAGTGGGTAACATGAGGAAAGATTTACAAAAGCTGGAAGAATGGTCTAATGCTTGGCAGTTAAGATTTAATGCAAAGTGCAGTGTCATGCACTTGGGAAGCAGAAATTCAAGGGAAATGTATGCGATAGGGGGCGAGAGGTTGGTGTGCACGGACCAGGAGAAAGGACCTTGGTGTGATTATTTGTGAGGATCTCAAGGTGGCAAAACAGTGCGACAAGGCAGTGGCAAAAGCCAGGAGGATGTTGAGTATAAGTCACTGGTGAGACCTCACTTGGAATATTGTGTTTAGTTTTGGAGACCATATCTCAAAAGACTGGAGATGGTTCAGAGGAAGGCGACCAAAATGTTTTGGAGCCTTCGTCAGAAGCCTTATTGAGAAGAGGCTTGAAGACCCAAATATGTACGCTCTGGAGGAGAGGAGGGATAGGGGAGATATGATTCAGACCTTTAAATACTTAAAGAGAATTAATGAACAAACAAACCTCTTCCAAAGACAGGGAAGCTGTAAAACTACAGGGCATAACATGAAGCTGCAAGAGGGTAAATTGAAAGGCAATGTCAGGAAATACTTTTTCACTGAAAGAGTAATGGATGCTTGGAATGCTCTCCCGATGGAAGTGGTGGGTACAAATACAGTGACAGAATTCAAAATGGTATGGGACAGACACAGTGGATCCCTTTTATAGCAAAAGGATAATATCAAAATAAACTTAACTATCTAATTTCTCAACAAACAGGAGTGTCCTACACAGAGTGGTGGATTCACCCCTAAACAAAGACATGGGGAGGGGTGATCTGCACAGAGCGGCAGGTGCATCTGCTCTTGCCAACTTACTGGGCAGACTAGATGGACCATACTGCTGTCATTTATTGTATATTGTATCCCATTGATTCTCCTGTTTTATGTAAATCATTGCCTAATCGAAATGTAAATCTAAAAAATCACTGTTATTGTATGATACACTATGATTCTGTAAAGTAAACCGCTGCTGATCGTAGGAAGCAGCGGTATACAAATGTTTACTAAATAAATAAATAAAATAAATACTATGGGAGTATCCAGATTGCTTGGGTACACTCCTCAAATCATCTGACAGGATGATAAGGAAGGAGATTTGAATCCTGCCAAGCTGGTCCCAGACCCACCCTGAAAAACTCCTTTTGCAGGTTGGAATGCCCACTGCCTTTAGGTTGCATTAGTGATGTCATTGCCTGGGAGACTTTCTGTAGGTTTGTGTGTGTGTGTGTGGGGGGAGGGGGGGTTCTAGCTGATGTGGAAGGTCTTGTCTTGTGAACTGACTGCCTTTTCTTCCTAGTAAGGTTTCTGTTTATCTGAGTGTATTTCTGAGTTTATCAGATTGCCTTACTGCTTGGAAAGTGTCATACTGTGCTGTACTAGAGGATATGCGAAGTGATGGCACTCTATCATCCTTTGGTTGTAAGGATTCTATCCTCTTCTGCTTCTCCTCTTACCTCTCTAATCGTTCGTTTAGCGTCTGCTGTCAAGGTTTGTCCTCTTCTGCTATCCCCTTCTCAGTTGTAGTCCCCAAGGGTCAGTCCTCAGCCCTCTCCTTTTCTCCCTTTATACGCAATCCCTTGGTTCCCTTATCTCTTCCCTTGGCTTCCATTATTTATTTTTATTTATTTATTTGGTTTTTTTCTATAGCGCCCCTTCCCGAGAACAGCGGCGGTTTACACTTAACAAAAAACAGAACACTTTACATGGAACGTTGTTTCAACTATTTACAGGAGCAAGTCTAAGAATACATGTGTTGAATAAACTAAGCAGAACATTTTTTTTACATGGAACATTATATCAACTATTTGCAGAAACATATCATGCGAATCGGATATTATATAGACTTAGCAGGGCTTGGTGGATCTACTAATTATTACTTGTGAGTACAAAATGTATTCAGTAATCTCCAGGAACAAACAGGAATGTAGTCTTCACATATGGGTATCGTCGGTACCGACGGAGCCTGCGTGGGAATGCTCCCCAGCGTCCAATAGGAACGCTTTTGGGAGCATCCCTCAGCACATGCGGGCTGCCTTCCCAACTTTCCAGCTATCCCTCTTCAGTTCTTCGTTTTCTGCGGAGCTGACAGGTCACATACCCTGTCACCGCAGAAAATTTCTTCTTAAACTTCTTTTTCTAGTGGTCACGCCTGCCTCCGCTCGATGCCTACCAGTAATGCCGGTTCTCCTCTTCTTTAAAAAAAAAAAAAAAAAAAAAAAAAAAAAAGTTTACTTCCGAAGTGTTTCTCTTCAGAAACTTTTCTTTTTGGTGCCAGGCGCCATTTTGGGCATTAGGCCCCATTTTCCTGAAAAATGGAAATACCAGCTAGTGGTTTTAAAAAATGTACTAAGTGTGGCGGTACCATCTCCTTCACCGACACCCATGATTGGTGTCTCAAATGTTTAGGCCCTGACCATTCTCTATCGGAGTGTTCCTCTTGTATGAGGATGACCAAAAGAGGAAGACAGAACTGGGCCGCAAAGCTCGGTACCCTCTTTTCTTCAGATGCGATGTCCATTGCATCGACGTCTTCCAGAGCTGCATCTTCCTCCCATGGATCTCAGGTAACTAAACATAAGAGCTGGTCCTCAAAGGGTAGATCTTCTTCCAAGCATCGAGAAGCCATTGGCATTGCCCTTGAGGAAACTATACCGGCAAAACAGCCCCGGCGGGAGGCTTCGGCCTCCAAAGCACTAACGGGGCTCCAGGATGTTCTCGAGGCCTCGACCTCGGCAGAACTACTGGTTCCATGCTCAGGGGTTCCGGCCGCTTCCACCGGTACCAATATCCAGGCATCGGCAGCGTCGATAGACCAGAGATTCCTCGCTATCGAACACAGTCTTGCAGCTCTCCTTGTAGCTGTGGTACCATTGACACCACTACCGACGGTTCAACAGGCACCGGTACCAACACCGATACTGGTACCAGCTCCGACTGTACCGGCCCCGGTGGGAATTTTGCCCATGCCGACTTGTTCGGGCATCGACAGATCAGTACCGGACCAACTTGGTGCCGACTTCCATCGATACCAATACCGTGCTTTGCATGAACATTTGGAGTGGAGGAGTGGCCTAGTGGTTGGGGCAAGGTACTTCAGGCCGGAAGGTCGGGGGTTCAAATCCCACTAGAGGACAGCAACCTTGGGCTGGAAGGACTGCGGTTTCTAGTCCCACAGGTGCTCCTTTGTGGTCTTGGGCAAGCCACTTAACCCTCCATAGCCCATGTTCCCTGTAAAATAGTTATCTCCAAGTTATAATGCCCTGTTCAATGTAACTTCAGTTTGTTCAATGTAAACCGCACTGATGCAGAATAGCGCGGTATTTAAGAGAATGTAAATAAATAAATAAAATAAATGCTTCGAGTCTTCCGATTCCGATGACTCTGATATCTCGGTCGGTACCAGAGTACTTCTTCCGGAAGACTCCTCTTCTCCTCAACGCAGAATGTCTCCACCGGAGGACATGTCTTTTCAGGATTTTATTCGTGATGTGGCCCGAGGCCTATCAATCATGGTAGCTCCTGAGAAAGGAACCTAGAGCAAAGGAATTGGAAATACTCCAGTACCTTAAGGCTCCCAAAGAGGCAGCTACCCTGCCCATTCATGAAATTCTTCATGATTTGATGCTCAGAATGTGGGAAACACCTCTGACCACATCTCCTCATTCTAGGAGACTCAATACCATGTATCGAGTTACACCATGTCCTGGTTTTCAAAAGACTCAGCTGCCACACCATTCCATGGTAGTGGAATCAGCCATGCGTAGGATGAAAAGTGCAAAAAGACATGCATCCAATCCTCCAGGTTGTGAATGCAGGACTCTTGATGCCTTTGGGTGTCAATGTTTCAGGCTTCCATGCTTTCAGCTAGGATCAGCTCATATATTTTATATATGGGAATGTTCCTCAAAGAAGTCACAGGAAACTTGTAGCTTATGAGCCCCCTTCTCCCTGATGACAAACGACAAGACTTCCTTACTCTTTTCAAGCATGCTCAAGACGTTTCCAAGTTTGTAAATCATACAGCCTTTGACTGCTTCGAATGCATCAGCAGAACTTCTGCTATTGCCATTGGTGCATGTCGGATTGCCTGGCTTCAGGCATCAGACTTGGAGATTTGGGTACAGGACAAATTAGGAAACATCCCTTGCACAGGAGAAAACCTCTTTGGCAAGAATTGGCAGGAAAAGGCTAATGAGATAGATACTGACAATCTCACTTTAGACAGATTGTCAAAATCTACAGCCACTCCAGCCAAAAAGAAACCCTATAAAAACCTATTTTTCAGCAAAAAGAGGAAGTTTTATCCGTCCTATACCCAGCAAGGGCAAGGTCAGGGTCAAGTTGCCCAAAAGGGACAACAGCAATAATCCAGACAACAAAAGAAGCCAAAAGGCCCGAGAGCTCAACCAGCTCCACAGGCTCAGCTCCCTCAAGGGCTTTGACTCCTTCCTAGAGAGCTTAGGTTTCCTGCCTCTGAAGGGTCCAGAACCCCTAAACATTCCAGGCAGGTTGTCATTTTGTCAACAGATGGCACCAAATAACAGCAAAAAATTGGACTGTCCATTGTAGGGGAGGGGAGTACAAGCTTCATTTTCACAGCATGCCCCCTCCTACAATCGTAAGAGAGTTCAATTCCCAAAATTCTCCAGACAATCTACTGGATCAAGAGGTCTCAATACTCCTTGCTCAGGAAGCAATAGAGGAAGTGCCCATTCCCCAACAGGGTACAGGGTTCTATTCCCCCTATTTTATTATTCCAAAGAAAACAGGAGGACACAGACCAATTCTAGACCTCAGAGAATTGAACAAATATCTGTTCCGAGAAAAGTTCAAAATGATTTCTCTGGGAACTCTTCTGCCATACCTTCAAAGTCAGGATTGGATTTGCTCTCTAGATCTAAAGGATGCATATACTCATATTCTCCAGGACCAAGCAGGAAGTCAGTCCTCACTTATGGGTGACGTCGGCGCCGACGGAGCCCTCGCGGAGCAATTTTCCCCAGCTTTCAAAGAAAGCCTTTGGGAATTGCAGCGCGCATGCGCGGTCGTCTTCCCGCCCGAAGGTGCCATCTTAGCCAGTCTTCTTTTTTCCGCGGAGCCCTGCAGACGTCCCCGTCTTGTCCCCGCGAAAAAGTTGATTTTACTCTTATTTTATAATTTTTTCTTTCGGTTCGACGCCGATCGTTTTCCCGCCCGGACTCGCGACGCCGGTCTCGAGTCCTCTAACGTTTTTTCGGTTTTTCTGACTTAGTCAGCTTTCGTTTTCGTTTTCCCTGGCAGCCCGGTCCTTTGACCTCGCAGGGGCCCTTTTTCCCCCGATGGCTGCCAGTGGCTTTAAGCGGTGTGGTCGGTGTGACCGAAATATGTCACTAACCGACTCACACGACCTTTGCCTCCGCTGCTTGGGCCCGGATCATGAGGAATTGATCTGTGGGCCCTGCAGCAAACTGTCCTCGAAGGCGTTGAGAAGTCGGCGGCATCAGCGCGAAAGAATCTTCGCTGACCCCAGCCGTACCCGGACCTCGTCGGAGGCCTCCGTGTCAAAGGGCTCCAGCTCGGACCGTCGCCGGAGCTCCTCCGACCGGGGTTCTCCCTCCGGGGACCATCGTCGGAAGGAAAAACCCGCGAGGGCGGCGTCGGTGGACGCTCCTGGCTCCGCGAGGGCCAGGTCGCATAGCCCCGACAGCCGCCCCGGGTCCTTGGAGAAGGAACACCTCCCGAAGCGACCTCGCCTGGAGTCGGAGATGCCTGCCCGGGTAAGTCCTGTAGTCCTTCTGGACTCGCCTCCGCGACAGCCGACGTCGGGCCCGACGCCGTCGGGGCCCGAGTCGGGGGCTGCTGGGTCACCTGAGCTCGGACTCAGGTTGACGGCCTTGGAGAGCAGACTGTCTGCCTTCATGGACCAGCAGCGGGCACTGCTCGCTGGCTTCGCTGGTGTCGCTGCCCCGACCGCCGGGACGTCGACGTCCAAGTCGACCCCGGAGACCGAGCCGATCCTCGAGTCGATGAGAACTCGAGTCGATCCTCGGTCGAGGTCGCCCTCGGCCTCCCGTTCGGGACCGAGGTCGCCGACGCCGACTCCCTCGGCGTCGGGGCGGCTGGCGCCGCTCCCTGCCCGGGCCGACCCCACCGAGTCCTCGTCGGAGTCGGTCTGGGAGTCTGAGGAGGAAGAGTCACCTGATTCTTTCCGGACTCGGTGTGTCCCATCGGACTCTCCGGAGTCCGAGCCTCGGAAGCAGTCCCCCCCGGAGGATGCCCGGTTCTCGGACTTCGTTAGGGATATGGCCAAGGCTTTGGCCTTCCCTGCGGATCCCGAGGAGGAGCCTCGAGCCGAAGAGCTCGACGCCCTCCAGTATGACTCTCCCGCGAGGGAACACTTTACTGTGCCGGTTCCTCCTATGCTGGAACGACTACTCTTCCGCATGTGGGAGAGTCCGGCCTCCTCGCCGGTCCTGAGCAAGCGGGTCGATTCTATCTATCGAGTCCGCAAGAGCCCTGGCTTTCAAAAGGCACAGCTGCCACACCATTCCATGGTAGTGGAATCGGCCATGCATCGTCTCAAGAGCCAGAAGATGCACTCCTCGGTGCCTCCTGGAAGGGAGGCCCGTAACCTGGATGGCCTTGGCAAGAAGTGCTTCCAGGGCTCTATGCTCGCCTGTCGTGTCCAGACTTACCAGCTATACATGGGCATGTATCTCAGGGATCTGGCTAAAGAGCTAGCCGGATTCTCCGCTGGTCTCTCCGAGGAGCCCTTGCGGAGGTTCCTAGCCTTGTCCACGGGTATTCGGGAATGCTCAAAGTTCATGTCCCGAGCAGCCTATGATGGCTTTGAAGCCTCGGCTCGAGTAGCCGCAGCCGGCATCGGTGCCCGCCGACAGGCTTGGCTTCAGTCGTCCGACCTTGAGCCCTGGGTACAGGACAAGTTGGTCGATGTCCCCTGCCGAGGCGAAAACCTCTTTGGCAAGCCCATGGCGGAAAAGGCTGCACAAATTGAGACTGAGACTCTCACTAGGACCAGGCTTTCTAGGAAGACCTCCGCCCCTTCCCAGAAAAAGAAGGGCTCGGGAAAAAAGCCCTTTTACCCGAGGAAGGCAGCTGCCTACAAACCATACCCCCATTATCAGGCCCCTGCAGCTCCCCAACAGGGCCAGCAGGCCAAGGGACGGGGTAACGGGTCCCGTAGGCAGCAAGCCCCCAAGCCTGCACCACCAGCCCCTGCTCAGCAGGGTGGGGGCTTTTGACTCGCTCAGCATAGCCTCTCCCCCCCCGCTGGTCCCCCCCAGCACCGGAGGCCGGCTGGTTCACTTCGCCCACAGGTGGTCCAGCATCACCACAGATGCCTGGGTGCTTCAGGTCGTGCGAGAGGGCTACCTCCTCCACTTCCATCAGATCCCTCCCTCCTATTTTCCGGGAGAGCCTCCGCGCCCCCCTCTGCACAGGGAGTTGCTCCTTCAGGAGTTAGCAGGTCTTCTGCAGGAACAGGCGGTGGAACCGGTGTCACACCACCTGAGAGGTCAAGGCTTCTATTCAAGGTATTTTCTGATACCAAAGAGAACAGGAGGCCTCAGACCCATCCTGGACTTGCGCAACCTCAACAAGTTCCTTGTGCGGGAGAAGTTCAAGATGCTTACCCTTGGAATCCTTCTGCCCTGCCTCCAGCAGGGAGATTGGCTATGCTCCTTGGATCTAAAGGATGCCTACACGCACATCCTCATCCACCCCAGCCACCGCCAATACCTAAGGTTTGTGGTGGCAGGAAATCATTACCAGTACAGAGTACTGCCCTTCGGCCTGTCCTCCGCACCGCGAGTCTTCACAAAATGTCTCGCGGTCGTGGCGGCCCATCTCCGGCTTCACGGCCTCTATGTTTTTCCGTACCTCGACGACTGGCTCATCAGAGCAGCGTCCGCTCAGGAGGTCACCAACGCCACGCAGGATCTCGAGTTCATCGGCGCAAGACTGCGCACTCCTCAGGCGCGAGCGTACCTACCGCTCGACAGGGCTCAGCGGCTCATGGACCTAGCCGGCCGCTTTTGCAGCCAGCCCCTGGTCTCCGCCAGGCGCTTCCTGAGACTGCTCGGCCATATGGCTTCCACCGTCCATGTGACCCCCAATGCCCGCCTGAATATGCGGCCTGCTCAATGGTGTCTCCGCCGGCAGTGGCGACAAGCCACAGGCGGCCTAGCAGACCTAGTGCGCGTCTCCGGGCCGCTGGTCTCGTCTATCCGGTGGTGGCTCCGGCAGCCGAACCTGATATTAGGAATGCCTTTCCAGTCACCTCAGCCGACCCGGGTGCTGACCACCGATGCATCCCTCCTGGGCTGGGGAGCACATTGCCAAGAGGCACGTACTCAAGGCCTCTGGACCAAGTGGGAGTCTGCTCAGCAGATCAACTTCCTGGAGCTCAGGGCGATCCGCCTGGCTCTCAAAACCTTCTCCCACCTGACCTCCCAACAGTCCGTCCTTGTCCAGACGGACAATCAAGTTGCCATGTTCTACGTGAACAAGCAGGGGGGCACGGGCTCCTTCCTCCTCTGCCGGGAGGCACAGAAACTCTGCTCTTGGGCCGTCAGTCACGGCATTCTCCTCAAGGCAGTCTATCTCCCGGGCCAGGAAAATTGCCTGGCAGACAAACTCAGCAGGGTCCTCCAGCCGCACGAGTGGCGTCTGGATCCCTCGATCGTTCAGAAGCTCTTCCTCAGGTGGGGTCTCCCCACGGTGGATCTCTTTGCCAGTCCTCACAACCGGCAGCTTCCTCGCTTCTGCTCCCGTCAGCCACACCCCCTTCGGGTTGCGGCGGACGCCTTTCTGATCTCATGGTCGGGGAGCCTTCTGTACGCTTTCCCTCCCATCCCGTTAGTCTCTCGGACTCTTTTCAAGGTTCTCCGAGACAAAGCCTTCATGATCCTGGTGGCCCCTCGCTGGCCCAGGCAGCCGTGGTTTCCGCTCCTGCTGCAACTGGCGGTGGAGGATCCCTTCCCTCTGGGGGTACAACCGGATCTCCTCACTCAGGATCAGGGGTCCCTACTGCACCCCAACCTCAGGTCTCTCAACCTCATGGCCTGGCTGCTGAGAGGGTAGTCCTTGCTCCTCTTCTCTTGCCGTCGGAGGTGGAGGAGGTCGTCTTGGCTTCGCGACGGCCTTCTACCCGCAAATGCTACGCCCTTAAATGGCGTCGCTTTGCAATCTGGTGTTCCCAACAGTCTCAGGATCCCTTCTCCTGCCCGGTGTCGGTGATCTTACAGTACTTGCTACACCTCTCTAATCTGGGACTTAAGTCCAACTCCGTCAAAGTTCACCTCAGTGCTCTTTCAGCACATCATGTGCCGGTGGACGGCAGACCTCTCTCCAACGACCCTCTCGTAGCGAGGTTTCTCCGAGGTCTCCTTCTACTTAAACCACCTCTGCGCCCGCCAGCACCTGACTGGGACCTGAATGTGGTTTTGCAGCGGATCACCTGTCCGCCCTTTGAACCTATGGCTACCTGTTCCCTCCGTTTTCTGTCTTGGAAAACGCTGTTCTTGATAGCCCTCACTTCCGCTAGGCGCGTGAGTGAGTTGCAGGCCCTCGTGTCTGATCCCCCCTACACTCGGTTCTACAAGAATAGGGTAGTCCTACGGACTCACCCTAAGTTTCTGCCTAAAGTGGTCTCCCCTTTTCACATGAATCAGGAGGTGGTACTTCCAACCTTCTTTCCCAGACCACACTCCAGCCGAGCTGAGACGGTCCTCCATACCCTGGACTGTAGAAGGGCATTGAACTTCTACCTTGACCGTACGCGGGAGCACCGTAAAGCTGCTCAGCTTTTTGTGTCTTTTGACCCCAATAAATTGGGGCTCCCGGTCTCCAAGCGTACTCTGTCCATCTGGGTTGCGGACTGTATCTCTTGGGCTTATGGGGCAGCCGGACTCTCCTTAGAAAGTCGAGTCACGGCTCATTGTGTTCGGGCAAAGGCCACGTCAGTGGCTTACCTCCGCTCTGTTCCGCTGGCAGACATCTGCCGGGCCGCTACTTGGTCTTCGAGCCAGACTTTTGCGGTCCATTACTGTCTCGAGAGGGAGTCCGTAGGGACAGTGCTTTCGGACAGGCAGTCCTCCGTAATCTCTTTGAGGTCTGAGCAACTCCTACCCTCCATCCCGGATGTGGGCTACCGGTGGGTGATAATTCAGCGAAGATTCTTTCCTTCTGTGCTGCTGAGCTAGAGGGAGCTCACTTTTGTGCTTAGGGTCTCCGGTAGCCTTGAGCTTGGGAGTCCCATAAGTGAGGACTGACTTCCTGCTTGGTCCTGGAGAAAGCGTAGTTACTCACCTGTAACAGGTGTTCTCCAGGAGCAGCAGGAATCAGTCCTCACTACCCTCCCTCCTCCCCTTGGAGTTGCAATCGTCTGCTTATGTTCTTTTTGCAAATTTTTATGCTGTCTTTTTAGCTATGTCATCTGACTGGCTAAGATGGCACCTTCGGGCGGGAAGACGACCGCGCATGCGCGCTGCAATTCCCAAAGGCTTTCTTTGAAAGCTGGGGAAAATTGCTCCGCGAGGGCTCCGTCGGCGCCGACGTCACCCATAAGTGAGGACTGATTCCTGCTGCTCCTGGAGAACACCTGTTACAGGTGAGTAACTACGCTTTCTGATCCATCCAGATCACAAATTCTTACGATTCCTTTTCAAAGGAAAACACCTCCAATACAGGGTTTCTTCCTTTTGGTCTGGCTTTGGCAACAAGAGTATTCACGAAATGCTTAGCAGTAGTAGCTGCATTTCTGCGAACCCTAGGGATATTCATCTTGTCTTACTTAGAAGACTGGCTCATTCGAGCTCCCATGGTTCCAGAAGCCAGCTCTACACTGTCTCACACAATGCGAATCCTTCAATACTTGGGATTGGTCATTAACCTCCCAAAATCCCAACTTGCTCTGTCTCAGTCCCTGCAGTTCATAGGAGCTCGTTTAGATACCAGACAGTCAAGGGCTTTTCTCCCACAACCACGCTGTCTTCGCATAATGCAACTTGCTTCTCAAGCAGCGGGAAAGTCCTCCCTAACTGCTCGAGAACTGCTGCAATTACTGGGACATATGGCAGCCACAGTTCATGTAGTTCCCTATGCTTGTCTCCACATGCGAGCAGCCCAGTGGACACTATCCACACAGTGGACACAGACCACAGGACGTCTGTCGGACAAGATATCAAACTCACAATGACTGATCTTGTCCCTACAATGGTGGCAATCACTGGAGAATCTTTTAGTGGGGTCTCCTTTCCAACAACCTCCATTCCAGGCCACCCTAACAACAGATGCATCACAGGTGGGATGGGGAGCACACTTGCACCATCTCTCCACCCAGGCTACCTGGATTCCACAAGAGGCTTGTCTTCACATAAACCTCCTAGAACTCAGAGCAATCTGTCTAGCTCTTCGAGTATTCCATGCCCAGCTCAGCTACAAGACAGTCCTAGTCCAAACGGACAATCAAGTAGCCATGTTCTATGTGAACAAGCAGGGCGGAACAGGCTCTGTCGTTATGCAACAAAGCTTTATGACTATGGGCCCTCGCCAGAGAGCATTAAATTCACCTTCTCGTGATATATAATCTCCAGGAACAAGCAGGAATGAGTCTTCACATATGGGTACGTCGGTACCGACGGAGCCTGCGCGGGAACGCTCCCCAGCGTCCAATCAGAAAGCTTTTGGGAGCATCCCTCAGCGCCTGCGTGCTGCCTTCCCGCCTTTCCAACTGTCTCTCCTCAGTTTTCGTTTTTCCGCGGAGCCGGCAGGACGTCGTCCTATCACCGCAGAAAATTCTTCTTTTAATTCTTTTATTTATTTTTTTTGTGGTCGCGGCTGTCTCCCCGACTCCACCGGTACCGCCGTTTTTTTTCTTTTTATTGAAAAATTTTCCCTTCAGGGTATATCTCTCCCTTCAGGGTATAACCCTTCAGGCTAAGCGTACCTTTATCTCTAATGCTATAGACAACGCCCCAAATCAAACCCGGCACCTCTACTCCACCCTCCGGTCTCTCACTTCCCTTCATTCTAACCCCACCTCCAAGATTGCTTCTTCCGCTCCACCCCCCTCTGTGTTAGCTGCCACTTTCAGTTCCAAAGTCAGCTCTTTAAGAGCATCTTTGCCATTCTGCCCCCCCACCCATCTCCTCCCCCCCTCCTATAGCTTCCCCCCCCCCTCCTTCATCCCTTCATTCTCATACCTGGTCCACATTTGCCCTAGCCTCCTCAGCTGAACTCCATAAACTCATCTCCACTTCTAATAAGACCTTCTGCTCCCTTGACCCCATCCCATCCTCATGGCTCCTCACACCCTCTCTCTCCTCCCTTCCCCCCATCCTTTCCATCTTAAACAATAGCCTCTCCTTGGGTATCTTCCCCGATCCCTGGAAGCACGCCCTAATCCGCCCAATTCTCAAGAAATCCTCCCTTGACCCTCTCGACCCATCAAACTATCGGCCCATCTCACATCTTCCGTTTCTCTCTAAGCTTCTGGAAAAGATTGTATTCGCACAACTTTCCCACCATCTAGACTCCACTAACTATCTTCACCCTCGGCAATCAGGTTTCCGGCCAGGTCACAGCGTCAAAACTATTCTTCTTGCCTTCACAAACTCTTTGCATGTAGCACATGATCGGGGTGATATCTCGGTTGCGGTAGCACTTGATCTTTCTGCGGCTTTTGATCTAGTCGATCACTCTCTTCTCTTAGCCCGTCTCCATGAAGCTGGTTTTCACGGCACTGTCTTTAATTGGTTTCACTCTTTTCTTCACGCCCAGTCTGCCTCTGTGCTAGCCACATCACCCTCTTCTCTACCTTCCGCCCCCTTCCCTTTACCATGTGGGGTTCCCCAGGATTCTGTCCTGGCCCCCCTTCTCTTTAATCTTTTCCTGGTACCCCTCACACTTGTCATTCAACAATTTGGGATCTCCGCTTTTTACTATGCCGATGACATCCTTCTTCTTCATCACACTTCCCCACTCCTCCCTGATCTGACTCCTCTCAACAACTGCCTCACTGCTGTCACCCACTGGTTAACCCAAAATTGTCTTCACCTTAATCTGGCCAAAACCACCGCTATTTGGTTCCCCTACGGTCACCCCCCCCCCCCTCGTTAGCTCCATCCCTTTCTAACACTCCCATATCCTTAGTCACTACCTTCCGCTATCTTGGTGTTCTCTTTGATTCAGATCTTTCCTTTCACACTCACATCTCACACATTACAAAGACTTCCTTTTATTTTCTGCGTCAAATCCGTGCTATCCGCCCTTTTCTTCCTCTTCCGCCTTGTCTACCCTACTTCTCTCTCTTGTTATGTCCAGGGTTGATTTTGCTAATTCTGTCCTTATTGGTTTGGCCTCCTCTCATTTATACCGTCTTCAAAGAATCCAAAATACCGCAGCCCGCCTTCTCTCTCACTCATCTCATTCTCACCATATAACCCCTCTTCTTATTCACTTACACTGGTTACCTGTTCCCTTCCGCTCCCAATACAAATTACTTACTTTGGTTCACAAGGCCCTCCACACCAACTCCCCACAATATCTAGCTGACTTAATCCACTTTCACACTCCCAGATATACCCCCCGCTCATTCCACTTAAACCGGCTCATCCTTCCCCCTCTTTCTGCTGCCCACTTACAATCTACTCGTTCTTCAGCTTTTTTCTTTATAGGTCCCGCATTATGGAATTCCCTCCCCTCTGCTATCCGATTAGAGTCCTCCCATTCAGCATTTAAACAGCAGCTAAAAACCCACCTCTTTTCCCTAGCCTTTAACCTCCCCACTTCTCCCCCCTCTCTATAGCCTTACTCCTCTCCTCCTACCCTCTCTTGCCCTTTCTGTCTCTCTCTTTTAAAATATGTAACTTCCTTTTCTTTTACTGGCTTTGCGCCCTATTTTTAATGGTTTTTATGCATTGTAAACCGCTCTGATTTTATTGTGAAGGGCGGTCAATCAAGTTTTATTAAACATAAAACATAAACATCTCTTCTTCTGTCTTAAATTTGAGGCCTTTTAGGCCTGTCCATGTTCCTCATGGAACTGCCAGCCTCTTTCTCTAAGAAATGTTTAAGCTGTGGCAGTACAGCTTTATTCTTAGACTCCAAAAGCTGGTGTTTAACCTGTTTGGGTCCTGACCATTTTCCTCCGCAGCCCTCCGGCTACAGTTTTGTGAGAAGAGATCTTCAACATCGAGTTTCTCTCGATACCAGGTTCCCGTCCAGTGTCAGGGCACCGAACATTTCTTCTTCTGCACGGGATCAGGTAACCCACAAACAGTCTGTTAAGACTAGCCAACCCTCGAGTGGTAGGTCTCATGCACGGCATGAAGACGGCTCCGGCCTTGCCTTCGAGGGTCCATTGGCTTCAAAACCCCGGCGGGAGTCTTCGGTCTGAGGTCTCAGGTTGTTCCTGGGGCTCACCCCTCACAGAACATACCTGAGCCATGCTTGGTGGTGGCATCCGCTTCGAGCGGTGCCGATACCCCAGCATCGGCACTGGTGTTGGACGTAACACTCCTCACCAGGGATCGTCATTTGGCTTCCTCGGTACCTTCGGGAACGGTGGATACGCTCCAGATTGACTTTCCAGTATCGGCATCGATGCTGATACTACCACCGAAGTCGGTACCCTCTAGACACGCATCGATAGACTCGCTCCCCTCGATGCCGAGTCTGGAATCGATCTCTAGTCTGGAAGACTGGGTACCGACACGTCGTGGTACCGATACCTATCGGTACCGGACGCTAGGTACTGAGAATGATTACCGAAAGCGTTCGGTTACCTCGGTACCAATTGAGCTGACACCGATGACTGATCCTCCGGTGCCCAGGCTAGTTCTTCAGATCTAGCCTGTCCTGGGAAGGTTCTCTTTGGAGGTCCTTCTTTTCAGGATTTCCTCTTGGATATGGCAAGATCCCTTTCCATTCCTATCCCTGGCTATGATCCCACAGAAGGATCTGTTTCTACTGGAACAAAGGAGAACATAATGCTTCCTTTGCATCATTCCTTGCGGGATCTTCTAAGAATGTGGGAAGCACCTTTAAGGGTACCCCCACCTTCTAGAGCAACTGATCTTCTGTATCAAGTGCCCCCCTCTCCAGGGTTTCAAAAGACTCAACTTCCTCATCATTCTATTGTAGTGGAATCAGCAGTGAGGAAGGTGAAAAGTAAGAAAAAGCACTCTTCTTACCCACCAGGTCGTGAGTCTAGGACGCTAGATGCCTTTGGACGTCAAACCTTCCAGACATCCATGCTGTCAGCAAGAATTCTCTCATATATTTTTTATATGAGTCTATCTCTTCAGGAGCTCACAAAGAAATTATATCTTTTGGCTCCTTTTCTTTCAGAGCCCAAGACTGCAGACTATTCCTTACTACTTAGTTATCTTCAAAATATATCTTGGTTTCTTACTTGTGCTTCCCTAGACTCATTTGAGTCTATTAGCAGAACCTCTGCTATAGCTATAGGGGCACGACGTAGAGCCTGGCTCCAAGCTTCAGACTTAGACAAATGGGCACTACAAAGACTGGGTAATACTCCTTGTACTGGAGAAAATCTCTTCAATAGGGAGTCTTTACATCAGGTTGCTCAGTGGTTCACTGACTTCCCTGTTGCTGAATGCTATCCTAAGCCTTCTCCTTCCCCAGTAGGTAGGAAATGCCCTACCAAACCTTCTTTCCCTAGGAAGAGAAAGTTTTCTTCTTCTCCTGCCCACCATACAGATGTTCCCAAGCAGGGGAGGCATCGTCCTGGTCTGTAAAATCCAAACTCTCACCAGGCTAAACAAACCCAGCAACCATAGGGTTTCTGATTAATCATTTTTTCTGCCTCTTGGGGTTTACAACCTACAGTTGACTTCTTCTTAACAGAAGTTTTTCACTGTTTTTTTGTTAAAAACTCTACACGTGGATTTCTTTTCTTAGGACATCCAGTTACTCCTATATATGCTGAGCTGTCAGGATATTCATGTCTATGGGTTACAGAATTCTCCTCTTCTTCCTGCCAAGAAGAGAGGTTTTACAACTGTCACATGATAGTTTTTCTGTACCAACATGAATTTTTTCCTCTCACAGACTTACCATATAGTAAGTCACCCTTCAGCTCTTATTTCTCTACCCTCTTATCCAGGTTTCTCCCCTGTAAGAGTGGTACCATACCACTGGAGGACTTCTTTAGCCTTTCTAGTCTTTCTTTCCTTTCCAGTGTGGAGTTTTTTCTCTTGAGTAAACTCCCTCCTTTTTGCCTGGGCAGCTCATCAGACAGGGACACGGCTTTTCTTGTTCTGTCTGTTCTTTCTGTTTTACACAGAAAGATTCTCTCTGCTGTCTTATTCAGTAGCTACCCATGCAGGAGTTCTAGTGATTGGACTACTGGTACCTTTCCACAAGTTTCCAGTCTTGTCCTCCACTACTTCTGTCTCGCCTTAGTAGTGACTCCAAGACAGTGTTACTACATCTTGGATAATCCTTATCACTACAGGCTTATCACACTATCTTCTATTCTTGCCACCTCCAATCCCTTGGGTTTGGCAGCATAGTTGACTTGGCTGCTGGTTTCTTCCAACAGCCAGTTCTATCTCCCAATTCTCCTGCATAATGCTCTCTGCAATCCTACAGAGAAGCTTTCCACTATGGGCTCTTGCTAGAGAGCATGGGTTTTTTTCTCTAATAACTATCCTACTTGGTTGAAAAAGGCTTCCTCAGTCATGTTCCATGACTGGGGGTTCTTCACACCCTACTATCTCCTTTTCAAACAAAGGACATAAGCCTTCTCTACTTGAAAGTCTAAAGAGTTGTCCAATTCCTACAGGGAATATGCTCTTTTTTTCCTTGCAGCTTGTCCTCATGGTATCCTAATTCTTCATGGACAGCACATATTTAACTAAAAAACACATGATACCCATTTTTGTCCCTCAAGTGGGTCAACCTGGTATCTCATTCTATGCGTTTTCTGTCCATTTACCATGCTAGGGTTCTGCAGAACTCAGGACTTGCTGTTTACAGACTGATATTATCCTCTGTTTTTTCACGCAACCATCCTGGTTATTTCACTGGATAGCATTCCTGCACCATCATAACCAAGGGGAATAGATTCTCTATATATCTTTTCAAGTAGGTTACACCTTCTTGTTATTGGATGAATCTTTCCTCTTCACATCTCCCATGTGAATGTTCTATAGGCATATCTCTGTCTGCTTAATTGCAGACATTTATCTTTAGACCTATATATTCATATATGTATGTATGTATGTATATATATATATATATATATATATATATATACATCTCTATAGATACATATGTCTGTCAGCTGCGTGTGCATATGTTATGCCCCTCTAAATCTCAAAAAAAAAAAAAAAAAATATATATATATATACACATACATACATACATATATGTGTATCTGTCGAGATGCTTCGTTATAGGTAGATATGTATTTACATACTTATCTAACTGTCTATGCTCATAAAGGTTTTACCTTCCTATATGTTCCAGACAGTGGGCTTTGCACATCTTCATACTGTTCCACAGTATGTTTGGGGTATTATGCACGCAACCCCTGCTGTGGTACTGACAGCTCCTACCATAACCCTAGGTTAGGTATCCCTGAAGCTCCATACTCCAATATCTTCCTACCTCTCACCAGTTAGGAAAGACATGGTGGATCTTCAGTAGATCTGAGGTTTCAACTCCTCAGACATCTGTCCTTTCTTTGGGAATATGGGGTTTTTCCCATACCCCTTCTTCCCTCAAGGACTAGGCCAGTTTGTCCAAATCGGTCGGTCTTCCTCTTTTGCTCCTAACTGTGAGTAACTCTGTAGCCAAAAGAGTTTTCAGCTTTTTCCATAAAGCTTCCCACTAAAGATCTACCGTTTTTGTACTGCCCCAGTTGAATCCTGGGGTCACCTGTCACTTCCAGATTTTGACCTTCACCCTCACTTCAGTGAGGTCACCTTGAAGATTCCTCTACTGGATCCCCAGTAGACTCCATCAGCCTCTCTACTTCCTGCAAACCAGTAGGTGAGGACCATATTGCAATTGTTCATTTCAATATATTTCATGATATTTATCATACATACAAGGAATCCTTGCCTGTAGTCCTATCTTAGGTTAGCTGTTTTCTACATCTCCTCTCTTTTTCAACATCTACCCTCCATCCTCAGGATGCCTGGCCATACGAGGTGTAGCATGTTTCAATCTCCAACATGCTAGGGCTCCAGGCATCTTAGCTTGGGAGTCCCCATATGTGAAGACTCATTCCTGCTTGTTCCTGGAGATAGCAGAGTTACTTACCTGTAACAGGTGATCTCTGGAAACAGCAGGAATACGTCTTCACAACCCACCCACCTCCCCTAGGAGTTGTATCTCTCTATCTATCTTTCCTTTCCTCTCTCTCTCTCTTTGTCTCAGCTATAAAACTCAACTGAGGAGAGACAGTTGGAAAGGCGGGAAGGCAGCACGTAGGCGCTGAGGGATGCTCCCAAAAGCTTTCTGATTGGACGCTGGGGAGCGTTCCCGCGCAGGCTCCGTCGGTACCGACGTACCCATATGTTAAGACTTATTCCTGCTGTTCCCAGAGATCACCTGTTACAGGTAAGTAACTGTGCTTTCCAGGCATTCAAAACCTTTGGGCAGACAAACTCAGTCGGGTACTGCTGCCTCACGAATGGTCTCTTCACCAAGTGACAAGGATATTTCAAATCTGGGGAACCCCAGACATAGACCTCTTTGCAAGTCCACTGAATGCCAAACTTCCCCAGTTCTGTTCCAGAATTCCAGCTCACAATTGCCAGACAAGGGACGCCTTCCTCCTTCACTGGGGTCAGGACTTCCTCTATGCCTTCCCACCCATTCCCCTCATCCCCAAAACACTCTTCAAGCTTCAGAGAGACAAGGGTCGTATGATCTCATAGCGCCACAGTGGCCACGACAAACGTGGTATCCCCTGCTTCTACATCTCTCTCAAGCCGCACCTCTGGAGTTAGGGTCTGCTCCAGACCTTCTCTCCCAAGAGAACGGGATGCTATGGCACCCGAATCCCCAGTCCCTGCTGAAAGCCTAGACCTGCAGGATGTTAACCTTTCCCAACAGGTAAAAGATATCCTTCAGGCTTCTAGAGAACCTTCCACGAGACGCTCTTATCTCCAGGAGCAAGCAGGAATGTAGTCATCACATATGGGTATCGTCGGTACCGACGGAGCCTGCGCGGGAATGCTCCCCAGCGTCCAATCAGAAGGCTTTTGGGAGCATCCCACAGCTCCTGCGTGCTGCCTTCTTGAAGGACTAGAAAAGGGGACTGTTACTTCTGGAGAGAGATCTGCAATTGTGAGTATGTACTTCTGGGAATTTTCTGAAAGGCATTTTTTCTATCAAAGCTAATTAATCTGTGAACCCACTATTTTTTGTTAAATCAGTCAGGGCCTAGTAGCAGCAGTTTAGGTTTACAGTTAAAACACAGAAGAGAACTTTCTGGTTACGTTTCATACCCAGCAGAGAGCTGTAGTTTAAATTTAAATTTAATAGTCACTCAGGGCCTAGCATCAGCAAAGTACTTTTAGTTTCAATTTAAAACACAGAAGAGAGCTTTCTGGTTAAATTTAGAACCCAGCAGAGAGCTTGTAGTTTAAATTTCATAATAGGTTAGAGCCTAGCAGCAGCAAAGAGCTATAATTTAAATCAAATCAGAATATAGCTTACCTCAGCAGCACAGGACAGGGTACTGTGTAGCAGCCCTCTTTTAATAAGTGTTATTTCCCTCCCTCCCTCCCCACACCCGCCCACCCCTGGGATAATCGTAGCTTTATAGGTACTTACACATCTTAAAAGACAGGAGGTGCTCTCAGGTGAAGCTCGTTACCCAAATCAGTTATACACTAAGGACCTGAGATTAATTAAGCTTCAGGTGAACAAGGTATATTCCTTAGCGTCCCTCTAGTCCAGTCCCGGAACCATAGAGTTGTGAACCTCCACCAGCAGCTTTGGAGACTGAACATCTTCATCTCTTTGATCATCCAGCTATATGCAGCCCCAAGGACCGCCCACACATCAGTATCTCAGTCTCCAAGCAGCTTGGAAGTTAGAGCCCAGAACTTGGCTCCTTAGGAACAAATAAGCAGAGCTTTAGTGTTTTATTATTTTCTAGTTTTCGGTGCTGGGCTGCTGCTGTGGAGGAAGTCTTTGGCTGTGTCCCTTCTGCCTTTCTCTAAAATGTTTTTTTTTTCTCTCTGTCTCTCTCTGTCTCCCCATAGCTCAAACAAGCAGGGGAGCTGCACAGGACACAGGTCTCCTTTCTACCGAACCCCCTTGGTGGGTGAGGAGAAGGTTGAAGACAATTACAGGCAGCACTTAAATACAGCAGTAGGCTCTGAGGGTCCCCTAACTGATTTAGGGGTTCCCCGAGCTGCCCTGAGCGGTTATTACTCTGTTCTTGACTCTGATAACTGCTACTCAGAGCTTGTGGCAGGCACGCTGGACAGCACTTTGTGTTTTGAACCCCCCTCCACTCCTGTGTGTAGGTGAGTAGAGTTTGGGGCTTTTTCTTTCTAAAGGCAGTGTTAGAGGCCTTGGGGTAGCCTGGAATCAGCTCTGGGGAGTTTTTTAGGCGTTTTGGGTGCTTTTTCTGGTCCTTTTTTTGGCGGGATCGGGTCCGGCGGCCATTTTGGATTTTTTCCAAACTTGTTTTTCTTCGTGTTTTTTTTTTTAGGGATAGGAGCTTCGTTTTTGCATTTCTTGGTCAGGTATCAGCTAATTGACTCCAGCTCTATCTAATCCTGCAATTTGGAGCATTTTTGAGCACTTCTAAAATCGCGATTTTTTTTTCTGCTCTGATTGCTTCAGCAAGGTGTTCCTACTTTGCTGGCAAGGGGCTGTGTGCATAGCCATGCCTCCTAGTCCTCGGTGTCTGGTCTGTGGCATTCATAGAAGTAATTTGGAAGTCCGAGTCTGTGCCACTTGTTCTGCTGTGGGTGCTGTCATGGAGGATCCTCTGGAGGGCTCCAGTGCGGATCTCCCACCTGTCTCTACCAAAGGGACATCAGGGCAGGCAGAGACGGTCCTTGGTCCGGGGATTTCTGCGGTGCCGGAGCACCTGTTGGCGGGGGGCGTCCAGGAGGGATCCCTGGGAATTCCACCTGCCTTTTTCTCTCTCATGCAGGAGGTTCTGGCTCTCTTGCAGCTGGCGGGGGGAGGTTCGGTCCTGCCCCGCCGTGGTCTAAAGCGGCCACTTTCAGTAGAGGGAGACGCTGGTCCACAAAAGAAGAGCCGGCCCCCGAGTGTTGCGGATTCCCTGCCTCCTGGGGATGAGTTCCACGAGGGGCTGGGGGAGGCGCTCGAGCTGGAGTCTGCGGAGGATTTAGAAGACGGCGAGTTGCTGGACGACGAGCAGAGAAGTAGAATAGTGCGGGTATTTCGTAAAGAGGAACTTCTGGCACTGATTGCAGAAACCCTCAGGGTATTGAACATACCCGTGGAAGATGCCGCTGCGGAGGACAAGTTGGAGGATCCTTTGATGCAGGCGGTGCGCACTTCCCATAGAGTCTTTCCGCTCCATAGGGTTTTTAAAGCTATGATCCAGGAGGAGTGGAACAGTCCAGAGTCTGCTTTGCGCGGGGCTAGACTGTTGCCTAAGTTGTATCCTCTGTCGGAGGCTGATAGAGAGCTCTTTAGTTCGCCGAAGGTGGACGCGGCAGTTTCCGCGGTTACTAAATGGACTACTATCCCGGTGGAAGGTGCTGCGGCGTTGAAGGACCCGCAGGATCGGAAAGTCGATAGCTTGTTGAGACAGGCGTTTGATGTTACTGCCCTGTCAATGCAGGTGGCCGGGGCCTGGGTGGCGCGCGGCTGCCTCCGCTGGTCTCAACAGTTCCAGGGGCCCCAGTCGGCGGAACAAGAGGCCGCGGGGTCCAGATTGGAATCGGGTACCGTTTATTTGGCGGATATCCACTATGACCTCATTAGGGGGTTAGCTAACGGCATGGCGTCGGTGGTGGCGGCGCATCATTCTCTTTGGTTACGCAATTGGGCAGCTGATGGTTCTTCTAAAGCTCGCCTTAGTAAGCTGCCGTTTAAGGGCAGGCAGTTATTTGGGGAAGACTTGGATAGGTTGGTAAAGGACCTTGGGGATTCTAAGGGGGGTCGACTTCCGGAGGATAAACCCAAGCAGGGTAAGCCGACCTTCTCCTTCCGGGGGTCTCAGCAGTCCTTTCGAAGATTTCGTGCCTCCCGCTTTGGTCAGTCCCAGTGTTCCAGATACTCGGGGCGCGGACAGTGTTTCCGCGGATTTCGGGGGGCAGGTAGAGGTTTTGGCTCCTTCCAGGCGCAGGTCCCCAAAAAGTCACAATGAAGCGAGGCCGGCTCCGGTGGCGGTGATTCCTGTAGGGGGCAGACTGCGGGATTCTCTACCCTGCCTGGGGCCGCTATCACATCCGATCAGTGGGTGCTAGAAGTGATACGAGAGGGGTATGCGCTCGAGCTGCATCGACCGGTGCTCGATTCCTTCGTTATGTCCTCGTGCAGCGCTCCCTGGAAAACGACGAGTCGTATCAGATACGCTTTCCCGGCTGCTTTGGCTCCGGGCAGTTGTCCCCGTGCCAGAGGAGCAGTTAGGGTCCGGTCGATACTCCATCTACTTCGTAGTGCCGAAAAAAGAGGGCACCTTTCGTCCAATCCTGGATTTAAAGAGAGTGAATCGCTGCCTCCGGGTGTCGCATTTTCGCATGGAAACGCTGCGCTCGGTCATAGCGGCGGTCCGCGAGGGGGAATTCCTAACGTCCCTAGACCTTACGGAGGCCTATTTGCACATTCCCATTCGTCAGGAACATCAAAGATTTCTGCGGTTTGCGCTGTCGATGGGCCATTTTCAGTTTCAAGCCATGCCCTTCGGCCTAGCGACTGCGCCACGGGTCTTCACGAAGATCATGGTGGTGGTAGCGGCGTTCCTGCGGAAGGAGGGTGTCCTCGTGCATCCCTATCTCGGCGACTGGTTGATCCGGGCGAAGTCGAGGGAGGACAGTCTCCGGGCGACGGCGCGGGTCGTACAGGTTTTGCAGTCGTTAGGCTGGGTGATCAATCGGGCGAAGAGCAGCCTTCTTCCCTCGCAGACCTTGGAGTATTTGGGGGCGCGTTTCGAGACTGGCAACGGGAAGGTTTTTCTCCCAGTGCACAGAGCGCGGGCCCTGAGGTGGCTGGTGGAGCAGTTTCTAGTGAGACAGTCATCCTCGGCTTGGCAATACCTTCAGCTTCTCGGCACGATGGCGGCGACCATCGAGGTAGTTCCGTGGGCAAGGGCGCACATGCGGCCCCTGCAGCGAGCGCTGCTGCGTCGATGGTGTCATCAGTCCGACTCGCTGGCTCGTCAGTTGGTTTGCCCCTTGGGGGTTCGGCGCAGCCTTCGCTGGTGGTTGCGTTGGCGCTCTCTAGCGAACGGTATGCCCTTGGAGTCTCCCGTCTGGCGTCTGCTGATGAAGGATGCCAGTTTGAGCAGCTGGGGGGCTTATTGCAAGGGCCAGTTTGCTCAGGGCCAGTGGTCCTCGCGGGAGAGCCGGTGGTTCATCAACCGACTGGAAATGAGTGCCGTGTGGTTGGCTCTGACAGCGTTCAGCCTTGGCTGCAGGGAGCGGCGGTCAGGGTGCTATCCGACAATGCCTCCACGGTAGCCTACATAAATCGCCAGGGAGGCACAGGCAGCGCAGCGTTGGAAGCGGAGGCGGATCTGCTTCTGGAATGGGCAGAGCGGCATCTTCAGTGTCTTGTCGGCCCAGCACGTCGCGGGGGTTCACAATGTGGAGGCAGCTTTTCTGAGTCGTCGCAGGGTAGACCCCGGAGAGTGGTCTCTACATCCTGAGGTTTTTACGTTGCTGGTCCGTAGTTGGGGTCTGCCGATAATGGACCTCATGGCGACCTTCGAGTCTGCGCAGGTTGAACGGTTCTTCAGCAGGCGTCGGGAACGCATGTCGGAAGGCCTCGATGCATTGGCACAAAGGTGGCTAAGGTACGGGCTACTCTGTCTTTCCTCCGTGGGCTCTGGTGGGTCGCCTGGTGCAGCGGATCGAGCGGCATCCGGGTCCCGTGGTTCTGATTGCCCCGGACTGGCCTCGTCGGCCTTGGTATGCGGATCTGGTGCGGTTGAGTGTGGCCGATCCGTGGCACCTTCCTCCTCGGCCGGATCTCCTTCGGCAGGGGCCGTTACAGATGCCTCAGGTGGCTTGATCCTCGCTTACGGCATGGCTATTGAGATGGCGTGAATGAGAGCCAAAGGTTATTCTCCGGAGGTCATGGCTACCTTGTTGCGGGCGCGACGTCGGTCCACGTCACTAGCGTTTGTCCGGGTCTGGCGTATTTTTGAGAGCTGGTGTGCGGATCGCGAATTGCGGCCTTTGCGGACCTCCGTTCCTCAGATCCTCTCCTTCTTGCAAGCAGGGGTGGACAAGGGCCTGGCAGCAAGTTCGTTGAGGGTACAACTTGCAGCTCTGGCGTGTTTTCGAGGCAAGGTTCAGGGCCAGCTATTGGGGTCCCATGCTGACGTGAAGCGCTTCTTGCGAGCGGTGTTGCTTATGCGTCCTCCGTGCACGGCTTTAGTGCCCTCGTGGGACTTGAATTTGGTGTTGAGGTCTCTGGTGGCTTCGCCGTTTGAACCCTTGGCGCAAGCTTCGTTGAAGGACTTGACGTTAAAAACGGTGTTTCTGGTAGCGATCTCATCAGCTTGCAGGATCTCGGAGTTGCAGGCTCTTTCCTGTAGGGAACCCTATCTGTCTTTCTCTGCCGACAAGGTGGTATTGCGACCGGTTCCCACGTTTTTGCCTAAGGTAGTTTCAGCGTTTCACATGAATCAGGTGGTGTCTCTCCCGGTGTTTGCCAAGGAACGGGGCAAGCACGCGGATAACTCCTTGCACGCGTTGGATGTCCGTCGCGTCCTTTGTCGGTATTTGCGGGAAACGGCGGCCTTCCGTAAGTCCGATCGACTGTTTGTCGCATTTGGCGGTCCGCGCAAGGGGGAAGTGGCGTCTAAGTCTTCCATTTCCCTCTGGTTGAAAGAGGCGATTTCGTTGGCATACCTTTTACACGGAAGGGTGGTTCCTGCCGGGCTTCGGGCTCACTCGACTAGGGCGCAGGCGGCGTCTTGGGCAGAAGTTAGCTTAGTACCAGCAGTTGATATTTGTCGGGCGGCGACGTGGTCGTCCTTGCACACCTTTGCGAAGCACTATCGTCTGGATGTGCAGGCGGTGTCGGATGCGCGGTTTGGGTCTCAGGTGCTTCAGGCTGGACTAGCGAGGCCCTCCCGTTGAGATTTACTGCTCTGTTACATCCTCTATGGTTCCGGGACTGGACTAGAGGGACGCTAAGGAAGAGTAAATTAGACTTACCTGCTAATTGTTGTTCCTTGCGGAACTCTAGTCCAGTCCCGGATCCCTCCCTGTCTCTCTGTTCTCGCTGCCAGCCAAGAAGGTACATTCATTATAGGAGTCTGCCAGGGTTTCTGTTCTCTATGCTTTCGGTCAGAGCTCCTCTGCTTGCAGCACGCCTTAGTTCCCTTTCGGGGTCAAATTTTAAGGGTGAGCGGTGGCGCCTCTTGTTGCATGTGTTTTGCACAAGGGTCGCCACGGCCGTTCTGGCCCCCCTTCCCGTAGGCGGGAGATTGTTCATACACAATTTAAAAAAAAAAAAAAGGTTTTTGCTAGTAGTGGGAACTTTAGGGTCAGGATCCTTTTTTTCCACTGTGTTATATCTACTTATTTGTTGCTCTACTTAGTATGCTTTGTCAATAGATACTGATGTGTGGGCGGTCCTTGGGGCTGCATATAGCTGGATGATCAAAGAGATGAAGATGTTCAGTCTCCAAAGCTGCTGGTGGAGGTTCACAACTCTATGGTTCCGGGACTGGACTAGAGTTCCGCAAGGAACAACAATTAGCAGGTAAGTCTAATTTACTCTTAAATGTATTAAGGTACAGTTTTATTGGTACAAATATCCATAGCAACCCTTAGTACGTAAAGAACTTAAAGATCTAAACACAAACGTAAAACTAAGATGCAGACAGCAGTCCAGCAGCGAGATGGGGGCTTTCCAGTCTTTTGCATTGAGTGACACATGTATGATTTTCTCCAGTTGGTGAGAGGTCTTACGTGTGCACTAGGTGCAAGGAGCTGGCATTAACCTTTAAAAAGGAGATAGAGCAGCTTTTAAACTAGATAATAGGGGAAAGCCGACAGTCGCCCAAGAGCGGATGGGTCGGAAGAATGTATCCTTGAAGGATACTACCAAAAGCAGAGAGGATCCAAAAAAGAGTAAAGTAGCCCAAATGCCCTCGAGTATGGAGCACACAGAGCTTAAAGATCCCAAATTACCCATGTCTACCAAGAGCCAAATTAATATGAAGAAAATAGTCTCTAAAATGCTTGTATGCAAATGCTAGAAGTCTAAAAAATAAGATGGGAGAGTTAGAATATATAGCACTAAACGAGAGGTTAGATATGATTGGAATATCAGAGACATGGTGGAAGGAGGACAACCAGTGGGACACTGTGATACCTGGGTACAAACTATATCGTAATGATAGAGCTGATCAAATTGGTGGAAGGGTTGCGCTCTATGTTAGAGAGGGCATTGAGTCAGAAAGGATTAAAGTTTTGCAGGAAAGAAAATTTGCTGTAGAATCTCTATTGATTAAAATTCCATGTAAAAAGGGAAAGGCGATGGTCTACTATCGACCGCCTGGCCAGAATGAACATATGGATGATGAAATGCTCAAAGAAATCAAGGAAGCTAACAAAAGTTACAGCGCAGTAATAATAATGGGCGATTTCAATTACCCCGGTATCGACTGGGTCAGTGTCATGGCTGGACATGCTAGGGAGATAAAGTTCCTAGATGAAATAAATGACTGCTAATTGGAGCAGCTGGTTCATGAACCGACCAGAGGGGAAGCAATATTAGACCTAGTCCTTAGTGGAACACCAGATGTAGTGCAAGAGATAAGGGTGTTGGGGCCACTTGGCAATAGTGATCATAGCATTATCGCCTTTGATTTAATTAGTGGAGGAGGGATAGTAAGGAAATCCACAGTACTACCTTTTAACTTTAGAAAGGGAGACTATGATAAAATGAAGAAAACAGTTAAGAAAAAACTGAAAGGAGCAGTTGCAAAGGTTAAAGACTTACATCAAGCTTGGGTTTTGTTGGAAGCCCAAGCCAGCTTTATTCCATGCTTTAAGAAAAGTGGAAGGAAGTCCAAAAAACTGCCAGCATAGTTTAAAAGTGAGGTCAGAGAGGCGGTTGTTGCCAAAAAACATCTTTCAGGAAATGGAAAAAAGATCCAAATGACGAAACTTGGAAGCAGCACAAGCACTGGCAAGTCAAATGCAAGGCATTGATAAAGCAGGCAAATGGAGAATTTGAGAAGAAGCTTGCTGCGGAAGCAAAAATGCGAAATAAAGATTTTTTCAAGTACATTCGCAGCAAAAAACCTGTGAGAGTCAGTTGGTCCATTAGATGATAGATGAATTAAAGGGGCACTAAGAGGCGACAAGGCGATAGCAGAGAGACTGAATGAATTCTTTGTTTCGGTCTTTACTGAGGAAGAAATAGGGATGTTACCCATGACTGAAGTGGTATTTAATGGTGCGGAAGAATTGAAGGAAATATTGATACATCGGGAAGGAGTATTACAACTATTAGATAAACTGAAGAGTAGCAAATCACCTGGACCGGATGGTATACATCCAAGGGTGTTGAAAGAACTGAAATATGAGATTGCAGACCTGCTATTAGTAATCTGTGAACTATCATTAAAATCATCTCTAATACCTGAGGATTGGAGGATCGCCAACGTAACACCAATTTTTAAAAAGGGTTCCAGGGGTGATCTGGGAAACTGCAGACTGGTGAGCCTCACGTCAGTACCGGGAAAAATGGTAGAAACCATCATAAAGAATATAATTACTCAGCATGCAGATAGTCATGGCCTAATGGGAGACAGCCATCATGGCTTTAGACAAGGAAGATCTTGTCTTACTAATCTGTTATGTTTTTTTGAAGGTGTGAATAAACAGGTGGACAAAGGTGAGTCAGTTGATATTGTGTATCTGGACTTTCAGAAAGCCTTTGACTAGGTCCCTCATCAGAGACTTTTGCAAAACTAAAGAGTCATGGAATAGGAGGCAGTGTACTACTGTGGATCAGGAACTGGTTAAAAGATAGAAAGCAAAGGGTTGGGCTGAATGGCCAATTTTCCCAATGGAGAAAGGTGAGTAGTGGTGTACCCCAGGGATCTGTGCTGGGTCTGCTGCTTTTTGACATATTCATAAATGACCTGGAAAATGGAATAACGAGTGAGGTTATCAAATTTGCAGATGACACAAAACTATTTAAAGTTGTTAAAACCCATGAGGATTGTGGAAAATTGCAAGAGGATCTTGATAAATTGGAAGACTGGGCATCAAAATGGCAGATGAAATTTAATGTGTACAAGTGCTAAGTTATGCACCTAGGGAAGAACAACCCAAACTATGGTTACACGATGCAAGGTTCCACATTAGGAACCACCACCCAGGAAATAGATTTAGGCATCATTGTGGATAACATGTTAAAACCCTCGGCCCAATGTGCAGCGGCGGCCAAGAGAGCAAATAGAATGCTAGGTATGATAAGGAAAGGAATGGAAAATAAAACAAAAGATATTATAATGCCTCTATATCGTTCCATGGTGAGACCGCACCTTGAATATTGTGTGCAATTCTGGTCGCCGTATCTTAAAAAGGATATAGCGTTATTAGAAAAGGTTCAGAGAAGAGCCACCAAAATGGTAAAGGGGATGGAAGGATACTCCTATGAAGAAAGGCTAAAAAGGTTAGGGCTCTTTAACCTGGAAAAGAAACGGCTGAGGGGAGATATGATAGAAGTTTATAAATTAATGAATGGAGTGGAACGGGTAAACGTAGATCGATTGTTTACGTTATCAGAATATAGAAAGACTAGGGGACATGCAATGAAGCTACAGGGTAAACTATTTAAGACTAATAAAAGGAAATATTTTTTCAATGTGTAATCAAACTCTGGAATTTGTTACCGGAGGATGTAGTAAAGGCTGTTAGTGTAGCTGGGTTTAAAAAAGGTTTGGACAAGTTCCTGGAGGAAAAGTCCATAAACCATTATTAAGAAGGGACCCAGGATATCAATGGTTGACCCAGTACAAGCATTGTGGAACCTCTGTCTTTTGGGGAAACTGCTAGGTACGTATGACCTAGATTGGCCACTGTTGGAAACAGGATACTAGGCTTGATGGACCCAGTATGGCATATCTTATGTTCTTATGCCTTCCCTCCTTTCCCAACTGCCTCTCTCCAGTCCTTCTTTTTCCGCGGAGCCAGCAGGTCGTGTTCCTGTCACTGCAGAAGAATTCTTTTTTATTTCTTCCTTTTTTGTGGTCGCGGGTGCCTTCCTCGATGTTTTACCGGTACCGCCGGTTCTTTTTTTTCTTATCTGTCTAAAAAAAAAATATATATATACATGTTCTCTTTTTTTCTTTTCTTCAGGAGCACGCTCCTTTTTGGGCCTTAGGCCCAAAAACCTTTCCTTACCATGAAGAAACCTTACCTCAGGTTTCAAAAAGTGCACCAAGTGTGACAGTACCATTTCCGTCACCGACACCCATGAATGGTTTCTAAAATGTTTAGGTCCTGACCACTCCATCACGGATTGTTTGTCCTGTGCCATGATGTCTAAAAAAGGTCGTCAGAACCGAGCTGCTAAGCTCAGTACCCTGTTTCCCTCTCATGCAGCTTCGGTGGCATCAACGTCTTCCAGGGCTGCTTCTTCCTACCGTGGATCTCAGGTAACTAAACATAAGTCCAGCCGGTCCTCAAAGGGTAGATCTTCTAAGCATCGAGATGCCTCTGGCGTTGCCCTCGAGGATTCTGCACCAGCAAAATTACCCCGGCTGGAGGCTTCGGCTTCCAAAGCATTATCGTGGTTCCAGGATGTTCTCGAGGCCTCGACCTCGACAGAACTACTGGTGCCGTGCTCTGGGGTACTGTCGGTCTCCTCCGGTACGGACATCCAGGTATTGGCAGCGTCGATAGACAGAGTTCTGGCTATGGAACGCAGTCTGGTGGCTTTCCTTGCAGCATCTACGCCCTCGGAACCGTGACAGACAATTCCACTGGTACTGGCACCGGCCTCGGTATCGGTACTGGTACCGATGATATCGGCATCGGTGTCTGCTTTGCCGGTACCCAGTCATCCGATGACCTCTGGTACCGATATCCCGGTACCGGTTACTCCCGGTTCCGACCTTGGTCGGTACGGGTATCGGGCTCTTGATGAGCATCCGGACAGACGGTACTTCGAGTCCTCAGAAGAATCTGAGCATTCTGACAGTTCTGTCGATGCAGCGATGCTTCTCCCAGAGGAGCCCTCCTCCCCTAAACGCAGAATGTCTCCTCCAGAGGATATTTCCTTCCAGGATTTTATTAGGGAGTTGGTTCGGGGCCTGTCCATTACTGTGGCCCCTGAAACAGAGCCAAGGGCCAAGGATTTGGAAATTTTACAATATCCCAAAACTCCTAAGGAGGCAGCTACCTTGCCTATTCATGAGATTTTATATGATCTCATGTTAAGGATGTGGGAAACACCTCTTACCACCTCTCCTCATTCTCGCAGACTGGATACTATGTATCGAGTCCCTCTTTGTCCAGGGTTCCATAAGACTCAGCTTCCTCACCACTCTATTGTAGTGGAATCAGCTATGAGAAGGATCAAGAGTGCAATGAGGCATGCCTCTAATCCTCCAGGACGTGAGTGCAGAACCCTGGATGCTTTTGGACGTCGGGTCTTCCAAGCTTCCATGCTTTCTGCCAGGATCAGTTCCTATAGTATCTACATGGGAATGTTCCTGAAGGAGGTCACAGATGATTTAGAAGCTTTAAGTCCTATTCTTCCTGAGGATAGAAGACAGGATTTTCTCACTTTGGTCAAACATGCCCAAGATGTTTCTAAATTTTCCAACCGTGCAGCCTTTGACTGCTTTGAATGCATAAGCAGAACCTCGGCTATTGCCATAGGTGCACGTAGAATTGCTTGGTTCCAGGCATCTGATCTAGAGCTCTGGGTACAAGACAAATTGGGAAATATCCCTTGTACTGGTGAGAACCTGTTTGGTAAGAATTGGCAGGAAAAGGCCAATGAAATGGATGCTGAAAATTCCACCTTGGATAGATTATCCAAGTCCACTGCTGATCCTGCTAGAAAGAAATTGTTCAAGAAACCATTCTTTTCTAAAAAGAAAAGATTTTATCCTACTTATGTTCAGCAGGGACGTTCTGCAGGTTAGCTTACCAGGAAAGGTCAGCAACCTCCCAAACAGAAGAAAGCAAAGGCTGCTAGGCCTCAACCGGCCCAGCAGGCTCAGCTTCCACAGGGCCTTTGACTCTCAACTAGAGAACCTAGCCTTCCTTGCTCTCGGTGGACCAGAGCCTTCCACTATTCCAGGAAGGTTATGTCATTTTGCCCCCAGATGGGGGCAAATAACAGCAGAGCATTGAACACTCTCCATCATAAAGGAGGGGTACAAGCTTCATTTTTCAATCATGCTCCCTCACACAATAGTAAAGCAGTTCAATTCTCCGACCTCTCTCATCAACCTGTTAGGTCAGGAGGTCGCTATCCTTCTTGCCCAAGGAGCAATAGAAGAAGTACCCATGCATCAGCAGGGTACAGGGTTCTATTCCTCTTATTTCCTTATCCCAAAGAAAACAGGGGGTTACAGACCTATCTTAGACCTCAGAGAATTGAACAAATTCCTTGTCAAGGAGAAATTCAAAATGATTTCTCTTGGATCTCTGCTGCCATACCTTCAGAGTTAGGATTGGCTTTGTTCTCTAGATCTCAAGGATGCGTACACCCATGTTCTCATCCATCCAACTCGGATAAGGTTCCTTTGGTTCCTTTTTCAAAGAAAGCACTAGCCAGTGCTTCCTTTTGGCCTGGCCTCAGCTCCAAGGGTGTTCACAAAATGCATGGCTGTTGCAGCAGCATTTCTCCGCACTCTAGGGATATTCGTCTTCCCCTACTTAGACGACTGGCTCATTCGAGCCCCAACAGAGTCAGAGGCCAGGACTTCTCTATCCTGCACAATGCGTATCCTTCAGTATTGGGTCTTGTAATAAACATCCCAAAATCCAGTCTAACCCCCACTCAGTCTTTAGAGTTCATAGGAGCTTTGCTGGATACCAGAAAGGCAAGAGCCTATCTCCCTCAGGCCCGCTGCCTTCACATGGTGCAGTTAGCTTCTCAAGCAGTGCTAAAGCCTCATCTCACTGCTCGAGAAATGTTACAACTACTAGGCCACATGGCATCTACTGTACATGTGGTTCCCTATGCTCGCCTCCATATGAGGCCAGCCTGTCAGACATAATAGCAAACACAAGTCGCCTTATTTTGTCCCTCCAGTGGTGGAAGTCCACTCAAAACCTGTTGCTGGGGTCCCTTTTTCAACAACCCTTACCCCAAGCAACTCTCACAACAGATGCTTCTCCAATGGGTTGGGGAGCTCATCTGCAAGGCCTCGCCACCCAGGGCACCTGGTCTCCACAGGAGAGTCATCTACATATCAATCTCTTGGAGCTCAGAGCAATCTTCCTTGCTCTGCGCGTGTTCCACACCCTGCTCAGCTACAAGACAGTCCTTATTCATACGGACAATCAGGTAGCCATGTTCTGTGTGAACAAGCAGGGGGGAACAGGCTCTCTGTCGCTTTGCAACGAAGCTTTGCGACTATGGGCCCTCGCCAGAGAGCATCAGATTCATCTTCTGGCAGTGTATCTTCCAGGCATTCAAAACTCTTGGGCAGACAGACTCAGTCGAGTTCTGCTTCCACGCGAGTGGTCTCTGCATGCAGACCAGGTGGCCAAGATTTTTCAACTTTGGGGAACCCCAGACATAGACCTCTTTGCAAGTCCGTGGAATGCCAGACTTCCCCGGTTCTGTTCCAGAATTCCGGCTCAGGGGGTTCAGGCCAGGGATGCTTTCCTCCTTTACTGGGGTCAAGGCTTCCTGTATGCCTTTCAACCCATTCCCCTAATTTCCAAAACCCTGTTCAAGCTTCAGAGAGACAGAGGCCATATGATTCTCATAGTTACACATTGGCCATGGCAAGTGTGGTACCCTCTGCTTCTACACCTCTCTCAAGCTCCCTCCCTGGAGTTAGGGTCTGCTCCAGATCTCGTATCTCAGGAGGACGGAATGTTATGGCATCCCAATCCCCAGTCTCTGCATTTCAGGGCTTGGTTGCTGAAGGCCTAGATCTCCATGATCTTAATCTCCCTCAGCAAGTAAAGGATATTCTTTTTGCTTCCAGGAAACCTTCCACAAGACGCTCTTATGCTTTCAAGTGGAAACGTTTTACCATATGGTGTTCGCAAAAGGGTCTTAACCCCCTTGCGATACCACTGGAATCATTGCTGGAGTATCTCCTTCATTTATCCAATGCAGGTCTTAAGACTAATTCAGTAAGAGTCCATTTGAGTACAATTGCAGCTTCCTTCAAGCCTCTAAATGGACAGCCTATTTCCTCTCATCCTCTTATAGCAAGATTTATTAGAGGCCTTCTCCTAACTAAGCCTCTCATTAGGCCACCACCGGTGGTATGGGACTTAAACCTGCTTCTTGGGCTGCTCATGAAGCCACCTTTCGAACCTTTAGCTACTACCTCCTCCTTTCTTGGAAGGTTATCGTTCGCATTGCAATCACATCAACATGCCACATTAGTGAGTTGCAAGCGCTAGTAGCTGATCCACCTTATACAAGGTTCCATCATGACAAGGTAGTCCTTAGGACTCATCCACACTTTATGCCAAAGGTGGTCTCGCCTTTTCATCTGAATCAAGCGGTCTACCTATCTGTGTTTTTTCCAAGGCCTCATGCATCAAATGCAGAGCGGAATCTTCATACCTTGGACTGTAAAAGAGCTTTAGCCTTTTACTTACAAAGAACACAGCAACATAGAAAGTCCTTTCAACTCTTTGTTGCTTTTGATCCTTCTCATTTGGGATTTCCAGTCTCCAAGAGAACACTCTCTAACTGGATTGCTCAATGCATTTCCTTCGCCTATCAGAGTAAGAACCTTTTCTCTGGAGGGCCATGTCACAGCTCACAATGTGAGGGCCATGGCAGCCTCAATGGCTCATCTGCACTCTTTGTCTATCGATGACATCTGTCGAGCAGCCACTTGGGCCTCGGTTCATACCTTCACAGCCCATTACTGCTTGGACAAGGACTCCCGCCGGGATGCCTTGTTTGGTCAGGCTGTTCTCCAACACCTGTTCCATACCTAATCAACTCCTACCCACCATCCTTGGTAGGATGCCAGAGATCCATGGGGGGAAGTGGAGCCCTATTCAGGGACACATAACTTCTGGGGTCTCTCCCTGGCACCTAAAGCTAGGGAGTCCCCATATGTGTTGACTACATTCCTGCTTGTTCCTGGAGATAGCATAGTTACTCACCTGTAACAGGTGATCTCCGAGAACAGCAGGAATTTAGTCCTCACAACCCACCCTCCTCCCCTAGGAGTTGTATCTCTCTATCTCTTTCCTTTCCCTCTCTCTCTCTCTCTCAGCTTTAAAACTCAACTGGAGAGAGGCAGTTGGGAAAGGCGTTAAGGCAGCACGCAGGCGCTGTGGGATGCTCCCAAAAGCTTTCTGATTGGACCCTGGGGAGCGTTCCCTTGCAGGCTCCGTCAGTACCGACGATACCCATATGTGAGGACTAAATTTCTGATGTTCCCGGAGATCACCTGTTACAGGTGAGTAACTATGCTACGCCTTTAAGTGGAAACGTTTTACTATATGGTGTTCTCAAAAGGGCTTAAACCCCCTTGTGATACCTTTGGAATCGGTACTAGAGTACCTACTTCATTTATCAAATTCTGGTCTAAAGACCAATTCAGTAAGAGTCCATCTTAGTGCAATTGGAGCTTCCTATAAGCCTCTAAATGGACAACCAATTTCCTCTCATCCACTCATATCAAGATTTATGAGAGGTCTTCTATTAACAAAGCCTCGCATCAAGCCACCACCGGTGGCATGGGATTTAAACCTAGTTCTCGGGCAGCTCATGAAACCGCCTTTTGAACCTTTAGCCACTACAACCCTAAAGCTTTTGTCCTGGAAGGTCATCTTCCTAATTGCAATCACATCTAAACGTTGCATTAGTGAATTGCAAGCTTTAGTGGCTGATCCTCCTTATACTAGGTTTCACCATGATAAGGTTCTTCTCAGAACTCATCCATACTTTATGCCAAAGGTATTTTCGCTTTTTCATTTAAATCAATCAATTTATCTTCCTGTATTCTTTCCGAGGCCTCATGCCTTTATTGCAGAAAGGAACCTTCATACTTTGGATTGTAAAAGAGCCTTGGCTGTTTACCTACAAAGAACACAGCAACATAGAAAGTCTTCTCAACTTTTTTATTGCTTTTGATTTCTAGTCATTTGGGACTTCCAGTCTCCAAGAGAACTCTATCGAAATGGATTGCACAATGCATATCCTTTGCTTATGAGAGTAAGAGTCTTCCTCTTCAAGGCCATGTTATAGCTCATAATGTGAGAGCCATGGCAGCCTCTATGGCTAATCTTCACTCTGTCTATTGATGACATTTGTCGAGCAGCAACCTGTGCTTCGGTACACACCTTTACAGCCCACTACTGCCTAGATAAAGCCTCCCATCGGGATGCCTTCTTTGGCCAAGCTGTTCTTCAAAATCTCTTTTAGACCTTATTCAACTCCTACCCATCAACCCTGATGGGATGCCAGAGATTCCTGGGAGGAAGCATGGCCCACCTTACTATAGGTGGCAGCTTCCTGGGGCTATCTCCCTGGCATCTTCAGCTAGGGAGTCCCCATATGTGAAGACTACATTCCTGCTTGTTCCTGGAGATAGCGTAGTTACTCGCCTGTAACAAGTGATCTCCTGGAACAGCAGAAATTTAGTCTTCACAACCCACCCACCTCCCCTAGGAGTTCTCTCTATCTCTCTCTCTTTCCTCTCTCCCTCTATCCTTTCACTCAACTGCAAACTTAACTGAAGAGGGACAGTTGGAAAGGTGGGAAGGCAGCACGCAGGCGCTGTGGGATGCTCCCAGAAGCTTTCCTATTGGATGCTGGGGAGCGTTCCCGCGCAGGCTCCGTCGGTACCGACGATACCCATATGTGAAGACTAAATTCCTGCTGTTCCCGGAGATCACCTGTTACAGGTGAGTAACTACGTTTTTGGGGGGGGGTGGGGGGGGTTTGACGAATCATCTTTGTGCGGGGGACCTTGTATCAAGGATCTTGGAATATCATTTCTATGCAAATGATTTGCAAATTTATATCTCTTCATGTGACCCTTCTCCTTCTCAGGCACCGTATCTTCTCCTCCTTATCTGATATTGCTGTCTGGATGTCTGAGCACCTTTTGAAATTGAACATGGCCAGAACTGAACTTCTGGGTTTTGTTTGTTCCCCTCCCCCAAACCTTCCTCCCTCCTCATGCATTTGGGTCATAGCAATCCAAGGGAGCAATATAGTATAGAGGGTGAAGTACTTTTGTCTACTAAAGAAGGGTGAGACTTAGGTGTGATTGTGTTTAGCTTAACATAGCTAAACAGGTAGAAAAGGCGACTGCAAAAGCTAGAAGGATGCTTGAGTGCAGAGGGAGAGGAATAGCCAGCAGAAGAAAGGAGGCGATAGTGCCTCTGTATAAGTCTTTGTTGTGACCTTATTTGGAGTATTGTGTGCAATTCTGGAGACCGCACCTTCAAAAGGATATAAACAGGCTGGTGTCAGTACAGAGGGTGGCTGCTAAAATGGTTATTGGTCTTCATTATAAAGCATATGAGGACAGACTTAGGGATCTTAATATGTACACTTTAGAGGAAAGGTGTTTAAATACCTCCATACAGGAGGAAAGCCTCTCTTGATTGAAAGCAAGCTCTGCTATGAGGGGACATGGGATGAGGGTGAAAGGGGATAGATTCAGGAGTGACATGCAGAAATATTTCTTTATGGAAAGAGTGGTGGATCCGTGGAATAGTCTCCCAGTGGAGGTGGTAGAGATGAGGACAGTAACTGAATTAAAAAAACTTGGGACAAACACAGAGGATATCTAAAGGAAAAAGGAGGACTGTTGTAGTGGTTGATATGGAAGGACAGACTAGATAACGCCATGTGGTCTTTTTCTGTTGTCATGTTTCTGTTTCCTCCCCCCTTTCTTCATCACAGTTGACAAGACACCTGTTTGTCCTGTTTCCTCAACTCGCAATCATGGGATTGTTTTTGATTCCACCTTATTGTTCTCTTCCCATATCCAACAAATTGCTAAATAATGTTTTTTTCTCTGTAATATTAGCAGGATTTGTCCTTTCAACTTTGTGTGCCACTGATGCATTCCCTTATTATCCCCTATCTGATTGATTATTGCAACAACCTCCTCACTGGTCTCCCACAATCTTATGTTTTCCCACTTCAATCTAATCTTAGCTGCACATCTACTTTTCCACCAAGCTCGTTACTGTCACATTATTCTTCTTTTAAAGTCCCGTTCCTTATCGTCACTCCAGTCCAGTCCCTTTACTTCTGGGTTACGCAACCCTTCCAGCAGCTTGGAGGCTGAGCCAAACCTTTTTGGAGGTGGGGCGGTATAAATACCACTGGGACCACCCCTCAACTCCAGTATTCTCAGCCTCCAAGCAGCTGGAGGGTTCCGTAAGCCTAAGGCTTACTGGAGTCTTCCTTTAACTAAATTACTTTAAGTTTACTTTTAAATTTATCATTTTGTTCCTTTATTGCCTTTAGTTTCTTTGATTTCACCTTTAAGTCAGCTAGGTTTTTCAGTGCTGCTCCTTTAATTCCTCTCTGCTCTCTTCCTCCCTCCCTCCCTCCCCCCCCACCTCAGGACGGGCCGGGCGCCGGAGGTAGCAGGGTGCAGGCTGTTTACCGGTGATATTCTGCTTTTCCCCGCCTTGTTCTGCCTCGCGCCGAAGCCCTTAAGGTGGCTGAGCGCTGGAGGCAGCTCCGGGAGTCAGATTTCGTCCGTCGGGGCCCCCCTCCCGCAGCTGAAGGACGCAGCGGTGATCCCCGGGTCTCCCGATCGCGGAGGTCTCCCGATCGCGGCGGAGGCGTTTCATCGGCGGAAGAGTTTCCCTGCCCTTCAGGATCCATCACTCTCTACCGGCAGCCTTTCTCGGCGGCGCTTTTCTTCCGGGGGGAGAACAGAAACCCGGA
Source organism: Ichthyophis bannanicus (assembly GCA_033557465.1). Lineage (NCBI taxonomy): Eukaryota > Metazoa > Chordata > Amphibia > Gymnophiona > Ichthyophiidae > Ichthyophis > Ichthyophis bannanicus. The sequence continues at coordinate 156,570,608 of CM066047.1, read as the reverse complement.
GAACGCGCTCGCGATCCCCCGTTCAGGCTCCACGTGGTGAGGCCTACCACGTGTAGAGCTAACGGGCAGAGATCGCTGAGTCGGGTCCACTGAGCTGCAAAAACCGCAAGTACCAGGGAGCATTACTCGCAGTTTGCTTTGTGTGCCATTGCTTGTTTTTTAAGTTTTACTTGAGTTTTAATTTGTAGTTTGCTTAAATTTTAATATTTCTTCTGCTAATTGGTTTGGCCTCTGGGCAAGAGGCGCTGATAGAGTGCTAAGGGTCTGGTTCTCCCTCTCTCTCTCTCTCCCTATCCCTCAAGGATAGATTGGATCCAAGGAAGGAGGAAAATCAATTCTTTACTCTTTCTGCTATCCTGGGAGCTGGGGATTTGAACAGTGCCTTTCCTTCCAAACAGGGATTTAGGTACCTGGAAACAAGAGCATGGCTGCTAAGCCCAGATGTCCTTCCTGTGGCACACGTAGGGGCACAGCCTCGGAGGCAGGAGTCTGCAGGGGTTGTGCTGCAGTGGCTGCCTCCGTGGAACAAGAAATTAATTTGGCCATGTCCCAATCCTCTCAGAGTGCTGGAGACCTCTTGCAAGGGGAGGGGGGGTCCCAGCCTCCTTCCACCTCAAACTCAGATTTACCCACCCCCTCCCCCCCTCCTTCTACTCCCCCTTCCCCCGGGGGAAGGGGGTACAGGGGATTTCTTCTCTCCAGACTTTATTCTTTTACTCCACAAGGCCTATTGCTTGCGCAAGCAGGGTTCGGGCTCAGGGGGGAATGCCCCGACGGCCGACACCATATCCAAGAGGGCAAACATCCCTGACTCAGGCCTCCCACCTAAACGCCCACGCTTGGGCGGGGAAGAACCTCTCTCCTCCCTTTCCCAGAGCTCTCCAGAAGAGGAGGGCTCGGACAAAGACTGGGACGGGGAAGAAGAGGAACTGGAAGAAGGGGAGATCCCGGAAGAAGATCATTCCAGGATAATTAGAGTCTTTCGGTGGGAAGAACTCCCGGCCCTAATTGATGAGTCTTTAAAAGTTCTCAATGTATCCTCAGAGGCACCAACAGAGGAGGAGACGGTGGAGGATCCGTTAATCCAGGCCATCAGGAGATCACAGAGGGTCTTCCCTGTTCATAGAGTGGTGCGCCAGATGATCCAGGAAGAATGGGATCAACCCGAGTCTAGTCTAAGGGGAGTCCGATCCATGTCTCGCCTATACCCTCTCCCAGAGGCAGACAGAGAGCTACTGAAGTCCCCAAGGATGCAGCGGTTTCAGCAGTCACTAAGAAGACTACTATTCCAGTGGAGGGCAGCACAGCCTTGAGGGACTCTCAAGACAGAAAACTAGATACCCTCCTAAAACAAGCTTTTGATGTGAGCGCCCTGGCATTGCAGGCCTCGGTTTCTGGGGCTTGGGTGGCGAGAGCCTGCTTAAGGTGGTCTCAACAACTGCAAGCAACAGAGGGCCCATCTGGCGAAGCTCAGGACCACTCTGCTAGACTGGAGTCCGGAACAGCCTTCCTGGCGGATAGTCAGTATGACCTCATCAGAAGCCTAGCCAAGAGCATGGCCTCGGTGGTAGCAGCTAGACGCTATCTGTGGCTACGGAATTGGGCAGCGGACGCCTCCTCGAAGGCACGCCTGAGCCGCCTTCCGTTCAAGGGGAAACTGTTATTCGGAGAAGATTTGGAGAAATTGGTAAAGGACCTTGGCGAGTCTAAAGGGGGCAGGCTGCCCGAAGACAGACCAAAGCAAGGGCGCCCTGTACCCTCCGTGCGTAACCAGTCCAGGGACTCCCGAAGGTTCCGCCCAGCTAGGTCAAACCCCTTTCCCAGGGGCCGGTTCCCCTCTAAGGGACAAGGTTTTAGAGGGTTTCGAGGAGCAGGCCGAGGTTTTGGCTCGTCCTCCTTCTCCTCCTCTCAAACAAATAGAAAACAATGAGGTGACGGGGGTCCAGGGGGGAGAGCCGTCGGTGGGCGGTCGCCTAAGGCGTTTTCTTCCTGCCTGGTCCCGGGTCACGTCCGATCAATGGGTTCTAGAAGTCATCAGAGAGGGCTACTCTCTCGAATTCGCAAAGCAAATTCCTCCAGCCTTTGTTCAGTCTCCCTGCGGTTCTTCAGAAAAGAGAGGGGCGGTAGAGTCAACCCTCTCCCGACTGATAACGCTCGGGGCCGTAGTCCCGGTGCCACCAGACCAGCGTGGTTCCGGTCGGTACTCGATTTACTTCGTAGTCCCAAAGAAAGAAGGCTCCTTTCGCCCGATACTAGATCTAAAACAAGTCAATCGCTGCCTCAGAGTTCCACACTTCCGGATGGAAACCCTACGTTCGGTCATAGCAGCAGTCAGGGGCGGGGAGTTCTTAACATCCCTCGATCTGACAGAAGCCTACCTGCATATCCCGGTCAGGGAGTTCCATCAACAATTCCTGAGATTTGCAGTGCCAAGGGGCCATTTTCAATTCCAAGCCCTTCCCTTCGGCTTAGCTACGGCTCCAAGGACATTCACCAAGGTGATGGTGGTGGTAGCGGCCTCTCTACGAAAAGAGGGAATTCTAGTACACCCCTACCTGGACGATTGGCTAATCCGGGCAAAGTCCGAGGAGGAAAGCCACTCCGTGACAACAAGAGTGGTTCAAGTGCTAGAAGAATTGGGGTGGGTCATCAATCGAGTGAAGAGCAGGATGACGCCCTCCCAGGAACTAGAGTACCTCGGGGCAAGGTTCGACACCAGCAGAGGCAGGGTCTTTCTGTCTCAATCAAGATCAAGAGAGCTAAGAATCCTGGTAACTCAGTTTCTGGCCAGACGGATCCCCTCGGCGCGGCATTATCTGCAGGTCCTGGGAACAATGGCAGCGGCAATAGAGGTGGTTCCATGGGCTCGGGCCCACATGCGGCCGCTGCAGAGGGCCCTATTGCGTCGGTGGTCGCCGCAACATCACCCCCTATCAATACCGTTACCTTGCGCGCCACGGACCAAACAGACGCTGCACTGGTGGCGGTCCCCGAAGAATCTGGATCGCGGGATGCCCCTCGAGCCTCACCAGTGGTTATTACTGACGACGGATGCCAGTCTGACAGGCTGGGGAGCTCACTGCGAGGGCCAGTTCATTCAAGGCATCTGGTCTCCACTGGAAGCCCAATGGCCCATCAACAGACTAGAATTGCGAGCTGTAGGGTTGGCGCTCAGGGCTCTAGAGGCCTTAGTACAAAAAAGGGCAATTCGCGTACTCTCAGACAATGTTACGGCGGTGGCTTACATCAACCACCAGGGCGGCACCAGCAGTCCCGCCTTAGAGAAGGAGGCGGGCGCTCTGTTCCAGTGGGCAGAGACTCGGTTGGAAGCTCTCTCGGCCCAGCACGTGGCAGGAATAGACAATGTCACAGCAGACTATCTCAGCAGGTGCAAGATAGACCACGGAGAGTGGGAACTGGAGCAGGAGACGTTCAACCGGATAGTAGCCCATTGGGGCCTCCCAGTCATGGACCTCATGGCGAGGTTCGCAACCGCCAAGGTGGATCGGTTCTTCAGCCGGCGCAAGGAAAGGATGTCCGAAGGCCTGGATGCCTTGGCCCAGAAGTGGCCCTCGGAGGGTCTACTCTATGTGTTCCCTCCCTGGGTCCTGATCGGAAAAGTGCTACAACGAGTGGAGTCCCATCAGGGATATGTAATTCTCATAGCCCCAGATTGGCCGCGCCGGCCTTGGTATGCGGATCTGATGAGATTGATCGCCGATCGGCCTTGGCGTCTTCCTTGCAAAAGGGACCTGCTGAGACAAGGTCCATTGCGGATGCCTCACGTGGATCGGTTCTCGCTTACGGCCTGGCTATTGAAAGGGCTAGGCTCCTAAAGAGAGGTTATTCAGGAGCGGTCATCTCTACCCTGCTAAACGCTAGGAAGCGTTCGACCTGTCTCTCCTATATTAGGACTTGGCGCATCTTCGAAGCGTGGTGCGTGGAGCACCGACGAAAACCCCTCTCCGCTTCAGTCCCCGAAATTCTGGAATTCTTACAGGCAGGTTTTGACAAGGGCCTAGCTCACAGCTCCTTGCGAGTTCAGCTAGCGGCAATCGCATGCTATAGAGGGAAGGTCCGCGGAAAGCCCCTAGGGGCGCACTCGGATGTCTCCAGGTTCTTAAGGGCGGTAAGGCGCCTGCGCCCTCAACAGAGGTCAGTCGTCCCCCCTTGGGACCTCAACCTAGTGCTTAACGCTCTGATCAAGGAACCCTTCGAACCAGTGAAGAGGGCCTCCTTAAAGGACTTAACCCTGAAGACAGTCTTTATGGTCACGATCTGCTCAGCTAGGCGGGTCTCTGAACTCCAAGCGCTGTCCGCTCAGCCCCCCTTCCTACTGTTTCTCAAGGACAAGATAGTTCTACGTCCGGTCCCCTCCTTCTTGCCCAAGGTCATTTCGCCTTTTCATATGAACCAGGCAGTTCACCTTCCGGTTCTCTCCGCCGAGGAGGGCGGAGGTAGGGATAACAAACTGCGACTCTTGGATGTCCGGAGGACCTTGAAACGCTATCTCTCCCGCACAGCCCCTTTCCGCAAGTCCGAGCGACTATTCGTTCAGTTTGGGGGTCCACACAAGGGAGAGGCGGCGGCCAAGGCCTCTATCTCCAGATGGATCAGGGAAGCGATCGCTTCCGCCTACATCCTGAAAGGGAAGCAGGTGCCAGCGGGGCTCCGGGCGCACTCCACCCGGGCTCAGGCTACTTCTTGGGCAGAATTTAGCTTGGTCCCTCCAGTGGACATCTGTAGGGCGGCAACTTGGTCTTCGCTACATACGTTCACCAAGCACTACAGGCTGGACGTCCAGAGCGCAGCGGATGCTCGGTTTGGTCTGGCGGTCCTTCAGTCCGGTTTGCCGGATCCCACCCAGGGTTGAACTGCTCTTGTACATCCCAGAAGTAAAGGGACTGGACTGGAGTGACGATAAGGAAATAGTAATTAGATCTTACCTGCTAATTAGTGTTCCTGAAGGAACGACAGTCCAGTCCCTGATCCCACCCGGTTAGGACCTAGCAGTCAGAAGGAAACTCGGGACCGAGCATGGGGTTATTTCAAGATGAAGGGACACGGGAGAATAGCCGGATCGGGCAACCTTAAGCATTGCTCCTCCGTCCGGTCCTCCTCTCTCTCTTTCTCTCTCGCCCTCCCTCTTCCTCGCACTAACCATTTTCTATTGAAAAAAAAAAATATATATATATATATATATTTAGAGATAGGTATTGTGCATAGTTAGACAATGTTGGATAGATAAGTTTTTATGTTTGATGGCTAATGGAAACTCTGTAGATCTGCTTTTTCAGTCGAATACTGGAGTTGAGGGGTGGTCCCAGTGGTATTTATACCGCCCCACCTCCAAAAAGGTTTGGCTCAGCCTCCAAGCTTCTGGAAGGGTTGCGTAACCCAGAAGTAAAGGGACTGGACTGTCGTTCCTTCAGGAACACTAATTAGCAGGTAAGATCTAATTACTATTTACTGGCTCCCTATCTGTCGCCGTATTCAGTTTAAACTACTTACCATCACTCAAGTACATTCACTCTGCTGCTCCTTTCTGTCTCCTCTCTCCCTACGCCCCCTCCCATGATCTTCGTTCATCTTTTCTCTCTATGCCGCCTTCTACTTCTGTTAAATCTCCAGGAACAAGCAGGAATGAGTCTTCACATATGGGTACGTCGGTACCGACGGATCCTGCGCGGGAACGCTCCCCAGCGTCCAATCAGAAAGCTTTTGGGAGCATCCCACAGCGCCTGCGTGCTGCCTTCCCGCCTTTCCCAACTGTCTTTCCTCGGTTGTTCTTTTTCCGCGGAGCCAGCAGGTCCTATTCCTGTCACCGCAGGAGAATTTCCTTATTTTTTCTTTATTTCTTTTGTGTCGCGTCTGCCTTCTTCGACGCTGTACCTGTACCACCGGTCTTTCTTCTTTCTTCTTGTAAAAAAAAACAAAACAAAACCTTTTTTCCGTTCTGTTTGTTCAGGTGCACTTCAGTTTAAGAACATAAGACATGCCATACTGGGTCAGACCGAGGTCCATCGAGCCCAGTATCCTGTTTCCAACAGTGGCCAATCTAGGTCATACGTACCTAGCAATATCCCCAAAAGACACAGGTTCCTCAATGCTTGTACTGGGTCAAGCATTGATATCCTGGGTCCCTTTTTAATAGTGGTTTATGGACCTTTCCTCCAGGAACTTGTCCAAACCTTTTTTAAACCCAGCTATACTAACAGCCCTTACCACATCCTCCGGTAACAGATTCCAGAGTTCGATTACACGTTGAGTGAAAAAATATTTTCTCTTATTTGTCTTAAATAGTTTACCCTGTAGCTTCATTACATGTCCATGTACATGCTTTAGGCCCAAAACCTTTTTTCCTCAAATATGGAAAAGCCTGCTTCAGGATTTAAGAAGTGCACAAAATGTGGCGGTACTATTTCCGTCACCGACACCCATGACTGGTGTCTAAAATGTTTAGGTCCTGACCATTCCATTACAGATTGTGTGTCCTGTTCCATGATGTCTAAGAGAGGTCGGCAGAACCGAGCTGCCAAGCTCAGTACCCTGTTTCCTTCTGATGCGGCTTCGGTGGCATCGACGTCTTCCAGGGCTGCTTCTTCCTCACATGGATCTCAGGTAACTAAACATAAATCCAGCCGGTCCTCGAAGGGTAGATCTCCTTCTAAGCATCGAGATGCCTCTGGCCTTGCCCTCGAGGATTCTGCACTGGCAAAATTACCCTGGCGGAATACTTCGGCCTCTAAAGCATCATCATCGGGGTTCCAGGATGATCTCGATGGCGTGGCCTCGACAGATCTCCTGGTGCCATGCTCTGGAGTACCTGTGGCTTCCACCGGTACTGACTTCCAGGCATTGGCGGCGTCGATGGATCAGAGGATTCTGTCCATCGAACGCAGTCTGGCAGCTTTCCTTGTGGCATCGACGCCCGTGGTACCGCAACAGACTACTCCGCCGGTACCGGCTCTAGCATCACCATCAGCACCGATCCCGGTACCGGTGGCATCGACATCGGCATCGGTGTCCGCTATGCCGGTACTCTGCCCTCTGAAGCCCCCCGGTACCGGTACCCTGGTACCGGTGATTCCTGATACCGATCCCAGTTGGTACAGGTATCGGGCTTTGCAAGAGCATCTGGACAGACGATACTTCGATTCCTCTGAGGATTCTGAAGAGTCTGTCGATGCAGTGATGCTTCTTCCACAGGAGGAGTCCTCTCCTAAATGAAGGATGTCTCCTCCAGAGGATTTGTCTTTTGAAGACTTTATCAAAGAGGTGGCTCGGGGCCTCTCTATTACGGTGGCCGCAGAGTCAGAGCCTAGAGCCAAGGAGTTAGATGTCTTACAATATCCTAAAACTCCTAAGGAGGCTGCTACCTTACCTATTCATGAGATTCTGTATGATCTCATGTTAAGGATGTGGGAAGCACCTCTAACCACCTCTCCTCATTCTCGCAGGTTGGACACCATTTATTGTGTCCCTCCTTGGCCTGTTTTCCATAAAACTCAACTTCCTCACCACTCTATTGTGGTTGAGTCTGCAATGAGAAAAATTAGAAGTGCCAAAAGACATGCCTCTAATCCTCCAGGGCATGAATGTAGAACCCTGGATGCTTTTGAAAGAAGTCTTCCAAGCTTCCGTGCTTGCTGTGAGAATTAATTCTTATAGTCTCTACATGGGAATGTTCTTAAAAGAAGTCACTGACCATTTGCAGACTTTAAGTCCTTTTATGTCTGAAGATAAAAGGCAAGAATTTCTCACTGGGCTCAAACATGCCCAGGATATCTCCAAATTCTCCAACCGTGCAGCTTTCGACGACTCTGAATGCGTAAGCAGAACCTCAGCTATTGCCATAGGTGCACGTAGGATTGCTTGGCTTCAAGCATCTGATTTGGAGATCTGGGTTCAAGATGAATTGGGGAATATCCCTTGTACAGGTGAGAACCTGTTTGGGAAGGATTGGCAAGCAAAAGCCAATCAGATGGATGCTGAAAATTCTGCTTTGGATAGACTATCCAAATCCACAGCTGCTCCTGCTAAGAAAAGGTTGTTCAAGAAAACACCTTTTTCTAAAAAGGGAAGATTCTATCCTGCTTATAGTCAGGGGGCATCTTCTGCAGCTCAGTTCCCTTCCAAACGTCAGCAATCCTCCAAACAGAGCAAAGCAAAGGCTGCGAGGCCTGCTCCAGCCCAGCAGTCTCAGCCCCCTCAGGGCCTTTGACTTTCTGCTAGAGAACTTAGCCTTCCTGGCTCTAGAAGGACCAGAGCCCTCCACCATTCCAGGAAGGTTATGTCACTTTGCTCCCAGGTGGGGGCAAATTACAGCAGAGCAGTGGACACTCTCCATCATAAGAGAGGGGTACAATCTTCATTTTTCAAGCTTGCCCCCTCTCACAAGAGTGCACCAGTTCAATTCTCCAACCTCCCTCCTCAGCCTGTTGGAGCAGGAGGTTGCCACTCTTCTAGCCCAGGGGGCAGTAGAGGAAGTGCCTTTTCAACAACAGGGCACAGGGTTCTACTCCCCCTATTTTCTTATTCCAAAGAAAACAGGGGGCTTCAGACCCATCTTAGATCTCAGAGAGTTGAACAGATTCCTAGTCAAAGAAAAATTCAAGATGGTTTCTCTAGGAACTCTGCTGCCATACCTTCAGAGTCAGGATTGGCTTTGTTCCCTAGATCTCAAGGATGCGTACACTCATGTTCTCATCCATCTAAATCACAGAAGGTTCCTTCGGTTCCTTTTTCAAGAGAAGCACTATCAATACAGAGTGCTCCCTTTTGGTCTGGCCTCTGCACCAAGGGTGTTCACGAAATGCATGGCAGTGGTTGCTGCTTTTCTGCGCACCCTGGGAATATATTTCTTCCCTTACCTGGACGACTGGCTCATTCGAGCTCCCACTCAATCAGAGGCCAAGACTTCTCTAACCTGCACAATGCTTATCCTTCAGTATTTAGGGCTGATAATAAACATCCCAAAATCCAATTTGATCCCTACTCAGTCCCTGGTGTTTATAGGGGCGTTGTTGGATACCACAAGGGCAAGGGCCTATCTTCCCCAGGCCCGTTGCCTTCACTTGATGCAGTTAGCTTCTCAAGCAGAGTTGAAACCCCTACTAACTGCTCGAGAGATGTTACAGTTGCTAGGCCACATGTCGTCCACCGTTCATGTGGTACTATATGCTCGTTTTCACATGAGAGCAGCTCAGTGGACTTTATCCACCCAATGGACCCAGGCATTAGGCTGCCTGTCAGACAAAATAGCAAACACGTGTCGCCTCATTTTGTCCCTCCAGTGGTGGAAGTCCCCTCAAAACCTTTTGCTGGGGTCCCCCTTTCAACAGCCTTTACCCCAAGCAACCCTTACAACAGATGCTTCTCCAATGGGCTGGGGAGCTCATCTTCAGGACCTCTCCACCCAGGCCATCTGGTCCTTACAGGAGACTTGTCTACATATCAATTTCTTGGAACTCAGAGCAATCTTCCTTGCTCTGCGAGTTTTCCACACCCTGCTCAGCCACAAGACAGTCCTTATCCACACGGACAATCAGGTAGCCATGTTCTATATAAACAAGCAGGGAGGGACTGGCTCTCTGTCGCTTTGCAACGAAGCTCTGCGACTGTGGGCCTTCGCCAGAGAGCATCACATTCATCTTCTGGCAGTTTATCTTCCAGGTGTTCAAAACTCTTGGGCAGACAGACTCAGTCGAGTTCTGCTTCCACACGAGTGGTCCCTTCATATGGACCAGGTATCCAAGATTTTTCAAATTTGGGGAACCCCGGACATAGACCTCTTTGCAAGTCCGTGGAATGCCAAACTTCCCCGGTTCTGTTCCAGAACTCCGGCTCAGGGGGCTCAGGCAAGGGATGCTTTCCTCCTTTATTGAGGTCAAGACTTCCTGTATGCCTTTCCACCCATTCCCCTAATTCCCAAAACCCTGTTCAAGCTTCAGAGAGACAGAGGCCACATGATTCTCATAGCTCCACATTGGCCACGGCAAGTGTGGTACCCTCTGCTTCTACATCTCTCTCAAGCTCCCTCTCTAGAGTTAGGGTCTGCTCCAGACCTCCTCTCTCAGGAGGACGGAAAGTTGTGGCATCCCAATCCCCAGTCTCTGCATCTCAGGGCTTGGTTGCTGAAGGCCTAGATCTCCAGGATCTTCATCTTTCTCAACAAGTGAAAGATGTTCTTTATGCTCCCAGAAAACCTTCCACTAGACATTCTTACGCTTTCAAGTGGAAGAGGTTTTACCATCTGGTGTTCTGAGAAGGGTCTTAACCCCCGTGCCATACCTCTGGAATCGTTGCTGGAGTATCTCCTTCATCTGTCTAATGCAGGCCTTAAGACAAATTCAGTAAGAGTCCATTTGAGTGCTATTGCAGCTTTCCTCAAGCCTCTGTATGGACAACCTGTTTTCTCTCATCCTCTTGGTAGCAAGGTTCATGAGAGGCCTCCTTTTAACAAAGCCTCCCATTAGACCACCCCCGGTGGCATGGGACTTAAATTTGGCTCTTGGTCAGCTTATGAAGCTGCCTTTTGAACCTTTAGCTACCAGCTCCTTGAAATACCTTTCTTGGAAGGTTATCTTTCTCATTGCAATCACATCAGCACGCCGCATCAGTGAATTGCAAGCACTAATAGCTAATCCACCTTATACAAGGTTCCATCATGACAAGATGGTCCTTAGGACTAATGCACACTTTATGCCTAAGGTGGTCCGCCTTTTCACCTCAACCAGGAGGTCTACCTACCTGTCTTTTTTCCAGGACCTCATGCATCAAGTGCAGAGAGGTATCTTCATACCTTGGACTGTAAGAGAGCTCTTGCTTTTTACTTACAAAGGACACAGCAACATAGAAAGTCTTCCCAACTCTTTGTTGCCTTTGATCCTTCTCATTTGGGACAACTAGTCTCCAAGAGAACACTGTCTAACTGGATTGCCCAATGTATTTCTTTCGCCTATCAGAGCAAGAACCTTTCTTTGGAGGGCCATGTCGCAGCTCACAATGTGAGAGCCATGGCAGCCTCAGTGGCTCATCTGAACTCTGTGTCTATCGACGACATCTGTCGAGCAGCCACTTGGGCCTCGGTTCATACCTTCACAGCCCATTACTGCTTGGACAAGGACTCCCGCCGGGATGCCTTGTTTGGTCAGGCTGTTCTTAAACACCTGTTCCATACTTAATCAACTCCTACCCACCATCCCTGGTAGGATGCCAGAGATCCAGGTGGGGAAGTGCAGCCCTGTCCTAGGGACATGGGCTCTCTCCCTGGCATCTAAAGCTAGGGAGTCCCCATATGTGAAGACTCATTCCTGCTTGTTCCTGGAGATAGCACAGTTACTTACCTGTAACAGGTGATCTCTGGGAACAGCAGGAATAAGTCTTCACAACCCACCCACCTCCCCTAGCAGTTCTCTCTCTCTCTATCTTTCCTTTCCCTCTCTCTCCCTCTTTGTCTCAGCTATAAAACTCAACTGAGGAAAGACAGTTGGGAAATGTGGGAAGGCAGCACACAGGCACTGTGGGATGCTCCCAAAAGCTTTCTGATTGGATGCTGGGGAGCGTTCCCGCGCAGGCTCCGTCGATACCGACGATACCCATATGTGAAGACTTATTCCTGCTGTTCCCAGAGCTCACCTGTTACAGGTAAGTAACTGCTTTCTCGGCCTTGCTTTTTTGACCTTGCTGCCCCTTTTGTTTGGAATAGCCTACCCCTTTCTCTGCGTCAAAACTCTTCCCTCACCCTTTTCAGGTCTAGGCTCGAGACACACCTCTTTGAGACTGCCTTTGGCTCATAATCCCCATCTTTATGTTTCAGGTCCTTATTGCCCCTTTTGTTCTTCTCCTTTGGTAGTACTGTATGTCTGTCCTTTTTATTTTGTAAGCTCGACGAGCAGGGACTATCTGTTCTCCAGGACCAAGCAGGAAGTCAGCCCTCACATATGGGTGACGTCGGCGCCGACGAAGCCCTCGCGGAGCAATTTTCCCCAGCTTTCACAGAAAGCCTTTGGGAATTGCAGCGCGCATGCGCGGTCGCCTTCCCGCCCAAGGGTGCCATCTTAGCCAGTCTTCTTTTTTTCCGCGGAGCCCTACAGACGTACCCATCGTGTCCCCGCTAAAAAAGTTGATTTTCGTGAGTTTTACTCGTTTTTCAATTCGGTTCGACGCCGGTCGTTTTCCCTGCCCGGACTCGCGACGCCGTTGCGAGTCCTTCCCTTATTTTTCGGTTTTTTCTGATTTTTGGTCAGTTTCGTTTTCGGTTTTTCACTGGCAGCCCGGTCCTTTGACCTTGCAGGGGCCCTTTTTCCCCCGATGGCTGCCAGTGGTTTCAAGCGGTGTGGTCAGTGTGACAGAAATATGTCACTCACTGACACACACGATAATTGCCTCCGCTGCCTGGGCCCGGATCATGAAGAAATGATCTGTGGAGCCTGTGGCAAAATGTCCTCCAAAGCGTTGAGGAGTCGGCGGCATCAGCGGGATAGAATCTTCGCTGACCCCAGCCGTACCCGGACCTCGTCGGAGGCCTCGGCATCCAGAGGCTCCAGCTCTGAACATCGCCGAAGCTCCTCCGACAGGGGTTCTCCCTCCGGAGACCATCAACGGAAGACAAAACCCGCGAGGGCGGCGTCGGTGGACGCTCCTGGCTCCGCGAGGGCCAGGTCGCATAGCCCCGACAGCCGTCCCGGGTCTTTGGAGAAGGAGCACCTCCCGAAGCGACCTCGCCTGGAGTCGGAGTTGCCTGCTCGGGTAAGTCCTGTGGTCCTTCTGGACTCGCCTCCGAGAGGTCCGACGTCGGGCCCGACGCCATCGGGGCCCGAGTCGGGGACTGCTGGGTCACCTGAGGTCGGACTCAGGTTGACGGCCTTGGAGAGCAGACTATCTGCCTTCATGGACCAGCAGCGGGCACTGATCGCTAGCCTCGCTGGCGCCGCTGCCCCGACCGCCGGGACGTCGACGTCTAAGTCGACCCCGGAGACCGAGCCGATCCTCGAGTCCATGCGAACTCGAGTCGATCCTCGGTCGAGGTCACCCTCGGCCTCTCGTTCGGGACCGAGGTCGTCGCCGCCGACACCCTTGGCGTCGGGGCGGCCTCCGCCTCCGCCTGCCTGAGCCGACCCCACTGATTCCTCCTCGGAGTCGGTCTGGGAGTCTGAAGAGGAGGAGTCACCTGATTCCTTTCGGACTCGGTGTGTCCCCTCGGACTCACCTGAGTCCGAACCTCGGAAACAGTCCCCTCTGGAGGATGCCCGGTTCTCGGACTTCGTCAGGATATGGCCAAGGCTTTGGCCTTCCCGGCGGATCCCGAGGAGGAGCCTCGAGCCGAAGAGCTCGACGCCCTTCAGTACGACTCTCCCGCCCGGGAGCACTTTACTGTACCGGTGCCTCCCATGCTGGAACGACTACTCTTCCGCATGTGGGAGAGTCCGGCCTCGTCGCCGGTATTGAGCAAGCGGGTCGATTCCATCTATCGAGTCCGCAAGAGTCCTGGCTTCCAAAAAGCACAGCTACCACACCATTCCATGGTAGTGGAATCGGCCATGCATAGGCTTAAGAGCCAGAAAATGCACTCCTCGGTGCCCCCTGGCAGGGAGGCCCGTAACCTGGATGGCCTTGGTAAGAAGTGTTTCCAGGGCTCTATGCTGGCTTGTCGTGTCCAGACCTACCAGCTCTACATGGGCATGTATCTCCGAGACCTGGCTAAAGAGCTAGCCGGATTCTCTGCTGGATTGTCCGAGGAACCTTTGCGGAGGTTCCTAGCCTTAACATCTGGTATTCGGGAATGCTCCAAATTCATGTCCCGAGCAGCCTATGATGGCTTTGAAGCATCGGCTCGTGTGGCCGCAGCCGGCATCGGTGCCCGCCGACAGGCTTGGCTTCAGTCGTCTGACCTTGAGCCTTGGGTGCAGGACAAGTTGGTCGATGTCCCCTGCAGAGGTGAGAACCTCTTTGGCAAGCCCATGGCTGAAAAGGCTGCGCAAATCGAGACGGAGACTCTCACCAGGACCAGGCTTTCTAGGAAGACCTCCGCCCCTTCCCAGAAAAAGAAGGGCTCGGGAAAAAAGTCCTTTTACCCGAGAAAGGCGACTGCCTATAAACACTGCCCCCAATATCAGGCCCCTCCAGCTCCCCAACAGGGTCAGCAGGCCAAGGGACGGGGTAACGGGTCCCGTAGGCAGCAAGCCCCCAAGCCTGCACCACCAGCCCCTGCTCAGCAGGGTGGGGGTTTTTGACTTCCTCAGCATAGCCTCTCCCCCTCAGCTGGTCCCTCCCAGCACCGGAGGCCGGCTGGTTCACTTCGCCCACAGGTGGCCCAACATCACTTCAGATGCCTGGGTGCTTCAAGTCGTGCGGGAAGGATATCTTCTCCACTTCCATCAGGTCCCTCCCTCTTATTTTCCGGGAGAACCTCCGCGACTCCCTCTGCACAGGGACTTACTCCTTCAGGAGTTAGGAAGTCTTCTTCAGGACCAGGCTGTGGAACCGGTGCCCCACCACCTGAGAGGTCAAGGCTTTTATTCCAGGTATTTCCTAATACCAAAAAGGACAGGAGGCCTAAGACCCATCCTGGACTTGCGCAACCTCAACAAGTTCCTTGTGCGGGAAAAGTTCAAGATGCTTACCCTTGGAATCCTTCTGCCCTACCTCCAGCAGGGAGATTGGCTATGCTCCTTGGATCTAAAGGATGCCTACATGCACATCCTCATCCACCCAAGCCACCGCCAATACCTAAGGTTTGTGGTGGCCGGAAATCACTACCAGTACAGAGTACTGCCCTTTGGCCTGTCCTCCGCACCGCGAGTCTTCACAAAATGTCTCGCGGTGGTGGCGGCCTATCTCAGGCTTCACGGCCTCTGTCTTTCCGTACCTCGACGACTGGCTCATCAGAGCGTCGTCCCCTCCGGCAGTCACCAATGCCACACACCGCACGGTGACTCTTCTGCAGTACTTGGGCTTTGTCATAAACTTCGCAAAGTCCACTTTGCTCCCCTCACAGGATCTCGAGTTCATCGGCGCAAGACTGCACACTCCTCAGGCTCGAGCTTTCCTGCCTCTCGACAGGGCTCAATGGCTCATGGACCTAGCCGGCCGTTTTCGCAGCCAGTCCCTGGTCTCCGCCAGGCGCTTCCTGAGACTACTCGGCCATATGGCTTCCACCGTCCACGTGACCCCCAATGCTCGCCTGAATATGCGGCCGGCTCAATGGTGCCTTCGCAAGCAGTGGCAACAAGCCACCGGCGGGCTAGCCGACTTAGTGCGCCTCTCCAGACCGCTGGCCTCTTCCCTACAGTGGTGGCTTCATCGGCCGAACCTGGTGCTCGGAATGCCTTTTCAGTCGCCTCAGCCGACTCAAGTGCTGACGACCGATGCTTCCCTCCTGGGCTGGGGAGCTCATTGCCAGGGGGCATGTACTCAAGGTCTCTGGACCGCGTGGGTATCTGCTCAACAGATCAACTTCCTGGAGCTCAGAGCTATTCGTCTGGCGCTCAAGGCTTTCTCCCACCTGACTTCTCACCAGTCCGTCCTTGTCCAGACGGACAATCAAGTTGCCATGTTCTACGTGAACAAGCAGGGCGGCACGGGCTCCTTCCTTCTCTGCCGAGAAGCTCAAAAGCTCTGCTCTTGGGCCGTCAGTCACGGCATTCTTCTCAAAGCAGTTTATCTCCCAGGCCAGGAGAATTGCCTGGCGGACAAACTCAGCAGGATACTCCAGCCGCACGAGTGGCGTCTGGATCCCTTGGTAGTCCAGAAACTCTTTCTGAAGTGGGGCCTCCCCACGATGGATCTCTTTGCCAGTCCTCTCAACCGGCAACTTCCTCGCTTCTGCTCGCGTCAGCCGCATCCCCTTCGGGTAGCGGCAGATGCATTTCTGCTCTCATGGTCGGAAAACCTTCTCTATGCTTTTCCTCCCATCCCGCTAGTCTCCCGAACTCTGTTCAAGGTTCTCCAGGACAAAGCGTCCATGATCCTGGTGGCTCCTCGCTGGCCCAGACAGCCTTGGTTTCCACTGCTGTTGCAATTAGCGGTAGAGGATCCGTTCCCTCTGGGGTTTCAACCGGATCTCCTAACACAGGAGCAGGGGTCTCTGCTACACCCCAACCTCAGATCGCTCAATCTAATGGCCTGGCAGCTGAAAGGGTAGTCCTTGCTCCCCTTCTCCTGCCGGCAGAGGTGGAAGAGGTCGTCCTAGCTTCTCGGCGACCTTCTACCCGCAAATGCTACGCCCTTAAATGGCGTCGCTTTTCCGTTTGGTGTGTACAGCAGTCTCAGGATCCCTTCTCCTGCTCGGTGTCGGTGATCTTGCAGTACCTGCTCTACCTCTCTAATCTGGGACTTAAGTCCAACTCAGTCAAGGTCCACCTCAGTGCTCTTTCAGCACACCATGTGCCGGTGGACGGCGGACCTCTTTCCAGCGACCCTCTCGTAGCACGGTTTCTCCGAGGTCTCCTTCTACTTAAACCACCTCTGCGCCCGCCAGCACCTGACTGGGATCTGAATGTGGTTTTACAGCGGATCACCTGTCCGCCTTTTGAACCGATGGCTACCTGTTCTCTGCGTTTTCTTTCGTGGAAAACCTTATTCCTGATAGCCCTCACTTCCGCTAGACGCGTAAGTGAATTGCAGGCCCTCGTGTCTGATCCTCCCTTCACTCGGTTCTACAAAAATAGGGTAGTCCTACGGACTCACCCAAAATTTCTTCCAAAAGTTGTCTCCCCTTTTCACATCAATCAGGAGGTGGTGCTTCCAACCTTCTTTCCCAGGCCTCACTCCAGCCGAGCTGAACGAGTCCTGCATACCCTGGACTGTAGAAGGGCATTGAACTTCTACCTTGACCGTACGCGGGAGCACCGTAAAGCTGCTCAGCTTTTTGTGTCTTTTGACCCCAATAAATTGGGGCTCCCGGTCTCCAAACGTACCCTGTCCATCTGGGTTGCTGACTGTATCGCTTGGGCTTATGGGGCAGCCGGACTCTCCTTAGAAAGTCGAGTCACGGCTCATTGTGTTCGGGCGAAGGCTACGTCAGTGGCTTACCTCCGCTCTGTTCCGCTGGCAGACATCTGCCGGGCCGCTACTTGGTCTTCGAGCCAGACTTTTGCGGTCCATTACTGTCTCGAGAGGGAGTCCCGCAGGGACAGTGCTTTCGGACAGGCAGTCCTCCGAAATCTCTTCGAGGTTTGAGCAACTCCTACCCTCCATCCCGGATGGGGGCTACCGGTGGGTAATAATTCAGCGAAGATTCCTTCCTTCTGTACTGCTGAGCTAGAGGGAGCTCATTTTTGTGCTTAGGGTCTCCGGTAGCCTTAAGCTTGGGAGTCCCATATGTGAGGACTGACTTCCTGCTTGGTCCTGGAGAAAGCGTAGTTACTCACCTGTAACAGGTGTTCTCCAGGAGCAGCAGGAATCAGTCCTCACAACCCTCCCTCCTCCCCGTGGAGTTGCAATCATCTGCTTAAGTTTTTTTGCAAATTTTTATGCTGTCTTTTAGCTATGTCATCAGACTGGCTAAGATGGCACCCTTGGGCGGGAAGGCGACCGCGCATGCGCGCTGCAATTCCCAAAGGCTTTCTGTGAAAGCTGGGGAAAATTGCTCCGCGAGGGCTCCGTCGGCGCCGACGTCACCCATATGTGAGGACTGATTCCTGCTGCTCCTGGAGAACACCTGTTACAGGTGAGTAACTACGCTTTCTGTGTCTATACAGCGCTGCATATGCCTGGTAGCGCTTTATAAATGCTCATTAATAATAATTATCATCACTGAAAGTTGCAGAATTCTGTCTTCACCAGTTGGTTGGGGAGCATAAACCACTTGTCTGGACTTGTCTATCAGGGTTCAAGGAAAGGAGATTATCAGGTATGATTAAAATCTCTCCATTAAACTTGGGGAAAACGTTGTTTGGTTTTCTTTTAAATGGGATGTAACTGTTCTTTCTTTCAGCACTAATAAGAACTCTTCTGAAGAATAACAATATTCCCTATGCTGTATTTCTCTCCATTCTTGGAATATGTTTGGGCCTTTTGGGTGACATTATTCCTGCGGTAATGTACACGTAGCATATACAGTGCATGCATGCTAAAAATGACTGCTGTTTGAAAAATATTTATGTATAATTTGTGTTCTTTCTAATCTTTGATTTCTCCAGGAAAGCTGTCTATACAATTTTATCAATAAATAAATGATACCCCATCTAACCCAATCATGGAGACTCAAAAAATCAAAAGGCATTGATGACCATCCATATTCCTTTTCACAAAGAAAATTGTTTAAATCAGCCGTTCTCAAACGTTTTTTCTGTTCTGGCACACCTTTCAGATGGAATTCATGTGCGTTACAGTGAACACTACAATCTGCGGCTGACCAACCCCCCCCCCCCCAAATATCACTTTATTGTAGTTTAAAAAAAAAAAGTGCTTGGACTGGGGCCACAAAGTGAAATTAGACCTTACCTGCTAACTTTCTTTCATGGCGTCCCACCAGTCCACTCCAGACAGTTGGGTTTCAGTCCACTAGCTGCTGGAAGCTGATTGCTGTTATAGGGTGACATAACATAGAGAATATTCCACCTCCCTGCAGTATACATCTGACAAAACTGCCTTAAAGTAACCCCAACATTGGCAAACAGTATTGAAGGCAACAGAAATCGACCCATAACATCAACAACTTGAAGTGCTTGCATTCAGCAAGAACACATTCATTCCTTTGAAATGTATTCTTAGCCTTATACTCATTCTTTTTATTTATTAATTTAAAATTCACTTATGAATGACATCATCTGAGACCTGAAGAGAGAACATAGAAGAACCTCTAAAAGTAGACTTGTCCATAATCTCCCCTGCGGAGCAAGACCCATGCGACCAATCCTAAACACAGATGGGCTTGCGAATCAACCTACTGAAAATCGATTCAGGCAGGTTCTGGAGTGGACTGGACGGACTCCATGAAAGAAAATTCCTGATCATCCCTCCAGTCCAGTCCCGCCCCGCACCTTTGGGTAGTGCACCTCCTCTAGCTGCTTGGAGACTGAGCATGTGACCTTTTGATGTCACCAGTACTAATACTGCTGGCACCTCCCACCATCTCCTGGTATGCTCAGTCTCCAAGCAGCTGGATGAGGTGGTGAGCCTAGGTGCTGGGCTCACTGAAGGAGCAAATAAGGAGATAGTTGGGGAGCTGGAATGGAAGATGACCATCCTGGTTGAGGGGAGCGTTCCCTGAAGGATGGGCAGGACAGGAAATTGGACAAATTGTTGAAGCAGGCGTTTGAAGTCAATGCCCTATCCTTGCAGGCTTCTATTTGTGGGGCCTAAGTGGCGAGAGCCTGTCTTTGCTGTTCGCAGTGGTGGCAGCAGCAGCCGGAGGATCCAGCGCTGGAGCAGATGGCGGAGGTAGAGTAGCTAATCTGGAATTGGGGGAGGCTTACCTCACTGATGTCCACTATGATCTCATTTGAGGGCTTGCCAGGAGCATTGCATCGGTGGTGGCAGCTCGTCGCTACCTTTGGCTGCGGAATTGGGCAGGGGACAGCTCCTCCAACTCCCATCTTAGCAAAACTCCCCTTTAAGGGGAAGCTTCTGTTCGGGGAGGACCTGGACAACGTGGTCAAGGACTTGGGGGAATCCAAAGGGGGACGCCTGCCAGAGGATAAGCCGAAGTAGGGTCGCAATACGGCAGCGTCTCGGGGCCAGACGTGAGATTTCTGACGTTTTTGTACATCCTGCCTTGGTGCATTCCAGATGGGGAAGTTTCCTGCTCGGGGGCAGGGATTTAGAGGATTCCGAGGGGCGGGCAAAGGTATCTCTGCTTCCCCCGCCTCGGACCTTAAAAAGGCACAATGAAGCGAAGGGGGGCCTAGGCAGTGGAACAGCCGTGGGAGGTCAGCTACGGGAATTTTACCTTGCTTTGGGTCCAGATCACGTCTGAACAATGGGGTCTGGAAATCATCCGCAATGGCTATACCCTCTAATTTGCCTGTCCAGTGGGCAAGTCCTTTGTCCAGTCCCTGTGCAAGGTGCCAGGCAAGGCAGTGGCAGTAAGGGACACCCTGGTGCGACTGCTTCTAGGAGCGGTGGTCCCAGTCCCCCGAGAGCAGTGCAACTGCAGTCGGTACTCCATTTATTTCGTGGTCTCAAAAAGAATGGGTCCTCTTGCCCAATTCTGGACCTCAAAAGGAGGGTGAACTGTTGTCTGCAAGTTCCGCACTTTCACATGGAAATGTTGAGGCCTGTGATCATGGCGGTGAGAAAGGGAGAGGTTTTTTTTAATGTCCCTCGATCTCATGGAAGCGTACCTCCACATTTCCCATCAGGCCAGAGCATCAGCAGTTCCTGCGGTTTGCGGTACTGATGGTGCATTTCCAGTTTCAGGCGTTACCATTTGGCCTGGCAATGGTGCCTCACACCTTCACGAAGGTCATGGTGGAGGTGGTGGTGGATAAGCACTTCACAAGGAGGGGGTGTTGGTGCACCCTTATCTTGACAACTGGTTATTCCTTATCGTTCCTTCAATATATAGTCCTCATCCTCTGGGTAGTGTACCTCCTCCTGAAGCTTGGAGACTGGGCATGTCAAACTCATGACATCACTGGATATAGCCTGCCGGTCTCTCCCATCAGCCCCCAGTGTGTCCAGTCTCCATGCAGCAGGAGGACGTAGTGAGCCTAGCATCTGGGCTCACTTGAGGAACAGATAAGGAGCATTTAGTGTGACAAATTATATTCTGACTTTAATTTTACTTTTAATTTTTGCCTTTAATTTTACTTTGCCAATTAACCAAAGGTAAATATCTTAAATCAGGGATTAGTTCCCTTTAGTTGTTAGGAGCAAATTTCCTTAGATTTAAAGTAATTTTAAATTTGAGCCTGGCTCTTTAAATTAGTAGCAGCTCCCGCCTTGCCTCCTTGTCAGTTATTTTCACTTGATGCAGGTATTCGCCGGTGCAGATCTCTCTCCCTTGACGGTACAGGAGAGAGCTCCGGGACCCGTACAGCCACACTGAAGCTGTGTAAGACGGAGCCTCTCCGTTACTGCGGGATTTTTATTTTATTCTGTGGAATCGGCTGAGCGGCTGCCGGTTGCGGCAGCGCGGCTTGAGGGTCGGTTGAAGTCAGGGCAGTAGGAGCAGGCTGCGTGGCTTTCGGCCCTGCAGGTAGCTCTGTCGGTCTGCTGAGACCTCCTTTTTGCAGCGGCGGCTGTTTTTGGCACCAAAATTTGTTGGCGAAGGGGCAGCCATTTTCTCTCTAGGTATTTTGGACTGCATGGCGGGAGTTGCAGCGGGCTGCCTGTGTAAGGCAGACAGGCCGAATAGCTAGATTTTTAGGTCTAGTATTTTTCTTTCGATTCTAGGTTTTTTTTTATTAATTTACTTTTAATTCATTTTTAAGTTTATTCTTGTTATAGGACAGCAGTTTTGGCATTGATCTCTGATGCCACATGTTCTCTCCCTCCTGACCATGTCTCTGAGGAGCATCAGCTATCTTTTAGGTTCTTTAAGGGCAGAGCCCTAACGTGTAGTTGGAAGGTGGGACAGAATGGAAGTGTGCTTGAGACAGTAGCTCTTTTTTGTATTCACGGTCTGCAAATGTATTCTATAGTGAAAGTTGCACAAAAACCTGTGGTTTCAGAGGGACAGGTTTAGGAAATCTTAGGATAAATAAAAGAAGAAAATAATGAGTTTTCTCCAGGACCGAGCAGGAAGTCAGCCCTCACATATGGGTGACATCGACGTCGATGGAGCCCTTGCGGAGCATTTCCCCAGCTTTCCAAGAAAGCCTTTGGGAATGCAGGCATGCATGCGCGATTCCCTTCTCGCCTAAAGGTGCCATCTTACTCAGTCTCTGTTTTTCCGTGAAGCCCATCGGATGTGTGTCCTAGTCCTCCCAGAAAATAGTTGGATTTTTTTGCGATTCCTTCGCTATTTTTTCTCCGGTTCGATGCCGGTTCCTCTCCCGCCAGGTTCGGTACACCGGTATCGAGCCCGATCTTATTTTTTTCATTTTTGCCCTTTGTGACTGGCATTCGCGCCCTTTTTTTCTTTTTCTCTGGAAGGCCGGTCCTTTGACCTCGCAGGGACTCTTTTTTTCCCCGATGGCTTCCAGTGGTTTCAAAAAGTGTGATCGGTGCAAGAAACTGTCTCTCACCGACACACACGACTGCTGCCTTTGGTGCCTCGATCCTGACCACAATCCTAAGACCTGTGGACCATATGGGAAGATGTCTTCCAAGGCGCTTCGAACTCGTTAGCACCAAAAGGAAAGGCTTTTCTCCGACTCTGTGTCCGCAGGGCCCGGACCTTGTCTGAGGCTGCGACATCTCAGGAATCGGATCCCGAGCACCGTCGGGGCTCGTCGGACAGAGGGTCCCCCGACGGGGAACGAAAGAGGAAGAAGCGGCTTGTGAGGGTGTCGTCGGAAGAGGTCCCTGGCTCCTCGAGAGCTAGGTCTCAGACCCTTGACCGTCGCCCCAAAAGTACCTCGTGTGCAGCCGGAGTCTGCTGGACACGTAAATCCGGTAGTCATTGTGGACTCTCCTCCCAGAGAGCCGACGTCGGGCCCAGCGCTGCCAGGGCCCGAGTTGGTGGCTGCTGAGTCTCCTGAGCTGGGTCTCAGGCTGACAGCCTTGGAGTGCAGGGTCCGCTGCTTTTTGACATATTCATAAATGACCTGGAAATTGGAATAACGAGTGAGGTTATCAAATTTGCAGATGACACAAAACTATTTAAAGTTGTTAAAACCCAAGAGGATTGTGGAAAATTGCTAGAGGATCTTGATAAATTGGAAGACTGGGCATCAAAATGGCAGATGAAATTTAATGTGGACAAGTGCAAGGTTATGCACCTAGGGAAGAACAACCCAAACTATGGTTACACGATGCAAGGTTCCACATTAGGAACCACCACCCAGGAAAAAGATTTAGGCGTCATTGTGGATACTATGTTAAAACCCTCGGCCCAGTGTGCAGCAGCGGCCAAGAGAGCAAATAGAATGCTAGGTATGATAAGGAAAGGAATGGAAGATAAAACAAAAGATATTATAATGCCTCTATATCGTTCCATGGTGAGACCGCACCTTGAATATTGTGTGCAATTCTGGTCGCCGTATCTTAAAAAGGATATAGCGAATTTAGAAAAGG
Source organism: Ichthyophis bannanicus (assembly GCA_033557465.1). Taxonomy (NCBI): domain Eukaryota; kingdom Metazoa; phylum Chordata; class Amphibia; order Gymnophiona; family Ichthyophiidae; genus Ichthyophis; species Ichthyophis bannanicus. The sequence goes on along the minus strand of CM066047.1, from coordinate 156,547,478 downwards.
TTCAGAGAAGAGCCACCAAAATGGTAAAGGGGATGGAAGGATACTCCTATGAAGAAAGGCTGAAAAGGTTGGGGCTCTTTAACCTGGAAAAGAGACGGCTGAGGGGAGATATGATAGAAGTCTATAAATTAATGGAGTGGAACGGGTAAACGTAGATCGATTGTTTACGTTATCAGAATATAGAAAGACTAGGGGACATGCAATGAAGCTACAGGGTAAACTATTTAAGACTAATAAAAGAAAATATTTTTTCACTCAACATGTAATCAAACTCTGAAATTTGTTACCGGAGGATGTAGTAAAGGCTGTTAGTGTAGCTGGGTTTAAAAAAAGGTTTGGACAAGTTCCTGGAGGAAAGGTCCATAAACCATTATTAAGAAGGGACCCAGGATATCAATGCTTGAACCAATACAAGCATTGTGGAACCTGTGTCCCTTGGGGAAACTGCTAGGTACATATGACTTAGATTAGCCACTGTTGGAAACAGAATACTGGGCTTGATGGACCTTGGTCTGACCCAGTATGGCATATCTTATGTTCTTATGTTCGTATGTCTGCCTTCATGGAACAGCAGCGGGCACTGATGGCCAGCCTGTCTGGCGCATCTGCCCCGACCACCGGGACATCGACGTCGAAGTCGACCCCGGAGACCGAGCCGATACTCGAGACCATGAAGGCTCGAGGTTGACCTCAGTCGCGGTCTCCCTCGACCTCCCGTTCGGGACCGAGGGCGTCGACGCTGGTGCCTTCGGCATCGGGGCGGGTGCTCACAGGCCCCGCGCGGTCTGACCCCGATTCCTCATCAGACGAGTCCGCCTGGGAGATGGAGGAAGAGGAGTCCCCCGACACCTTCAGGACTCTTTGCGTCCCGTTGGACTCACCGCAGTCTGAGCCCCGGAGTAGATACTCCCCGGAGGATACCCGGTTCTCGGAGTTGGCCACTGCATTGGCTATCCCTGCGGACCTCGAGGAGGAGCCTCGAGCCGAGGAGCTCGAGGCCCTACAGTATCACTCAACTCCGAAGGAGGCCTTTACTGTTCCGGTTCCTCCGATGCTGGAACGGCTCCTCTTCCGGATGTGGGAGGCACCGGCCTCGGCGCAAGTTCTAAGCAAGAGGGTTGATTCTATCAACTCCGGAAGAGCCCTGGCTTTCAGAAGGCGCAGCTGCCACACCATTCCATGGTGGTGGAATCGACCATGCATCGCCTGAAAAATCAGAAGATGCACTCCGCGGAGCCCCCTGGAGAACCAGGAGCAGGACCTCAGAAAACACCCACAAATAAGAACAGAAGCGAGGGACATCTTGAACAATTTTCAGAAGACTGTGTTCGTGAGAAACTAGCTCAACTTAAAGTAGACAAAGCGATGGGACCGGATGGGATACACCCTAGAATACTGAGGGAACTTGGGGACGTTCTAGCAACTCCACTGACTGACCTTTTCAATGCCTCGTTGGAGTCGGGAGTGGTGCCAAAGGACTGGAGAGAGGCTCATGTGGTGCCTTTTCACAAAAGCGGAAGTAAGGATGTGGTTGAAAACTACAGGCCGGTTAGTTTAACTTCGGTGGTGAGTAAATTATTGGAAACGCTGCTGAAAGAGAAAATAGTGAGGTTTCTGGAGTCCAGCGGATTACAGGATCCGAGGCAGCATGGATTCACCAGAGGCAGGTCTTCAGACAAATCTGATTTCTTTGACTGGGTGACCAGGGAGTTGGACCAAGGGAGAGCTCTAGATGTGGTGTATTTAGATTTCAGTAAAGCCTTTGACACTGTTCCTCACAGGTGACTTATAAACAAACTGAGCACCCTAGGGATGGACCCTAAAGTTACTGCTTGGGTTAGAAATTGGTTGGGTGGGAGGCGACAAAGAGTACAAGTAAATGGAGCTCACTCTGAGGAGAAGGATGTTACCAGTGGTGTGCCCCAGGGATCTGTCCTTGGTCCAATTCTTTTTAACATTTTTGTTAGTGATATAGCGGAAGGGCTGTCGGGTAAGGTTTGTCTCTTTGCGGATGATACCAAAATCTGCAATAGAGTAGACACCCAGGAAGGGGTAGATAACATGAGATCATCTCGACATACTGATGATCACGGAGACATGGCTATCCGATTGTGACAACGTACTACTGAATCAGATGCTGCCCCCAGGATTTGTGATATACACATCCCACAGATCCAGTCAGAAAGGAGGCGGGACCCTCATCCTGGCCTAAGCTGATTTACACTTCAAGATGTGCAACTCCTCTAGCTCAACCCACCTTGACTCCCTCACTATAGCTAATGAGCTCTGCACAATCAACCTTTTCTATCGGGCACCCTCCCCCTCACCAGATGATCTTCCAACAATAATTGAGCAGGCCTGTACCACATCCACCTCACGCTCACCAAGTTGGTTAATCGGTGACTTCAACCTCCCATCTCTTCAAGACAGCCACTCAGCAGCATTCCTTGACGCCCTGGAGGACCTAGGTTACAAGCAACATGTCGATTCCCCCACCCACACTAAGGGTGGCAAACTAGACCTCATCTTCGCACCTCTCTCCAACGCTACAATACCCTTAACTCTTGCACTGTCTGTAACACCAGTGCCCTGGTCGGACCACAGTCTTCTCAGTTTCAATATACCCATTAATACCTTCCGCAAGAGCCGAAAGGCGTCTAACACATCTGGAACCCACACAGCCCGCTTTCGACCACTCAACCAGAGCGTAGTCCTAGAGAATCTCAGACCACTCATGGCCAACACAACCATGGACCTAGATGATCTCATATCCAAATGGGATGAGAACCTGAGAGCTGCCTCCTGTCCATCACTCACCGAAAAGAGAATTCGAAAACGTGAACACGCTCCATGGTTCTCCATAGACCTTCGTACATCTCTCCTTCATTTACGCAAGGTTGAGCGACAGTGGCGACGAACTCACTCCCCTGAGGCGCTGGCAGCATACAACTCATACCTAACTACCCACCGAGCAAAGATAACACAGAGCAGGAAAACCCACCACACAGACTTATTAAAACGCTCCATCAATAAACCACATGCACTGTTCAGCATAGTAAAATCCATAACAGGAGAACCGGTCTCAACACAACCCCCTATGCCGCAGCCACAGGACTACGCAAACTACCTGCAATCAAAGATGATTAAAACCAACACAGTCATAAATGTCAATAATGCCTCCATTTCACCTAAGGCATCCCATGCAATGCCACTTCACAACTTCTCCACTGTATCAAATAGAGAGATTGTGAACATTATTGCCTCTATCAATCCCAGCACAGCTCCTAATGACCCCTGTCCAGCCAGCTGGATCAAGGATATGCGACATGATCTCAGTCAAATATTGAGCAAAATACTGAAACACACTTCCATCAAGCCCCTACTGAAGAACAATAGACTTGACCCGTCCAAGGTTGAATCCTTTAGGCCTATCTCGAGCATCCCACAGCTTGCAAAAATCATTGAGAAAGCCGCCCAACAACAAATCCAACACCATATCGGCACTGAAGCACCACTAGATCCATCTCAACACGGCTTCAGGGAAGCACATGGAGTCGACACAGTCCTTACTACCCTATTCAATGTTCTGATAACAGGAATAAATAACATACAACAGGGATTCGTTCTCATCTTCCTGGACATCTCCGCCGCTTTCGACTCTGTGAGTCATGACATACTCCTACAACGCTTGAAAGATAAGGGGATTCAAAGCACAGCACTCGAATGGTGTAAATCCTACCTATCTAACAGGTAAAGACAGGCCACGCATCCTCAGAACCATTCCTGCAATCACAGGGAGTACCCCAAGGATCGTCCTTATCGGCACTGATGTTTAATATCTACATGCAGCCGATATGTGACTTGATCAGATCCTTTAACGTACAATGCCTCGCATATGCAGATGACATCCTCCTATATATGCCGTTTACAATCGACAATCCAGTATTCTCACCAATAATCAACTGCTTTGAAGCGGTAGCCGCATGGTTGCTATCAACAAACCTCCGGATTAACCATAGCAAAACTGATGTTCTTTTCGTCACGAGGAACCGTAAGTTCATACCTCCTCCATCACTACTTGTCAACAACGTTGAGTTGAAATCAAAAGCTACAATCCGCTACCTCAGCATCACATTGGACCAACACCTGGATATGGCAACTCATGTGAAGAATGTCACAAAAACCATATATTATAAGATCAAATCGTTACGTCACCTCCGCCCCCTACTAGATCCCACAGACTTCCAAACAACCTTCCAGGCATTAGTCCTCCCACACCTGGATTTTGCCAACATCCTCCATGGTCTCCCTCAATCAACTCTAAATCCGCTCCGCCTAGCTATGAATACAGCTGCCAGAGTCCTCTCCGGCTCATCAAGATCCGACCACATAACACCCATCATGAAAGAACTGCATTGGTTACCTTTACATGCCAGAATCCAGTATAAGTCTTTAGTCCTTACTTTCAAGGCTCTAAATAACTACCCTCCCACGCCAATCAGCAAGCTTATCCATGGCACCCTGGAAAACAGAAAAAGGAGACCTACATCAATGAACACTTTAATAGTCCCGAAAATAATAACGAAGTGCACGAAGGCCACCTCCAACAGGGCCTTCTCCTTATTTGCGCCTCTAAACTGGAATGCACTTCCCCACGAAATCCGTGCTATTAAAAGCCTAATCCTATTCAGGAAAGCATTGAAATACCATCTGTTCACAAAATGCTACCCAGAAGACAACCTAGACATTGGCAAAACTAGCACCTCAATACAACCAGAAAAGGGCTAGTTGTCAACCTTCTCTCTAGTCCTATTGGCAAACCAACCAAAGAGCACAAGCATTCATTCAAACGAGTTTTATTTTACTGTATATAACATTAAGTTAATCTGTACATAGTTCCCCCGGTTGTCCTCTGTTAAATTTCCCTGTTCATTGTAAACTCAATGTTACTTGTATGCATTGTAGTATGTTCTTGATCAATGTACACCGCACTGATTGTAATAGCGCGGTATAAAAGAAATGTTAAATAAATAAATGAGGAGGGATCTAGCTAAGCTTGAAGAATGGTCTAGAATTTTTTAGCTGGGATTTAATGTTAAAAAATGTAAGGTCATGCATTTGGGCTGCAGCAATCCAAGGGAGCAATACAGTATAGGAGGTGAAGTACTTTTGTCCACCAAAGAAGAACGGGACCTAGGCGTGGTTGTGTCTGATGATCTTAAAGTAGCTAAACAGGTAGAAAAGGCGACGGCAAAAGCTAGAAGGATGCTTGGGTGCATACGGAGAGGAATGGCTAGCAGAAAAAAGGAGGTGATAATGCCTCTGTATAAGTCTTTGGTGCGACCTCATTTGGAGTATGGTGTGCAATTCTGGAGACCGCACCTTCAAAAGGATGTGAACAGGATGGAGTCGGTGCAGAGGGTGGCTACTAAAATGATTAGTGGGCTTCATTATAAAGCATATGAGGACAGACTTAAGGATCTGTACACCTTAGAGGAAAGGCGGGATAGAGGTGATATGATTGAGATGTTTAAATACCTCCGTGGCATAAATGTTCAGGGAGAGAGCCTCTTTCAATTGAAAGCAAGTTCTGCTACGAGGGGACATGGGATGAGGGCGAAGGGAGATAGATTCAGGAGTGATATGCGGAAATATTTCTTTACAGAAAGAGTAGTGGATCCATGGAATAGTCTCCCAGTGGAGGTGGTAGAGATGAGGACAGTAACTGAATTAAAAAAAGCATGGGACCCCAACACAGAGGATCTCTAAAGGTAAAAAGTGGACTGTTGTAGTTGTTGTTCTGGAAGGACAGACTAGATAGGCCATGTGGTCTTTCTGTCGTCATGTTTCTATGTTTCTATGCCCAGAACCTGGATGGTTTTGGTAGAAAGTGCTTCCAGGACTCAATGCTTGTGTGCCGTGTCCAGTCTTACCAGCTGTACATGGGCATGTACTTGCGGGACCTGGCCAAGGAGCTGGCCGGGTTCTCTGCTGGTCTCTCCGGGGAACCCTTGCAGAGGTTCAAGTCCTTGTCCTTGGGGATCCGGGAATGCTCCAAGTTTATGTCCTGCGCTGCCTACGATGGCTTCGAGGCTTCGGCTCGTGTTGCGGCAGCCAGCATCGCAGCTCGATGCCAGGCATGGCTGCAGTCATCGGACCTCGAGCCATGGGTTCAGGACAAGTTGGTCGATGTCCCTTGCCGAGGTGAGAACCTTTTTGGCAAGCCCATGACCGAGAAGGCCGCACAGCTCGAAACCGAGCACCTCACGAGGACAAGGCTGTCTAGAAATACTTTTGCCCCTTCTCACAAAAAGAAGGGCTTGGGTAAAAAGCCCTTTTACCCGAGGAAGGGCACTGCCTAAACACAGTACCAGGCCTCCCAAGCTCCCCCTCAGGGTCAGCAGGCCAAGGGGCAGGGTAATGGGCCCCGTAGGCAGAGGACTCCCAAGCCTCCGGCCCCTGCTCCCACTCAGCAGGGTGGGGTTCTTTGACTCCTTAGGCATAGTCTCTCCGTCCCTGCTCTCCCAACCCTGCACGGGAGGTCGACTTGCCCTGTTTGCCCACAAGTGGCCACTCATCACTGGAGACAGTTGGATGTTAAACATAGTCCACAAGGGCTATCTGCTACACTTCCAACAGCTGCCGCCTCCATACTTCCCAGGGGAACCTCCAAGGCCTCCCCTACACACACATCTTCTCCTTCAGGAGCTCCAAGGACTGTAAGTGGACAGGGCAGTGGAGCCTGTGCCTCCCCACTTACAGGGTCAAGGATTCTACTCCAGGTATTTCCTGGTACCCAAAAGAACCGGTGGCCTTCGGCCTATTCTAGACCTCAGAAATCTCAACAAATTCCTAGAGAAGGAAACGTTCAAGATGCTTACTCTTGGAACACTTCTGCCCTACCTCCAGCAGGGAGATTGGCTATGCTCCTTAGATCTAAAGGATGCATACACTCACATCCTCATTCATCCAGACCACAGAAAGTACCTCAGGTTCATTGTGGGAGGAAATCATTAGTACAGAGTACTACCTTTTGGCCTCATTTCCACTCCCAGGGTCTTTACCAAATGCCTGGCAGTGGTGGCGCCCTACCTGAGAAATCAGGATATCTTTGTTTTCCCCTATCTGGACGACTGGCTCATCAGGGGTCAGACGTGCCAGGAGGCCCGTCAAGCCACCCTCAGAACTATTGCTCTTCTTCAAAGCCTGGGGTTTGTAATAAACTTTGCAAAGTCCACTTTGCTCCCCTCCCAGAACTTGGAGTTCATAGGGGCAAGGCTGGACTCTTTGCTGGCAAAAGCGTTCTTGCCAGAAGACAGAGCCCAAAGACTAATCAACTTAGCAAACCAGTTTCTCAGCAGGTCCCTGGTCTCCGCCAGACTCTGCCTGAGGCTTCTTGGCCACGTGGCTTCGACAGTACATGTGACCCCCAATGCCAGGCTCCATATGAGGCCTGCACAGTGGTGCCTTCGGTCTCAGTGTTCACAGGCCACAGGCTGCCTCAGAGACAGGATAAGGGCGTCCAGACAATTTCTGAACTCCCTCCGCTGGTGGCTGCACCCACCCAATCTGCTGCAAGGGGTACCTTTTCAGCTTCCTGGGTTCACAGTGGTATTGACCACGGATGCCTCCCTGCAGGGCTGGGGAGCTCATTGTCTGGGCAAGTGCACCCAGGGCTTGTGGTCTCCCTGGGAAGCCACACAGCAAATCAATTTACTGGAACTCAGGTCTATTTGATTAGCCCTCAAGACTTTCTCTCCAAACCCTCGCTGATTAGTCTGTCCTAGTTCAAACAGACAACCAAGTAGCCATGTTTTACGTGAACAAGCAGGGCGGAACTAGGTCCAGGCTCCTTTGTCAGGAAGCACAGGAAGTTTGCTTGTTTGTTCTCAGGCACAACATGCTCCTCAAGGCTGTGTATCTACCTGGCCAGGAAAACTACCTAGCCGACAGGTTGAGCAGGATTCTGCAGCCCCATGAGTGGCAGCTCCATCCTTTGGTGGTTCAGAAGATCTTCCTGAAATGGGGACTTCCATCCATAGATCTGTTTGCCAGTCCACTGAACAAACAGCTGCCAAGGTTCTGCTCCAGGCAACCGCATCCTCTGCGGATAGCAGCAGATGCTTTTCTGATTCCCTGGACTTCGGGCCTCCTGTATGCTTTTCCTCTCACACCATTGGTGGCCCGAACTCTTTTCAAAATTCTTCAGGACAAGGCCTCGGTTCTGCTGGTGGCTCCCAGGTAGCCGAGACAGCCTTGGTTTCCACTTCTGCTTCAGCTGGCAGTGGATTCCCCACTGCCTCTGGGGTTGCAACCCAACCTTCTCTCTCAGGATTAGGGTTCCCTTCTGCACCCCAATCTCAAAGCTCTGAATTTGATGGCCTGGAGGCTGCAAGGGTAGTTTTGGCTCCCTCAGGCCTACCTCAGGAAGTTGAGGAGGAAACAGTCCACTAGGAAAACCTATGCTCTGACGTGGATATGTTTTCTGTGTGGTGTCAGCTACGTACAGAAGATCCTTTCTCCTGTACTGTACCAGTAGTGCTTCAGTACTTACTGCACTTATCCAATCAGGGACTTAAGTCCACTTCTGTTCGGGTCCACCTCTCAGCTCTAGCAGCTCACCACTCACTGGTGGAAGGACATTCTCTGTCGGTTCACCCCTTGGTGTCCCGGTTTCTCAGAGGCTTGCTCTTGCTCAAGCCTCCAATCCGTCGTCCTGCTCCTCAGTGGGAGTTGAATGTGGTCTTGCAGCAACTGACTCGCCCACCTTTTGAGCCGATGTCTACTTGTCCACTCCGCTTCCTGTCCTGGAAGACACTCTTCTTGATAGCCCTTACCTCGGCTAGGCAAGTGAGTGAGCTTCAGGACCTGGTCTGTGATAGGCTTTACACCCGCTTCTATAGGAACAGGGTAGTCCTTAGGACTCATCCAAAGTTCCTCCCCAAAGTTGCCTCCTCTTTCCACCTTAACCAAGAGGTGGTTCTTCCAACATTCTTCCCTAGGCCTCATGCAAGCCAGGCTGAGGCAGTTCTGCATACCCTGGACTGTAGGAGAGCTTTATTCTTTTACCTTGACCGTACGCAGGGGCATAGAAGGGCTACTCAGCTCTTCGTCTCTTTTGACCCTAATAATTTGGGGTTAGCTGTGTCCAAGCGTACCTTGTCCACCTGGGTAGCTGACTGTATCACCTGGGCTTACAAGGCGTCTGACCTTCCTTTGCAAGGTCGGGTCACGGCCCATCGTGTCAGGGCAATGGCTGCCTCAGTGGCTCATCTCCGCACTGTACCGTTGGTGGACATCTGCAGGGCTGCAACTTGGTCGTCAAGCCAGACTTTTGCGGCCCATTACTTTCTGGAGAGGGAGTCCCGTAGGGACAGTGCTTTTGGCCAGGCAGTACTCCAGAATCTCTTTGAGGTTTAGGCAACTCCTGCCCTCCAGCCCTCCATTGGGCTACCGGTGGAGGTTCTGTCAGTGAAAAGCCTTTCTTTGATGCTGGGACTAGAGGGAGTTCTCTTGTTCAGCCTGGGTTCCTTGGTAGCCCAGAGCTAGGGAGTCACCCATATGTGAGGACTGACTTCCTGCTTCGTCCTGGAGAAAGAGTAGTTACTCACCTGTAACAGGTGTTCTCTAGGAGCAGCAGGAATCAGTCCTCACATCCCTCCCTCCTCCCCTGGGAGTTGCAGTTGTATATAGTTTATTTTTACATTTTTGTGTGCTGTTTTAGCTATGTCATTTGATTGAGCAAGATGGCACCTTTAGGCGGGAAGGGAACCGCGCATGCCTGCCTGCATTCCCAAAGGCTTTCTTGGAAAGCTGGGGAAATGCTCCGCAAGGGCTCCATCGGCGTCGATGCCACCCATATGTGAGGACTGATTCCTGCTGCTCCTGGAGAACACCTGTTACAGGTGAGTAACTACTCTTTTCCTGTGTGAGGCTTAGAACCTCTGAACCTACTTTTCAACAGAAGCATCTAAGGTTCATCTCATCCATGCTGAGATATCAGTCATACATTGACTCAGTCCTCAACTCTGGGCATGAATCTCTTGCTACAAGAGAAATCCATCCTTTTAGCGCCAAGAGCTATTGAGGACCATCATACCCTAAAGATAACAGGTTTCTCCTTTTAAAAGAAAAGGAGGAATAACAACTAACAACAAGGTGAGCTATGCCCTTCGCCTTGACAGTTTCCTGTACGAGGATATCTCATACTTTTAACTGCAAGGGGACCCTACCTCTTCAAAGACGTACCAAATTGTAAGTCTTCTCAACTCTGTATTACTTTCTATCCCTCTTAGTCCAGACATTCAGTCTCTCTAAGAGTACTACCAATCAACTGGAGGGCTTATTCTCTAAGCCCATAGGATTTTCTTCAATACCTACTCCAGTAAGTAGTTTCCATACAGAGTTTTCTTCACCTTTGCGGTTCATCTTCTTCTCTGTGTATCTTTGAGCTATCCTTCTCAGATGCTTCTTTAAGGCAGCTTATCAGACAGAAATCGAGTATTACCACTCCAAATTATGTCTGTCGGTCCTCTCCAACCTATAGGACCTAACTTTTTTCTGCTGCCTTAATAACAGATAACGCCAAGAGAGGTTCCAGAACCCATTTGGACAATTTAATGTTGCAGGCATCAGGCCTGTCTACTATTCTTAGCCATCTTCATTTCGTTTTGGCTCCAACAGAATAGATCAGGTTGCACACTGGCAATTAAACAGCCAGATCTAAGCAACCTACAACATGCTCTCTGCAATTATACAAGAAAGCTCTGCAACTATGGGCCTTTGCCAGAGAGCCTCAGAGCTACTCCTAGTAGGTAGCTTACAGATGGTTAAAAAGGGCTTCAGCTGGTAGACTCTGCCCAGTCATGCTCCTACATGACTGTTTTTTTCCTACTCTTACCATCTTCCTTAAAAATTTCCTTTTAAGGAAAAGTAACCAGGGCTTAGACCACGTGGAAGCATAGAGAATTGCACAATTCCCTGGGTTGTTCCACATCTCACTGGAACTTCTACAGTAGGGATGCATTCCTTTCACTGCAAAAGAACGCATGATACTCATATGGCCCTCAGAGAGAGGCAAACATGGTATCCCCTTATATTGGGTCTTTCTCCAGGACCAAGCAGGAAGTCAGTCCTCACATATGGGTGACGTCGGCGCTGATGGAGCCCTCGTGCGGAGCATTTCCCCAGCTTTCAAAGAAAGACTTTGGGAATTGCAGTCCCCTTCCCGCCCAAGGGTGCCATCTGGCTCAGTCTTCGGACGTAGTTCGTTTTTCCCCGAGGAATAAGTTGATTTTCCCTGTTTTTTCTCTTTTTTTTCTCCGGTTCGACGCCGGATCCTTTTCCCGCTCGGACCGATATGCCGGTATCGAGTCCTTTCTTTCTTTTTTGGTTTTTGTCCTTTGTGACTGGCGTTCGCGCCTTTTTTCTTTTTTCCCTGGCAGCCCGGTCTTTTGACCTAGCAGGGGCCCTTTTTCCCCCAATTGCTACCAGCGGGTTTAAGAAATGTGATCGGTGTAAGAAACTTATGTCTCTTACCGACACTCATGACTGCTGCCTTCGCTGCCTCGTACCCGATCATGACCCGATGATCTGTGGTCCATGTGGCAAAATGTCCTCAAAGACGTTGAGGAGTTGGCAGCACCAAAAGGATAGGATTTTTTCTGACTCCGCGTCTGGCCAGGCCCGGACCTCGTCAGAGGCCTCGACGTCTCGGGACTCCGGCCCTGAGCAGCGTCGAGGTTCCTCTGAGCGGGGGTCTCCTTCACGGGAGCATCGCAGGAAGAAGAAACCCGCGAGGGCGGCGTTGGTGGACGCTCCTGTTTCCTCGAGGGCCAGGTCGCATAGCCCTGATAGCCTTCCCGGGTCTTCGGAGTCGGAGAGGCCTGCCAAACATCCTCGTGTCGAGATAGTCTCCTGGACACGTAAGTGCTGTTGTCCTCGTGGACTCTCCTCCGAGGGAGCCGATGTCGGGCCCGACGCCGTCAGGGCTCGAGTCGTGGGCTGCTGGTTCTCCTGAGCTCGGACTCAGGTTGACAGCCTTGGAGAGCAGCTTCGCTGCCTTCATGGAACAGCAGCGGGCATTGATCGCCGGTCTCACCGGTGCATCTGCCCCGACCACCGGGACCTCGACGTCCAAGTCGACCCCGGATGCCGAGCCGATCCTCGAGTCCATGCGGGCTCGAGTCGATCCTCGGCCACGGTCTCCCTCGACCTCCCGTTAGGGGCCGAGGTCATCGACGCCGATACCCTCGGCGTTGGGGCGGAGGGCATCGGTGCCCGCCCGACCGGAGCCGCTAGATTCCTCCTCCGAGGAGTCGGTCTGGGAGACAGAGGACGAAGAGTCACCCGACACTCATCGGTCTCGGTGTGTCCCATCGGACTCACCCGAGTCCGAACCTCGGAGACGGTCCCCACCGGAGGATACCCGGTTCTCGGACTTTGTGCGGGATATGGCCAAGACCTTGGCCTTCCCCGCGGATCCCGAGGAGGAGCCTCGAGCCGAGGAGCTCAAGGCCCTCCAGTATGACTCTCCCCCGAAGGAGGCCTTTACTGTTCCGGTTCCTGCGATGCTGGAGCGGCTACTCTTCCGCATGTGGGAGACCCCAGCCTCGACGCCGGTGTTAAGCAAGCGGGTCGATTCCATCTATCGAGTCCGCAAGAGCCCCGGGTTCCAAAAGGCACAATTACCGCACCACTCCATGGTTGTGGAATCGGCTATGCATCGACTGAAAAGTCAGAAGATGCACTCCTCGGTGCCTCCCGGCCGGGAGGCCCAGAACCTGGATGCCCTCGGTAAGAAGTGCTTCCAGGGCTCTATGCTTGCTTGCTGTGTCCAGACTTACCAGCTCTACATGGGCATGTACCTCTGAGACCTGGCAAAGGAGATTGCCGGGTTCTCTGCTGGTCTCTCCGAGGAACCTTTGCAGAGGTTCCAGGCCTTGTCCACCGGTATTCGAGAGTGCTCGAAGTTTATCTTTCGAGCAGCCTACGATGGCTTCAAGGCTTCGGCCCGAGTAGCCGGGGCCGGCATCTGTGCCCGCCGACAGGCTTGGCTACAGTCATCCAACCTCGAGCCATGGGTGCAGGACAAGTTGGTCGATGTCCCCTGCCGAGGTGAAAACCTGTTTGGCAAATCCATGGCTGAAAAGGCTGCAGAACTCGAGACGGAGACTCTGACCAGGACTAGGCTTTCCAGGAAAACCTCTGCCCCTTCTCAGAAAAAGAAGGGCTCGGGGAAAAAAGACCTTTTACCCGAGGAAGTCATCTGCCTATAAACAATACCTTCATTATCAGGTCTCTGCAGCTCCCCAGCAGGGTCAGCAGGCCAAGGGGCAGGGTCAAGGGCCCCGTAGGCAGAAGACCCCCAAGCCACCAATACCAGCCCCTGCTCAGCAGGTTGGGGGTTTTTGACTCGGAAAGCATAGCCTCTTCTCCTCAGCTGGCTTCTCTCAGCACAGGAGGCCGGCTGGCCCACTTTGCCCACAGGTGGTCAGCCGTCACATCAGATACCTGGGTTCTTCATATAGTCCAAAAGGGCTATCTTCTCCATTTTCACCAGGTACCTCCCTCCTATTTTCCAGGGGAGCCTCCAAGACTCCCTCTGCATAGGGACTTACTCCTTCAGGAGTTGACAAGTCTGCTAAAGGATCAGGCTGTGGAACCGGTGCCCCACCACCTGAGAGGTGTCGCGCCCTTCCCCCGCCTATGCGGTTGCCTGACTAGGAAAGGGGGCGAATGTTCCTTTCAATTGTGAACTCCTGGGCAAAGGCCTCTGGGAGTTGTAGTTCCGTGAGCATTTAAATGTAGTTGTAATGAAGTGCTGAGCCGAGGGTTGAAAGCAACACAGGAAATTTTATTCGCCTCCCTTGATAACAGGAACTTCAAAAGAAGCTTGGCATTCACATGTACAGACTTTTCCACAAGAAATAAAAGGCTTTGAAAACTTCTCAAAGCTATCAATTGCTCTTGCTTACTTCAACAAGGCAAAGGCTGTTTTCTTCAAAAGTAAAGGCTTCAATTCACAGTGCTTTACTGAAACTAAATGTCCATTGAATCACACTCAGAACACTCAGGTTCTGTAGCGTCATTGAAAAACAGCTGTTCCCCTCGAGACCTCTCTCGGGACTCAGAGCTGTTATCAAAGCAAGTTACTTCCTGGTCTTGTATCAAACGTTTTAACAGCTTTAAAACATTCAGGCTTTCTTTGTTAAGAGGTTTTCTTACCAGCTCTTCCTGGGTTCTTGAACCTCCTGCAGGCTTCCTGTAGCCCTGGTACTGGTTTAAACACTGGAGCTGGCTTTGGGGATATCCTTCCCTCAAACTGCTGTCTGGGAACCTTTCTTGAGACCCTTGGCTAAAATCCTTACGAGCAATACCTTTTGGGATTCTCCTCAGCAGTGCTTCACTGCCACTTCCCTGGCCATGCTGGTTCCTGGATAGATTAGCCCTTCCGTCTCTCTTCCTCCTGTAAGAGTGAGACTCCTGCTCAGACTGAGGTTCCTGCCCAGACTCCGCCTCTGAATCAGACTCAGCTCTTGATTCAGTGCCTGCTCCTCTTCTTGCTCCTCTTCCTCCTTCTCTTGCTTTGCTCCCTGTTCTCTGGGGCTTATATGAGTGAGTCTGACCTGTATCTTTCCACCCCGCCCCCAGCTGTCTTAGATTACCACCCTCAGTTACCATGGAGCTGGGGCGTGGCCTTAGGACAGCAGCTTTGGACAGGTTTTTTTCAATGTTAGCTGCACTTTTAAAGTGACCATTCCCTGCCCTTTCCTTCTGACTAGGGGAAACTGCTTGTATTTTCTCTATTTCCATAGGCACCGGGCCGGCTTCGCCACCACAGAGGTCACGGCTTTTATTCCAGGTACTTTCTGGTACCAAAAAGAACAGGAGGCCTCAGACCCATCCTAGACTTACGCAACCTCAAAAAGTTCCTGGAGAGGGAAAAGTTCAAGATGCTTACCCTTGGAATCCTGCTGCTCTACCTCCAGCAGGGAGACTGGCTATGCTCCTTGGATCTAAAGGATGCCTATACTCACATCCTTATTCATCCAGACCACTGACAATATCTCAGGTTTGTTGTGGGGGGAAACCACTATCAGTACAGAGTACTGCCCTTTGTCCTGTCCTCCGCTCCCAGGGTATTCACCAAGTGCCTGGCAGTGGTGGCGGCCTACCTGAGGCTTCAGGGTCTTTTTGTGTTTCCGTATCTGGACGACTGGCTCATAAGGGGCCAATCTTCCCAGGAGGCCAATCAAGCCACCCTTCGCACGGTGGCTCTGCTTCAGCACTTGGGGTTTGTCATAAACTTCGCAAAGTCCACTTTGCTCCCGTCCCAGAACTTAGAATTCATAGGGGCCAGGCTTGACACTCTTCAAGCAAAGGCTTTTCTGCCTATGGACAGCAAATTCCCTGGTCTCTGCAAGGCAATTCCTGAGACTGCTCGGCCATATGGCTTCCACGGTTCATGTCACCCCCAATGCCCGCCTGCACATGTGACCTGCTCAGTAGAGCCTTCATACTCAGTGGCATCAGGCCTCGTGGAGCCTAGCGGATACAGTAAAGATATCCGACCTCCTAGTCTCCTCTCTGCAATGGTGGCTTCATCTTCCGAATCTGGTACTCGGAGTGGATTTTCAGTCCCCTCTGCATTCTCAAGTGCTGACAACGGATGCTTCTCTTCTCGGTTGGGGAGCACATTGCCAAGGGACCCCTTGGGAGGCTGCTCAACAGATAAACTTCCTGGAGCTACGGGCGATATGCCTAGCTCTGAGAGCCTTCTCCCACCTCGCCTCTCACCAGTCTGTACTGGTCCAGACAGACAATCAAGTTGTCATGTTCTACGTGAACAAACAAGGAGGCACAGGCTCCTTCCTCCTATGTCAGGAGGCACAACGGCTGTGCCCTTGGGCTGTCAATCACGGCATCCTTCTCAAAGCTGTCTACCTCCCAGGTCAAGAGAATTACCTGGCAGACAGACTGAGCAGGATCCTGCAACCACACGAATGGAGGTTGAATCCATTTGTGGTTCAGCAGGTCTTTCTCAGGTGGGGCCTCCCCACCATGGATCTTTTTGCCAGTCCTCTGAACCGGCAACTCCCGAGATTTTGCTCCAGACAACCGCATCCTCTGAGAGTAGCAGCGGATGCGTTTCTGATCTCGTGGTCCACAGGCCTACTGTATGCGTTTCCTCCCACACCACTAGTGTCCAGAACGCTGTTCAAAATCCTCAAGGATGGGGCTTCATTGATTCTCATAGCCCTCAGATGTCCGAGGCAACCGTGGTTCCCGCTTCTGCTACAGCTAGCGGTGGACACCCCTCTTCCTCTGGGGTTTCAGCACGATCTCCTGTCTCAGGATCAGGGGATTCTCTTGCACCCCAACCTCCAGTCCCTTCATCTGATGGCCTGGCTGCTGAAAGGGTAATCCTGGCTCCCCTACTGCTGCCTCGAGAGGTGGAAGATGTGGTCTTGGCCTCTCGGCATCATTCCACCAGGAAATCCCACGCTTTTAAGTGGCGTAGATTCTCCGTATGGTGTGCTCAGCGCAGCGAGAATCCCTTCTCTTGCTTGGTAGCGGTAGTATTTGCTTCACCTCTCCAATCTGGGCCTTAAGTGTAACTCTGTCAGAGTTCATCTTCGTGCTCTCTCCGCCCACCACTCGCCGGTGGATGGTAGGCCTCTTTCCAACCACCCTTTGGTGGCTCGTTTCCTCAGAGGTCTCCTTCTGCTTAAGCCTCCCTTACGTCCACCGGCTCCTGAGTGGGATCTGAATGTGGTCTTGCAGCGGATTACTTGTCCGCCTTTTGAACCTATGGCTACCTGCCCTCTCCGTTTTCTCTCCTGGAAAACTTTGTTTCTGGTAGCTCTTACCTCTGCTAGGCGAGTAAGTTAACTACAGGCACTCGTGTCTGATCCTCCTTATACTAGGTTCTACAGGAATAGGGTGGTCTTATGGACTCACCCAAAGTTTCTTCCTAAGGTTGTCTCTCACCTTTTCACCTCAATCAGGAGGTGGTTCTTCCGACCTTCTTTCCCAGGCCGCATGCCAACCGGGCTGAGATGGTCTTGCATACCCTGGACTGTACGAGGGCGTTGTCCTTCTACCTTGACTGTACGCGGGAGCATCGGAGGGCTGTTCAGCTCTTCGTTTCTTTTGACCCCAATAAGTTGGGGCTCCCTGTCTCCAAGCGTACTTTGTCCATCTGGGTAGCTGACTGTATCGCCTGGGCTTATGAGGCAGCCGGCCTCTCGTTGGAGGGTCGAATCACGGCTCATCGTGTCAGGGCGAAGGCTGCATCAGTGGCTCATCTCCGCTCTGTTCCGTTGGAAGACATCTGCCGGGCCGCTACTTGGTCTTCAAGCTAGACTTTTGCAGCCCATTACTGCCTTGAGAGGGAGTCCCACAGAGACAGTGCTTTCGGACAGGCAGTACTCCATAATCTCTTTGGGGTTTAGGCAACTCCTACCCTCTGGCCCTTGTGTTGGGCTACCGGTTGGGTGCGTTCTCAGAGAAGATTCCTTCCTTACGTGCTGCCGAGCTAGATGGAGCTCATTTTTTCGGCTTGAGGTCTCCGGTAGCCTTAAGCTGGGGAGTCCCATATGTGAGGACTGACTTCCTGCTTGGTCCTGGAGAAAGAGTAGTTACTCACCTGTAACAGGTGTTCTCCAGGAGCAGGAGGAATCAGTCCTCACAACCCTCCCTTCTCCCCTTGGAGTTGCAGTCATATCATTTATTTTTGCTAATTTTTTTGCTGTCTTTTAGCTATGTCATCAGACCGAGCAAGATGGCACCCTTGGGCGGGAAGGGGACCGCGCATGCGCGCTGCAATTCCCAAAGGCTTTCTTTGAAAGCTGGGGAAATGCTCCGCACGAGGGCTCCGTCGGCGCCGACGTCACCCATTTGTGAGGACTGATTCCTGCTGCTCCTGGAGAACACCTGTTACAGGTGAGTAACTACTCTTTTTCCAGGACCAAGCAGGAAGTCAGTTCTCACATATGGGTGTCATCGGCGCCGATGAAGCCCCAGCGGAGCATTTCCCCAGCTTTCTATGAAAGCCTTTGGGAATGCTGGCACGCATGCGCGGTTCCCTTCCCGCCTAAAGGTGCCATATTACCTCAGTCCCTTTATTTCCGAGAAGCCCATCGGACGTGTGTCCTGTTCTCCCGGATAAAAGTGATTTTTTTTCTTCGGCGATTTTTCGGTATTTTTCTCTGGTTCGACGCCAGTTCCCCTCCCGCCGGGTTCGGTACACCGGTATCGAGCCCGTTTATTTCTTTTTCGTTTTTTGCCCTTCGTGGCTGGCATTCGCGCCGTTTTCTCATTTTTTCCCTGGAAGGCCAGTCTTTTGACCTCGCAGGGGCTTTTTTTTTCCCCTACGGCTTCCAGTGGTTTCAAAAAGTGTGATCGGTGTAAGAAACTTATGTCTCTCACCGACACACATGACTGCTGCCTTCGGGGCCTCGGCTCTGACCACGACACCAAGTCATGTGTGCCATTTGGGAAGATGTCTTCCAAGGCACTCAAAAGTCGAAAGCATCAGAAGGAAAGGTTTTTCTCGGACTCTGCCTCTGGCCGAGCCTGGACCTCGTCTGAGGCCTCGACATCTCGGGATTCTGATCCCGAGCGCCGTCGAAGCTCCTTGGACAGGGGGTCCCCTGACCGGGAATGCAAGAGGAAGAAGCGGCTCGCAAGGGCGGCGTCGGAGGAGGTCCCTGGTCCCTCGAGGGCCAGGTCTAAGACCCCCGACAGCCGTCCCGGGCCTGTGGACCAAGAGAAGCCTGCCAAAGTTTCTCATGTGGAGCCGGAGTCTGCTGAACACGTAAGCCCCGTAGTCCTCGTGGACTCTCCTCCCAGAGAGCCGACGTCGGGCCCTGTGCCGCCGGGACCCGAGTCGGTGGCTGCTGTGTCTCCCGAACTGCGTCTCAGGATGACAGCCTTGGAGTGCAGATTGTCTGCTTTCATGGAGCAACAGCGGGCACTGATGGCCAGCCTGTCTGGCGCATCTGCCCCGACCACCGGGACGTCGACTTCGAAGTCAACCCCAGAGACCGAGCCAATACTCGAGACCCTCCTGGCTCAAAGTCGTCCTCGGTCGAGGTCTCCCTCGACCTCCCGTTTGGGACCGAAGGTGTCGACGCCGGTCTCCCCGGCGTCGGGGCGGATGCCTCGGGGCCCCGCGGGGTCGGACCCTGACTCCTCCTCGGATGAGTCTGCCTGGGAGACGGAGGACGAGGAGTCTCCCGATACTTTTAAGACTCGGTGCGTCCCTTCGGACTCACCGCAGTCTGATCCCCGGAGTAGATCCCCTCCGGAGGACACTAGGTTCTCGGAGTTGGTCCCGGATATGGCCTCTGCCTTGGCTATCCCTGCTGATCCCGAGGAAGAGCCTTGAGCCGAAGAGCTCGATGCTCTATAGAAAGCACAGCTGCCACACCATTCCATGGTTGTGGAATCGGCCATGCATCGTCTGAAGAGTCAGAAGATGCACTCTGCGGTGCCCCCCTGCAGGGAGGCCCGCAACCTCGATGGCGTCAGTAGAAAGTGCTTCCAGGGCTCGATGCTTGCTTGCTGTGTCCAGTCTTACCAGCTGTACATGGGCATGTACTTGCGAGACCTGGCCAAGGAGTTGCCCGGATTCTCTGCTGGTCTCTCCGGGGATCCCTTGCAGAGATTTAAGTCCTTGTCCTCGGGGATTCGGGAATGCTCAAAGTTCATTTCCTGCGCCGCCTACGATGGCTTTGAGACTTTGGCCCGAGTTGTGGCTGCTGGCATCGCGGCTCAACGCCAGGTGTGGCTGCAGTCCTCGGACCTCGAGCCATGGGTTCAGGACAAATTGGTCGATGTCCCCTGCCGAGGTGAGAACCTTATTGGCAAACCCGTGACCGAGAAGGCCGCTCAGCTCGAGACCGAGCACCTTACCCGGACAAGTCTGTCGAGGAAGACCTCTGCCCCTTCACATAAGAAGAAGGGCTCGGGTAAAAAGTCCTTTTACCCGAGGAAGGGCACTGCCTACAAACAGTACCCTCAGTATCAGGGTGCCCAAGCTGCCCCCCAGGGTCAGCAAGCCAAGGGCCAGGGTAATGGGCCCCGTAGGCAGAGGACCCCCAAGCCTCAGGCCCCTGCTACCACTCTTCAGGGTGGGGTTTTTTGACTCCTTGAGCGTAGCCTCTCCTCCACTGCTCTCCTAACCCTGCACAGGAGGTCGCCTCGCCCTCTTTGCCCACCAGTGGCCCCTTATCACCGGGGACAGTTGGGTGCTGGAGATAGTCCACAAGGGCTATGCCCTCCATTTTCACCAACTGCCTCCACCATATTTTCCAGGGGAGCCTCCAAGGCCTCCCCTGCACACAGACCACCTTCTACAAGAGCTTCAAGGTTTGTTGGTGGACAGGGCAGTGGAACCTGTGCCTCCCCACTTGCGGGGTCACGGATTCTACTCCAGGTATTTCCTGGTACCCAAAAGAACTGGTGGCCTTCAACCCATTCTGGACCTCAGGAACCTCAACAAGTTCCTAGAGAAAGAAAAGTTCAAGATGCTTACTCTTGGAACACTTCTGCCCTACCTCCAGCAGGTTGATTGGCTATGCTCCTTAGATCTAAAGGATGCGTACACTCACATCCTCATTCATCCAGACCACAGAAAGTACCTCAGGTTCATTGTGGGAGGAAATCATTATCAGTACAGAGTACTACCTTTTGTCCTCACCTCCGCTCCCAGGGTCTTTACCAAGTGCCTGGCAGTTGTGGCGGCCTACCTGAGAAATCAAGGCATCTGTCTTTCCCTATCTGGATGACTGGCTCATCAGGGGTCTAACGTCCCTGGAGGCCAGGCAAGCCACCCTCAGAACCATTGCTCTGTTTCAAAACGTGGGCTCTGTCATAAACTTTGCAAAGTCCACTTTGCTCCCCTCCCAGAACTTGGAGTTCATAGGGGCAAGGCTGGATTCTCAACTGGCAAAGGCATTCTTGCCAGAGGACAGGGCCCAAAGACTGATGGACGTGGCCAAACAGTTTCTGAACAAGCCCCTGGTCTCCGCCAGACTCTGCCTCAGACCTCTGGGCCACATGTCTTCGACAGTGCATGTGACTCCCAATGCCAGGCTCCATATGAGGCCTGCACAGTGGTGCCTTTGGACCCAGTGGTCTCAGGCCACAGGCCGCCTAAGAGACAGGATAGGGGTGTCCAGACCCCTTTTGGCCTCCCTCAGCTGGTGGCTACATCCACCCAATCTGCTGAAGGGGATGCCCTTCCAAATGCCAGAATACTCGGTGGTCCTCACCACCGACGCCTCTCTGCGGGGCTGGGGTGCTCATTGTCTGGACAAGTGCACTCAAGGCCTCTGGTCTCCCTGGGAGGAAGCCCAACAAATCAATCTCCTGGAACTTCAAGCTATCCACTCAGCTCTCAACGCTTTTTCTCCGGCCCTGGCTCACCGCTCAGTCTTGATTCAAACAGACAACCAGGTAGCCATGTTTTATGTGAACAAACAGGGCGGGACTGGTTCCAAGCTCCTTTGTCGAGAGACTCAGGACCTTTGTTCCTTTGCCCTGAAGCACAACATGCTTCTCAAGGCGGTGTATCTTCCTGACCAGGAGAACTGCCTGGCCAACCGGTTGAGCAGAATTCTGCAGCCCCACGAGTGGCAGCTGCATCCCTTGGTGGTTCAGAAGATCTTCCTGAAGTGGGGTCTCCCTTGGATAGATCTGTTTGCCAGTCCGCTGAACAAGCAACTGCCCAAGTTCTGCTACAGGCAACCACATCCTTTGAGGATCGCACCAGATGCTTTTCTGATGTCCTGGTCTCAGGGCCTCCTGTATGCGTTTCCTCCCATGCCCTTGGTGGCCCGAACTCTTTTCAAGACTCTTCAGGTCCTGCTGGTAGCTCCCAGGTGGCCGAGGCAGCCTTGGTTTCCACTTCTACTTCAGCTGGCAGTGGATTCCCCACTACCTCTGGGGTTGCAGCACTACCTTCTCTCACAGGAGCAGGGTTCCCTTCTGCACCCCAATCTCAAAGCTCTCAATTTGATGGCCTGGAGGCTGCAAGGGTAGTTTTGGCTCCCTGGGGCCTGCCTCAGGAAGTTGAGGAGGTTGTCCTAGCCTCTAGGAAACAGTCCACTAGGAAAACTTATTCCCTCAAATAGAAGAGGTTTTCTGTGTGGTGTCAGCTGCGTACAGAGGATCCTTTCTTCTGTACTGTGCCAGTAGTGCTTACTGCACTTATCAAATCAGGGACTTAAGTCCAATTCTGTTCGGGTTCACCTCTCAGCTCTAGCAGCTCACCACTCACTGGTGGAGGGACATTCTCTGTCAGGTCACCCCTTGGTGTCCTGCTTTCTCAGGGGCTTGCTTTTGCTCAAGCCCCCCATCCGTTCTCCTCCTGAGTGGGTGCTGAATGTGGTCTTGCAGCAACTTACTCGCCCACCCTTTGAGCCGATGGCTACTTGCCCTCTATGCTTCCTTTCATAAGAACAAAGATATGCCATACTGGGTCAGACCAAGGTCCATCAAGCCCAGTATTCTGTTTCCAACAGTGGCCAATCTAGGTCATGTACCTAGCAGTTTCCCCAAGAGACACAAGTTTCACAATGCTTGTACTGGGTCAAGCATTGATATCTTCGGTCACTTCTTAATAATGGTTTATGGACCTTTCTTCCAGGAACTTGTCCAAACCTTTTTTAAACCCAGCTACACTAACAGCCTTTACTACATCCTCCGGTAACAAATTCCAGAGTTTGATTACACGTTGAGTGAAAAAATATTTTCTTTTATTAGTCTTAAATAGTTTACCCTGTAGCTTCATTGCATGTCCCCTAGTCTTTCTATATTCTGATAAGGTAAACAATAAATCTACGTTTACCCGTTCCACTCCGTTCATTAATTTATAGACTTCTATCATATCTCCCCTCAGCCGTCTCTTTTCCAGGTTAAGGAGCCCTAACCTTTTTAGCCTTTCTTTATAGGAGTATCCTTCCATCCCCTTTACCATTTTGGTGGCTCTTCTCTGTACCTTTTCTAAAATCGCTATATCCTTTTTAAGATACGGCGACCAGAATTGCACACAATATTCAAGGTGGGGTCTCACCATGGAACGATATAGAGGCATTATAATATCTTTTGTTTTATTTTCCATTCCTTTCCTTATCATACCTAGCATTCTATTTGCTCTCTTGGCCGCCGCTGCACACTGGGCCGAGGGTTTTAACATGGTATCCACAATGACGCCTAAATCTTTTTCCTGGGTGGTGGTTCCTAATGTGGAACCTTGCATCGTGTAACCATAGTTTGGGTTGTTCTTCCCTAGGTGCATAACCTTGCACTTGTCCACATTAAATTTCATCTGCCATTTTGATGCCCAGTCTTCCAATTTATCAAGATCCTCTTGCAATTTTTCACAATCCTCTTGGGTTTTAACAACTTTAAATAGTTTTGTGTCATCTGCAAATTTGATAACCTCACTCGTTATTCCACTTTCCAGGTCATTTATGAATATGTCAAAAAGCAGCGGACCCAGCACAGATCCCTGGGGTACACCACTATTCACCTTTCTCCATTGGGAAAACTTTCTATCTTTTAACCAGTTCCTGATCCACAATAGTACACTGCCTCCTATCCCATGACTCTTTAGTTTTGCCAAAAGTCTCTGATGAGGGACCTTGTCAAAGGCTTTCTGAAAGTCCAGATACACAATATCAACCGACTCACCTTTGTCCACCTGTTTATTCACTCCTTCAAAAAAACATAACAGATTAGTAAGACAAGATCTTCCTTGTCTAAAGCCATGTTGGCTGTCTCCCATTAGGTTGTGACTATCTACATGCTGAGTAATTTTATTCTTTATGATGGTTTCTACCATTTTTCCCGGTACTGACGTCAGGCTCACCGGTCTGTAGTTTCCCGGATCACCCCTGGAACCCTTTTTAAAATTGGTGTTACATTGGCGATCCTCCAATCTTCAGGTATTAGAGATGATTTTAATGATAGTTCACAGATTACTGATAGCAGTTCTGCAATGTCATATTTCAGTTCTTTCAACACCCTTTGATGTATACCATCCGGCCCAGTTGATTTGCTACTCTTCAGTTTATCTAATAGTTGTAAGACATCTTCCCGATGTATCGATATTTTCTCCAATTCTTCCGCACCTTTAAATACCACTTCAGTCATGGGTAACATCCTTACATCTTCCTCAGTAAAGACCGAAGCAAAGAATTCATTCAGTCTCTCCGCTATCGCCTTGTCGCCTCTTAGTGCTCCTTTAACCCCTTTATCATCTAATGGAGCAACTGACTCTCTCACAGGTTTCTTGCTACGAATGTACTTGAAAAGGTCTTTATTTCGCGTTTTTGCTTCCGCAGCAAGCTTCTTCTCAAATTCTCTCTTTGCCTGCCTTATCAATGCCTTGCATTTGACTTGCCAGTGCTTGTGCTGTTTCCAGGTTTCGTCGTTTGGCTCTTTTTTCCATTTCCTGAAAGATGCTTTTTTGGCAACAACAGCCTCTCTGACCTCACCTTTAAACCCTGCTGGCAGTTTTTTGGACTTCCTTTCACTTTTCTTAAAGCGTGGAATAGAGTTGGTCTGGGCTTCCAAGATAGTATTTTTCAACAACACCCAAGCTTGATGTACGTCTTTAACCTTCGCAACTGCTCCTTTTAGTTTTTTCTTAACTGTTTTCCTCATTTTATCATAGTCTCCCTTTCGAAAGTTAAAAGGTAGTTCTGTGGATTTCCTTACTATCCCTCCTCCACTAATTAAATCAAAGGCGATCATGCTATGATCACTATTACCAAGTGGCCCCAACACCCTTATGTCTTGCACTAGATCTGGTATTCCACTAAGGACTAGGTCTAATATGGCTTCCCCTCTGGTCGGTTCATGAACCAGCTGCTCCAAGAAGCAGTCATTTATTTCATCTAGGAACTTTATCTCCCTAGCATGTCCTGACGTGACACAGACCCAGTTGATACCGTGGTAATTGAAATCACCCATTATTATTACTGCGCTGTAACTTTTGTTAGCTTCCTTGATTTCTTTGAGCATTTCATCATCCATTTGGTCTTTCTGGCCAGGTGCTCGATAGTACACCCCCACTGCCATCGCCTTCCCCCTTTTATATGGAATTTCAATCCATATAGATTCTACAGCAGATTTTGTTTCCTGCAAAACGTTAATCCTTTCTGAGTCAATGCCCTCTCTAACATAGAGCGCAACCCCTCCACCAATTTGATCAGCTCTATGATTACAATATAGTTTGTACCCAGGTATCACAGTGTCCCACTGGTTGTCCTCCTTCCACCATGTCTCTGATATTCCAATCATATCTAACCTTTCATTTAGTGCTATATATTCTAACTCTCCCATCTTATTCTTTAGACTTCTAGCATTTGCATACAAGCATTTTAGAGAATTTATTTTATTCATGTTAATTTGGCTATTGTTAGACATGAGTAAATTGGGATCTTTAAGCTCTGCTCCATACCTGAGGGCATTTGGGCTACTTTACTCTTTTGTGGAACCTCTCTGCTTTTGGTAGTATCCTTCAAGGATACATTCTTCCGAACCATCCGCTCTTGGGCGACTGTCGGCTTTCCCCTATTATCTAGTTGAAAAGCTGCTCTATCTCCTTTTTAAAGGTAAATGCCAGCAGCCTGGTTCCATCCTGGTTAAGGTGAAGCCCATCCCTTCGGAAGAGCCCCTCCTTTCCCCAGAATGTTCCCCAATTCCTAACAAATCCAAACCCCTCATCTCTGCACCATTGTCTCATCCACGCATTGAGACTCCGGAGCTCTGCCTGCCTTTTGGATCCTGCGCGTGGAAGAGGAAGCATTTCGGAGAATGCTACCCTAGAAGTTCCTGGAAGACTCTCTTCCTGATAGCCCTCACCTCGGCTAGGAGAGTGAGTGAGCTTCAGGCCCTGGTCTGTGATAGGCCTTACACCAGGATTTATAGGAACAGGGTAGTCCTTAGGACTCTCCCAAAGTTCCTCCCTAAGGTTGTCTCCTCTTTCCACCTCAACCAGGAGGTGGTTCTTCCCACATTCATCCCTAGGCCTCATGCTAGCCAGGCTGAAGCAGTCCTGCATACTCTGGACTGTAGGAGGGCCTTATCCTTCTACCTTGACCGTACGCAGGGACATAGAAGTGCTACTCAGCTCTTCGTCTCCTTTGACCCCAATAAGTTGGGGTTGGCTGTGTCCAAGCGTACCTTGTCTATCTGGGTGGCTGACTATATCACCTGGGCTTACAAGGCGGCTGACCTTCCTTTGCAGGGTAGGGTCACGGCCCATCGTGTCAGGGCAATGGCTGCCTTAGTGGCTCATCTCCGCTCTGTGCCCTTGGTAGACATCTGCAGGGCTGCAACTTGGTCTTCAAGCCAGACCTTTGCGGCCCATTACTGTCTGGAGAGGGAGTCCCGTAGGGACAGTGCTTTTGGCCAAGCAGTACTCCGGAATCTCTTTGCGGTTTAGGCAACTCCTGCCCTCCTGCCTTCTGTTGGGCTACCGGTGGAGGTTGTGTCCTTGAAAAGCGTTTCTTTGATGCTGTGACTAGAGGGAGTTCTCTTGTTTAGCCTGTGTTCCTGGTAGCCCAGAGCTAGGGAGTCACCCATATGTGAGGACTGACTTCCTGCTTGGTCCTGGAGAAAGAGTAGTTACTCACCTGTAACAGGTGTTCTCCAGGAGCAGCAGGAATCAGTCCTCACAACCCTCCCTCCTCCCCTTGGAGTTGCAGTTGTACATAGTTTGTTTTTACGTTTTTGTGTGCTGTTCTTAGCTATGTCATTTGACTGAGGTAAGATGGCACCTTTAGGCGGGAAGGGAACCGCGCATGCGGGCCAGCATTCCCAAAGTCTTTCATAGAAAGCTGGGGAAATGCTCCGCTGGGGCTTCATCGGCGCCGATGGCACCCATATGTGAGGACTGATTTCTGCTGCTCCTGAAGAACACCTGTTACAGGTTGTGTAACTACTCTTTCCCCAACATTAGACTCCAACCCAACTACCGGATATGACAATGATGTTAAATGTAGATATAATAAGACTGGGATGTTAAAGAAATGTAAATGTAATAAGCCTGTAAAACTGTAAATAACTGACAAGATCCAGACCTAACCATGCCGTTATACAGCATGGTGACAAAGGTCTGACCTGTATATAGTTACCCTTTTAGAACTCCAAGTTTCTGTGCCTGTTCAATGTAAGCAGAAGGCAGGTCCTTCCTGCTCTGTACAAGAATTGTTAATTGTGAACCGCACTGATATTAAAGAGCGCGGTATAGAAAAGCTTTTAAATAAATAAATTCCCTTCCAAAAAGATTGGCCGGTGACTCTGGTGCATATAGCAGGGGGCTACCACCTTAGTTCCTTCTATCACAATTTCTAAAGGTTGGGTGTAACTTAGACTTTTGGATTCCCCAGTGAATCCTACTGTTCTCCAGGACCAAGCAGGAAGTCAGTCCTCACTTATGGGTGACGTCGGCGCCGACGGAGCCCTCGCGGAGCAATTTTCCCCAGCTTTCAAAGAAAGCCTTTGGGAATTGCAGCGCGCATGCGCGGTCGTCTTCCCGCCCGAAGGTGCCATCTTAGCCAGTCTTCTTTTTTTCCGCGGAGCCCTGCAGACGTCCCCGTCTTGTCCCCGCGAAAAAGTTGATTTTCCTCTTTATTTTATACTTTTTTCTTTCGGTTCGACGCCGATCGTTTTCCCGCCCGGACTCGCGACGCCGGTCTCGAGTCCTCTAACGTTTTTTCGGTTTTTCTGACTTAGTCAGCTTTCGTTTTCGTTTTCCCTGGCAGCCCGGTCCTTTGACCTCGCAGGGGCCCTTTTTCCCCCGATGGCTGCCAGTGGCTTTAAGCGGTGTGGTCGGTGTGACCGAAATATGTCACTAACCGACACACACGACTTTTGCCTCCGCTGCTTGGGCCCGGATCATGAGGAACTGATCTGTGGGCCCTGCAGCAAACTGTCCTCGAAGGCGTTGAGAAGTCGGCGGCATCAGCGCGAGAGAATCTTCGCTGACCCCAGCCGTACCCGGACCTCGTCGGAGGCCTCCGTGTCAAAGGGCTCCAGCTCGGACCGTCGCCGGAGCTCCTCCGACCGGGGTTCTCCCTCCGGGGACCATCGTCGGAAGGAAAAACCCGCGAGGGCGGCGTCGGTGGACGCTCCTGGCTCCGCGAGGGCCAGGTCGCATAGCCCCGACAGCCGCCCCGGGTCCTTGGAGAAGGAACACCTCCCGAAGCGACCTCGCCTGGAGTCGGAGATGCCTGCCCGGGTAAGTCCTGTAGTCCTTCTGGACTCGCCTCCGCGACAGCCGACGTCGGGCCCGACGCCGTCGGGGCCCGAGTCGGGGGCTGCTGGGTCACCTGAGCTCGGACTCAGGTTGACGGCCTTGGAGAGCAGACTGTCTGCCTTCATGGACCAGCAGCGGGCACTGCTCGCTGGCTTCGCTGGCGTCGCTGCCCCGACCGCCGGGACGTCGACGTCCAAGTCGACCCCGGAGACTGAGCCGATCCTCGAGTCGATGAGAACTCGAGTCGATCCTCGGTCGAGGTCGCCCTCGGCCTCCCGTTCGGGACCGAGGTCGCCGACGCCGACTCCCTCGGCGTCGGGGCGGCTGGCGCCGCACCCTGCCCGGGCCGACCCCACCGAGTCCTCGTCGGAGTCGGTCTGGGAGTCTGAGGAGGAAGAGTCCGGAAAGAATCAGGTGACTCGGTGTGTCCCATCGGACTCTCCGGAGTCCGAGCCTCGGAAGCAGTCCCCCCCGGAGGATGCCCGGTTCTCGGACTTCGTTAGGGATATGGCCAAGGCTTTGGCCTTCCCTGCGGATCCCGAGGAGGAGCCTCGAGCCGAAGAGCTCGACGCCCTCCAGTATGACTCTCCCGCGAGGGAACACTTTACTGTGCCGGTTCCTCCTATGCTGGAACGACTACTCTTCCGCATGTGGGAGAGTCCGGCCTCCTCGCCGGTCCTGAGCAAGCGGGTCGATTCTATCTATCGGGTCCGCAAGAGCCCTGGCTTTCAAAAGGCACAGTTGCCACACCATTCCATGGTAGTGGAATCGGCCATGCATCGTCTTAAGAGCCAGAAGATGCACTCCTCGGTGCCTCCTGGAAGGGAGGCCCGTAACCTGGATGGCCTTGGCAAGAAGTGCTTCCAGGGCTCTATGCTCGCCTGTCGTGTCCAGACTTACCAGCTATACATGGGCATGTATCTCAGGGATCTAGCTAAAGAGCTAGCCGGATTCTCCGCTGGTCTCTCCGAGGAGCCCTTGCGGAGGTTCCTAGCCTTGTCCACGGGTATTCGGGAATGCTCCAAGTTCATGTCCCGAGCAGCCTATGATGGCTTTGAAGCCTCGGCTCGAGTGGCCGCAGCCGGCATCGGTGCCCGCCGACAGGCTTGGCTTCAGTCGTCCGACCTTGAGCCCTGGGTACAGGACAAGTTGGTCGATGTCCCCTGCCGAGGCGAAAACCTCTTTGGCAAGCCCATGGCGGAAAAGGCTGCACAGATTGAGACTGAGACTCTCACCAGGACCAGGCTTTCTAGGAAGACCTCCGCCCCTTCCCAGAAAAAGAAGGGCTCGGGAAAGAAGTCCTTTTACCCGAGGAAGGCAGCTGCCTACAAACAATACCCCCATTATCAGGCCCCTGCAGCTCCCCAACAGGGCCAGCAGGCCAAGGGACGGGGTAACGGGTCCCGTAGGCAGCAGGCCCCCAAGCCTGCACCACCAGCCCCTGCTCAGCAGGGTGGGGGCTTTTGACTCGCTCAGCATAGCCTCTCCCCCCCCGCTGGTTCCCCCCAGCACCGGAGGCCGGCTGGTTCACTTCGCCCACAGGTGGTCCAGCATCACCGCAGATGCCTGGGTGCTTCAGGTCGTGCGAGAGGGCTACCTTCTCCACTTCCATCAGGTCCCTCCCTCCTATTTTCCGGGAGAGCCTCCGCGCCCCCCTCTGCACAGGGAGTTGCTCCTTCAGGAGTTAGCAGGTCTTCTGCAGGACCAGGCGGTGGAACCGGTGCCACACCACCTGAGAGGTCAAGGCTTCTATTCAAGGTATTTTCTGATACCAAAGAGAACAGGAGGCCTCAGACCCATCCTGGACTTGCGCAACCTCAACAAGTTCCTTGTGCGGGAGAAGTTCAAAATGCTTACCCTTGGAATCCTTCTGCCCTACCTCCAGCAGGGAGATTGGCTATGCTCCTTGGATCTAAAGGATGCCTACACGCACATCCTCATCCACCCAAGCCACCGCCAATACCTAAGGTTTGTGGTGGCGGGAAATCATTACCAGTACAGAGTACTGCCCTTTGGCCTGTCCTCCGCACCGCGAGTCTTCACAAAATGTCTCGCGGTCGTGGCGGCCCATCTCCGGCTTCACGGCCTCTATGTCTTTCCGTACCTCGACGACTGGCTCATCAGAGCAGCGTCCGCTCAGGAGGTCACCAACGCCACGTGCCGCACGGTGACTCTGCTGCAGCACTTGGGCTTTGTCATAAACTTCGCAAAGTCCACTTTGCTCCCCTCACAGGATCTCGAGTTCATCGGCGCAAGGCTGCACACTCCTCAGGCGCGAGCGTACCTACCGCTCGACAGGGCTCAGCGGCTCATGGACCTAGCCGACCGCTTTCGCAGCCAGCCCCTGGTTTCCGCCAGGCGCTTCCTGAGACTGCTCGGCCATATGGCTTCCACCGTCCATGTGACCCCCAATGCCCGCCTGAATATGCGGTCTGCTCAATGGTGTCTCCGCCGGCAGTGGCGACAAGCCACAGGCGGCCTAGCAGACCTAGTGCGCGTCTCCGAGCCGCTGGTCTCGTCTATCCGGTGGTGGCTCCGGCAGCCGAACCTGATATTAGGAATGCCTTTCCAGTCACCTCAGCCGACCCGGGTGCTGACCACCGATGCATCCCTCCTGGGCTGGGGAGCGCATTGCCAAGAGGCACGTACTCAGGGCCTCTGGACCAAGTGGGAGTCTGCTCAGCAGATCAACTTCCTGGAGCTCAGGGCGATCCGCCTAGCTCTCAAGGCCTTCTCCCACCTGACCTCCCAACAGTCCGTCCTTGTCCAGACGGACAATCAAGTTGCCATGTTCTACGTGAACAAGCAGGGGGGCACGGGCTCCTTCCTCCTCTGCCGGGAGGCACAGAAGCTCTGCTCTTGGGCCGTCAGTCACGGCATTCTCCTCAAGGCAGTTTATCTCCCGGGCCAAGAAAATTGCCTGGCGGACAAACTCAGCAGGGTCCTCCAGCCGCACGAGTGGCGTCTGGATCCCTTGATCGTTCAGAAGCTCTTCCTCAAGTGGGGCCTCCCCACGGTGGATCTCTTTGCCAGTTCTCACAACCGGCAGCTTCCTCGCTTCTGCTCTCGTCAGCCACACCCCCTTCGGGTTGCGGCGGACGCCTTTCTGATCTCATGGTCGGGGAGCCTTCTGTACGCTTTCCCTCCCATTCCGTTAGTCTCTCGGACTCTTTTCAAGGTTCTCCGAGACAAAGCCTTCATGATCCTGGTGGCCCCTCGCTGGCCCAGGCAGCCGTGGTTTCCGCTCCTGCTGCAACTGGCGGTGGAGGATCCAATCCCTCTGGGGGTACAACCGGATCTCCTCACTCAGGATCAGGGGTCCCTACTGCACCCCAACCTCAGGTCTCTCAACCTCATGGCCTGGCTGCTGAAAGGGTAGTCCTTGCTCCTCTTCTCTTGCCGGCGGGGGTGGAGGAGGTCGTCTTGGCTTCGCGACGGCCTTCTACCCGCAAATGCTACGCCCTTAAATGGCGTCGCTTTGCAATCTGGTGTTCCCAACAGTCTCAGGATCCCTTCTCCTGCCCGGTGTCGGTGATCCTACAGTACTTGCTACACCTCTCTAATCTGGGACTTAAGTCCAACTCCGTCAAAGTTCACCTCAGTGCTCTTTCAGCACATCATGTGCCGGTGGACGGCAGACCTCTCTCCAACGACCCTCTCGTAGCGAGGTTTCTCCGAGGTCTCCTTCTACTTAAACCACCTCTGCGCCCGCCAGCGCCGGACTGGGACCTGAATGTGGTTTTGCAGCGGATCACCTGTCCGCCTTTTGAACCTATGGCTACATGTTCTCTCCGTTTTCTGTCTTGGAAAACACTGTTCTTGATAGCCCTCACTTCCGCTAGGCGCGTAAGTGAATTGCAGGCCCTCGTGTCTGATCCCCCCTACACTCGGTTCTACAAGAATAGGGTAGTCCTACGGACTCACCCAAAGTTTCTGCCTAAAGTGGTCTCCCCTTTTCACATGAATCAGGAGGTGGTACTTCCAACCTTCTTTCCCAGACCACACTCCAGCCGAGCTGAGACGGTCCTCCATACCCTGGACTGTAGAAGGGCATTGAACTTCTACCTTGACCGTACGCGGGAGCACCGTAAAGCTGCTCAGCTTTTTGTGTCTTTTGACCCCAATAAATTGGGACTCCCGGTCTCCAAGCGTACTCTGTCCATCTGGGTTGCGGACTGTATCTCTTGGGCTTATGGGGCAGCCGGACTCGCCTTGGAAAGTCGAGTCACGGCTCATTGCGTTCGGGCAAAGGCCACGTCAGTGGCTTACCTCCGCTCTGTTCCGCTGGCAGACATCTGCCGGGCCGCTACTTGGTCTTCGAGCCAGACTTTTGCGGTCCATTACTGTCTCGAGAGGGAGTCCCGTAGGGACAGTGCTTTCGGACAGGCAGTCCTCCGTAATCTCTTTGAGGTCTGAGCAACTCCTACCCTCCATCCCGGATGTGGGCTACCGGTGGGTGATACTTCAGCGAAGATTCTATCCTTCTGTGCTGCTGAGCTAGAGGGAGCTCATTTTTGTGCTTAGGGTCTCCGGTAGCCTTGAGCTTGGGAGTCCCATAAGTGAGGACTGACTTCCTGCTTGGTCCTGGAGAAAGCGTAGTTACTCACCTGTAACAGGTGTTCTCCAGGAGCAGCAGGAATCAGTCCTCACTACCCTCCCTCCTCCCCTTGGAGTTGCAATCGTCTGCTTATGTTCTTTTTGCAAATTTTTATGCTGTCTTTTTTAGCTATGTCATCTGACTGGCTAAGATGGCACCTTCGGGCGGGAAGACGACCGCGCATGCGCGCTGCAATTCCCAAAGGCTTTCTTTGAAAGCTGGGGAAAATTGCTCCGCGAGGACTCCGTCGGCGCCGACGTCACCCATAAGTGAGGACTGATTCCTGCTGCTCCTGGAGAACACCTGTTACAGGTGAGTAACTACGCTTTCTTAATTTCTTTTCTGATAAAAGGAATGGCCCCTCTCCTTCTGCCCCTATGGTGGACGCAGTGGCTCCAGTGTCCAAAATGAACACCGTTTCCACACCCCTGACCCTTGCCTTAATGTAAGGGTCCGCTTTACCAATTTGTGCCACCAAGGAGTACTGTCCTAGTCAGTATCACCTGTCCCCTTGTCTCCCTCGATCACATTCCCTGCTAAAATATCCCTGATGTCCAACAGTTCCAGCATATGGGTCCTTCTCTCATAGGTCCTCCTCTTCCCCTATGTCTGAACTCTTCATCCTGCTGCCCTGGCAGCCGCCTAGGGCCCTCCACACGAGTTCCTACAAGGCACTGGTATCTTCTCCTCTCTTCTCCTGCCCCTCTATTCATGACCTGTGCTAACTGACATCCTAACTCCTCCACTTGTTGCCGCAATGCCCGAACCTCTGCTCCCCGGGCACCTTTTTTTTTTCTCCTTTGTGCTAGCCCTTTGCTTCACAAAATGATCAGTGTGTGATAGAATAACATTCCAGTTCATATGTGGCAATCTCACTACTCCCTCTAAAGCCTTCTGCACTTCTACCGGCAAACTGGCTTTCATTATCTGGAAAAACACAGCATGTCCATTTGATCCCGCAGATGCGCAGTCTCACATTGCCAAGCCTTTTGTATTTCGCTCATCCACTCCTTGTCCCTCTTTCCAGATCATAGAAGTCACTACCCCAAAATCCTGCACATCTGGGTACATGACCCAAAGAGCTGCCCACAACCTTTGCCTATATTGAGCCATCTCAGCCCCATCAAACCTGTGATCCTGCAGGGTGACAGCCGGCAATCCTGCCAGCCTAAATACCTCCTCTGTTCTCCCTGAATTAACCTAGCCAAAATACCTTTCAGATTGTTATGGCAAACGCTGTGAAAAGCTCTTATTCAATTACTCGCCCACAGAAGGAAAACTCACAGACAGGCTGGAATGCAAACAGGATCTTTAATGTGCACACAGGTTCAGACAGAGAGCCGGTACCCTCCACAAAACGTCTGAGCCCCGAGGGATGTCCTCCAATGCCTTATATACAGTACAATTTTAAACTCATTCTATAATCCCATTTGCCACAGGTATTTCCTGTCCACCAATCAGCAGCCCCTGGGGAAGGTACCTGGGTGACCCGTCCAAACCGGTGTGCTCTGGTCTGTTGATTTCTGGGCTAGGGGATATTGTGCTCAGACCTGGAGTGGGGGAAGGGTGTCTACTGAAATCTTAATGTCTTCTCTTAGCAGGC
This sequence comes from Ichthyophis bannanicus, assembly GCA_033557465.1. Lineage (NCBI taxonomy): Eukaryota > Metazoa > Chordata > Amphibia > Gymnophiona > Ichthyophiidae > Ichthyophis > Ichthyophis bannanicus. The sequence continues at coordinate 156,512,999 of CM066047.1, read as the reverse complement.
TGATTACTTTATGTAAGAGCCTCATGGCTTGGGGGGAAGGGTCAGGCTGATCACTTGTGTAAGAGCCTCATGGCTGCCTCACTCCCCCCTTTTTAAGTGAGACCTCAACCGCTAGAAGCGGTTGAGGGCTGTATTACTGGAGGCAAGCCGCAGAGGGGTGTATTGGGTCAGGGCCATGACAGTGATAATCGCTTTGCGTTCTACCAGGTTATCAAGGGTGGTGGTAATGAAGCGGTAAAGAATGGGGATACAACATGGCAGAATGGCACATAGCAGTAAATAAAAAGAACCCCTACCACTGGGATTTTTAGTCCCCCTGGCCAACTGAACCACTTCATAAACCACCCAGGACCCATGGACGAGTCAGTAATATGATTAACTAGATCACTTAGATCTTGGATAGAATGTTCAATGGAAACACTTGCATCAGTGAGTTTAAAACAACACATACCCTATACCCTCTATAGCAACTCCTGCACAAACGTTTTTGTTCCATGTGCAAAAGTTGCTGTTCTGACTGTAAAAGGTTGCAGGGCCTGCAGAGGCCTCTTTCCTTTGGGACAAAGGAGGGCCGTGTGCAAAAAGTCTGCAGAGGCTTCTTTCCTTTGGGGCAAAGGCTCTTTCCCTGGGATCCACCCTTATCAGCATATTAATGGCTTTTATTCTTGCTAGTGTTGAGTCATTCTGGCTGCACCCTGCCATTCCCTTTGCTTCATTAATCACTGGCACTGTAGTCTTCAGGGCATATGAGTACTTTGTATCACCAGCTTTGTTTGGCCTGTTTAACTTGTCCAGGCTTGCCCAGCTTGCTCAGGCCTGGGCTGTCTTTTGTTAGCTGGGTCCATTTTCTTTGCACTTCTGCTCAGAGTATGGTTCCCCCTGGCTTTACTCTTGTTGTGCTGGGCTCTGGGTACTCATTTTCTTAGCCCACATGCTTTTTTCCGTGCCATCATAATGTATTACAGCCTCAGGCAAGGATGCAGCCATACTAGTCATACCTATCAGCCAATTTCCCTTCATTCCCAATTTTTCTTTTTCTTTTCTTGTTTATGGGACAAGGTAATCCCACTAAGGGCAATGGACAAGCAACCATTTGAGACAGATAGGGGTCATCAGAAAAGCAGCTTCTGGTACTGTTCCCTAGAGACAACATACATTGTAACATCATTTTCTTGCAGCTGGTCAATAATATTGAAAACACATAACATGAAAGTATGTCAAAAGCAGCAGTGCTTAATAATGTGATAAAGAAAGCTCTAAGAATAGTACAGCAAAAACTTGAGCTGGTGTGGGTATTGCAGTTGTTGAAGCCGAAATGGCTTGTAGATTTCAGTTACTTTCTGAGAAAACAATATTAAAAGGATAACAATACAATCGTTCACAGAAGCCCCCAAAACCCCCCCAGTCAGTCCAACAGTTCTTTTTCCTGCCTCTCAGCAGTTCCCCAGGACCTCGCAGTGTGCTTCACCTTTCTCTGAAGTTCAAGTTCTGTCTCTCTCAAAATTTGAACCTCTCATTCTCATAGGCAGACACCCTGGCCCGTTTTCAATGTGACACACTGATCCAGATAGGGACTCCTTCACACATCTCAGCGGTGGGCAGCTCTGAGTTCTCGGGATGGTCTGCTCCATCTGGACCCCGGCTACTTTCCTCTGCTGGACTCTCTGGATTGCAATTGGTGACATGGCTCCAGGCCTTATTCAGAAAAGCAGCACCAATATTGAATGAAAAAAAATGAAATATGCTGGATTAGATTTCACAATGAAATAAACTTAACTTCCTCCATATTTACCAAGATCACATCCTACAAATATTGCTGTTTAAACTTTCAATGGTCTATCAGTAACTATCTCGTATGGTGTCAATTTTTATCTGGCAGTTTGATTAACTTCTTGTCTCTCTGTCACTGGAGATTCACTTGCTGGTAGTGAACATTCCATTATGCCCTTGACTGACCTTTACATGCTCCCCCTTTGCCCATGCATGCCTGGCCAGGACATGCAGAGGCAAAAAGGAGGCAAAAAAGCATCTGGAAGTACCACATGGCCAGTGTAGGTCCTCCAAAACCCATCAGGGTGCACCTAGCCTGTCTCCAGGTGTCCATTTCCAATTATTGAGTATGTGTTGGGGCCTAGATGAATTCCTAAATTGAATATTCTGGAGATGGCATAGTTGAATAAAGTGCTCATCATTTTTTTTGTTTACATATTCATTAGCCAGATACATCACTTCACATCATTGAATTACCTTCATCAGTTTACTGTCTATCAGAGTCCTTCCTCTTAATATCCCACTTCATCCCTCAGAACACTCCCCCATCACCTGCATCATTCCACCAACCACATACTCCCCCATTACATGCATCATTCCACCAACCACATACTCCCCCATTACATGCATCATTCCACCAACCACATACTCCCCCATTACATGCATCATTCCACCAACCACATACGTAGGTCCCTTTCATGTTTTTATACCATACTAATGTATCCTTATTTGGTAAGGCTGCTAAGAACATTAAACAATTGTTTAAAAACTTAGTATTGTTTCTTTTCTCTCATTCTTTTTCTTAAATCTCTCCTGGATCATTGCTGACAAGCAAGATTTGGTTTTGTCCAATCAACTCATGTTAATGTTGTTGTTAAATTTGTAAATAACTTTACAAGTATTTCCATATTTTTCTGGGAATTCAGTTCCATCTTCCCAATAAATTTGAAAATTGGAAAGGGCAGTGTAATTGGCAGCCATGGTGCCACTGTCCTGTTCAGCAATCATCAGCACTGAGCTTAACAATGCAAAGTAATTACCTTAAATCTTACAGTTCAGAAAATAGGCATTCAAATGATGAAACTGATACTTTTGCATGAAAAGGTTGGTGTATATCTGGAATGCAAACACTTCCCTTTTATATATTTTTTAACCTAAATGTACTTTTCACATTTAATTTAAAACCTAATAATACCTGAGACTGGCATCAAACTGATCTGAAAACCCTCTATGAGGTGCTTGCCCAGGATATAAAATCCCTTTTAATTTTTAATTTTGTATATGCAGTCAAAACCAAATATATGTACCAGAGATAAAATTCAGGCTTTAAAAAGACAAGTAAAAAATCTTCATTTCTTCATAATCTTATAAGGATTTTCTCTCCCCTTTTTTAAGTTCTAACAAATGTGTTGCAGCTAATTTTCACATATCAGCTTTGCCCTACAGATATTGCTAACAGTAATTTGACAGTCCTTCTTCAGCCTTACACAGTCAAGATGCTGCTCAGACATTTGAGGATGCTCAAAGGAGGCACCCCCCATGGTTCCAGAAGCTTAAAACTCTACAATCTAAATTGATGATGATGAGGATTGTTTGGAGGCTAGGTGTGGCGTTTGCTAGGAGAAAGACTCCTAGGTGATTTTTTTTTCTTTTGTCCTCTCTAATGTGCTTCCATTTATCTGCTAGAAGAAGGAACTCCTCCCAGTATCTTTCTATAGCTATGCAAACTATCTCAGCAGTTTTCAACTACCCCTTACTGCTGAGAGGTGTGATAAAAAAACCTGGCTCCCTGACTATTGACTATGCATGAAACATAGCAATGAAACTTGATATGCATTAAATAAAGCAATTGTCTTCCTTCACTCTCTAATGGGCCTCCATTCATCTGCTAGAAGAGGGAACTCCTCCCAGTATCTTTCTATAGCTATGCAAACTATCTCAGCAGTTTTCAACTATCCCCCACTCACCGCTGAGTGGCATGACCAAAACACCTGGTTCCCTGACCACTGATCATGCATGAAACATAGCAATGAAACTGGATATGCATTAAACAAAGCAATTGTCTTCCTTCACTGCTACACCAGTACAACAGTCTACATACTGTTCCCTTTTATTTACAGGGAACAGTCCCTTTCCTGCAATCAGTAGACCTGGTATTTTTTCACTGTTTGGGGACATAGGGGCGATTTGTTAATAACTTCACCTTTTACTGATAGAGTATCAAAATCAATCCTGAAATATAAAGACCTAATGTCTAGATAAAAACTTTCTTTCCCTAATCTTTCCCTAATGTCAGAACTAAACACAGAGACACTAACAGTTTCTACATAACAGCACATTAACTACATGGGCCAGCCATGAATCTATATAGGGAAGCTGGTCCGGATACTCCTTCACTACAATTTAGCCTCCGGACCCCATGCTCTAATCACAATTTGCAAAATCACAATTTACAGTGCAAATCTTGTAATCTCAATTCTAGGAATGCAATGTTCAGTGTAAATTTTCTAATCTCACTTCTGGGAATACAATATACAATATAATCCAGGTAACAGGCAGAGTTTGGTTGCACAAAACACACAGGACCACAAAGGGAAAAAGAAAGAGGGAAAACAAAACAGAGACGTCTCAGCAGCGAATACGTTACAAATACACATTACACACACTAGCATAGGATTTAACTTTTACCATGAGGATAATAGTAGCTAGCTATTTTTCTAATGTCACTAGATGGAGCTCCAGGATCACTAGCACAAAAGGAACCCCCAACACTAAAAGCACATGGCAACACAAAAAAAGCCCCCAACACTATAGGAGCACATAGGGCAAAGGCTCTAAATAAATCGCCCCGATCATCGGAGAATTGCGATCAGCGCAATTATTCTTGAAAGGCACACTTAAGGGGGTTAAGTACTAATATTTTAGGCAATTTTTTTAATAGCTTTGGCAGCGCTGCACTTTAAATACTTTTAAGGGGCCCAAGGTAGCAAAATTAATTCATACTGCAGTTATCTTACTGGTACTCTGATTTCTACTCAAAACTGGACGAACGGTGGCTTCAGAAACCCCCCCCCCCCCCGGGGTCCCTACTAGGACCGTTAGTTGCGGGTGATCGGGCCGCTACAGGTTCACAGAATTTACTACCCAAAACAGTAAGGCAGTACTTACCAGACCTCTGATCAGGAAGAGTTTGGATGCCAGTCTATCCAGCCGGTTTTCAATTGGGGATTCAGCCGCAGGGACCGACTGACCACACAAGTCAAAGAGTCCTTCGGAGCACAAAGGGGCCCCGTGGCGCCAAGGATCGTTAATCACCTGGAGGGGTCTGTCCCTGACCGGTGGAGGCCCTGATCCTGCAAAAAGCAGTAGTCTTCCCACCGTGGGTGTGATGAGAGAGGCTTTTCTTTTAATGTTTCCTGGCCAATGCACCAGAAATGTTATGGCAAACGCTGTGAAAAGCTCTTATTCAATCACTCACCCACAGAAGGAAAACTCACAGACAGGCTGGAATGCAAACAGGATCTTTAATGTGCACACAGGTTCAGACAGAGAGCCGGTACCTTCCACAAAAAGTCTGAGCCCCGAGGGACGTCCTCCAATGCCTTATATACAGTACAATTTTAAACTCATTCTGTAATCCCATTTGCCACAGGTATTTCCTGTCCACCAATCAGCAGCCCCTGGGGAAGGTACCTGGGTGACCCGTCCAAACCGGTGTGCTCTGGTCTGTTGATTTCTGGGCTAGGGGATATTGTGCTCAGACCTGGAGTGGGGGAAGGGTGTCTACTGAAATCTTAATGTCTTCTCTTAGCAGGCTGATTACTTTATGTAAGAGCCTCATGGCTTGGGGGGAAGGGTCAGGCTGATCACTTGTGTAAGAGCCTCATGGCTGCCTCAAGATCACCGAGGATAATCTGATGTCCTGCAGTACATTCCTCAAACTTCGCTATCCAAGAGGTAGCTCCTCTTACTGAGGGGGGCAATGCCCTAGCCACATTTTTCATATCCATAAAGCTCCATAGTACATATTTTACTAAAGGTGAATTCCTTGCTGCTTCTGGATGTGGATTTAACACCAGGGACAGTGCTTTCACTAACGGTCCCTTTTTTTCATATTTTTCCCATACTTCCAAGCCTTTCTTCATATATTTAGAGTCCCACTGAGGGTCCCCCATACCCCCTACAATGCATTTCCTAGCCAAATCCATATCCTGGGGTTCAAAACTACCCTGTCTCGGCCATGGGGAGAGATGGAAAGATAGACCCCTCTGTCCATCTTGCCAAACAATCACTCCTCTTCCACACATACTGCCCACTCTGTTGTTTGTCCTGCACTTCTTCACAAGGGGTTAAATTTGCCTTTTCACTCATATTCATTCTCTCCTGACTCTCTGATATAACTAAAGCCTGCAGCCACTTATCGGCTGTCAAAGTAACCCTGGGGAACCCCTGTGAGCTTAACATCTCTCCTTCCAGTCCCTTTAAGTTCCATTCATGTCTCTGTCTCCTTCCCTCTCACTTAAGGGAAGTGTATTGTAAATCCATATCATATAGAGGCTTCCTAAGATTCTGTATCTCCCTTTCTACCTCTCTCAGCTCCTGAGTTAATTGTCTCATCTCCTTTTCCCCTGGGGGTGGCTCCACCTTGGTGGATTTCAATGTTCCCTCTACCCTCATCCACTGGCATTCTGCTTCTTGTTGAACCTGATTCCTGCCCTCTAATCTCTGCAGCTCTCTTTGGGCTTCCTGATAGGGAATCTCTGCTGGCTGAATGGGTGCACTAGGCTGCTTTTCCCTAGCTCCACGAGAATCTACCAGCGTCTGCTGGTAGCCATCAGCCACCAGTCCGTGTGGAACAGAGGCATCCTCCTGACCTGTAAGCATCAAGGTTTTTACTGCCGGGGCATAAGGTGGGGGCAATATATTTTTAATCTCCTCCAGCCTTCCTAACTTAGACCAAAGTTTTAAACACTGCATATGTTTCTCTCTGCTTTTTACTTTTGGATTGGTGGCTTCTGTCCAAATCTGGACATCTGCCAGACTGTCCCTATCTTCTGCCCCAAATTGTGGCCAAGGTTTAGTCAGTCCCTGCATTCCTTTCACCTATTTCCAGTGGCACTCCTTCACTAATTTCCTATCCGGCTCCGGCACCTCTTTTAATAGGCACCCTAAGGGGGAATCCTCAGGGATCTCTTTTGTGTCCTTACCCCATCCCATAGAAAAGTGTTCTCTTTATAGGAAAAGAGAGGGAAGAGAAAAAAAATCCTAGTATTCAGAACTATATAGCAGCTTTATAGTGTACAAACCTATCAATGGTAAAATAGGTTCACTAAATAGCTTTGTCCAAAAGAAACAATAAACTAACAATAACAGACTATAGCTAAAATACTATGCTTAGAAATAAATGAAAAATCTGCGGCATACCTTATTCAGGGAAAGAATCCCTTCAAAACCTCTCGATGCTGTGTCTGAAGCCGTCAAAGTCTGACAACTCCCGGGTTCTCCAGGACCAAGCAGGAAGTCAGTCCTCACATATGGGTGTCATCGGCGCCGATGAAGCCCCAGCGGAGCATTTCCCCAGCTTTCCATGAAAGCCTTTGGGAATGCTGGCACGCATGCGTGGTTCCCTTCCTGCCTAAAGGTGCCATCTTACCTCAGTCTCTTTTCTTCCGAGAAGCCCATCGGACGTGTGTCCTGTTCTCCCGGATAAAAGTGATTTTTTTCTTCGGCGATTTTCGCTATTTTTTCTCCGGTTCGACAACGGTTCCCCTCCCGCCGGGTTCGGTACACCGGTATCGAGCCCGTTTTTTAAATTTTTCGGTTTTTGCCCTTCGTGGCTGGCGTTCACGCCCTTTTATCCTTTTTCACTGGAAGGCCGGTCTTTTGACCTCGCTGGGGCTATCTTTTCCCCGATGGCTTCCAGTGGTTTCAAAAAGTGTGATCGGTGTAAGAAAATTATGTCTCTCACTGACACGCACGACTGCTGCCTTCGGTGCCTCGGCCCTGACCACGACCCAAAGTCATGTGGGCCATGTGGGAAGATGTTTTCCAAGGCACTAAAGAGTCGACAGCATCAAAAGGAAAGGTTTTTCTCGGACTCTGCCTCCGGCCAGGCCCGGACCTCATCTGAGGCCTCGACATCTCGGGATTCTGATCCCGAGCGCCGTCGAAGCTCCTCGGACAGGGGGTCCCCGACCGGGAACGTAAGAGAAAGAAACGGCTCGCGAGGGCGGCGTCGGAGGAGGTCCCTGGTCCCTCGAGGGCCAGGTCTAAGACCCCCGACCGCCGTCCCGGGCCCGTGGACGAAGAGAAGCCTGCCAAAGTTCGTTGCGTGGAGCCGGGGTCTGCTGGACACGTAAGCCCCGTAGTCCTCGTGGACTCTCCTCCCAGAGAGCCGACGTCGGGCCCGGCACCGCCGGGGCCCGAGTCGGTGGCTGCTGCATCTCCCGAGCTGAGTCTCAGGATGACAGCCTTGGAGTGCAGACTATCTGCCTTCATGGAGCAGCAGCGGGCATTGATGGCCAGCCTGTCTGGTGCATCTGCCCCGACCACTGGGACGTCGACTTCGAAGTCAACCCCGGAGACCGAGCCAATACTCGAGACCCTCGTGGCTCGAAGTTGTCCTCTGTCGAGGTCTCCCTCAACCTCCCGTTCGGGACAGAGGATGTTGACGCCGGTGCCCCCGGCATCGGGGCGGGTGCTTCGGGGCCCCGCGGGGTCGGACCCTGACTCCTCCTCGGACGCGTCCGCCTGGAAGACGGAGGACGAGGAGTCTCCCGATACTTTTAAGACTCGGTGCGTCCCGTCGGACTCACTGCAGTCTGATCCCCGGAGTAGATCCCCTCCGGAGGACACTAGGTTCTCGGAGTTTGTCCGGGATATGGCCGCTGCCTTGGCTATCCCTGCCGATCCCGAGGAAGAGCCTCGAGCCGAGGAGCTCGATGCTCTACAGTATGACTCTCCTCCGAAGGAGGCCTTTACTGTCCCGGTTCCTCCGATGCTGGAACGGCTCCTCTTCTGAATGTGGGAGGCCCCGGCCTCGGCGCCGGTTCCAAGTAAGCGAGTCGATTCCATTTATCGACTCCGCAAAAGCCCTGGTTTCCAGAAAGCACAGCTACCACACCATTCCATGGTTGTGGAATCCAGCCATGCATCGTCTGAAGAGCCAGAAGATGCACTCTGCGGTGCCCCCCGGCAGGGAGGCCCACAACCTCGATGGCGTCAGTAGGAAGTGCTTCTAGGGGTCGATGCTTGCTTGCCGTGTCCAGTCTTACCAGCTGTACATGGGCATATACTTGCGGGACCTGGTCAAAGAACTGGCCGGCTTCTCTGCTGCTCTCTCCGGGGAACCCTTGCAGAGATTTTAGACCTTGTCCTCGGGGATTTGGGAATGCTCGAAGTTCATTTCCCGCGCCGCCTACGATGGCTTCGGCCCGAGTAGCGGCTGCCAGCATCGTGGCTCGACGCCAGGCGTGGCTGCAGTCATCGGACCTCGAGCCATGGGTTTAGGACAAGTTGGTCGATGTCCCCTGCCTAGGTGAGAACCTTTTTGGAAAACCTGTGACCGAGAAGGCCGCTCAGCTCGAGACAGAGCACCTTACCCGGACAAGGCTGTCGATGAAGACCTCTGCCCCTTCACATAAGAAGAAGGGCTCGGGTTAAAAGTTCTTTTACCCGAGGAAGGGCACTGCCTACAAACAGTACCCTCAGTATCAGGCTGCCCAAGCTGCCCCCCAGGGTCAGCAAGCCAAGGGCCAAGGTAATGGGCCCTGTAGCAGAGGACCCCCAAGCCTCAGGCCCCTGCTACCACTCAGCAGGGTGGGGGTTTTTGACTCCTTGAGTGTAGCCTCTTCTCCACTGCTCTCCCCACCCTGCACAGGAGGTCGCCTCACCCTCTTTGCCCACCAGTGGCCCCTTATCACCGGGGACAGTTGGGTGCTGGACATAGTCCACAATGGCTATGCCCTCCATTTTCACCAACTGCCACCGCCATATTTTCCAGGGGAGCCTCCAAGGCCTCCCCTGCACACAGACCTCTTTCTAAAAGAGCTTCATGGTCTGTTGGTGGACAGGGCGGTGGAGCCTGTGCCTTCCCACTTGCAAGGTCACGGATTCTACAGGTATTTCCTGATACCCAAAAGAACCGGTGGCCTTCGACCCATTCTGGACCTCAGAAACCTCAAAAGTTCAAGATGCTTACTCTTGGGATACTTCTGCCCTACCTCCAGCAGGTTGATTGGCTATGCTCCTTAGATCTAAAGGATGCGTACACTCACATCCTCATTCATCCAGACCACAGAAAGTACCTCAGGTTCATTGTGGGAGGAAATCATTATCAGTACAGAGTACTACCTTTTGGCCTGTCCTCCGCTCCCAGGGTATTTACCAAGTGCCTGGCAGTGGTTGTGGCCTACCTGAGATATCAAGGCATCTTTGTCTTTCCCTATCTGGACGACTGGCTCATCAGAGGCCAGACAAGCCACCCTTAACACCATTGCTCTGCTTCAAAAGGTGTGCTTTGTCATAAACTTCGCAAAGTCCACTTTGCTCCCCTCCCAGAACTTGGAGTTCTTCTGGGCGAGGTTGGATTATCAACTGGCAAAGGCATTCTTGCCAGAAGACAGGGCTCAAAGGCTGACGGACGTGGCAAAGCAGTTTCTGAACAGGTCCCTGGTCTCCGCCAGGCTCTGCCTCAGGCTTCTGGGTCACATGGCTTCGACAGTACATGTGACTCCCAATGCCAGGCTCCATATGAGGCCTGCACAGTGGTGCCTTCGGACTCAGTGTTCTCAAGCCATAGGCCACTTACGAGAAGATAAAGGTGTCCAAACACCTTTTGGCCTCCCTCAGCTGTTGGCTACATCCACCCTATCTACTCAAAGGAATGCCCTTCTAAATGCCAGAATACTCAGTGGTCCTCACCACCGACGCCTCTGAAGGGCTGGGGTGCTCATTGTCTGGACAAGTGCACCCAAGGCCTCTGGTCTCCCTGGGAGGCAGCCCAACAGATCAATCTGCTGGAACTTCGAGCTATCCGCTTGGCTCTGAGTATTTTCTCCAGCCCTGGCTCACCGCTCAGTCTTGATTCAATCAGACAACCAGGTGGCCATGTTTTATGTGAACAAGCAGGACCTTTGTTCCTTTGCCCTGAAGCACCACATGCTTCTCAAGGCGGTGTACCTCCCAGGCCAGGAGAACTGCCTGGCCGACCGGTTGAGCAGGATTCTGCAGCCCCACGAGTGGCAGCTGCATCCCTTGGTGGTTCAAAAGATCTTCCTGAAGTGGAGTCTCCCTTGGATAGATCTCTTTGCCAGTCCACTAAACAAGCAGCTACCCAAGTTCTGCTCCAGGCAACCACATCCTTTGAGGATCGCACCAGATGCTTTTCTGATGTCCTGGTCTCAGGGCCTCCTGTATGCGTTTCCTCCCATGCCCTTGGTGGCCCGAACGCTGTTCAAGATTCTTCAGGACAAGGCCTCGGTCCTGATGGTAGCTCCCAGATGGCCGAGACAGCCTTGGTTTCCTCTTCTGCTTCAACTGGCGGTGGATCCCCCACTGCCTCTGGGGTTGCAACCTGACCTTCTCTCTCAGGAGCAGGGTTCCTCAATCTCAAGACTCTCAATTTGATGGCCTGGAGGCTGCAAGGGTAGTCTTGGCTCCCTGGGGCCTGCCTCAGGAAGTTGAGGAGGTTGTCCTAGCCTCTAGAAAACCGTCCACTAGGAAAGCCTATGCTCTCAAATGGAAGAGGTTTTCTGTGTGGTGTCAGCTACGTACAGAGGATCCTTTCTGCTGTACTGTGCCAGTAGTGCTTCAGTACTTACTGCACTTATCAAATCAGGGACTTAAGTCCAATTCTGTTTGGGTCCACCTCTCAGCTTTAGCAGCTCACCATTCACTGGTGGAGGAACATTCTTTGTCAGGTCACCCCTTGGTGTCCCGCTTTCTCAGGGGCTTGCTTTTGCTCAAGCCCCCCATCCATCCTCCTGCTCCTGAGTGGGAGCTGAATGTGGTCTTGCAGCAACTGACTCGCCCACCCTTTGAGCCGATGGCTACTTGTCCACTGCGCTTCCTCTCCTGGAAGACACTCTTCTTGATAGCCCTTACCTCGGCTAGGTGAGTGAGTGAGCTTCAGGCCCTGGTCTGTGATAGGCCTTACACCAGGATTTATAGGAACAGGGTAGTCCTCAGGACTCATCCCAAGTTCCTCCCTAAGGTTGTCTCCTCTTTCCACCTCACTCAGGAGGTGGTTCTTCCAACATTCTTCCCTAGGCCTCATGCAAGCCAGGCTGAAGCAGTTCTGCATACCCTGGACTGTAGGAGGGCCTTGTCCTTCTACCTTGACCGTACGCAGGGGCATAGAAGGGCTACTCAGCTCTTCGTATCCTTTGACCCCAATAAGTTGGGGTTAGCTGTGTCCAAGCGTACCTTGTCTATCTGGGTGGCTGACTGTATCTCCTGGGCTTACAAGGCAGCTGACTTTCCTTTGCAGGGTAGGGTCATGGCCCATCGTGTCAGGGCAATGGCTGCCTCAGTGGCTCATCTCCGCTCTGTGCCCTTGGTAGACATCTGCAGGGCTGCAACTTGGTCTTCAAGCCAGACCTTTGCAGCCCACTACTGTCTGGAAAGGGAGTCCCATAGGGACAGTGCTTTTGGCCAAGCAGTACTCCGGAATCTCTTTGAGGTTTAGGCAACTCCTGCCCTCTGTTGGGCTACCGGTGGAGGTTGTGTCCTTGAAAAGCCTTTCTTTACTGCAGGGACTAGAGGGAGTTCTCTTGTTCAGCCTGGGTTACTCGGTAGCCCAGAGCTAGGGAGTCACCCATATGTGAGGACTGACTTCCTGCTTGGTCCTGGAGAAAGAGTAGTTACTCACCTGTAACAGGTGTTCTCCAGGAGCAGCAGGAATCAGTCCTCACAACCCTCCCTCCTCCCCTTGGAGTTGCAGTTGTACATAGTTTGTGTTTTTACATTTTTGTGTGCTCTTAGCTATGTCATTTGACTGAGGTAAGATGGCACCTTTAGGCGGGAAGGGAACCGCGCATGCGTGCCAGCATTCCCAAAGGCTTTCATGGAAAGCTGGGGAAATGCTCCGCTGGGGCTTCATTGGCGCCGATGACACCCATATGTGAGGACTGATTCCTGCTGCTCCTGGAGAACACCTGTTACAGGTGAGTAACTACTCTTTTCGGCACAAGTGTACTGAACCAGGGGGTTTAGGCCACTTAATTTGTATTAATAAAGGTGTTGGGTGTCGAACCTGCCGCTTCTTGTTTTGTTTCTGCTCGTTTGAGTGGCTAGCGTTGTTTTCTTTGTGGACCCTGAACCAGGGGGAGGCCAGTCCGTTGGCCAGGTGGATTGCCACCCCTCCTCCTCCGTGCAAAAGGGAAAACAAAATCATTACATACACATAACAGGGAGGGCTTACCATCTCCTCCCAATAAACCACACCTCATGCAGATTATACTCTATCTGGCACAAAATTCTCACAGACTCTTAAAAAAAAACCCTTTTATTTCTTTCTTATATCACAGAAACAAACATACAGGAAGCACAACCAAAATTAGCTAAATACAAAGTAACTTGGAGAATTCCTTCACCCTCTACTTACAAGATTACAGCTATAAAATAATTAAGAGTTTTCCTGTCCATCGACAGATCCTAGCACAGTGAAAGAGAAGAATATATGACAGTTAGAAAAGGATCCTAGCTACACTCGAAGATAAACTAAGGAGACTTTCACACAGACAACAGACACATATTCACTCACTCATTAGGAGACATACAGTGGGAATTTACAAACCACCTTCTTCAGAAAATGGGGTGTAAATTCCCAATCTTTAAAAGTTCTGTCCTGTTATATAGTTTTCTTTCCAAATAGAAAACTATATAACAGGACAGAACCAGGCCACTTTGACCCGGTGAAAAGCAGGTTATAAATACAGTTAAATAACATTAATAAATAGTCCCTTTGTTTTCAATTCTAGGCATCTGGATTCTCTTTCATTCCTTTCTTTGTCCTTTCATATTTGCACTCCCCATTCCTGCTGACCTGTGACCCTTATGGCCTTGTGTATAAAGATGTGCTCAGGCCTTTGTCAGATTTATTCCTTGTTATCTGACCCTTTTCCCACATATCCAGTCTTTCATCTGGTCTGTCTTTCCATCCCTTATTTTCACGAAATATAGAAAATATATATCTTATTAGTTCTCTGATATTCTGACAGTTTCCACAATAGGCCTCAATAGGCCCCCATGCCAAACTGGCATAACCATGCTAATGATGCCTTCTCTCTCCTGTGCTCTGTAGACAAGTGTTTTTTTTTCATCTGATTTCACCTTGTACCTCTAGCATCTCACAACGCACATGCAGTACAAATGCCAACCATTTGGACACATTTTAGATGTTCTTTGTGTTAACTCTTTCCCTTCTGGCTCTCACAGCTGCTACCCAAGACACAGCATTATTACAGGGCCAGAAGAACACACTGAGCCTCCCTTTTACAAGGTACAACACGGGCAACACAGGAAAAAGATGGTTTGCACGCTTACTTTTTCAAATCAATCAAGGGAAATAACTCTGATTCTGAGAGAGGAGTGGCATCATACATCCCTAATTTTAGGACATTTCATATGAGTTTGTTGTTGTAGTACCCCTGTTGGTAGTGACACAATGAGTTGGCAAAATATATATAGTTTATTTATGGTGGTTCTCCTACACTGGGGTTCTATTTCCCTTCTTACCTTCAAGATGTGAACATGTGATTTTAGCTATATAGTTCTGTTTGACTCTCAAACACACACAACCTTTAATAAATGCAGGGGTATCATATTTCTCTTGTATGCACAGTAAGAGCTGTGATAGCTCTGAAACTTTTACATGCACATAATTATAAAGGTATTGTGGTCTGCAGTCTTTTCAACATATGTCGGTATATAAATATAAATACAAATAGTGCGGTATATAAAAAATGTTAAATAAAATAAATAAATAAATAAATGTCCTCCTCGTCCCTCTCTACAAATGTTGTAGGATATTGCCATATGATTAATATTTGTGTTTCTCTTTGATCAACATCATCGTGTTCTCTACCATTTTTTATTTTACAGCCTTCCTGTCTTTTAATTATGGTTTGTTTTATCAGTGGCATATCTTTTGGGTGTTTTATAGATTTTTATATTTATTTTTATTAAACATTTGATATACTGCCCTGGCAGCCCTGGCATCAGAGCAGTTTATAATAATAAAATTGGTGGCTGTAGGAAAAGATGAGTGGAACACCAAAATTTTGACAGGACAGTATAGAAAAGGAGACAGTGAGAGAAAAAACTGGAGGTGGACAGTAGGAGCATGGGAGGGATGCATCAGGTCTAGGAGGGGAGGTCTAAAGGTGTCTTGCTGAGAGTTGGAGAGAGGGAGATCGAAAGCAAGATGGAAAAGGTGGGTTTTCAACAATGCTTTAAACTTGGAGAATGAGGTTTTGGAGCACAGGGAGAGAGGCAGAGTGTTTGTTCCACAGTGCGGGGCCCAAATAGAGCGCAGATTTCTGAGTTTGTGCCAAATATGCTTAAGTGACTGCTGGAAGGACAAGATGGTTGACGTGAATTGATTTGAAGAGACTGTGAGGGATATGGAACTGGAGCAGATTTGAGAGGTACTGTGGGATGCCAGTGTAGACAGTTTTGTGAAGAAGGGTATTTGTAATCAACTTGTTATTTGAGGCGGAGCCAGTGAAGGTGAATGAGAAGTGGGGTGATGTGATCGCGCCGTGAGGAATGAGTGAGTATAGGTACAGCTGTTCTGTAAAGAAGGCGGTGGAGCTGGTGTCGAGGAAGGTCTGCGAGTGTGACGTTACAGTAGTCCAGCCTGGAAGTGACCAAATGAGGGGAGAAAAGTTGTGAGTGAAGGTACCATGAGGAAAGGGCGAAATGCATGAATCTGGCAAAGAAAGAGAGTGCTGAATCAGTGAAGACACTTGATCATGGAAGGAATCAAGTAAGACCCCCAAGATACTTAAGTGACTGAACAAGAAGAATGGGAGTGCAGACAATCTGAGAGATAAGTGAGGGGCATGGTGTATGGAAAGTAAACAAGATGACAGCAGATTTGGAAGTGTTAAACATAGAAACATGATGACAGAAAAAGACCACAAGGCCCATCTAGTCTGTCCTTCCATAACAACAACTACAACAGTCCACTTTTTACCTTTAGATGGAGATGGTTCGTGGACAGCCATTTGTAAATATCTGATAAGCAGGAGTTCATGGGAGCAAGAACGGGAGACTAGGAATTGGTGTGGTGGAGTAAAAAAATGTCAGCGTAAAAGTAAGAAGTAATGTCAGATTATTGAATGAGCAGGGCAAAAGGTGCCAAGAAGACAGTGAAGAGAAATGGTGCTAGCACCGAGCCCTGGGAAACTCCACAGCTGAGGGGGGGACAGTAGGAGAGGTAGACGATCCACAGGATACAGAAAAGGAGCGAAGAGAGAGTAACAACTTAAACCAGTGTAGAACAGCACCACAAACCCATAGTCGTGAAGACGAGAAAGCAGAAGGGAGTGGTCGACCAGGTCAAATGCTGTGGAGAAATCCAGTGAAACAGCAAGAAAAATGTCACCCCAGTCGTGCGAGACGTGAATTTCGTTAAGCAGGGAGAGAAGGATAGATCTCCAGGAACAAACAGGAATGTTGTCTTCACATATGGATATCGTCGGCACCGACGGAGCCCGCGCAAGAACACTTCCCAGCGTCCTATAGGAAGGCTTTTGGGAGTATCCCACTGTGCCTGCGCTGCTGCCTTCCCGCCTTTCCAACTCTCCCTCTTCAGTTTTTTATTTTCCACGGAGCAGACAGGCAGCAAATCCTGTCATCGCAGAAAATTTTCTTTTTTTTGTGGTCACATCTACTTTCCCGTCGACGCCACACCGGTACCATCGGTGTTGTCTTTATTCTCCAGGACCAAGCAGGAAGTCAGTCCTCACATATGGGGTGACGTCGGCGCCGACGGAGCCCTCGCGGAGCAATTTCCCCAGCTTTCAAAGAAAGCCTTTGGGAATTGCAGCGCGCATGCGCGGTCCCCTTCCCGCCCAAGGGTGCCATCTTACTCAGTCTTCATTTTTCCGTGGAGCCCTACAGACGCTGTTTGTGATCGCCGCTGAAAAAGTTGATTTTATTTACTATTCTTTTCTCGGCTCGACGCTGGATCCTTTTCCCGCCCGGACCCGATACGCCGGTATCGAGTCCGTTCGTTATTTTTTCGTTTTTTGTCCTTCGTGACTAGCGTTCGCGCCATTTTTCTTTTTTCACTGGCAGCCCTGTCTTTTGACCTTGCAGGGGCCCTTTTGGGGGAGATGGCTGCCAGCGGGTTTAAAAAGTGTGATCGTTGTAAGAAACATGTCTCTTACCGACACACACGACTGCTGCCTCCGCTGCCTCGGACCCGATCATGACCCGATGATCTGTGGTCCGTGTGGCAAAATGTCCTCAAAAGCGTTGAGTCGGCAGCATCAAAAAGAACGAATCTTCTCTGACTCCGCGTCTGGCTGGGCCTGGACCTCGTCAGAGGCTTCGACGTCCCGGGACTCCGGTCCTGAGCATCGTCGGAGTTCCTCTGAGCGGGGGTCTCCTGCCCGGGAATATCATAGGAAGAAAAAACCCGCGAGGGCGGCGTCGGTGGACGCTCCAGGTTCCTCGAGGGCCAGGTCGCATAGCCCCGATAGCCGTCCCGGGTCCTCGGAGTCGGAGAGGCCTTCGAAACATCCTCGTCTCGAGATGGAGTCTCCTGGACACGTGAGTACTGTAGTCCTCGTGGACTCGCCTCCGAAGGAGCCAACGTTGGACCCGACGCCGTCGGGGCCCACTGGGTCTCCTGAGCTCGGACTCAGGTTGACGGCCTTGGAGAGCAGTTTCGCTGCCTTCATGGACCAGCAGCGGGCATTGATCGCTGGCCTCGCCGGTGCATCTGCCCCAACCACCGGGACGTCGACGTCCAAGTCGACCCCGGAGACCAAACTGATCCTCGAGTCCATGCGAGCTCGAGTCGATCCTTGGTCACTGTCTCCCTCGGCCTGCCGTTCGGGACCGAGGTCGTCGACGCCGGCCTCGGCATCGGGGCGGAGGGCATTGGTGCCCGCCGGACCGGAGCCGCTCGATTCCACCACCGAGGAGTCGGGCTGAGAGACGGAGGACGAAGAGTCCCCAGGTACTTTTTGGACTCGGTGCGTCCCATCGGACTCGCCCGAGTCCGAACCTCGGAGACGGTCCCCCCCCGGAGGACACCTGGTTCTCGGACTTCGTGCGGGATATGGCCACGGCCTTGGCATTCCCCACGGATCCCGAGAAGGAGCCGAAGAGCTCGATGCCCTCCAGTATGACTCTCCCCCGAAGGAGGCCTTTACTGTACCGGTTCCTCCGATGCTGGAGCGACTTCTCTTCCGCATGTGGGAGAGCCCGGCGTCGGCGCCGGTGTGTTAAGCAAGCGGGTCGATTCCATCTATCGAGTCCGCAAGAGCCCTGGGTTCCAAAAGGCACAACTACCACACCATTCCATGGTGGTGGAATCGGCCATGCATCGACTCAAGAGTCAGAAGATGCACTCCTCGGTGCCTTCCGGCCGGGAGGCCCAGAACCTGGATGCCCTCGGTAGGAAGTGCTTCCAGGGCTCTATGCTTGCTTGTCGAGTCCAGACCTACCAGCTCTATATGGGCATGTATCTCCGGGACCTGGCAAAGGAAATTGCCGGGTTCTCTGCTGGTCTCTCCGAGGAACCTTTGCAGAGGTTCCAGGCCTTGTCCACCTACATTCGGGAGTGCTCGAAGTTTATCTCTCGAGCAGCCTATGATGGCTTCGAAGCCTCGGCTCGGGTAGCCGGAGTCGGCATCGGTACCCGCCGACAGTCTTGGCTTCAGTCATCTGACCTCGAGCCATGGGTACAGGACAAGTTGGTCGATGTCCCCTGCAGAGGTTAAAACCTCTTTGGCAAGCCCATGGCTGAAAAGGCTGCACAGATCGAGACCGAGACTCTCACCAGGACTCGGCTGTCCAAGAAAACCTCTGCCCCTTCTCAGAAGAAGAAGGGCTCGAAAAAATTCCTTTTACCTGAGGAAGGCGGCTGCCTATAAACACTACCCTCATTATCAGGCCTCAGCAGCTCCCCAACAGGGTCAGCAGGCCAAGGGACGGGGTAATGGGTCCCGTAGGCAGCAGGCCCCTAAGCCCACAACACCGGCCCCTGCTCAGCAGGGTGGGGGTTTTTGACTCCGTCAGCATAGCCTCTTCCCCTCCGCTGGTTTCTCTCAGCACAGGAGGCCAGCTGGTCCACTTTGTCCACAGGTGGTCAGCCATCACCTCAGATACCTGGGTACTTCATATAGTTCAGAAAGGCTATCTTCTACACTTCCACCAGGTACCTCCCTCCTACTTTCCAGGTGAGCCTCCAAGACTCCCTCTGCACAGGGACTTACTCCTTCAGGAGTTAGCAAGTCTTCTTCAGGAACAGGCTGTGGAACCGGTGCCCCACAACCTGAGAGGTCACGGCTTTTATTCCAGGTACTTTCTGATACCAAAAAGAACAGGAGGCCTCAGACCCATCCTGGACTTGCGAAACCTCAACAAGTTCCTAGCAAGGGAAAAGTTCAAGATGCTTACCCTTGCAATCCTGCTGCTCTACTTCCAGCAGGGAGACTGGCTATGCTCCTTAGATCTAAAGGATGCCTATACTCACATCCTTATTCATCTGGACCACAGACAATATCTCAGGTTTGTTGTGGGAAGAAATTATTACCAGTACAGAGTACTGCCCTTTGGCCTATCCTCCGCCCCCAGGGTGTTCACCAAATGCCTAGCAGTGGTGGCGGCCTATCTAAGACTTCAAGGCCTTTTTGTGTTTCCATACCTGGACGACTGGCTCATCAGAGCCCAGTCTTCCCAAGAGGCCACTCAGGCCACTCATCGCACTGTGACTCTACTCCAGCACTTGGGATTTGTCATAAACTTCGCAAAGTCCACTTTGCTCCCCTCTCAGAATCTCGAATTCATAGGCACCAGGTTGGACACACTTCAGGCACGGGCTTTCCTGCCCCTGGATAGGGCCCACAGGCTCATGGATCTCGCCAGCCACTTTCGCAGCAATTCCCTGGTCTCTGCCAGGCACTTTCTGCGACTGCTCGGCCATATGGCTTCCACGGTCCATGTGACCCCCAATGCCCGCCTGAACATGCGACCTGCTCAGTGGTGCCTCCGCACTCAGTGGCATCAGGCCACGGGGAGCCTGGCGGACTCAGTACAGATATCCGACCTGCTGGTCTCTTCTCTGTGGTGGTGGCTTCATCTGCCGAACCTGGTGCTAGGCGTGGATTTTCAATCTCCTCCGCCTTCTCAGGTACTGACAACCGATGTTTCTCTCCTTGGTTGGGGAGCACATTGCCAAGGGACTTGTACTCAAGGCCTCTGGACTCCTTGGCAGTCTGCTCAGCAGATAAACTTCCTGGAGCTCAGAGCCATCCGCCTAGCTCTAAAGGCCTTCTCCCACCTCACTTCTCACCAGTCTGTGCTGGTCCAGACGGACATCAAGTTGCAGTGTTCTACACAAACAAACAAAGAGGCACAGGCTCTTTCCTTCTCTGTCAGGAGGCACAAAAACTGTGCTCTTGGTCCGTCCTTCACGGCATCTTCCTCAAAGCTGTCTATTTCCTAGGTCAAGAAAATTACCTGGCAGACAAACTGAGCAGGATTCTCCAACCACACGAGTGGAGATTGGATCCGTTGGTGGTTCAGCGGATCTTTCTCAAGTGGGGTCTCCCCACCATGGATCTCTTTGCCAGTCCTCTGAACCGGCAGCTTCCCAGATTCTGCTCTTGACAACCGCATCCTTTGAGAGTAGCGGCGGATGCTTTTCTAATTCCATGGTCCACAGGCCTCTTGTATGCCTTTCCTCCCATGCCACTGGTGTCTCGGACGCTCTTCAAGGTTCTCCGAGACAGAGCCTCGTTGATCCTAGTGCCTCCCCGGTGGCCGAGACAGCCCTGGTTCCCGCTTCTGATGCAGCTGGCGGTGGACACTCCTCTCCCTCTGGGGTTTCAACCAGATCTCCTGTCACAGGATCAGGGGACTCTCCTACACCCCAACCTCCGGTCTCTTCATCTGATGGCCTGGCTGCTGAAAGGGTAGTCCTTGCTCCCCTTCTGCTGTCTTGGGAAGTGGAGGAGTTCGTCTTGGCCTCCAGGCAGCCCTCCACCCGGAAGTCCTACGCTCTTAAGTGGCGTCGGTTCTCCGTGTGGTGTGCTCAGCAGTCTGAGAATCCTTTCTCCTGCTTGGTGGCAGTGGTCTTGCAATATTTGCTTTACCTCTCCAACCTTGGCCTTAAGTCCAACTCTGCCAGGGTCCACCTCAGTGCTCTCTCTGCGCATCACGCACCGGTGGATGGCAGGCCTCTTTCCCAACCACCCTTTGGCTCGTTTTCTCAGAGGCCTCCTTCTCCTTAAGCCTCCCTTGCACCCACCAGCCCCAGAGTGGGATCTGAATGTGGTCTTACAGTGGATTACCTGTCCACCCTTTGAACCTATGGCTACCTGCCCTCTTCGTTTTCTCTCCTGGAAAACCTTGTTTTTGGTAGCCCTTACCTCTGCTAGGCGCGTTAGTGAATTGCAGGCCCTAGTGTCTGATCCTCCTTACACTAGGTTCTACAGAAATGGGGTAGTCTTACGGACTCACCCTAAGTTTCTTCCAAAAGTGGTTTCTCCTTTTCATCTCAACCAGGAGATGATTCTTCTGACCTTCTTTCCCAGGCCGCACGCCAGCCGGGCTGAAATGGTTCTGCAGGTGGGCCTTGTCCTTCTACCTTGACCGTACGCGAGAGCATCGGAGGGCTGTTCAGCTCTTCGTTTCTTTTGACCCCAATAGGTTGGGGCTCCCTGTCTCCAAGCGTACTTTGTCCATATGGGTTGCTGACTGTATCGCTTGGGCTTATGGGGCGGCCGGCCTCTCGTTGGAGGGTCGAGTCACGGGTCATTGTGTTAGGGCGAAGGCTGCGTCAGTGGTTCATCTCCGCTCTGTTCCGTTGGCAGTCATCTGCCGGGCTGCTACTTGGTCTTCAAGCCAGACTTTTGCGGCCCATTACTGCCTGGAGAGGGAGTCTCGCAGGGACAGTGCTTTCGGACAGGCAGTCCTCCATAATCTCTTTGAGGTTTAGGCAACTCCTACCCTCCGGCCCTGGTGTTGGGCTACCGGTCAGGGGCGTTTTCAGAGAAGATTCCTTCCTTCTGTGCTACTGAGCTTGATGGAGCTCATTTTTACGCTTGAGGTCTCCGGTAGCCTTAAGCTAGGGAGTCCCATATGTGAGGACTGACTTCCTTCTTGGTCCTGGAGAAAGAGTAGTTTCTCACCTGTAACAGGTGTTCTCCAGGAGCAGCAGGAATCAGTCCTCACAACCCTCCCTCTTCCCCTTGGAGTTGCAGTGCTATCATTTCGTTTTTGCTAATTTTTTGCTGTCTTTTAGCTATGTCATCAGACTGAGCAAGATGGCACCCTTGGGCGTGAAGGCGACCGCGCATGCGCGCTGTAATTCCCAAAGGCTTTCTTTGAAAGCTGGGGAAATTGCTCCGCGAGGGCTCCGTCGGCGCCGACATCACCCCATATGTGAGGACTGATTCCTGCTGCTCCTGGAGAACACCTGTTACAGGTGATTAACTACTCTTTTTCATTCTAAAAAAAAAAAAAGCTTTTTCTTGGGGGTGTGTCTGCTCTTGGTGCTTCGGCGCCATTTTGGGCACTAGGCCCTTTTTCTTTTGAAATGGAGAAACCAACTAGTGGTTTCAAAAAAAAGGTTCAAAATGTGGCGGTACCATTTCTGCCACCGACACCCATGACTGGTGTCTCAAATGTTTGGGCCCAGACCATTCTCCATCGGAGTGTCTCCTCTGCAGAAAGATGACTGAGAGGTGCCTGCAGAAAAGAGCTGTGAAACTCGGCACCCTTTTTGCTTCGGATGTAATGTCCATTGCATCAACATCATCCAGGACTTCATCTTCCTCCCATGGATATCAGGTAACCAAACCCAGGTCTTCTCGAGGAGAATACACCAGCCAAACAACCCCGGCGGGAGGTCTTTGCCTCCAAAGCATTAACGGTGTCCCAAGATGTTCCCGAGGCATCCACCTCCGGTGAGCTCTTGGTGCCATGTTCTGGGGTCGTGTCCTGCTTTGCCGGTACCGACACCCAGGCATCAGCAGGCTCCATGGATCAACACATCCTAGCCATTGAACGCAGTCTTGTGGCATTGTTAGCAGCCTCTGTAGCGCCAAAGCTGCTAAAATTGGTTCCGCAGTCATCAGTACCGATACTGATACCGGATGTATCTGCAGCTACCGTTGTGCTGCTCTCCATGCTACCACGCATGCCGGCCCTAGAGGGTCCGGTATCAAGGCATTCCGATGCCGACTTCGATCAGTACCGTCAACTGGCGGCAGGAGAGCACCCGGCCCATCGATACTTTGAGTCTTTCGAATTCGATGATTCTGATGAATCCATAGATACCGGAGCAGTTCTTCCAGAGGATCCTTCCCCTTTGCCGTAATGTCTGATGTCTCCTCTGGAAGACATGTCTTTTCAAGACTTTATCTGGGATGTGGCTCGGGGCCCGTCGATCACCATGACCCCCGAGAAGGAACCCCGAGAGTTGAAGAACTTGAAATTCTTCAGTATCCAGCAGCCCCTAAGGAGGCTGCAACCCTTCCCATACACCGGATTTTGCATGATCTCATGCTTAGAATGTGGGAGACACCCTTATCGATTTCTCCTCACTCTCTAAGGCTCGATACAATGTATCGGGTGCCTCAGTGTCCCGGATTCCAAAAAACAGTTGCCACATCATTTCATGGTTGTGGAATCGGTGATGCGCCGGATCAAAAGTGCCAAGACACATTCCTCTAGTCCGGGCTGTGAGGCGAGTACTCTTGATGCCTTTGGCTGTCGATGCTTTTAGGCCTCTATGCTCTTGGCCAGAATAAGTTCTTACATACTCTACATGGGGATGTTTCTTTGAGAGGTTACTAGGGATTTGGAACTCTTGGCTCCTCTTCTCCCCGATGACAAGAGGGCTGATTTCCTTACTCTTGTTAAGCATGCCCAAAATGTTTCCAAGTTCATGAACAGGACAACTTTTGATTTTCGAATGCATTATTTTATTTATATATTTATTTATTTTTATTACAGTTTCTTATATACAGCGCTATTTTTAGTATCAGCGCGGTTTACATCATAACATAATGACCATAACGACAAGCTGTCAGGTTTTACATCGAACAGGTGTACAAACTTGGATAACAGGGTTAACTATATACATAAGCTATTTACACTGCAAGGATAGGTAAAACTCAGATAATGCATGTAAGGGCCTTTCTAGATTGGGTCATTTCTTGGGAGGTATATCTAGGTTCAATTGCTGTCTGGGAAGTATTGGAGGAAAAGGTGGGTTTTGAGAGCCTTCCTGAACTGATATAGATTGGTAATGGCCCTAATGTCAGGGGGTAGAGCATTCCAGCATTTGGGGACATAAAAACTGAATTCCCTGTTTGTGGTTGTCCTGTTGGACTTTGTCGATGCCTTTGGTGTTGCTAGCAAATTTACAGCTGTTGCTCTTCTGGATCTGTTGGGGGGGACGGGACAATGTGGATAAGATGCGTGAGTGAGGAGGATGAAATACCTTTGATTGCCTTGAATGCTAATAGAAGGGATTTGAAGGTGATCCTCCCATGGATCGGTAGCCAGTGCAGCTGTTTGAGAATGGGGGTCACGTGGTCGTATCTGGATGCTCCGTAAAGGACCCTAGCTGCGGCATTCATGGCCAACTGTAAGGGGGTTAGTGTGGATTGGGGGAGACCTTGTAAGATGGCATTTGCAAAGTCAAAATGCGGCAGGATCAGCGCTTGATATATGGTTCGGAAATCGTAGGTGCTTGAGTGAACGGATTTTGAAATAGACGGCTTTGACTATGTTGTTTATGTGGCGTTTCATATCTAGACGTTGGTCCAAAGTAACTCCCAGGTATTTTATTGCATCTTTAGTTTGCAAATCAGCTTCCTTGACACTTAGGGACGGGGGAGTAAAGTTGGAGTCTCTGGTGATGAATAGCACCTCTGTTTTTTTATGTTGAATGCGTAGGTTCTGTGTCTGGAGCTATGTTGAAACTGCATTGAAGCAATCTGTGAGTGGGGTCAGGTCCATGTGAGTTGTGGAGAAAGGCATGTATAAGAGAATGTCAACTGCATATATCAAGCAGTTCACATTTAATGATCTTATGATATTGCAGCTGGGCTGCATGTAGATATTGAAGAGTAAGGAGGATAACGAGGAGCCTTGAGGTACCCCTTGCTTTTGATGGAAATGTATAGACACTTCTGATGCAGACTTCACATATTGCCATCTACCGTCCAGATAGGATTTACACCATCCTAGTGCATTGTTGCAGACGCCCTTCTCTTTCAGTCTTCCGAGGAGAATTTCGTGACTCACGGAGTCGAACGCCGCGGCGATGTCTAGGAAGATGAGCACAAAACCTTGGCGGATGTTGTCAATTCCTGTGCTGATATCGTTGAAAAGACCAGTGAGAAGTGTCTCGACCCCATGATGTTCTCTGAACCCATGTTGGCAGCTTTCTAAGGGATCAATGGCATCTATGTGATCTTGAATTTGCTGTTGTGCCTCTTTCTCAATTATTTTGGCTAAGAGGGGGATACTGGCTATTGGCCGATAGGAGTCTCAACTCTTTGGGGGTCAAGTTTGGGATTTTTCAGTAGTGGCCTAATGGAAGTCTGCTTGAGTGAAGTGGGAAAATAACCTGTAGTAAAGGAGAGTTTCATTATATTTGCGATGACAAGACTGAACACATCACGTAGCTCCTTGATCCAAAAAGCTGGACATGGGTCAGTCTGTGCAGTGGAGGTGTTGAGCGATGCTATGGGGTCCTCGATAAATTTAGTGGATGGTGTGGAAAATATGTTCAGTGGGGATAGGCCCGTTGGTTCTTGATATTGGACTGCTGACACATTGTTGGTTTGCACAATCTTGGATTGCAGGTAATCAGCGAATTTTTGCGGGTGAATCTCGCTGTGTTGTTCGGGAGATGGTTCCTTTGAGAGGAATTTGACCAAATTGAAGAGGTCATGTGGTTTATTCAGAGACCTCTTTAGGGTGTCAGTGTGATATTGTCTCATTTTGGTAGTGATTGTTTCTCGGTGTATTGCAAGGTGGGTTCGGTACGCAGTCTGATCTTCAGTTGAGCGCGATCGGCGCCATCGGCATTCAAGTCTACGTAGTTGGGTAAGAGAAGATCGCAGCTCAGGGGAGAACCATGGGGCGGAGCTTCTTTTTGTCCTTGCTGTATTCTTAGGGTTCGAGTGTTGTGAGATGGCCAGCAGGCTGGTGTTCCAGTAAGAGATTAGTTCATCAAGGTCTGGTGTGGTTTTGTGATGAGGACCTCTGCTATTTCTGTCTGTGCACGTCAGATTGCTTGGTTACAAGCATCTGACTTAGAGCAGTGTGTGCAAGATAAGCTGGGGAATATTCCTTGCACAGGAGAAAACCTCTTTGAAAAGGACTGTCAGGATAAAACTGCTCAGCTTGAGTCCGAGAACACTACCTTAAATAGACTATCCAGGACCACTGCCAACCCAGCTAAGAAAGACAGTTAAGAAGCCCTTTTTCAACAAGAAAGAGTAGTTACTCACCTGTAATGGGTGTTCTCCAGGAGCAGCAGGAATCAGTCCTCACATATGGATGACGTCGGCGCCGACGGAGCCCCCATGCGGAGCATTTTCCCAGCTTTCAAAGAAAGCCTTTGGGAATGCAGCACACATGCGCGGTTCCCTTCCCACCAAAGGGTGCCATCTTGCTCAGTCTGATGACATAGCTAAAAGCAAAAAACAAAATAAATCATATGAATGCAACTCCAAGGGGAGGAAGGAAAGTTGTGAGGACT
Organism: Ichthyophis bannanicus; assembly: GCA_033557465.1. NCBI lineage: Eukaryota > Metazoa > Chordata > Amphibia > Gymnophiona > Ichthyophiidae > Ichthyophis > Ichthyophis bannanicus. The sequence continues at coordinate 156,486,262 of CM066047.1, read as the reverse complement.
GATTCCTGCTGCTCCTGGAGAACACCTGTTATGAGGTGAGTAGCTACTCTTTTTCTCCAGGACCAAGCAGGCAGTCCTCACATATGGGACTCCCCAGCTTAAGGCTACCGGAGACCCAAGCTGAAAAAATGAGCTCCCTCTAGAGCCCGGGCATGTGAGAAAAGAATCTTCTCTGAGAACGCCCCCGAACGGTAGCCCAACATCAGGGCCGGAGGGTAGGAGTTGCCTGAGTTGTAAAATTACCCTGTTATCCAAGTTGTTAACCCTGTTTAATGTAACTCAGACATTTTTGTGTACTGAAATGTTTTGTTTGATGTAAACCGCGCTGATGTCAAATAGTGCGGTATATAAGAAATGTAAATAAATAAATAAAATAAATAAATAAAAATAAATAAACCCCAAAGAGATTATGGAGTACCGCCTGTCCGAAAGCACTGACACTGCGAAAGCCTGTCCCTTTCTAGTCTTGAAGGACTAGAAAAGGGGACTGTTACTTCTGGAGAGCGATCTGCAATTGTGAGTGTATACTTCTGGGAATTTTCTGAAAGGAATTTTTTCTATTAAAGCTAATTAATCTGTGAACCCACTATTTTTTTGTTAAATCAGTCAGGGCCTAGTAGCAGCAGTTTAAGTTTAAATTTAAAACAAAGAAGAGAACTTTATGGTTACATTTCATACCCAACAGAGAGCTGTAGTTTAAATGTAATAGTCTTTCAGGGCCTAGCATCAGCAAAGTACTTTTAGTTTAAATTTAAAACACAGAATAGAGCTTTCTGGTTAAATTTAGAACCCAGCAGAGAGCTTGTAGTTTAAATTTCATAATAAGTTAGAGCCTAGCAGCAGCAAAGAGCTATAATTGAAATCAAATCAGAATATAGCTTACCTCAGCAGCACAGGACAGGGAACTGTGTAGCAGCCCTCTTTTAATAAGTGTTATTTCTCTCCCTCCCTCCCCACACCCACCCACCCCTGGGATAATCGTAGCTTTATAGGTACTTACACATCTTAAAAGACAGGAGGTGCTCTCAGGTGAAGCTCGTTACCCAAATCAGTCATACACTAAGGACCTGAGATTCATTAAGCTTCAGGTGAACAAGGTATATTAAACGTATTAGGTACAGTTTTATTGGTATAAATATCCATAGCAAACCTTAGTAAGTAAAGAACTTAAAGATCTAAACAAAAACTTAAAACTAAGACGCAGACAGCAGTCCAGCAGCAAGATGGGGGCTTTCCAGTCTTTTGCACTGAGTGTCACATGTATGATTTTCTCCCAGTTGGTGAGAGGTCTTACGTGTGCACTAGGTGCAAGGAGCTCTTTGCTCTCAGGGAACGAGTCCGTTCTCTAGATGCTAGAGTAGCCGACTTGGAAAACATAAGTCAGACATAGAGGTACATAGACGAGACCTACAGGGACATAGTCCTGAAATCCCGCCTCCAGTCTGGCAGCATCCCTGTTGCCATGGAGGAGAGAGGTCACGTGACAGGAGAGCATCACCCTGGTGTGGCAGGAAGCGATCCTGTAACTAGGACCTGTCCTCCAAGTGATGCAAAACCCTCTCGCACCGAGGATGTTTCTCCAGGGCCATGTGCCCATGAGGGAAGGGTTAGGACAGCCGTTATAGTTGGTGATTCAGTCATTAGGCATGTAGATAGCTGGGTGGCTGGTGGACGTGAGGATCGCCTGGTAACATGCCTGCCTGGGGCGAAGGTAGCGGACCTCATGCGCCACCTAGATAAGGTCTTAGATAGTGCTGGGGAGGAGTCTGCTGTCTTGGTACATGTCTGTACCAATGACATAGGAAAATGTGGTAGGGAGGTTCTGGAGGATAAATTTAGGCTTTTAGGTAGGAAGTTGAAATCCAGAACTTCCAGGGTAGCATTCTCCGAAATGCTTTCCGTTCCACGCGCAGGACCCAAAAGGCAGGCAGAGCTCTGGAGTCTCAATGCATAGATGAGACGATGGTGCAGAGATGAGGGGTTTGGATTTGTTAGGAACTGGGGAACATTCTGGTGAAAGGAGGGGCTCTTCCGAAGGGAGGGGCTTCACCTTAACCGGTATGGAACCAGGCTGCTGGCATTAACCTTTAAAAAGGAGATAGAGCAGCTTTTAAACTAGGTAATAGGGGAAAGCCGACAGTCGCCCAAGAGCAGATGGTTCGGAAGAATGTATCCTTGAAGGATACTACCAAAAGCAGAGAGGTTCCAAAAAAGAGTAAAGTAGCACAAATGCCCTCGAGTATGGAGCAGACAGAGCTTAAAGATCCCAAATTAACCATGTCTACCAATAGCCGAATTAATATGAATAAAATACATTCTCTAAAATGCTTGTATGCAAATGCTAGAAGTCTAAAAAACAAGATGGGAGAGGTAGAATATATAGCACTAAACAAGAAGTTAGATAAGATTGGAATATCAGAGACATGGTGGAAGGAGGACAACCAGTGGGACACTGTGATACCTGGTTACAAACTATATCGTAATGATAGAGCTGATCAAATTGGTGGAGGGGTTGCGCTCTGTTAGAGAGGGCATTGAGTCAGAAAGGATTAAAGTTTTGCAGGAAACAAAATTTGCTGTAAAATCTCTATGGATTGAAATTCCATGTAAAAAGGGGAAGGCAATGGCAGTGGGGGTGTAATATCGACCGTCTGGCCAGAATGAACAAATGGATGATGAAATGCTCAAAGAAATCAAGGAAACTAACAAAAGCTACAGCGCAGTAATAGTAATGGGTGATTTTCAATTACCCCGGTATCGACTGAGTCAGTGTCACGGCAGGATATGCTAGGGAGATAAAGTTCCTAGATGAAATAAATGACTGCTTCTTGGAGCAGCTGGTTCATGAACCGACCAGAGGGGAAGCCATATTAGACCTAGTCCTTAGTGGAACACCAGATCTAGTGCAAGAGATAAGGGTGTTGGGGCCACTTGGCAATAATGATCATAGCCTTTGATTTAATTAGTGGAGGAGGGATAGTAAGGAAATCCACAGTACTACCTTTTAACTTTCGGAAGGGAGACTATGTTAAAATGAGGAAAATAGTTAAGAAAAAATTAAAAGGAGCAGTTGCAAAGGTTGAAGACTTACATCAAGCTTGGGTGTTGTTGAAAAATACTATCTTGGAAGCCAAGACCAGCTGTATTCCATGCTTTAAGAAAAGTGGAAGGAAGTTAAAAAAAAACTGCAAGCATGGTTTAAAGGTGAGTTCAGAGAGGCTGTTGTTGCCAAAAAAGCATCTTTCAGGAAATGGAAAAAAGAGCCAAACGACGAAACCTGGAAACAGCACAAGCACTGGCAAGTCAAATGCAAGGCATTAATAAAGCAAGCAAAGGGAGAATTTGAGAAGAAGCTTGCTGCGGAAGCAAAAACGTGAAATAAAGAGTTTTTCAATAACATTCGTAGCAAAAAAACCTGTGAGAGTCAGTTGGTCCATTAGATGATAGAGGAGTTAAAGGGGCACTAAGAGGCGACAAGGTGATAGCGGAGAGACTGAATGAATTCTTTGCTTCGGTCTTTACTGAAGAAGATATAGGGATGTTACCCACGACTGAAGTGGTATTTAAAGGTGCGGAAGAATTGAAGGAAATATCGATACATCGGGAAGATGTATTACAACTGTTAGATAAACTGAAGAGCAGCAAATCACCTAGGCTGGATGGTATACATCCAAGGGTGTTGAAAGAACTGAAATATGAGATTGCAGACCTGCTATTAGTAATCTGTGAACTATCATTAAAATCATCTCTAATACCTGAAGATTGGAGGATCGCCAATGTAACATCAATTTTTATGTGCAATCTTTTTTATTCAAGTTTCACAGGTAACTCCAAACAGGAAAAAAAAAAACACAGTAGCAATAGCACTAATTAAAGCAAGAATACACACTGCATAGGTTTAACAAAGAATAATACCTACTGTGAGAGAGATCCACTCAATGAGTACAGGAACAATACAGCAATAGAACAGGGTAAGGTGGGGGTATAGCAGCCCCCAAGAGCCCAGCCGCCACCACAACCACAGAAAAACAACAGTAACAGTATCATAACACGTTAACAATACCATAATGTCCTAGGAACCACTCTTCACCCAGTTCCCCATCCAGTGGCTTACCCAGAAAGGCCGGTGATCTCTCTCCCGCCCGGCCACCCCCATATCCCAGTCCCACCCACCACCTTACGTAACCCAAGCCCGTTACCACCCTCACGATTCTGGTTACACCCCATCACCACCAGCAGGGAACACGAAACTCCCGAGGCAGAGACGGATCCGAGGGGGACTCTTCTCCCAGATCCATCTATCACCCGGTTATAGCTGGATGGCACCCCCCCACCACCCCCCTGCCCATTGGCCCTCCCAGCCCTAAGCCCACCCCTTCTAACCTCCCCCCGCCCTGATGCCCAGTCAAGCTTCAGCTGCCCAGCCAAGTGTGTAGGGAGAAGTGGAGAGGACAGTCAACCAGCTAAAGGGGGACCATCAGGGACCACCCAAGACCCTCCTACGCACCCCTGATGGCAGAAGAGAGAGGTGTGGACCCCAACTCTCCAAAAACCCCTGCCATTGTCGCGGGTGACCCCTGGCATGCACCTTCTCCAACAGCAACAAACCATGCAATCGAAGTATCCACAAGCCATACGTAGGCCCCACTGCAACTAGCCTCTGCTGAAGGATAGTCAGTCGGCCAAGCAGCAGTGCCCGTCGCAACCACCGCCACACAACGGGCCCCAGCTCCGCCCTCCACACATCATCCCAAATATCCAAGATCACAGTGCCAGCATTCAGAGAGAGGGGGTTCTGCACACAACCAGCCAGGTAGTCCAGCACTGTCCTCCAGAAGCCCTGGACAGTCCGGCAGGTCCAAAACATATGTCCTAACGTCGCCCGATGCTCCCCACATCGAGGACATCCCGGAGACTCTGCAATGCCCACTCGCCATGCCCTGTGAGGCGCGTAATGCAAGCGTCGTACAATTTTGAACTGAGCATCCCGGTGGAGCACCATTACACTTAGCTCAGATAGTCCTGCCAAGGCACGCAATAAGTCATCGGCTGTTACCACCTGGTCTAAATCCAACGTCCAAGCCCTCGCTAATTCCCCTAAGGGTACCGGCTGGTCCATTTCCCAAAGCATTTTATGCAGATCAGAGACCCGCACCCTCTGGTCCCCTCCCCCAAGGGCCAGCTCCAATTCCGAGCTAACCCGCCCACTCAAAGCCGCGCTGGGAATGCCACGGAGGTAGCTGCGAAGCTGCATATAAGGGAAGACATCCCACTGCACTAAAGGATACTGCCTAGATAACACGGAGAATCCCTCCGCCCTACCATCCGCTGTCACAACCTGCTCCAGATTCTCCAGACCCAGATTCGCCCATCGGGCAAACACAGGCCCTTCCAAACCCGGGGGGAAATCCGCGTTACCACGAATGGGAAGATAGGGAGAGTAGCGGGCCTGCAACCATCGTCTCCTACAAAAAAAACGCCAAGCCTGCCCCACCGGCGCCAAAAGCGACCCCCGGAGGTCCTGAGAGAGGCGCCGAACTCCCGGAACATTCAGAATATATCTGAGATGGAAGGGACGTACCACCTCCCGAAGGAGCTCCAGGGGCGAATAATCAGCTAAGTCCCAAAGCCAATCCCGCGCAAGTCTCAGCAGACAGGCCACATTGTACTTCCGCAAGTCAGGAACCCCGAGACCACCCAGCGCACTGGGTTGCTGCAGGACCGCCAGGCGGACTCTCGGCCGCCTCCCCCGCCATAGGAACCGATTAAGAAGGGCATTCAACTTCCGAAGATCCGACCGCCCAAGGAACAACGGGAGAAGCTGGAGCACATAGAGGATCCTAGGGAAAATGGCCATCTTATATAAAGTCACCCAACCCCCCCAGGGAGAGCGGCAAGTCGCACCATTTATCCACAGTAAGTGACACAGAAGCCACCAGTTTTGAAACATTGAGGGGGTAGAGATCCCGCAGACTCGCTGGTAAGTATATACCCAAATATTTGAAATGTCCCCCCGCCCATTTCAAAGGAAAGCCTCCTGGCCAATCTGGCACGGCCGGCGGCCCCAGCCACATCGCCTCCGACTTGTCTAGGTTAAGCCGTAGCCCTGAAGGTTCCCTATATTCCTTGATAAGGTGCAACAGGTGGGGCAACCCCTCCAGCGGATCAGCCAGGTGAACAAGCAGATCATCAGCATAAGCCGCGACGCGAACCTCCCCCCCTCCTACTGGAACGCCCCGAAACTCCGTAGCCTGTCTGATCTTAATTAATAAGGGTTCAAGTGTCAAGACAAATGAGAGGAGACAGAGGACAACCTTGTCGAGTCCCCTTCTGGATGCTAAAGTCAACGGACATACTGCCGTTTACCAGCAAAGCACCCCTCGGGTCGGCATACAACACTCGAACCACATCGACAAAGAAACCACAAAAGCCCATCTCCTCCAGGACCTGATACATAAAACCCCAGTTTACCCGATCAAACGCTTTTTCAGCGTCGAAACTAATGAGGAGAGAGCCACCTTCTACTGACTCCCGAGAGCACATGGACAACAAAACCCGTTGCACATTCGAGGTAGTGTAACGACCCCGCACGAACCCCACTTGGTCCCGGTGAATTAGATCCGGTAGAAACCGCGCCAACCGATCCGCCATAATCTTGGCCAAAAGCTTGAGGTCGACATTAAGAAGCAAGATGGGGCGATAGGAGCCAGGCAAAAGCGGGTCTCAACCGGGTTTCGGCAAAAGGGTCACCAAAGCTTTGTTGGCCTCAAAGGGAAACTTCCCACCCGAGATCAGGTCCTCATAATAACCCACCAAAGGTCCCACAATGGCATCGCTCATAGCTTTAAAGAACTCCCCCCGATAGCCATCCACTCCCGGAGCCCGCCCCGTCTTCAGGGTCTTTATCGCAGCTTGTATCTCGCAGCCGGACAGAGGTTGATTAAGGGCCTGCAAGCCCTCGCTACTAAGCCGCGGCAGCGGGCAGTTCTGAAGAAAAGCCCGGCCTTTTTCCTACGGCGCCTCTTCCCGCGCATAGAGTTTTTTATTTATTTATTTATTTAGAACACATTTATATACCGCTCTTTCCCAGGTATCAAGTGCGGTTTACATTGAACAGAAAAGTTGTTAAGGTACATGAAAGTACATGTCCTAGACGTTTTACATGAAACAGATGTTAACTTTTTACATTTAACAGTATAATTAAGAATTCTAACAGTGATGTCATCCATCTTGATTAGTTGGATGTATCAGAACTTTATACAAATGCATCAACTTTATACAGTTGCCGATAAAAGTCCAGAAACACCGCCTCGATATCCGCGGTACCCCGCCTAATGGACCCATCCGGATGGCGAATCGCTCCAATCGAACGAGGTCCCCCTGCCGGCCGCACCAGCGAAGACATCAACCGGCCGGCCTTGTTACCATGCAGATATAGTCGATAGCGATAATATAACATTGATTTCTGCACTCGTCGGTGTAGAAGCGTCTCCAACTCCGTCTAGAGATCTCGCATCTCACGGTAATGCGCTGCCGTCCGGCAGCCAGTCAACTTCCTCCGTGCCTTCCCCAGGGCATGCTCTAGAGATAAGATCCGCCTGTTCAGCTGTTTGCGCCGCAGGCTAGTGTAACTGATAATATCCCCTCTCAAAACTGCCTTCCCGGCTTCCCAAAGGAGATATCCCCGGCCGATCATTACATGCCATGTAATCTGCCCATCTGTCCCGGAGGTGCTTTTCAAACTGCACATCCCCACTAAGCTCCAGCGGATAACGCCAGAGCCGGGCCCTACTCGGATTGCAATCGCACATTTCCAAGATCACCATCGCATGATCCGAGATAACAGATGGACCCACCTCCGCGCCTTTAACCCAACTGAACAACGAATCCGAGATCAAAAAATAATCCAGTCGAAACCAAGAACCGTGCGCTCGGGAAAGGTGTGTATATTCCCTATCTCCAGGGTGGAAGATCCTCCAAATGTCCAATAGCTTATGCCCCTCACACATGCCCCACAGACGCCATCTAGTCCGCTGACCCCAGCCCCCAACCGGCCCGGACCTATCCACATCTACATTCAGCACTTAATTAAAGTCACCACCAAGGATCACCTGATACCCAGACACAGCATCTAGTAACCGAGTAAGGTCCTGAAAAAAACGGGCCTCATATACGTTTGGTGCATAAATCGAGCAGAGAGCCACCTTCACACCTCCAAGCAGCCCCCTCACACATACCAATCGACCTGCCGAATCGATATCCACGCCCTCCTCCACCCAGCTCACCGATTTGGTGATTAAGATAGCCACCCCCCGCTTCCGCCCGAGCGCCGGGGACCCATAGACTTTCACTACTTGACCTGTACAGAGCTTGTCATGCTCAGCAGCGGACTGGTGAGTCTCCTGCAACATAATAACCCCAATTCGCTTTCTCCGCAATTGCTGAAACACTTTATAGTGCTTGACGGGGGAGCCCAAGCCACATACATTCCACGAGGCAATTCTAAGGCCCGTACTCATCCTTCAGGCCAAGAAAAAGCCACACGTTGACACCGCGGTAACACATCCACTCCCGCAAGCGGAAACCCCCCCAGCCTGTGGCCTCCACCCAGCCACTCTAAAAAGCTGACATCCGACCACCACTCCCACACACACACAGTCAAACAGCCACCCATACACTCGAACGCATCCACTCGACCAGGCATACTTTTACCCTCCCTCCCCACCCCCACCCGACCCCCAGCCCCCCCGTCCCCCCTCCTAGCAGTACCCTTAACCCCCCTAATCCCAACTGTGCTCCCACCGTCCCCCCTTCCCAGACCCAATCCTCTGCCCATACCAGCCCACCGCTTACGCTGGCCCACCTATGACCCCGTAGCATGCAGAGCCACCCCCTTCCCCCCCCCAAAAGAAAAAAAACCGGAGGGTAGAATCTCGGCGAAACCCCCGTGCTTACCATGACCCCTCCCTACCAAGCCCCCCCGCTTCCACCCTCAGACCACAACCGCTAACAGCAGGCTGGCCCATCTCGCTACTTTCCCACCTCCCCCATGCCGCCCCAGGGACCTAATAGAAGACCCCAAGCCCACTAGATACCCAAAGGCCAGTGCATACGTGTAGTGGGGACAGAAAGCACCACTGAAGGGGGAACCGGTCCACGCATAACAGGTCTATCCTGAGAAGAGCATATCTGCTACAGAGGACCCTGTGTAAATAGACACAAAGAAGAATGAAACATAGAAACATGATGACAGAAAAAGACCACAAGGCCCATCTAGTCTGTCCTTCCATAACAACAACTACAACAGTCCACTTTTTACCTTTAGAGATCCTCTGTGTTGGTCCCATGCTTTTTTGAATTCAGTTACTGTCCTCATCTCTACCACCTCCACTGGGAGACTATTCCACGGATCTACTACTCTTTCCGTAAAGAAATATTTCTGCATATCACTCCTGAATCTATCTCCCTTCACCCTCATCCCATGTCCCCTCGTCGCAGAACTTGCTTTCAATTGAAAGAGGCTCTCTCCCTGAACATTTATGCCACGGAGGTATTTAAACATCTCGATCATATCACCTCTATCCCGCCTTTCCTCTAAGGTGTACATATTAAGATCCTTAAGTCTGTCCTCATATGCTTTATAATGAAGACCACTAATCATCTTAGTAGCAACCCTCTGTACCGACTCCATCCTGTTCACATCCTTTTGAAGGTGCGGTCTCCAGAATTGCACACCATACTCCAAATGAGGTCGCACCAAAGACTTATACAGAGGCATTATCACCTTTTTTCTGCTAGCCATTCCTCTCTGTATGCACCCAAGCATCCTTCTAGCTTTTGCCGTCGCCTTTTCTACCTGTTTAGCTACTTTAAGATCATCGGACACAACTACGCCTAGGTCCCGCTCTTCTTTAGTGGACAAAAGTACTTCACCTCCTATACTGTATTGCTCCCTTGGATTGCTGCAGCCCAAATGCATGACCTTACATTTTTTAACATTAAATCCCAGTTGCCAAATTCTAGACCATTCTTCAAGCTTAGCCAGATCCCTCCTCATGTTATCTACACCTTCCTGGGTGTCTACTTTATTGCAGATTTTGGTATCATCCGCAAAGAGGCAAACCTTACCCGACAGCCCTTCTGCTATATCACTAACAAAGATGTTAAAAAGAATCGGACCAAGGACAGATCCTTGGGGCACACCACTGGTAACATCCTTCTCCTCAGAGTGCGCTCCATTTACTTGTACTCCTTGTCGCCTCCCACCCAACCAATTTCTAACCCAAGCAGTAACTTTAGGGTCCATCCCTAGGGTGCTTAGTTTGTTTATAAGTCGCCTGTGAGGAACAGTGTCAAAGGCTTTACTGAAATCTAAATACACCACATCTAGAGCTCTCCCTCGGTCCAACTCCCTGGTCACCCAGTCAAAGAAATCAATCAGATTTGTCTGACAAGACCTGCCTCTGGTGAATCCATGCTGCCTCGGATCCTGTAATCCGCTGGACTCCAGAAACCTCACTATTTTCTCTTTCAACAGCGTTTCCATTAATTTACTCACCACTGAAGTTAAACTAACCGGCCTGTAGTTTTCAACCACATCCTTCCACTTTTGTGTAAAGGCACCACATGAGCCTCTCTCCAGTCCTTTGGCACCACTCCCGACTCCAACGAGGCATTGAAAAGGTCAGTCAGTGGAGTTGCTAGAACGTCCCCAAGTTCCCTCAGTATTCTAGGGTGTATCCCATCCGGTCCCATCGCTTTGTCTACTTTAAGTTGAGCTAGTTTCTCACGAACACAGTCTTCTGAAAATTGTTCAAGATGTCCCTCGCTTCTGTTCTTATTTGTGGGTGTTTTCTGAGGTCCTGCTCCTGGTTCTTCATCTGTGAACACAGAACAAAAATATTTGTTAAGCAATTCCGCTTTATCCTTATCAGCTTCTACATATTCCCCCCCTGTACCCTTGAGTCTGACAATACCACTTTTGCCCTTCCTCTTCTCACTAATATATCTGAAAAATGTCTTATCCCCCCATTTTATTGCATTGGCTATTTCCTCCTCCTTTTGAATCTTTGCCTTCTTGACTACTTTGCTAGCTTCTCTAAGTTTTTCCAAATACAGATGCCTGTCTTCCTCTCTCTGTGATCTCTTGTATTTCATGAAGGCCTCCCTCTTTTTCTTCACTTTTTCAGCTACTTACTTCGAAAACCATAGCGGTCTCCTGTTCCTTTTGCCTTTATTTACCATTTTAACAAAAAGGTTGGTTGCCTTTAAAATACCCCCTTTCAGTTTTGCCCACTGTTGTTCTACATCCCCCAGCTGTTTCCCATCCCACTAACGACTCCCTGAGGCATTGGCCCATCATCGCAAAGTTAGTCTTCCTAAACTCTAAGATCTTCACCTTGGAATGGATTCTAACAGCCCTAGTCCTAATACTGAACCACACCATCTGGTGATCACTGGATGCAAAATGATCTCCCACTACAACATCAGAAACACTTCAACATTGGTAAGCACCAAGTCCAGTATGGCCCCTTCACGTGTGGGGGTCTGTTACCAATTGCCTGAATAGTTCTCCCTGTAGAGAATCCAGGATCTCCTTACTCCTAGATGATACTGCAGCAGGAATGTGCCAATCAACATCTGGCATATTAAAATCTCCTAGCAGTAGCACTTCCCCTTTCCTAGCAATGCTGCGTATGTCTTCAATTAACTCTGTCCACCTCTTCCTCTTGTGAGGGAGGTCTGTATATCACACCAATGCAAATAGATTTCTCTTTCCCTCTTTCTAGTCTAACCCACAATGCCTCCTCTCTCCCTTTTAAGCTCTGTAATTCCAAAGCTTTAATAGTAGTTTTTACATATAGTGCTACTCCTCCTCCCCTTCTTCCTACCCTGTCCTTTCTGAATAAAGTATAGCCAGGTATAGTTACATCCCAGTCATGGTTTTCTGTGAACCATGTTTCTGTAACTGCCACTAAATCTAAGTCAGCCACTCCCACCAAAGCTTCAACTTCAGAGATCTTATTTCCCATGCTACGGGCATTTATACACACTGCTTTCCATATGTTACCCCTGTTACCCATTTCCATAAAGGTATTTGATGTATCACTTACCTGGGGGCTTTCACTTACCTGGGGGCTTTCTTCACCCATCCCCAACGAATCTAGTTTAAAGCCCTCTTCAGTAGATTAGCCAGTCTACTACCAAAGATGTGTTGACCTTTCTTGGACAGATGGATGCCATCTCTGCTCTGCAACCCTTGGAACAGCATCCCATGGTCTAGGAAACCAAAACGCTCTTGAAGACACCATCCACGCAGCCATGCATTAATCTCCAGGATGCGAGCCTCTCTGCCTTGGCCTTTACCCTCAACAGGGAGGATTGAAGAGAACACCACCTGTGCACCTACCTGCTTCACCCTCTGTCCCAGAGCCATGAAGTCACTTTTGATACGTTCCGAGGTATACCTGGCAGTATCATTTGTTCCAACATGGATTAGCAACATTGGGTAATAGTCAGTGGGCTTGATGAGTCTCGGCAAACTCTCTGTAACATTTTGGATCTTGGCACCAGGCAGACAGCATACCTCTCTGGACATCAAGTCTGGTCGGCAGATGGACGCCTCAGTACCCCTCAGAAGAGAGTCTCCAACCACCACTACCCTTCGTTTCCTTCTGGTCACCGATTCTGCAACTATGGGGTACTTGAACTCTGGTTCCTCCCTTTCCAGGGATGCTTTCACCTCCTCCACTTCCAGGGCTGCATAATGGTTCTTCAATTCAAGGGCTGGAGAAGTTGGATTGGTGATTTTGCAGGCTCTGGTGACTTTTGTCGAACCATCGACATTCTGTTGGCACCCAGAATGTGCTGGAGAGCCTGGTTGCTGCAAGCAGCATCTCATCAATGTACTTCTCACTGTCTTGAATACTCCTCAGCCTCGCCACCTCCTCTCTGAGTTCCTCCACTTGTTTCCTCAGAGCTTCAGCATGCAGGCACCCTGCACATTTAACCGGTTCTTCAACTGGCAATAGGACCTCTGTCTGGACCGAGGCAGAAGCTGTAACGGGGGCAACAGCTTTAGCAATACGATTTTTCCCAGCCATTGTTCTGTTTGTGGAGCTTAGGTATCTGTTAAAGCAAAAGAGAGAGATCTACGAAGTACCAGCTGGTTTCGCAGCTGTCCTTTCAGAGAAAAAGCAGTTAAAACTCTTTAATTATATTCAAAATGTGCTGGTCCAATTCACTGTGATTTGTTAAAGGGGGAGGTGCCCTATAAAGCAAGACTGCTCACTAGGGGTGGGTGGGAGTCAGGGTGGGTAGGGAGGGAACTAACACCTGATTAGGTGTTAGCAGTTTCTGAACCTGAGGGGGTTACAGAGTTCAGCAATACTACTGTGTTCAAGTACAGTTCCCCTAAAACAGCAAAAATGAAATTAAACTTGCTTTAAAAAATATACACAAAACCCTTTTAAGAGCTCCCAGTCAGAGAGCTAGCAATGTAACAAAAAAAACCAAACAAAGAAACCCTCTAATCCCTACTTACTGTTTGATGTGTGGAGCCCTGGTTAAGAAAGCCTCAAAGGGCAGGGCAAAGCAGCCTTTTTATGCAGGCTTCAATTGCACTCAGTAAACAGGCCCACTAACCCCTGATTAGGTGTTAGCAGTTCTTGAACCTGAGGGGGTTACAGAGTTCAGCAATACTACTGTGCTCAAGTACAGTTCCCCTAAAACAGCAAAAATGAAATTAAACTTGCTTTAAAAAATATACACAATGGTACCGGAAAGGAAGAAAAAGAACCTGAAAGAAAGAAAAAGAAAACCCCCCAACATCCTGGCAATACAAAATACACTAACGGAGGTTAAGCATACAAAGGGATGAGTGACAGCATGACTTCGGCCCCAATTAAAATGCCATAAGATAAGAGTGAAAAATTAGAAAAGAGAAAGGGGAAGGAAGGGAAAAACAGAAGGGATAGTGAATGAAGAAAAGTAGGAAACACCAAAAAAAAGGGAGCAAGAGAGACAAAGAAAGGACAAATACAGGCCAGCGGGATTCCTGGCCCAGTCCCCCCGGCGGTGCCTCCACCGCCAGCATGGGACGCATATGGCTGCACGCTGAGTCCCGTACAAACCCGGCCACTTCAGCCGCGTGTGAGCTCAAAGTCCAGGACTGCAGAGCTCCAGGAAAACCTCACGGTCCGCCGAGACGGTTGCAAAAATCCATGGCAGCTTCTGGTGTCAGAAAGGTCCGGCGGCCGTCAGCCCCGTCCACCCGCAAGGTCGCAGGGTATGCCATGGTAAAGCGCAGGCCTCTCTCGATTAACCGACTGCAGACGTCTTTAAATGCACGACGACGCAGCGAAACTCCAGCTGAGTAATCCTGGAAGATCAGGATCTTACAGGCCGCACTCTCCAGACGCCGCTGCTGCCGCGATGCTCGAAGCACACCCTCCTTTTGGGCTGCATTGAGGAAACGCGCTATTACCGCCCTGGGCCGGTTATCTCCAGCATGGTATGGCCCCAAACGGTGCACTCTTTCCAGCACGATTGTGCCCAGCTCCGCCGCTAGGGGTAGGTTCGCCGGCAGCCAGCGCTCCAAATACTGCAGCAAGTCCTTATCTTTCACAGTCTCCTCAATGCCTATGAAGTGTAAGTTATTTCTCCGGCTTCGATTCTCCAAGTCTTCGAGCTTTTCCTCGTGCTTCTTTAGGTCCTCCAGCTTCATTATCCGGGCCTCGTCCTGCACACGTGCGTCCTCCAACGAGCCGATGCGCTGCTCAGCCTGGGCAACCTGGTTGTTAAACTCCGTCACCGCCGCGGCCACCTCCGATATTTGTGAGGCCAGCCCGCCAAAGCAACACTCCAACGCCTCCACCACCGCCTTGGAGACCTCAGCCACAATCGTCGGCGCGATCGCCGGCCCCACCGCTTCGGGGGGCCCCTCCGCCATAGCGGCCTCACCACCGCGGGGTTTCTCCCGCCGCTGGGTCTTCGCGGCCATGCAAGTACTATGCTCCCGAAAAGTTGCAAGAAGGCAGGGCTCCGATAAACTCTCTCCCTTCCACCCCACTATGGTAAAAATTCCAAGGCTAGAAGGCTAGTTAACTGCAAGGGGGGAAGAAGCAGGCTCCGGAGCTAAGGAGGACACGTCCTGTCTAGCCCACCATGCCACCAGAAGTCATCAACATCAATTTTTAAAAACGGTTCCAGTGGTGATCCGGGAAACTACA
This sequence comes from Ichthyophis bannanicus, assembly GCA_033557465.1. NCBI lineage: Eukaryota > Metazoa > Chordata > Amphibia > Gymnophiona > Ichthyophiidae > Ichthyophis > Ichthyophis bannanicus. The sequence goes on along the minus strand of CM066047.1, from coordinate 156,471,032 downwards.
GACCGGTGAGCCCTAACGTCAGTACCAGGAAAAATGGTAGAAACCATCATAAAGAATAAAATTACTCAGCATTTAGATAGTCATGGTCTAATGGGAGACAGCCAACATGGCTTGAAACAAGGAAGATCATGTCTTACTAATCTGTTATGTTTTTTTTGAAGGTGTGAGTAAACAGGTGGACGAAGGTGAGTCGGTTGATTTAGTGTATCTGGACTTTCAGAAAGCCTTTGACAAGGTCCCTCATCAGAGACTTTTGGCAAAACTAGAGTCATGGAATAGGAGGCAGTGTACTACTGTGGATCATGAACTGGTTAAAAGATAGAAAGTAGAGGGTAGGGCTAAATGGCCAATTTTCCCAATGGAGAAAGGTGAATAGTGGTGTACCCCAGGGATCTTTGCTGGGTCTGCTGCTTTTTGACATATTCATAAATGACCTGGAAAGTGGAATAACGAGTGAGGTTATCAAATTTGCAGATGACACAAAACTAAAGTTGTTAAAACCCAAGAGGATTGTGGAAACTTGCAGGAGGATCTTGATAAATTGGGAGACTGGGCATCAAAATGGCAGATGAAATGTAATGTGGACAAGTGCAAAGTTATGCACCTAGGGAAGAACAACCCAAACTATGGTTACACGATTCAAGGTTCCACATTAGGAACCGCCACCCAGGAAAAAGTTTTAGGCGTCATTGTGGATACCATGTTAAAACCCTCGGCCCAGTGTGCAGCGGTGGCCAAGAGAGCAAATAGAATGCTAGGTATAGTAAGGAAAGGAATGGAAAATAAAACAAAAGATATTATAATGCCTCTATATCGTTCCATAGTGAGACCGCACCTTGAATATTGTGTGCAGTTCTGGTCGCCGTATCTTAAAAAGGATATAGCATTATTAGAAAAGGTTCAGAGAAGAGCCACCAAAATGGTAAAGGGGATGGAAGGATACTCCTATGAAGAAAGGTTAAAAAGATTAGGGCTCTTTAACCTGGAAAAGAGACGGCTGAGGGGAGATATGATAGAAGTCTATAAATTAATGAATGGAGTGGAACGGGTAAACGTAGATCGATTGTTTTCTTTATCAGAATATAGAAAGACTAGGGGACATGCAATGAAGCTACATGGTAAACTATTTAAGACTAATAAAAGAAAATATTTTTGCACTCAACGTGTAATCAAACTCTGGAATTTGTTACCGGAGGATGTAGTAAAGGCTGTTAGTGTAGTTTATTTATTTTATTTTATTTTAGCTGTATTTATATCCCGCTTTTCACCGGGTCAAAGCGGTCAATTGGGAGATACATTTAACACGAGTGGATATGACACACATACGCTAATACTTACAGGGAACATGGGCAATGGAGGGTTAAGTGGCTTGCCCAAGACCACAAGGAGTGCCTATAGGACTAGAAATCCCAGTCCCTCCGGCCTGAGATTGCTGTCCCCAGGTGGGACTTGAACCCCCGGCCCTCCGGCCTGAAGTACCTTGTCATAACCACTAGGCCACTCCTCCCCTCAGTTGGGTTTAAAAAATGTTTGGACAAGTTCCTGGAGGAAAAGTCCATAAAACATTATTAAGAAGGGACCCAGGATATCAATGCTTGACCCAGTACAAGCATTGTGGAACCTGTGTCTTTTGGGGAAACTGCTAGGTACGTACGACCTAGATTGGCCACTGTTGGAAACAGAATACTGGGCTTGATGGACCTTGGTCTGACCCAGTATGGCATGTCTTATATTCATTGTAATGTATGAGTGCTGGGGTGTGTGCCTATTGTACTTATTGGGATTTGAGATATTATTTCCTTTTTGAATTCCCCATTTAATAGAACTCTTCCCCACTTTTATTGTGGTCTGATTTGAAATAGTCAACTATGTTGGGGTTTCCTTTTTTTTTCTTTTGGAGTTGTTTTCCTTGATTATTATTCTCATGTTTCTGTCACAAGATGATACTTGTAATTTTGTTTAAAACTTCATAAATAATAAATTATAAAAAAGATTTGTATGCAGACTTTTAATTATTTATTGGTTTTATTACTTTGTGCCTGTATTGTTGATGTTATCTCCAGGAACAAGCAGGGGTGTAGTCTTCACATATAGGTATCGTCGGTACGGACGGAGCCTGCGTGGGAACGTTTCCCAGCGTCCAATTAGAAAGCTTTTGGGAGCATCCCACAGCGCCTGCGTGCTGCCTTCCCGCCTTTCCCAACTGCCTCTCTCCAGTTCTTCATTTTCCGCGGAGCTAGCAGGTCGTTGTTCCTGTCACCGCAGAAAATGTTTCCTTATTCTCCTCTTTTTTGTGGTCGCGTCTGCCTTCCTTGACGCTATACCGATAACGCCGGTTCTTTCTTTCTTTAAAAAAAAAAAAAAAAAATTATATATATATATATCTGTAGTATTTTTTTTCAAATTTTTCTTTTCCAGGTGCACTCGCCATTTTGGGCCTTAGGTCCAAAATTTCCTCTACCATGGAAAAACCTGCTTAGGGTTTCAAAAAATGCACCAAGTGTGGCGGTACCATCTCCGTCACTGACACCCATGAGTGGTGTCTTAAATGTTTAGGTCCTGACCACTCCATCTCTGAGTGTATGCCTTCTTCCATGATGTCCAAGATGGGTCGACAAAACCGGGCTGCTAACTCAGCACCCTTTTTCCCTCCGATGCAGCTTCTGTGGCATCGACGTCTTCCACGGCTTTGTCTTCCTCCCATGGATCTCAGGTAACTAAACATAAGTCTGGCCGGTCCTCAAAGGGTAGATCTCCTTCTAAGCATCGAGATGCCTCTGGCGTTGCCCTTGAGGGTTCTGTACCGGCAAAATTGCCCTGGCGGGAGGCTTCGGCTTCCAAAGCATTATTGGGGCTCCAGGATGTTCTCGAGGCCTTAACCTCGGCAGAACTACTGCCATGCTCTGGGGTATCGGCTGCTTTCTCCGGTACCAACCCATAGGCATTGGCAGCGTCGATAGACCAGAGGTTCCTGGCTATTGAACGCAGTCTGGCGGCTCTCCTTGCGGCATACACACCCTCGGAACCGTGTCAGACTTCAACCGGTACCGGCATTGACTCTGGCACCAGTATTGGTACCGGTACCAACAGCATCGACATTGGTGTCTGCTTTGCTGGCACCCAGTCATGCTATGCCTTCTGGTACCGATTCCCCCTGGTACCGACTTCGGTCGGTACGGTTATCGTGCTCTACAAGAGCATCCGGACAGAAGGTACTTTGAATCCTCGGAGGAGTCTGAGGATTCTGACGGTTCTGTCGGTACCGGAATACTTCTCCCGGAGGATCCTTCCTCTCCTAAACGTGGGATGTCTCCTCCAGAAGATATCTCCTTTCAGGATTTTATGAGGGAGGTGGCTCGAGGTCTTTCCAATCTCCAGGAACAAGCAGGAATAAATCTTCACATATGGGTACGTCGGTACCGACGGAGTCTGCGCGGGAACGCTTCCCAGCGTCCAATCAGAAAGCTTTTGGAAGCATCCCAACACGCCTGCGCGCTGCTTCCCGCCTTCCCAACTGCCTCTCCTCAGTTTTCGTTTTTCTGCGGAGCCGGCAGGACGTCCTCCTGTCACCGCAGAAAATTCTTCTTTTTATTTTTTATTTTTCTTGTGGTCGCAGCTGCCTTCCCCGACCCCACCAGTACCGCCGGTGTTTCTTTTTTCTTTTCTTGTAAAAATTTTCCCTTTAAGGAATATATTTTTCTTTGTTAGTGTTTCACGGTTCTCAGGCCTTCTAGGCCTCTGCATTTTTCCTCATGGAACTGCCAGCCACTTTCCCCAAGAAATCTACAAACTGTGGCGGTACAACTTTATTTTTAGACACTCACAATTGGTGTCTAACCTGCTTGGGTCCTGACCATTTTCCTCCAGAGCCCTCGGGTACCTGTATGGTGAGAAGTTTTCAACATCGAGTTCCCCTCGACACGCGTTCCCCCTCCAACTTCAGGGCACCGACCATATCTTCTTCTGCACAGGATCAGGTAACCCAAAAACAGTCTGTTAAGACTAGCCAGTCCTCGAGCGGCACTTCTCATGCACAGCATAGAGATGCCTATGGCCTTGTCCTCGAGAATCCACTGGCTTCAAAACCCCGGTGGGAGTCTTCGGCCTCCAAAGCCTGTGTGGGGTTTCAGGTTGTTCCTGAGGTTCACTCCTCACAGAACATACCTGAGCCATGCCCGGTGGTGGCATCCGCTTCGAGCGGTACCGATAACCCGGCATCGGCACTGGTGTTGGATGAAACATTCCTCACCAAGGATCGTCGTCTGGCATCCTCGGTACCTACGGGCCCGGTGGATACGCTTCAGACCGACTTTCCAGTATCGGTATCGACACCGATACTAGTACCGACGTCGGTACCCTCCAGATGTGCATCGATAGACTCGCTTCCTTCGATGCCGAGTCTGGAATCGATCTCCAGTCTGGAGGACTGGGTACTGACTCGCCTTGGTACCGACTCCCATCGGTACCGAAGGCTCGGTTCCGATACTTTGGATCCGCAACTCTCGGTTCCTCCGACACCGTTAGAGTTGCCACCAGCTGGTATTCTTCCACCGGTATCAGATATGGTACCGAGATCGGTACCGATATCCACAGTACCATTACTGTCGGTACCTTCCATGCTTCTCTCTTCAGGCTCGCTTCCCTCGATGCAGAGTCTGGAATCGATCCCTAGCATGGACGATCTGTTACCGACTGTCGCTGGTTCTGACCTGCAGTACCAGCGACCACCATCTAAGGATCCCATACTGCACCATTCAGGATCTTCTATTCCTATATACTGGAATAGATCCCTCGGTGCCAACGCTAGTTCTTCATCAGATCTAGCCTATCCAAGGGAAGTTCCCTCTGGAGATCCTTCTTTCCAGACTTTCCTCCTGGATATGGCAAAATCACTTGCCATTCCTATTCCTGGACAAGATCCTACACAAGGGAATACAGAATACCTCTCTGTTCCTAGCGAAGCAAAGGAGAACATAATGCTTTCTTTGCATCATTCTTTGCAGGATCTCCTTCTACGAATGTGGGAAGCTCCTTTAAGGGTACCCCCACTTTCCAGAGCAACTGATCTCCTATATCAGGTGCCCCCCTCTCCAGGGTTTCAAAGGACTCAACTTCCTCATCATTCCATTGTAGTGGAATCAGCATTGAGGCGAGTGAAGAGTAATAAAAAGCACTCTTCTTGTCCGCCAGGTCGTGAGTCTAAGACACTAGATGCCTTTAGACGTCAAACCTTCCAGACATCCATGCTTTCAGCAAGAATTCTCTCATATATTTTTTTATATGGGTCTATCTCTTGAGGAGGTCACAAGCAAATTAAATCTTCTGACTTCTTGTCTTCAAGAACCCAAACAAGCAGACTATTCCTCACTGGTTAGTCATGCTCATAATATCTCTAGGTTTCTTACTCGTGCTTCCCTAGACTCCTTTGAGTCTGTTAGCAGGACTTCTGCTATAGCTATAGGGACACGATGTAGAGCCTGGCTCCAAGCTTCAGACTTGGACAAATGGGCACAAGAAAGACTGGGAAATACTCCTTGCACTGGAGAAAATCTCTTCAACAAGGAGTCTTTACTCCAGGTTACTCAGTTATCCACTGACGTTCCTGTTTCCAAGGGCTATTCTACGCCGCCTTCTTTCCCAGTAGGTAGGAAATGTCCTACCAAACTTTCTTCCCCTAGGAGGGGGAGAAGGTTTTGTCCATCATCTGCCCATCATACAGATGTTCCCAAACAGGGGAAACATCGCCCTGGTCTGAAGAATCTACAAACTCAACAGGGTCAACAAACCCAGCAGTCGCAGGGTTTCAAATAGATCATTGTCCCTCTTGTTGCTGGTTAGGGTGGTAGTCTGCTTCTTTTCACTTGCAGTATCTGCACTAAATTTATCCTAACCTACCTAGATATCTCTTCATGAGACATTTTTTCTCTAAGAGTCTTATGATGATCATGCCCATACATAACAGATTTCCTTTTCCTCTTGGAGGAAAGAGAGGTAACAACTATCAGTAGACAGTTGTTTCCCTGTATTGGCATGTATCATCTCACCTGTCGGAGACTTCCTCCATAGTTGGTCTCTTGCAACTCTGTCTTGTTGTAGTAAGAGGGAGGTAAGAGTGACTTTTTTACACGGGTAAGCCCTTATGGTCCTCTACCTGTTCTACCGGGGATTCTCCCTTCTGGAGTTGTCTTCCCCCTTGTTACCTTAGGGCAGCTCCTCAGACAATAGGAAGTCCTACCATGTCTGTTTCTTTTTCCCAATCTAAAAAGAGGAGGGAAAAGAAATTCTCCATGCTTCCGTGATAGTTCCTGCAAATGCAGCAATTCCTAGTGGTTAAACCACTGGTTTTGTTCACTACACAACCAGGGTTTCCCTTCCACTAGCAATCCTCCTAGCCTCAGTGCTAAGTCCCAAACAGGGTATCAAGCTCGTTTGGGAAACCCTATTATCACAGTTTGGTTGGTTACCTTCTATTCTTTGCCCCTTGCCCTTGGCAGAATAGCTGGTTACCTGCTGGATTTCCACAGCCAGTTTTTTCTTCTGACCAACCTGCAGCATGCTCTCTGCAACTCTACTAGGGTAGCTTTGCACTATGGGCCCTTGCTAGAGAGCATTAGTATCTGGCCTAGCAGGTAACCCCAGATGGTTAAAAGGGGTTCCCCCAGTCATGTTTCATGCCTGGCAGGTATTCTCTACCCTTTCCATCTTATCTTAAAAATCTTTGAGGCATTAGCCTCAGGCCTTTTCATTACGTGAAAGCCTAAAGAAGGGCCAATTCCCTGGCTTGGCCCATATCTCCTGGGGTCTCCCGTCAGAGATAGGTATCCTCCAGCTGCCAGTGAAGAATTTAATACCTATCTTGCCCTCATAGGCGGATCACTAGGGTATCTTCCTCCAGAGGCCTCCTCTATCCAATCTCCATACTAGAATTCTGGAGATATCTGGACTTCCTGTCTGCAGACTGCTGTTATCCTCTGCCATTTTCACGTAGGCCATCCTGGTTACTCAAGAGCTCAAATTCTGCAAAGAATTAAGCCACCTTCTTGTCAGGGACACCTTTCCTCTGACTATGCCAGTCATAACCAGGAGAAGAGGATTTTTTCTATTTTATCTATTCAAGCAGGTATCAACCTTCTTGCTATTAGATAAATCTTTCTCTCTCCCTATAAGGGGGGATGGGATTCTCTGGACATCTCTCCATCCATATACCTGGAGACATGTCTCTATATGCCTGCCGATTCATCTATATATAGATATAGATATAGATATCAATAGAGATAGATATAGATATATACACTGATTATATCTATCTGTGTGTCTTCTGCCCATATATATATATCTCTTTATAGATATATGCATATATACCCTATATGTGTATATATTTAAATCTACATATATATATATATATATATATATATATGTACATATATATTAATACATATAATGAGATATATTGTTAGATCTGTATCCATCTACTTATCTATCTGTCTGTTAGGATCAGATATCCTGACATTCCTCTATGATCCTGACAGATGGGCACTAACCCTATCAATGCTGTACCAACATACCTAGGGGACTACACCTAGAACCACTCCTGTGGTAATTAACCTTTTCAGGTTTAGGTACTCCTGAAGCTCTCCATGTACCTTTCTTTCCTAATTGACCCCATTTAGGAAAGACATTGCAGAGCTTCCGTTGCTCTAAAGCAGGGGTCTCAAACTCAAATTGCTTTGAGGGCCAAATGAGGACTTGTAAAGTAACCCGGGGGCCGCATAAGACGCGGGGCCTCATTTGCATAAGGGACCTCATTTGCATAAATATTTGCATAATGTTACCATACACTAACTTTTAGTAAACATGCCTCTTTAATGAGTATGGATAAAGAAAGACTAAAAGATTTAGAAACAAGAAGACAATAATTAAACTGGGAACCCCAAAAGCCAAACTTGGAATGTACAACAACACTGTAGAAATAAAACTATAAATTAATTTCCTCTTGTACTAAACAAAGCGCAAACATTAATGATGCACATTTCCCAGAGCTGACATATTCCAGTTAATACATTCAAAATAAAGAGATATTTTTCTACCTTTTGTGCATTTTTTTCAGTTGCAATTGTTCCAGCCACTTTCTTCTGGTTTCTTCATGTCTTCTGCTAACTCTCCATCGTCTGCTTCCATTTGCCCTTTCTTCTCTCCTAGTTTTTTTTCCATTCTCTCTCTACATCTGCTTTAACATACTAATCTTTCTCCTTTTTCTCTTTCCTCATTCCTATTTCATCCACTCAAATTTTACCCCTCCATCCTCAATCCCCACTTACTCTCACAATACCTGGCCAATTGTAGATTTGTCTTCTCTCCCAGACAAAATATTTTTCCCCTCTCCATTTCACTTTCCCAGCTCCATCCCATTCTAATCCTCCCCCAACATCAGCTCCCTTCTAGTTCCAGCCCCACCCAGCATCCGCTCCCTTCTAGTCCCTGCATCAGTCCATTTCCAGTCCTATCCTAGCCTCACCATCAGCCCATTTCCAATCCTAGCCCCCCATCAGCCCATTTCCAATCCTAGCTCCCTCCCCTCACAGCCCATTTCCATTCCAAGCCCCCCTCCCCATCAGCCATTTGCAGTTCAAGCCCCCTTCCACTCAGCCCATTTCCAGTCCTAGCAACCCCCCCAGCACATTACCAGTCCTAGACCCCCCATAGCCCATTACCAGTCCTAACCTCCCATTAGCGCACTTCCAGTTTTACCCCCTATCACCCCATTTTCAGTCTTAACCCCCCCCATAGCCCATTACCAGTCATAACCCCCCCTGCCAATAGCCCACTTCCAGCCCTAACCCCCATTACCCCATTTCAGTCAGCCCCTCCATAGCTCATTACCAGTCCTAACTCCCCCCATCAGCCCACCTCCAGTCCTTCCTAACCCCCACCTGCCCATTTCCAGTCCTAGCCCCCACCATAGCCCATTTCCAGTCATAACCCCCCCCCTGCCAATAGCCCATTTCCAGTCCTACACCCCCCCTTCCAATAGCCCTTTTACATTCATACCCCCCCCTTCCAATAGCCCATTTCCAGTCATACCCCCCCCCTGCCAATAGCCCATTTCCAGTCATACCCCCCCCCCTGCCAATAGCCCATTTCCAGTCATACCCCCCCTGCCAATAGCCCATTTCCAGTCCTACACCCCCCCCCCGGTAAATAAAAAAAACAACCTGGCTTCTGCAGCAGAAAATCAGCTGTCCCGCGGCCCCTTTCCCTCTGCGCGAGAGCCCTGAGTGTGCTTCCTCTGCGGCGTGCTTTTTAAGCCGCGAAGAGAGTATTTCCCTCTCGCGCGGCTTAAGCCTATTCACTTTTCAAGCCTCGCGAGAGGGAAATACTCCCTTCGCGGCTTGAAAAGCACGCCGCAGAGGAAGCACATTCAGGGCTCTCGCGCAGAGGGGAACGGGCCGCAGGACAGAGCAGCAGAAGCCAGTTTTTTATTTTTTTAAAATTGACCGTCGATTCTGCCGTTGCCACGGCGGCAACGGCAGCAGCAGAAGCCGTCGCGGGCCGCACAACCTTCTCCCGCGGGCCGCATGCGGCCCGCGGGCCGCGTGTTTGAGACCCCTGCTCTAAAGCTTAGCGCTCCTGAGTCTGTCCTTACCTTTTTATCAGATACAAGGGTTTCCATACCCTTTCTCCCCTACATGGACTGATTCTAACCCCAGTCCAGTTGGGTCAGACTAAATTTTTCTCTTGGTCCTAAATTTATACTATTTTTGGACCAAAGCAGCTTAAGCTTTCATAATAGTACCTTCTGCGTCTCCACTGAAGCTCTACCTCTTCTACTACCCCAGTTTTCCTCTGGGGCTATTTTTCTCACCCTAAAGGGTTTTGACCTCCACTTGTTTTTTGTTCTACTTTATTACCTCTACTTCTCAGTGAGGTATCCCTTGAGCACATTCACTGGCTCTTCTATCAGATCCATATGTACCTCAGTGCACTTGTGCAGTGCCAACAAGGGAGGCCCAGATTACAATATCTTATTACTAAATGCCCTCGATACAGGGTCTTCCCCTTTTGAAGTCCTGTTCTAGCCAGCTGTTCCACAACTCTTTTTCTGTATTCAACTCCTACCCTCCATCCCCAGGATGCCTGAGGTCCTGAGGAATAGCATGGCTCGTTCTAGACTTGCAACATGCTAGGACTCCTTCCGGGCATCTGAGCTTGGGAGTCCCCATATGTGAAGACTCATTCCTGCTTGTTCCTGGAGATAGCACTTACCTGTAACAGGTGATCTTTGGGAACAGCAGGAACAAGTCTTCACAGCCCACCCACCTCCCCTAGGAGTTGCATTTCTCTTTCTCTATCTTTCCCTTCCTTGCTCTCTCTCTCTCTTTGTCTCAGCTTTAAAACTTCACTGAGGAGAGGCAGTTGGGAAGGCAGCGCGCAGGCATGTTGGGATGCTTCCAAAAGCTTTCTGATTGGATGCTGGGAAGCATTCCCGTGCGGACTCCGTCGGTACTGACATACCCATATGTGAAGACTTATTCCTGCTGTTCCCAGAGATCACCTGTTACAGGTAAGTAACTGTGCTTTACTGTGGCTCCTGAAACAGAGCCCAGAGCAAAGGAGTTGGAGATTCTTCAATATCCCAAGGCTCCTAAGGAGGCAGCTACTTTGCCTGTCCATGAGATCTTACATGATCTCATGCTAAGAATGTGGGAAATACCTCTTACCACCTCTCCTCACTCTCGTAGACTGTCCCTTCTTGTTCTGGTTTCCAGAAGACTCAGCTTCCTCAGCACTCTTTTGTAGTGGAATCTGCTATGAGAAGGATCAGGAGTGCAAAGAGGCATGCTTCTAATCCTCCAGGATGTGAGTGTAGAACTTTGGATACCTTTGGACGTCGTACTTTCCAGGCTTCCATGCTTTCTGCCAGGATCAGTTCCTATATTTTATATATGGGAATGTTCCTTAAAGAAGTCAAGGAGATTTAGAGGTTCTAAGGCCTCTTCTTCCTGAAGATAAAAGGCAGGATTTTCTCACTCTGGTTAAACATGCCCAGGATGTTTCTAAATTTGTCAATCGTGCAGCTTTTGACTGTTTTGAGTGCATAAGCAGAACCTCTGCCATTGCCATAGGTGCACGTAGAATTGCCTGGCTCCAGGCATCCGATTTGGAGCTCTGGGTGCAGGACAAACTGGGCAATATCCCTTGTACAGGTGAGAATCTATTTGGCAAAAATTGGCAAGAGAAAGCCAATGAGTTGGATGCTGACAACTCCACTTTGGATAGGTTATCCAAAGCCACAACTGATCCTGCAAGAAAGAAATCTTTCAAGAAACCATTCTTCTCAAAAAGAAGAGATTCTACCCCTCTTATTCCCAGCAGGGATGTTCCGCAGGTCATCCTGCCCGAAAGAGTCAGCAACCATCTAAAGAAAGGAAAGCAAAGACTGCTAAGCCTCAACCATCTTAGCAGTCTCAGCCTCCACAAGGCCTTTGACTTTCATCTAGAGAACTTAGCCTTCCTGGCTCTCAATGGACCAGAGCCTTCCACCATTCCAGGAAGGTTGTGTCATTTTGCCCCCAGATGGGGGCAGATAACCTCTCTCATCAACCTGTTAGATCAAGAGGTTACTATGCTTCTTGCCCAAGGGGCAATAGAAGAGGTACCCATTCCTCCACAGGGTTCAAGGTTTTACTCCCCCTATTTCCTTATCCCAAAGAAAACAGGGGGACACAGACCTATTCTAGACCTTAGAGAATTGAACAAATTCCTGTTCAAAGAGAAATTCAAGATGGTTTCTCTGGGAACTCTGCTGCCATACCTTCAGAGTCAGGATTGGCTTTGTTCTCTAGATCTCAAGGATGCATACACTCTTGTTCTCATCCATCCAACTCACAGAAAGTTCCTTCGGTTCCTTTTTCAAGGAAAGCACTACCAATACAGTGTGCTTCCTTTTGGCCTGGCCTCAGCACCAAGGGTCTTCACGAAATGCATGGCTGTGGTAGCAGCATTTCTTCGCACTCTAGGAATGTTCGTCTTCCCCTACTTAGACTTCTGGCTCATTCGAGCCCCATCAGAGTCTGAGGCCAGGACTTCTCTATCTTGCACAATGCGTATCCTTCAGTATTTGGGTCTGGTCATAAACATCCCAAAATCCAGTCTAACTCCCACTCAGTCTCTAGAGTTCATAGGAGCTTTGCTGGATACCAGAAAAGCAAGGGCCTATCTCCCCCAGGCCCGTTGCCTTCGCATGGTGCAATTAGCTTCTCAAGCAATGCTAAAGCCTCATTTCACTGCTTGAGAAATGTTACAACTACTAGGCCACATGGCATCTACTGTGCATGTGGTTCCTCAACGTGTAATCAAACTCTGGAATTTGTTACCGGAGGATGTAGTAAAGGCTGTTAGTGTAGCTGGGTTTAAAAAAGGTTTGGACAAGTTCCTGGAGGAAAGGTCCATAAACCATTATTAAGAAGGGACCCAGGATATCAATGCTTGACCGAGTACAAGCATTGCGGAATCTGTGTCTTTTGGGGAAACTTCTAAGTACATATGACCTAGATTGGCCACTGTTGGAAACAGGATACTGGGCTTGATGGACCTTGGTCTGACCCAGTCTGGCATATCTTATGTTCTTATGCTCGCCTCCATATGAGAGCAGCCCAGTAGACTTTGTCCACTCAGTGGACCGAGGCATCAGGGTACCTGTCAGACAAAATAGCAAACACAAATCGCCTTATTTTTGTACCTCCAATGGTGGCAGTCCACTCAAAACTTGTTGCTAGGGTCCCCATTTCAACAACCTTTACCCCAGGCAACTCTCACAACAGATGCTTCTTCAGTGGGTTGGGGAGCTCATCTGCAAGACCTCTTCACCCAAGGCACTTGGATTCCACAGGAGTCTGTCAGACGGCTGCCTAGGGTGAGAACTTACACAATCTTGACGATGCATATATTTATATGATTCTTGCAAGGTATTGTGGGTATTGTAGTTCATTCACTCCCAAACACAGCTGATGACAATAATTTGAGTTGTGAAACCAAGTGGTAAGATCAATAAAATACTTATTTTATTGATGGGGTTTAATTCACCCAGCACATGTATGCTTGATAGCACTATAAATGAGGTTACTTGCTTGCAGTGTTTAAATGGATAACAAAAAGTCACAAAGTAAACCAGAAAACAACCTTCAGCTTGTCAGGCAACTAGCTAATGTTTTCTTAGCAAATAATTACCAAATACAAAGGCACAAAGTAAAGAATAAACTTTGCTGGTTAGGTTAACTTCTGCTTATTTTCCACGCAGATCTCAGCAGTGATTCTCCCTTGCTCACACACACAATCAGGTGCAGCTTTAATTACTATCAATTGACCAGCTGTAAGCCTTTAGCTGGCTGGCTGCTACTGTGTGAACCCAAATCCTGCTTTAAGAGCTGTTTGCAGTGGAAATAAAGAACAAAGTTAGGTTTCTTTGTGATGGCTGATGTGTTTGCTCATAGAAAACTAGCCATAGCATTTAGATAAAGAACAGTCCATGTAAATAGTTTCATCTGCTGTATTTCCCCCTGCATCAACAATCATAGGGTCAATATCATACATTGGCACAGATGAGTCTTTCATTAAGGCACTATCATGAGAATGCTTATTCCCTTGCTGCCATTCTCTATTATAGATAGGGTCTGGATCAGTGTTCATACCTGAGCCTCTCCTGCTATCATTATTCCTCTCTGTATAGCCTGGCCAATATGTAATCCAATTCTGATGTCCAGCCTTCCAATCTTGATCCCTGGACACTGGATCTTCTCTCACATACCTTCTGGCCTTGGTCTGAAAGTCCCTTCCACATGCAGTCTTCTCTCTTCCAGGTAGCCACTGGTGATTCCTATCTCTGCCAATCCATTCCTCTGGCTGAATCCAGTCCAATGGACTCTGCTGGCTTTTGGAATGCCTCCCAGTATGAGTACTGCCTTGGAATCTCCCAGACCTTCCAATGGCCTTTCTTCTCTTCCTTCCAGAGAGTTTCCTTCTCTCTCTATCTGCTTGGCTTGGCTTCTGTTTCTCCAGGTGATACTGGTGCTTGTAGCCGTTGCTGAAGCTGTTCTTCAAACTCTCCTTGAAGCTGAAACTGGGCTGGAGCTTGTTGTAACTGTTATCTGAAGAATAAGCTCTATTCTTATCCTGTTCTAATGTGTGCTGCTCCCTAACACAGCGCAGCTTTGTTGAATCAGGCCCTGCCCTTTGAGATGAGTGCTTAGGGATTACCTGATAGCTCTCTTGATTGCACACACATTCTCTCACTTCAGCCCCTCTCATGGCTGCTGGAAACCTGGTGCATTCTGGGACTGGTAGTCTTTTATGTGAAAACTCTGTTTTCTTGCTTCTACCAGAACTGACAGGTTGCTTGTTCAGAGTCACATCATCTTTTCTATAGCTCCTACCTGAGCTATGATAAGCTTCCTTATCACAAGTCTCATCTACACATCAATCTCTTGGAGCTCAGAGCAATCTATCTCCAGGAACAAGCAGGAATGAGTCTTCACATATGGGTATCGTCGGTACCGACGGAGCCTGCGTGGGAACGCTCCCCAGCGTCCAGTAAGAAAGCTTTTGGAAGCATCCCACAGCGCCTGAGCTCTGCCTTCCCGCCTTTCCCAACCGCCTCTCTCCAGTTCTTCTTTTCCGCGGAGCCAGCAGGTCGTGTTCCTGTCGCCGCAGAAAAAGTTCTTTATTTTTTTCTTTAATTTTCTGTGCGCGTCTGCCTTCTTCGACGTCAGACCGGTACTGCCGGTCTTTTCTTTTCTTTCTTTAAAAAAAACAACAAAAAAACTAGTACTTTACTTCAACTGTGCATTTTCAATTTGGGCCTTAGGCCTGAATATTTTTCTCCTCATGGAGAAACCCGCTTCCGGGTTCAAAAAGTGCACAAAATGTGGCGGTACTATTTCTGTCACCGACACCCATGATTGGTGTCTAAAATGTTTGGGTCCTGACCATTCCATCACAGATTTTATGTCCTGTACCATGATGTCTAAAAGAGGTCGGCAGAACCGAGCAGCCAAGCTCAGTACCCTGTTTCCCTCTGATGCAGCCTCGGTGGCATCGACGTCTTCCAGGGCTGCTTCTTCCTCCCATGGATCTCAGGTAACCAAACATAAATCTAGCCGGTCCTCGACGGGCAAATCTCCCTCTAAGCATCGAGATGCCTCCGGGCTTGTCCTCGAGGATTCCGCACCGGCAAAATTACTCCAGCGGGAAGTTCCGGCTTCCAAAGCATTGTTTATGGGGTCACAGGTTGACATCGATGGTTCGGCCTCGACCGATCACCTGTTGCCGTGTTCTGGGGTACCGGTGGCCTCCACTGGTACCGACATCCATACTCTGGTGGTGTCGGATCAGAAGATTCTGTCCATGCAGCGCACCCTAATGGCGTTTATGCAGGCTGCGACGCCTCCGGTACTGCAACAATCTCCGTTGCCGGTACCGGCTCCGGCACCGGCATCGTTCCCGGTGCCGGTACCGATTGCATCGACATCGGCTTCGGTGTCGACTGCAACGGTACCCTGTCCTATGATGCCCATCGGTACCGAACTGGTACCGCTTACTCCCGATGTCGATCCAACTCGGTACGCATATCGGGCTTTACAAGAGCATGCAGACAGGCGATACTTCGATTCCTCCGAAGACTCTGACGAGTCGGAGGCTCCTGTGCTTCTTCCTCAGGAGTCTTCTCCAAAATGAAGAATGTCTCCTCCAGAAGACTTGTCTTTTCAAGACTTCATTAGGGAAGTGGCTAGGGGCCTCTCCATTACAGTGGCCCCTGAGTCAGAGCCTAGAGCCAAGCAATTAGATATTTTGCAATATCCTAAGGCTCCTAAAGAGGCAGCTACCTTACCTATTCATGAGATTCTCTATGATCTCATGTTGAGCATGTGGGAAACTCCTCTTACCACCTCTCCTCATTCTCGTAGGTTAGACACCATGTACCGTGTCCCTCCTTGTCCTGGCTTTCATAAGTCTCAGCTTCCTCACCACTCTATTGTGGTAGAGTCTGCCATGAGGAAAATAAAGAGTGCAAAAAGACACTCATCTAATCCTCCAGGACGTGAATGCAGGACCCTAGATGCTTTTGGCCGAAGGGTTTTCCAAGCTAATATGCTTGCTGCAGATGATCTGTGACTCCTATAGTCTCTATATGGGGATGTTTCTAAAAGAAGTCACAGATCATCTGCAGACTTTAGCTCCTTTTATTTCAGAAGATAAAAGGCAGGAATTTCTCACTTGGCTCAAACATGCCCAAGATGTTTCCAAATTTTCCAACCGTGCAGCCTTTGACTCTTTTGAGTGTGTAAGCAGAGCCTCGGCTATTGCCATAGGTGCACGCAGAATTGCTTGGTTACAAGCCTCTGATTTGGAACTCTGGGTCCAAGATGAATTGGGAAATCTTCCTTGTACAGGTGAGAACCTTTTTGGCAAGGATTGGCAAGCAAAGGCCACTCAGATGGATTTTTATTTATTTATTTTATTTATTTAGACAGTTTTGTATACCGCCTTATCCTTCAATCAAAGCGGTCACAACACAATTGGGGGATA
The DNA here is from genome assembly GCA_033557465.1 of Ichthyophis bannanicus. Taxonomy (NCBI): domain Eukaryota; kingdom Metazoa; phylum Chordata; class Amphibia; order Gymnophiona; family Ichthyophiidae; genus Ichthyophis; species Ichthyophis bannanicus. The sequence goes on along the minus strand of CM066047.1, from coordinate 156,454,451 downwards.
CATTTAACATGTGGGGATATGAGACACATACACTAATACTTAAAGGGAACATGGGCAATGGAGGGTTAAGTGGCTTGCCCAAGACCACAAGGAGCATCTGTGGGACTAGAAACCCCAGTCCTTCCGGCCCAGGGTTGCTGTCCTCTAGTGGGATTTGAACCCCTGACCTTCCGGCCTGAAGTACCTTGCCCCAACCACTAGGCTACTCCTCCCTGAGAACTCTGCTTTGGATCGACTTTCAAAGTCTACCTCTGCTCCTGTTAAGAAAAGATTGTTCAAAAAGACATCTTTCTCTAAAAAGGGAAGATATTATCCTGCTTATGGTCAGCAGGCATCTTCAGCAGGTCGTTTTGCTGCAAAGCGTCAGCAACCACCTAAACAGGCCAAGTCAGAGGCTGCCAGGCCTCCCACGGCCCAGCAGCCTCAGCCTCCTCAGGGCCTTTGAATTGCAACTAGAGAACTTAGCCTTTCTAGCTCTGGAAGAACCAGAGCCCCTCACCATTCCAGGAAGGTTGGCTAACTTTGCTCCCAGATGGGCGCAAATCACAGCAGAGCAATGGACCCTCTCCATCATAAGGGAAGGGTACAAGCTTCATTTCTTAAGCCTTCCTCCTCACACCATGGTGAAACAGTTCAATTCTCCAACATCTCTCCTCAACCTTCTGGGTCATGAGATTGCTACCCTTCTTGCCCAAGGGGCAATAGAAGAAGTACCTCTTCTTCAACAGGGCTCAGGGTTCTACTCCCCTTATTTTCTTATTCCAAAGAAAACAGGGGGCTACAGACCCATATTAGATCTCAGAGAATTGAACAAGTTTCTATTCAAAGAGAAATTCAAGATGATTTCTCTCGGTGCTCTGCTTCCATACCTTCAGAGTCAGGACTGGCTTTGTTCTCTAGATCTCAAGGATGCGTACATCCATGTCCTCATCCATCCAACACATAGAAGGTTCCTTCGGTTCCTTTTTCAAGGAAAGCACTACCAATACAGGGTGCTTCCCTTCGTTCTGGCCTCTGCACCAAGGGTGTTCACGAAATGCATGGCAGTAGTAGCTGCATTTCTATGCACTCTAGGAATATTCGTATTCCCATATCTGGACGACTGGCTCATTCGAGCTCCATCCCAGTCAGAGGCCCAGACTTGTCTAACCTGCACAATGCATGTCCTTCAGTATTTGGGACTGGTAATAAACATCCCAAAATCCAATCTCACCCCTACTCAGTCTCTGGAGTTTATAGGGGCCTTGCTGGATGCCACAACTGCAAGGGCCTATCTTCCTCAGGCCCGTTGCCTATGCTTGGTGCAGTTAGCCTCCCAGATACAGTTAAAGTCCCATTTAACTGCTCGAGAGATGTTACAACTATTAGCCCACATGGCATCCACCGTGCATGTGGTTCCATATGCTCGCCTTCACATGAGGGCAGCTCAATGGACTTTGTCCACCCATTGGACTCAGGCATCGGGTTGCCTGTCAGACAAAATAGCAAACTCCAGTGGCCTTTTTTGGTCTCTCCAGTGGTGGAAGTCCTCTCCAAATCTGTTGCTGGGGTCCCCTTTTCAGCAGTCGCTACCCCAAGCAACTCTTACAACAGATGCTTCTCCAATGGTTTGGGGCGCTCATCTGCAGGATCTCTCCACCCAGGGCATCTGGTCTCCACAGGAGACTTCTCTGCATATCAATCTCTTGGAACTCAGAGCAATATTCTTAGCTCTGAGTGTTCCATTCCCTGCTCAGCTACATACAGGACAGTCCTCATCCATACGGACAACCAAGTAGCCATGTTCTGTGTAAACAAGCAGGGCGGGACTGGCTCTCTCGCTTTTCAACGAAGCTTTGCGACTGTGGGCCTTCGCCAGAGAGCATCACATCCATCTTCTGGCAGTATATCTTCCAGGCGTTCAAAACTCTTGGGCGGACAGACTCAGTCGAGTTCTCCTTCCACATGAGTGGTCCCTCCACATGGACCAGGTAGCCAGGATTTTTCAAATTTGGGGAACCCTGGACATAGACCTCTTTGCAAGTCTGTGGAATGCCAAACTTCCCCGGTTCTGTTCCAGAATTCTGTGTCAGGGAGTTCAGGCCAAGGATGCCTTCCTCCTTCATTGGGGTCAAGACTTCCTTTATGCCTTTCCACCCATTCCCCTAATTCCCAAAACTCTTTTCAAGCTTCAGAGAGATCGAGGGACCATGATCCTCATAGCACCACATTGGCCACGCCAAGTGTGGTACCCTCTACTTCTGCATATCTCTCAAGCTCCTTCCCTGGACTTGGGCTCTGCACCAGACCTCCTATCCCAGGAAGAAGTAACGTTGTGGCACCCAAACCCCTAGTCTCTCCATCTCAGGGCTTGGTTGCTGAGGGCCTAGACCTTCAAGATTTTCATCTCTCTCAGCAAGTCAGAGATGTTATTCATGCCTCTAGAAAGCCCTCTACTAGACGTTCCTATGCTTTCAAATGGAAAAGATGTACCATTTTGTGTTCACGGAAGGGTCTTAACCCTCTTGCAATACCTTTGAATTCTTTACTAGAGTATCTCCTGCATCTATCCCATGCAGGTCTGAAAACGAATTCAGTAAGAGTCCATTAGAGTGCTATTGCAGCGTCTCTCAAGCCCCTCAATGGACAGCCTATTTCCTCTCACCCTCTTATAGCAAGATTCATGAGAGGCCTTCTTCTGACTAAACTTCCCATTAGACCACCTCCAGTGGCATGGGACTTAAACCTGGTTCTTGGCCAGCTTATGAAGCCACCCTTTGAACCTTTAGCCACCACCTCCTTGAAATTTCTTTCTTGGAAAGTTATTTTTCTCATTGCAGTCACCTCAGCACGCCGCATCAGTGAATTGCAAGCTTTGGTAGCTAATCCACCTTATACAAGGTTCCATCATGATAAGGTAGTCCTCAGGACCAATCCACACTTTATGCCCAAAGTGGTCTCGCCTTTTCATCTGAACCAAGAGGTATATTTACCTGTCTTTTTTCCAGGACCTCATGCATCAAGTGCAGAGAGGAATATTCATACCTTGGATTGTAAGAGAGCTCTCACTTTCTACTTAGAAAAAACACAGCAACATAGAAAGTCTTCTGAACTCTTTGTTGCTTTTGATCCTTCTCATTTAGGACTTCCATTCTCTAAGAGAACACTGTCCAACTGGATTGCTCAGTGTATTTCTTTCGCCTACCAGAGTAGGAACATTTCTCTGGAGGGCCATGTCACAGCTCACAATGTGAGAGCCATGGCAACCTCAGTGGCTCATCTAAACTCTGTGTCCATCGACCAAATCTGTCGAGCGGCCACCTGGGCCTCGGTTCATACCTTCACAGCCCATTACTGTTTGGACAAGGACTCCCGCCGGGATGCCTCGTTTGGTCAGGCTGTTCTCAAACACCTGTTCCATTCCTAATCAACTCCTACCCACCTACCCTGGTCGGATGCCAGAGATCCATGGGAGGGGGTAGAGTCCTTTTCAAGGACACACAACCTGGGGTTTCTCCCTGGCATCTGCAGCTAGGGAGTCCCCATATGTGAAGACTCGTTCCTGGAGATAGCACAGTTACTTACCCGTAACAGGTGATCTCTGGGAACATCAGGAATAAGTCTTAACAACCCACCCACCTCCCCTAGGAGTTGTATCTCTCTATTTTTCCTCTCTCTCTCTTTTTGTCTCAGCTTTAAAACTCGAACTGGAGAGAGGCGGTTGGGAAAGGTGGGAAGGCAGCACGCAGGCGCTGTGGGATGCTCCCAAAAGCTTTCTTACTGGCGCTGGGGAGCGTTCCCGCGCAGGCTCCGTCGGTACCGACGATACCCATATGTGAAGACTTATTCCTGCTGTTCCCAGAGATCACCTGTTACAGGTAAGTAAATGTGCTTTCTTGCTCTGCGAGTGTTCCACACCCTGCTCAGCCACAAGACAGTCCTCATTCATACGGACAATCAAGTAGCCATGTTCTACGTGAACAAGCAGGGAGGAACAGGCTCTCTGTCGCTTTGCAACGAAGCTTTGCGACTATGGGCCCACGCCAGAGAGCATCAGATTTATCTCCTGGCAATATATCTTCCAGGTATCCAAAACTCTTGGGCAGACGGACTCAGTCAAGTTCTGCTTCCACACGAATGGTCTCTACATGCAGACCAGGTGGCCAAAATTTTTCAAATTTGGGTAACCCCGGACATAGACCTCTCTGCAAGTCTGCTGAATGCCAAACTTCCCCGGTTCTGTTCCAGAATTCAGGCACAGGGCTCTCGGGCCAGGGATGCTTTCCTCCTTCATTGGGGTTAAGACTTCCTTTATGCCTTTCCACCCATTCCCCTAATTCCCAAAACCCTGTTCAAGCTTCAGAGTGACAGAGGCCGTATGATTCTCATAGCTCCACATTGGCCGCGGGAAGTGTGGTACCCTCTGCTTCTACATCTCTCTCAAGCTCCCTCTCAGGAAGGGTCTGCTCCAGATCTCCTTTCTCAGGAGGACAGAATGTTATGGCATCCCAATCCCCAGTCTCTGCATCTCAGGGCTTGGTTGCTGAAGGCCTAGATCTTCATGATCTTAACCTTTCTCAGCAAGTAAAGGATATCTTTTATGCTTCTAGAAAACCTTCCACAAGATGCTCTTATGCTTTCAAGTGGAAAAGGTTTACCATATGGTGCTCGCAGAAGGGTCTTGGCCGCCTTGTGATACCTCTGGAATCATTACTGGAGTATCTCCTTCATTTATCCAATGCAGGATTTAAAACTAACTCAGTAAGAGTCCATTTAAGTGCTATTGCAGCTTCTTTCAAGCCTTTAAATGGACAACCTATTTCTTCCCATCCTCTTATAGCAAGATTTATGAGAGGCCTTCTTCTAACTAAGCCTCCCATCAGGCCACCACTGGTGGCATGAGACTTAAACCTGGTTCTTGGCCAGCTCATGAAGCCACCTTTCTAATCCTTAGCTACTACCTCGTTGAAATTCCTATCTCCAGGAACAAGGAGGAATGAGTCTTCACATATGGGTACGTCGGTACCGACGGAGCCTGTGCGGGAACGCTCCCCAGCATCCAATCAGAAAGCTTTTGGGAGCATCCCTCAGCGCCTGCGTGCTGCCTTCCCGCCTTTCCAACTGTCTCTCCTCAGTTTTCGTTATTCCGTGGAGCTGGCAGGACGTCGTCTTGTCACCGCAGAAATTTTTTTCTTTAATTCTTTGTTTTCTTGTGGTCGCTGCTGTCTCCCCGACTCCACCGGTACCGCCGGTGTTTTTTCTTTTTCTTAAATTCAGGGAATTTTTTTCCCTCAGTTTCTGTCTTAAACTTTTTGGGCCTTCTAGGCCTCTCCATCATGGAGCCGCCACCTTCTTTTCCTAAGAAGTGTCTAAGCTGTGGCGGTACAGTTTTGTTTTTAGACTCCAAGAACTGGTGTCTAACCTGTTTGGGTCCTGACCATTTTCCTCCGGAGCCATTAGGCTACAATGTTGTGAGAAGAGATTTTCCATTTCGAGTTTCCCTCGATACCGAATTCCCTTCCAGTGTCAGGGCACCGACCATTTCTTCTCCACAGGATCAGGTAACCCACACACAGTCTGTTAAGACTAGCCAACCCTTGAGTGGTAGATCTCATGCACAGCATGATGACGGCTCCGGCCTTGCCCTCAAGGGTCCATTGGCTTCAAAACCCCGGCGGGAGTCTTCGGCCTCCAAAGCCTATCAGGGGTTTCAGGTTGTTCCTGGGGCTCACCCCTCACAGAACATACCTGAGCCATGCTTGGTGGTGGCATCCGCTTTGAGCGGTACCGATACCCCGGCATCGGCCCTGGTGTTGAGCGATTCACTCCTCACCAGGGATCATCATCTGGTTTTCTCGGTACCTTCGGGACCGGTCGATACGTCCCAGATTGACTTTCCAGTATCGGCATCACCGCCGATACTACCACCGACGTTGGTACCCTCTAGACATGCATCGATAGACTCGCTTCCTTTGATGCCGAGTCTGGAATCGATCTCTAGTCTGGAAGACTGGGTACCGACACGTCTCGGAACCGACACTTACCGGTTCCGAATGCTCGGTACCGAGGGTGATTACCAAAGGCCTTCGGTTACCTCGGTACCGATTGAGCAGCCACCGATGGCTGCTTCGATGTCGGTATCGCCTTCGATTCCGACACAGCTACCGGTATTGATATCGGTGCCGGTACCCGCAGTAACATCGGGGCCAGCTCCTTCCATGCTTCTTTCACCAGGGTCGCTCCTTTCTATACCAAGTTTGGAGTCGATACCTGGCATGGACGATGCAGTACTGACTATCTCAGGTCCTGACCTCCAGTACCAGCATCCATCCCTTAAGGATCCTTTCTCGCACCGTGCAGGATCTTATATTCTTATATTCTCAAGTAGATCCTCCAGTGCCCAGGCTAGTTCTTCAGGTCTAGCCTGTCCAGGGACGGTTCCCTTTGGAGATCCTTCTTTTCAGAATTTTCTCCTAAATATGGCAACATCTCTTGCTATTCCTATCCCTGGCTGTGATCCTACACAGGGCTCTCTTTCTACTAGAGAAAAGGAAACTATAATGCTTCCTTTACATCATTCCTTACAGGATCTTCTTCTAAGAATGTGGGAAGCACCTTTAAAGGTACCCTCACCTTTGAGAGCAACTGATCTTCTGTATCAGGTGCCCCCCTCTCCAGGGTTTCAAAATACTCAACTTCCCCATCATTCCATCGTGGTGGAATCAGCAATGAGGAAGGTGAAAGGTAAGAAAAAGCACTCTTCTTACCCACCAGGTCGTGAGTCTAGGACACTAGATGCCTTTGGACGTCAAACCTTCCAGACATCCATGCTGTCAACAAGGATTCTCTCATATATTTTTTATATGAGTCTATCCCTTCAGGAGGTCACAAAGAAATGATATCTTTTGACTCCTTTCCTTTCAGAGCCCAGGACTGCAGACTATTCCTTACTACTTAGTCATATTCAAAGTATCTCTTGGTTTCTTACTCATGCTTCCCTAGACTCCTTTGAGTCTGTTAGCAGAACTTCTGCTATAGCCATAGGGGCACGACGTAGAGCCTGGCTCCAAGCTTCAGACTTAAACAGATGGGCACAACAAAGACTGGGTAATACTCCTTGCACTGGGGAAAATCTCTTCAATAAGGAGTCTTTACATCAGGTTGCTCAGTGTTCCACTGACTTCCCTGTTTCTGAAGGCAATCCTAAGCCTTCTCCTTCCCCAGTAGGTAGGAAATGCCCTACCAAACCTTCTTTCCCTAGAAGGAGAAGGTTTTACTCTTCTCCTGCCCATCATACAGATGTTCCCAAGCAGGGGAAACCTCGCCCTGGTCTGAAGAATCCAGACTCGAGCCAGGCTGAACAAACCCAGCAACCATAGGGTTCTGATTAATCTGTTTTTTGCCTCCTGGAGTTTACAACCTACATTTGACGTCTTCTCAGTAGAAGTTTTTTCATTCAAAACTCTACACATGGATTCCTTTTCTCAGGACATCCAGTTGCTCCTAGGTATGCTGAGCTGTCAGGATATTCATGTCTATGGGTCACAGGTTTCTCCTCTTCTTCCTGCCAAGAAGAGAGGTTTAATAACTATCCCATGATAGTTTTCTGTGCCAACATGAATTTCTCCTTCCACAGACTTACCATATGGTAAGTCACCATTCAACTCCTCTTTCTCTACCCTCTTATCCAGGGTTTCCCCTATAAGAGTGGCACCATACCTCTGGAGGGCTTCTTGAGCCTTCTAGTCATTTGTTTCATTCCAGTGTGGAGTTTTTTCTCTGGAATAAACTCCCTTCTTTTGTCTGGGCAGCTCATCAGACAGGGACAGGAATGTCTCCTCTTGTTCTGTCTGTTCTCTGTTTTTACACAGAAAGATTTTCTCTGCTGTCTTATTCAGCAACTGCCCATGCAGGAGTTCCAATGATTGGACTACTGGTACTTTTCCACAAGTTCCCAGTCTTGTCTTCCACTACTTTCTGTCTGGCCTAAGTAGTGATTCCAAGATAGTGCATACATCTTTCTTGGATAATCCTTATCACTTCAGGCTTATCACACTATCTTCTGTTCTGGCCATCTCCAATTCCTTTGGAATTGGAAGCATAGTTGACGTGCCGGCTGGTTTTTTTCCAACAGCCAGTTTTATTTTCCAATTCTCCTGCATAATGCTCTCTGCAATCTTACAGAGAAGCTTTCTACTATGGGCCCTTGCTAGAGAGCATGGGTTTTGTCTCTAATGACTATCCTATATGGTTGGAAAAGGCTTCCTCAGTCATCCCCCATGACTTTGAGGGTTCTTCACACCCTAATATCTCCTTTTATAATAAAGGACATAAGTCTTCTCTACGTGAAAGTCTAAAGAGTTCTCCAATTCCTACAGGGAATATTCTCTTTTTTTCTTACAGCTTGTCCTCATGGTATCCTACTCCTTCATGGACAGCACATATTTAACTAAAAACGCATGATACCACTTTTGTCCCTCAAGTGGGTCAACCTGGTATCTCATCCTATGCGTTTTCTGTCCATTTACCATGCTAGAGTTCTACAGGACTCAGGACTTGCTGTTTACAGACTGATATTATCCTCTGTTTTTTCACGCAACCATCCTGGTTATTTCACTGGATAGCATTCCTGCACCATCTTAACCAGGGGGAATAGATTCTCTATATATCTTCTCAAGTAGGTTCCACCTTCTTGTTAGTGGATGAATCTTTCCTCTTCACATCTCCCATGTGAATGTTCTTATGGGTATATCTCTATCTGCTAATTTGCAGACATTTATCTTTAGACCTATATATTCATATATGTATGTATATCTATATACTTCTCTATAGATGCATATGTCTGTCAGCTGCGTGTGCATATGTTATGCCCCTCTAGATCTCACTATGGACATATATATATATATATATATATATATATATATATTGTGATAAGGAAGCTTATCATAGCTCAGGTAGGAGCTATAGAAAAGATGATGTGACTCTGAACAAGCAACCTGTCAGTTCTGGTAGAATTGAGAAAACAGAGTTTTCACATAAAAGACTACCAGTCCCAGAATGCACCAGCTTTCCAGCAGCCATGAGAGGGGCTGAAGTGAGAGAATGTGTGTTCAATCAAGAGAGCTATGAGGTAATCCCTAAGCACTCATCTCAAAGGGCAGGGCTTGATTCAACACAGCTGCGCTGTGTTAGGGAGCAGCACACATTAGAACAGGATAAGAGTAGAGCTTATTCTTCAGGAAACAGTTTCAGCAACAGTTTCAAGAACAGCTACAGAGGGAGGAAGAGATACAGAGACAGCAACGGCTACAAGCACCAGTATCACCTGGAGAAACAGAAGCCAAGCCAAGCAGATAGAGAGAGAAGGAAACTCTCTGGAAGGAAGAGAAGAAAGGCCATTGGAAGGTCTGGGAGATTCCCAGGCAGTACTCATACTGGGAGGTATTCCAAAAGCCAGCAGAGTCCATTGGACTGGATTCAGCCAGAGGAATGGAGTGGCGGAGATAGGAATCACCAGTGGCTACCTGGAAGAGAGAAGACTGCATGTGGAAGGGACTTTCAGACCAAGGCCAGAAGGTATGTGAGAGAAGATCCAGTGTCCAGGGATCAAGATTGGAAGGCTGGACATCAGAATTGTGTTACATATTGGCCAGGCTATACAGAGAGGAATAATGATAGCAGGAGAGGCTCAGGTATGAACACTGATCCAGACCCTATCTATAATAGAGAATGGCAGCAAGGGAATAAGCATTCTCATGATAGTGCCTTAATGAAAGACTCATCTGTGCCAATGTATGATATTGACCCTATGATTGTTGATGCAGGGGGAAATACAGCAGATGAAACTATTTACATGGACTGTTCTTTATCTAAATGCTATTGCTAGCTGTCTATGAGCAAACACATCAGCAATCACAAAGAAACCTAACTTTGTTCTTTATTTCCACTGCAAACAGCTCTTAAAGCAGGATTTGGGCTCACACAGTAGCAGCCAGCCAGCTAAAGGCTTTCAGCTGGTCCATTGATAGTAATTAGGGCTGCACCTGATGTGTGTGTGAGCAAGGGAGAATCACTGCTGAGATCGGCGTGGAAAAATAAGCAGAAGTTAACCTAACCAGCAAAGTTTATTTTTTACTTTGTGCCTTTGTATTTGGTAATTATTTGCTAAGAAAACATTAGCTAATTGCCTGACAAGCTGAAGGTTGTTTTCTGGTTTACTTTGTGACTTTTTGTTATCCATTTTAAACACTGCAAGCAAGTAACCTCATTTATAGTGCTATCAAGCATACATGTGCTGGGTAAATTAAACCCCATCAATAAAAGAAGTATTTTATTGATCTTACCACTTGGTTTCACAACTCAAATTATTGTCATCAGCTGTGTTTGGGAGTGAATGAACTACAATACCCACAATACCTTGCAAGAATCATATGAATATATGCATCGTCAAGATTGTGTAGGTTCTCACCCTAGGCAGCCGTCTGACAATATATCTTTACATCAATGTTCCCTCTAATTTTCTGTAGGCTGTGTGCGCATAAAATATCAGCTGTGTGCAGCTTTTGAAGGAAGGTTAAATTTTTGTGCGCCACATAATGACACTTGGAGTTATATACTTTAAAACCTGACTACACGTCAGAATACAGTATGTACACCACATTGATTTTAATCAAATAAAATGAAAATAGATGATTACTAAATGAAGCGGGAAATTTCTAGTAATTACAATCATAACTTTAAAATTTTAAGATGTCTGTGTTGTTTTCTGTCAGAATCAGAGCCGTAATTTTTGTGCGCTCTGTTGTAAAGTATGTGCGCTCGCACGGCGAGGTGTGTGCGCGCGCACACGCGCACAGCTTAGAGGGAACAGTGCTTTACATATCTTCCTAGATATAGCAGCGGCTTTTGACTCGGTATGCCACGAAATTCTCATCTGCCGACTAAGGGAAAAAGGCATCTGTGGAACAGCACTCGAATGGTGCAAATCTTACCTGTCCGACAGATGGCAGCATGTCAGAGTCGACGGGGATACATCTGAACCTTTCCAACAAAGTCAAGGTGTACCCCAAGGATCCTCTTTATCTGCATTGATGTTTAATATATACATCCAACCCATCTGTGACATCATCAGATCCTTTAATGTCAGTTACATGATATATGCAGACGATGTGCTACTATATATGCCAATATCATTGGACTGCCTAGACCTTACCCCGCTGACCAACTGCTTTGACACCATATCAGAGTGGCTCCTATCACAAAACCTGAGAATACAACACAAAAAGACGGAAGTCCTGTTCGTCTCGAGGAACACCAACTTCACCCCTCCTAGTTGTATTAACGTAAAGGATGCCCAACTCCAAGTTAAACCGGCAATACGCTACCTCGGAGTAACGCTGGACCAAAACCTTGATATGAAGAACCACATAGCCAACACAGTCAAGGCAATCTACTTTAAAATCAGATCCCTCAGACACCTACGCATGCTACTCGAACCGGATGATTTCCGTACCATTTATCAAGACCTTATACTCCCCCATTTTGACTTCTCAAACTCCATACTACAAGGACTCCCCCGGTCCACCCTGAACCCCCTGCAATTAGCCATGAATAGTGCAGCGAGGGTACTCCTCGGGGCATCCAGGAGAGACCACGTAACACCCCTTCTAAACAGCTACACTGGCTCCCCATTCAAGCAAGGATCAGTTTCAAGACCTTACTGCTAACATTCAAAGCGGCTAAGGGGCTCACCTCTTCCTCTCTCTCAAACCTCATACAACCACTTGCACCAAACAGGCCACGAAGAACAGCAGAATTAAACACACTAGTTATCCCAAATGACACCACAAGATGCACTAGATCAACAGCCAACAGAGCCTTCCAATTCTGCGCCCCATCTCTATGGAACACCTTACCAGCTCAAATCAGAGCAATACCTAATCTAAGTCAGTTCAGAAAGGCTTTAAAGCATTTCCTCTTCCTTAAATATCTCAATGACAACTCCGAACATAACCCCCAGGTGAATAGCAGAAGTGGTCAAACAGATAGACTCTGCAACAGACCAACTTCACAATGTAAATAACAAGTTGTTCCATATACTATTGTACCACTGTTGTATATAGTTAACCAGGATATCCTTCATCAGATAACCCTGCATTGTATTTAGTTTCCCCTATTTCGCCAAGTTATACTTCCTGTTAAATGTAACGACCAGACATGTGTAAACTGTCGGATGTTTTCTGTTCAATGTAAACCGTGCTGATGTCTAATAGTGCGGTATATAAGAATTGTTAATAAATAAATAAATAAGGAAGCATCTCGACAGATACACATATGTATAGATATATATATATATAAGGTAAGTAACTGTGCTTTCTTGGAAATTTTATCTTTCTCATTGCAATCACATCAGCACGTCACATCAGTGAGTTGCAGGCACTAGTGGCTGATCCTCCTTATACAAGGTTCCATCATGACAAGGTAGTCCTTAGGACTCATCCACACTTTATGTCAAAGGTGGTTTCGCCTTTTCATCTTAACCAAGCAGTCTACCTGCCTGTGTTTTTTGCAAGGCCTCATGCATCAAATGCAGAAAGGAATCGTCATACTTTGGACTGTAAAAGAGCTTTAGCTTTTTACTTACAGAGAACACAGCACAGTCCTCTCAACTCTTTGTTGCTTTTGATCCTTCTCATCTGGGACTTTCAGTCTCCAAGAGAATACTGTCCAACTGGACTGCACAATGTATTTCCTTTACCTATCAAAGTAAGAATCTTCCTCTGGAGGGCCATGTCACAGCTCGCAATGTGAGAGCCATGGCAGCTTCAATGGTAGTAGACTGGCTAATCTACTGAAGAGGGCTTTAAACTAGATTCGTTGGGGATGGGTGAAGAAAGCCCCCAGATAAGTGAAAGCCCCCAGGTAAGTGATACATTAAATACCTTTATGGAAATGGGTAACAGGGGTAACATATGGAAAGCAGTGTGTATTAATGCCCGTAGCATGGGAAATAAGATCTCTGAAGTTGAAGCTTTGGTGGGAGTGGCTGACTTGGATTTAGTGGCAGTTACAGAAACATGGTTCACAGAAAACCATGACTGGGATGTAACTATACCTGGCAATACTTTATTCAGAAAGGACAGGGTAGGAAGAAGGGGAGGAGGAGTGGCACTATATGTAAAAACTACTATTAAAGCTTTGGAATTACAGAGCTTAAAAGGGAGAGAGGAGGCATTGTGGGTTAAACAAGAAAGAGGGAAAGAAATCTATTTGCATTGGTGTGCTATACAGACCTCCCTCACAAGAGGAAGAGGTGGACAGAGAATTAATTGAAGACATACGCAACATTGCTAGGAAAGGGGAAGTGCTACTGCTAGGAGATTTCAATATGCCAGATGTTGATTGGCACATTCCTGCTGCAGTATCATCTAGGAGTAAGGAGATCCTGGATTCTCTACAGGGAGAACTATTCAGGCAATTGGTAACAGACCCCACACGTGAAGGGGCCATACTGGACTTGGTGCTTACCAATGGTGAAAGTGTTTCTGATGTTGTAGTGGGAGATCATTTTGCATCCAGTGATCACCAGATGGTGTGGTTCAGTATTAGGTCTAGGGCTGTTAGAATCCATTCCAAGGTGAAGATCTTAGACTTTCTCCAGGACCAAGCAGGAAGTCAGTCCTCACATATGGGTGACGTCGGCGCCGACGGAGCCCTCGCGGAGCAATTTTTCCCCAGCTTTCAAAGAAAGCCTTTGGGAATTACAGCGCGCATGCGCGGTCTCCTTCCCGCCCAAGGGTGCCATCTTGCTCAGTCTTCTTTTTTCCGCGGAGCCCTACAGACGTTGTTTGTATTTCACCGCTGAAAAGTTGATTTTCTTTCTTTTCTTTCTTTTCCTCGGTTCGACGCCGGTTCTTTTCCTGCCCGGACTCGCGACGCCGGTTGCGAGTTCCTTCCTTATTTTTCGGTTTTTTTGTCCTTCGTGACAAATTTCGCGCCTTTTTTTCTTTTTCCCTGGCAGCCCGGACGTTTGACCTCGCAGGGGCCCTTTTTCCCCCGATGGCTGCCAGCGGTTTTAAGAAGTGTGATAAGTGTAAGAGACTTATGTCTCTTACTGACACACATGATTTCTGCCTCCGGTGCCTCGGCCCAGATCATGAAGACCTGATCTGTGGTCCCTGTGGCAAGATGTCCTCGAAAGCCTTGAGGAGTCGGCAGCATCAGCGGGAACGTATCTTCTCTGACTCCGGCCGGGCTCGGACCTCATCAGAGGCTTCGACATCTCGGGAATCTGGCCCTGAGCACCGTCGAAGTTCCTCTGACCGGAGGTCTTCTACCCGGGAGCATCATCGGAAGAAAAAACCTGCGAGGGCGGCGTTGGTGGACGCTCCTGGTTCCTCGAGGGCCAGGTCGCATAGCCCCGATAGCCGTCCCGGGTCCTTGGAGATGGAGAGGCCGTCCAAACATCCTCGACTCGAGAAGGACTCGCCTGCTCACGTAAGTCCTGTAGTCCTCGTGGACTTGCCTCCGAAGGAGCCGACGTCGGGTCCGACGCTGTCGGGACCCGAGTCGGGGGCTGCTGGGTCTCCTGAGCTCGGACTCAGGTTGACGGCCTTAGAGAGCAGTCTGACTGCCTTCATGGACCAGCAGCGGGCATTGATTGCTGGCCTTGCCGGTGCTTCTGCCCTGACCGCCGGGACGTCGACGTCCAAGTCGACCCCGGAGACCGAGCCAACCCTCGAGTCCCTGACGGCTCGAGTCGATCCTCGGTCCAGGTCTCCTTCGGCCTCCCGTTCGGGACCGAGGTCGTCGACGCCGACTCCCTCGGCGTCGGGGCGGATGGCATCGATGCCCACCCGACCGGAGCACATCGACGACTCCTCCGAGGAGTCCGCCTGGGAGTCCGAGGAAGAAGAGTCACCTGGTTCTTTTCGGACTCGGTGTGTCCCTTCGGACTCCCCTGAGTCCGAACCTCGGAGACAGTCCCCCCCCGGAGGATACCCGGTTCTCGGACTTCGTGCAGGATATGGCCAAGGCCTTGGCATTCCCCGCGGATCCCGAGGAGGAGCCTCGAGCCGAAGAGCTCGACGCCCTCCAGTATGACTCTTCCCCCGAAGGAGGCCTTTACTGTACCTGTTCCTCCGATGCTGGAGCGACTTCTCTTCCGCATGTGGGAGAGCCCGGCCTCGTCGCCGGTGTTAAGCAAGCGGGTCGATTCCATTTATCGAGTCCGCAAGAGTCCTGGGTTTCAAAAGGCACAGCTACCGCACCATTCCATGGTGGTGGAATCGGCCATGCATAGACTGAAAAGTCAGAAAATGCACTCCTCGGTGCCTCCCGGTCGGGAGGCTCGAAGCCTGGATGCCCTCGGTAGAAAGTGTTTCCAGGGCTCTATGCTTGCTTGTCGAGTCCAGACCTACCAGCTCTATATGGGCATGTATCTTCGAGACCTGGCTAAGGAAATAGCCGGGTTCTCTGCTGGTCTCTCCGAGGAACCTTTGCAGAGGTTCCAAACCTTGTCAACTGGTATTCGAGAGTGCTCGAAGTTTATCTCTCGAGCAGCCTATGATGGCTTCGAAGCATCGGCTCGAGTAGCCGCAGCCGGCATCGGTGGCTGACGACAGGCTTGGCTTCAGTCATCCAACCTCGAGCCATGGGTACAGGACAAGTTGGTCGATGTCCCCTGCAGAGGTGAAACCCTCTTTGGCAAACCCCTCGAGGAAAAGGCTGCACACATCGAGACCGAGACTTTCACCAGGACTCGGCTCTCCAGAAAGACCTCTGCCCCTTCTCAGAAAAAGAAGGGCTCGGGGAAAAAGCCCTTTTACCCGAGGAAGGCAGCTGCCTATTAACACTACCCTCAGTATCAGGCCTCAGCAGCTCCCCAACAGGGTCAGCAGGCCAAGGGACGGGGTAATGGGTCCCGTAGGCAGCAGGCCCCCAAGCCTGCACCACCAGCCCCTGCCCAACAGCAGGGTGGGGGTTTTTGTCTTCATCAGCGTAGCCTCTCCCCCTCAGCTGGTTTCTCTCAGCACAGGAGGCCGGCTGGTCCACTTTGCCCACAGATGGACCAGCATCACTACAGATACCTGGGTGCTTCACATAGTCCAAGAAGGCTATCTGCTGCACTTCCACCAGGTACCTCCCTCCTACTTTCCAGGGGAGCCTCTCAGACTCCCTCTGCACAGGGACTTACTCCTTCAGGAGTTAGCAAGTCTTCTTCAGGAACAGGCTGTGGAACCAGTGCCCCAGCACCTGAGAGGTCACGGCTTTTACTCCAGATACTTTCTGATACCAAAAAGAACTGGAGGTCTCAGACCCATCTTGGACTTGCGGAACCTCAACAAGTTCCTTGCAAGGGAAAAGTTCAAGATGCTTACCCTTGGAATCTTGCTGCCCTACCTCCAGCAGGGAGATTGGCTATGCTCCTTGGATCTAAAGGATGCCTACACTCACATCCTCATCCACCCAAGCCACAGACAATATCTCAGGTTTGTTGTGGGAGGCAATCATTACCAGTACAGAGTACTACCCTTTGGCCTGTCCTCCGCCCCCAGGGTATTCACCAAATGCCTGGCAGTGGTGGCGGCATATCTAAGGCTTCAAGGCCTCTTTGTGTTTCCGTACCTAGACGACTGGCTCATCAGGGCACCGTCTTCCCAAGAAGCCACTCACGCGACACGTCGCACTGTGGCTCTACTACAGCACTTGGGCTTTGTCATAAACTTCGCAAAGTCCACTTTGCTCCCCTCTCAGGATCTAGAGTTCATCGGCGCAAGGCTAGACACTCTTCAGGCAAGGGCCTTTCTGCCTCTCGACAGGGCAAACAGGCTCATAGATCTTGCCAGCCACTTTCGCAGCAATTCCCTGGTCTCTGCCAGACAATTTCTGAGGCTGCTCGGCCATATGGCTTCCACGGTCCACGTGACACCCAATGCACGCCTCAACATGCGAACTGCTCAATGGTGCCTTCGCCATCAATGGCAGGCCACAGGGAGTCTAGCGGACTCATTACGGGTCTCTGACCCGCTAATCTCTTCTCTGCAGTGGTGGCTTCATCTGCCAAACCTGGTGCTCGGCATGACTTTTCAGTCTTCTCCACCATCTCAGGTCCTGATGACCGATGCTTCTCTCCTGGGCTGGGGAGCACATTGCCAAGGGACTTGTACTCAAGGCCTCTGGACTCCTTGGGAGTCTGCCCAGCAGATCAACTTCCTGGAGCTCAGAGCGATCCGCCTGGCTCTCAAGGCCTTCTCCCACCTCACGTCTCACCAGTCTGTACTGGTACAGACGGACAATCAAGTTGCTATGTTCTACTTCAACAAACAAGGGGGCACAGGCTCCCTCCTTCTCTGTCGGGAAGCACAGAAACTGTGCTCTTGGGCCGTCAGCCGGGGCATCCTCCTCAAAGCGGTTTATCTCCCAGGTCAAGAAAATTTCCTGGCAGACAAACTGAGCAGAATCCTCCAACCACACAAGTGGCGATTGGATCCCTTAGTGGTTCAACGGCTGTTTCTCAATTGGGGCCTTCCCACGATGGATCCCTTTGCCAGTCCACTCAACCGGCAACTTCCCCGATTCTGCTCTTGGGAACTGCATCCCCTCCGCGTAGCGGCGGATGCTTTTCTACTTTCATGGTCCACAGGCCTCCTGTATGCCTTTCCACCCATGCCACTGATATCTCGGACGCTTTTCAAGGTTCTCCGGGACAAAGCCTTGATGATCCTCGTAGCTCCTCGGTGGCCGAGACAGCCCTGGTTCCCGCTTTTGATGCAGCTAGCGGTGGACACTCCGCTACCTCTGGGATTTCAACCCGATCTCCTGACACAGGATCAAGGGTCTCTCCTACACCCCAACCTCCGGTCCCTTCATCTGATGGCCTGGCTGCTGAAAGGGTAGTCCTGGCTCCCCTCCTGCTGCCTCCAGATGTGGAGGAAGTCGTCTTGGCCTCCAGGCGACCCTCTACCCGGAAGTCCTACGCTCTTAAGTGGCGTCGGTTCTCCGCCTGGTGTACTCAGCAATCCCAAAATCCCTTCTCCTGTTCGGTGTCAGTGGTCTTGCAGTACTTGCTTTACCTCTCCAATCTTGGACTTAAGTCCAACTCGGTCAGGGTCCACCTTAGTGCTCTTTCTGCACATCACATGCCTGTGGATGGCAGGCCTCTTTCCAGCCACCCTCTCGTGGCTCGTTTTCTTAGGGGCCTCCTTCTCCTTAAACCACCTTTGCGCCCACCAGCCCCTGACTGGGATCTCAACGTGGTTTTACAGCGGATTACCTGTCCGCCTTTTGAGCCTATGGCTACCTGTCCCCTTCGTTTTCTTTCTTGGAAAACCTTATTCTTGGTAGCCCTCACTTCTGCTAGACGCGTTAGTGAACTGCAGGCCCTCGTGTCTGATCCCCCTTACACTAGGTTCTACAAGAATAGGGTAGTCCTACGGACTCACCCTAAATTTCTTCCTAAAGTGGTTTCCCCTTTTCACATCAACCAGGAGTTGGTACTTCCGACCTTCTTTCCCAGGCCACACTCCAGCTGAGCTGAGATGGTCCTGCATACCCTGGACTGTAGGAGGGCGTTAACCTTCTACCTTGACCGTACGCGGGAGCACCGAAGGACTGTTCAGCTCTTCGTGTCTTATGACTCCAATAAGTTGGGGCTCCCTGTCTCCAAGCGTACTCTGTCCATCTGGGTTGTTGACTGTATCGCTTGGGCTTATGGGGCAGCCGGCCTCTCGTTGGAGAGTCGCGTCACGGCTCACCGTGTTCGGGCGAAGGCTACGTCAGTGGCTTACCTCTGCTCTGTTCCGTTGGCAGACATCTGCCGGGCCGCTACTTTGTCTTCAAGCCAGACTTTTCCAACCCATTACTGCCTGGAGAGGGAGTCCCGCAGGGACAGTGCTTTCGGACAGGCAGTCCTCCGTATTCTCTTTGAGGTTTAGGCAACTCCTACCCTCCATCCCGGATGTTGGGCTACCGGTTGGAGACGTATTCAGAGAAGATGCCTTCCTTCTGTACTGTTGAGCTTGAGGGAGCTCATTTTTGTGCTTAGGGTCTCTGGTAGCCTTAAGCTTGGGAGTCCCATATGTGATTACTGACTTCCTGCTTGGTCCTGGAGAAAGAGTAGTTACTCGCCTGTAACAGGTGTTCTCCAGGAGCAGCAGGAATCAGTCCTCACAACCCTCCCTCCTCCCCTTGGAGTTGCAATCATATCATATCATTTCGTTTTTGCTAATTTTTTGCTGTCTTTTAGCTATGTCATCAGACTGAGCAAGATGGCACCCTTGGGCGGAAAGGGGACCGCGCATGCGCGCTGCAATTCCCAAAGGCTTTCTTTGAAAGCTGGGGAAAATTGCTCCGCGAGGGCTCCGTCGGCGCCAACGTCACCCATATGTGAGGACTGATTCCTGCTGCTCCTGGAGAACACCTGTTACAGGTGAGTAACTACTCTTTCTCCTCCTTTCTTTTCTGCCTGTTGGGAGTTGTTACGATCCTTCTAAAACGTGGCTGCTGCTGCTTCCCCAATGTTTTTTTAATGTTAGAGCCATCTCGTTTGGGGAAGATTTAGGAGTCAGGTGTTTCAGTGTGTCGTGGCAGGAGCATTGGGGGTTTCTTTTGTGCTGCCATGTGCTCCTAGTTATGGGGGTTTCTTTTGTGCTGCCATGTGCTCCTAGTGTTGGGGGTTTCTTTTGTGCTGCCATGTGCTCCTAGTGTTAGATCTCCTTCTGTTCCAGGGAAAACATTTCCAGTACAGAGTACTTCCCTTCGGGCTAGCCTCTGCTCCAAGAGTGTTCACCAAATGCATGGCAGTCGTAGCCGCATTTCTAAGAGACCTGGGAATTTTTGTATTCCCATATCTGGACGACTGGCTCATCCGAGCTCCATCTCAGTCAGAGGCCCAGATTTCCCTGGACCGCACAAGGTGCATTCTGCAGTATCTGGGACTGGTGGTAAACCTTCCCAAGTCTCAACTCATCCCTACTCAGTCTCTGGAATTCATAGGGGCCCGGTTGGACACCACCACTGCAAGGGCCTACCTACCTCAGGTCCGGGGCCAACGTCTGGTGTGCTTGGCCTCCTAAGCTCAGTCCAGCAGTCACTTGACAGCCAGGGAAATGCTGCGACTTCTGGGCCACATGGCCTCCACGGTACACGTGGTGCCCTACGCTCGTCTCCATATGAGAGCGGCTCAATGGACCTTGGCCACCCAGTGGACTCAAGCATCAGGAGCACTCTCAGACCAAATTCTCACCTCAAAACGTCTGTTTTGGTCTCTCCAATGGTGGATATCCACCAACAATCTGTTGTTGGGGGCCCCCTTCCAACCTTCGTTGCCCCAAGCAACCCTCACAACAGATGCCTCCCAAACAGGTTGGGGAGCCCATCTTCAAGACCTCTCCACTCAGGGTACTTGGTCTCCACAGGAGACCACCCTTCATATCAACCTTCTGGAACTGCGAGCAATCTTCTTTGCCCTCAAGGTCTTCCATACCCTCCTTGTCAACCTGACCGTCCTGGTTCATACAGACAATCAGGTGGCCATGTTCTACGTAAGCAAACAAGGAGGGACAGGCTCTCTGTCGCTTTGCAACGAAGCTCTCAGATTATGGGCCTTCGCCAGAGAGCATCAAATTCATCTTCTGGCAGTGTATCTTCCAGGTGTTCAAAACTCTCGGGCAGACAGACTCAGTCGAGTTCTGCTTCCACACGAATGGTCCCTACACATGGACCAGATACGCAGAATCTTTCAGGAATGGGGAACCCCGGACATAGACCTCTTTGCAAGTCCGTGGAATGCCAAACTTCCCCGGTTCTGTTCCAGGACTCCGTGTCAGGGAGCTCAGGCCAACGACGTCTTTCTCCTGCATTGGGGTCAGGAATTCCTATATGCCTTTCCACCCATTCCTTTGATTCCCAAGACTGTTCAAACTCCAGGGGGATTATGGGTCGATGATCCTCATAGCTCCACGCTGGCCACGCCAAGTGTGGTTCCCTCTACTTCTGCATCTCTCCCAGGGACCCTCCCTGGACCTGGGAGCTGCGCCAGACCTTCTGTCTCAGGAGGAGGGGACTTTGTGGCACCCAAACCCCAAGTCCCTACACCTCAGAGCTTGGTTACTGAAGGCCTAAGCCTTCATGACTTCAATCTTTCTCAACCAGTGAAAGATATCCTTCATGCCTCTAGGAAACCCTCCACGAGGCGTTCCTATGCTTTCAAATGGAAACGCTTTTCCATTTGGTGTGCTCAACAGGGTCTTGACCCTCTAGCACTTCCTTTGAATTCTCTACTAGACTATCTCCTGCATCTTTCTAATGCAGGCCTTAAGACAAATTCAGTAAGAGTCCATTTGAGTGCTATTGCAGCGTCCTTAAAACCTATAAATGGACAACCTGTCTCCTCTCATTCTCTTATTGCAAGGTTCATGAGAGGCCTGACTCTAACTAAGCCTCCCATCCGACCTCCCCCGGTAGCATGGGATTTGAACCTGGTTCTGGGTCAGCTTATGAAGCCACCTTTTGAACCGTTGGTCTCTACCTCCTTG
Organism: Ichthyophis bannanicus; assembly: GCA_033557465.1. NCBI lineage: Eukaryota > Metazoa > Chordata > Amphibia > Gymnophiona > Ichthyophiidae > Ichthyophis > Ichthyophis bannanicus. The sequence goes on along the minus strand of CM066047.1, from coordinate 156,432,936 downwards.
AAATTTCTTTCCTGGAAGGTCCTTTTCCTTATTGCAGTCACTTCGGCTCGCCGCATCAGTGAACTACAAGCCTTAGTGGCTCATCCACCTTATACTAGGTTTCATCATGATAAGGTGGTTCTTAGGACGAATCCCCACTTTATGCCCAAAGTGGTCTCGCCTTTTCATCTTAATCAAGAGGTATATCTACCTGTCTTTTTCCCGGCTCCTCATGCATCCTGTGCAGAGAGGAACCTTCATACTCTAGATTGTAAAAGAGCTCTTGCCTTTTACCTCAACAGGACTCAACCACATCGAAAGTCTTCCCAACTTTTTGTGGCTTTTGATCCTTCTCATTTGGGACTTCCAGTCTCCAAACGTACACTTTCCAATTGGATTGCTCAGTGTATTTCCTTTGCTTACCAGAGTAAAATCATTTCTCTGGAAGGCCATGTCACAGCTCACAATGTGAATGCCATGGCCACTTCTATGGCTCATCTTCACTCTGTATCCATAGATCAGATCTGTCGAGCCGCCACCTGGGCTTCGGTTCATACCTTCACAGCCCATTACTGTTTGGACAAGGACTCCCGCCGGGATGCCTTGTTTGGTCAGGCTGTCCTCAAACACCTGTTCCATACTTGAACAACTCCTGCCCACCTTCCCTGGATGGATGCCTGAGATCCATACGAAGTTGGCAAACCCTTAAAGGGGGATCTCCCAGGCATCTTAGCTAGGGAGTCCCCATATGTGAGGACTTATTCCTGCTTGTTCCTGGAGATAGCACAGTTACTTACCTGTAACAGGTGATCTCTGGGAACAGCAGGAATTAGTCCTCACAACCCACCCACCTCCCCTAGGAGTTGTATCTTCTGTCTGTCTTCCTTTCCTCTCTCTATTGTCTTAGCTATAAACTCGAACTGAGGCGAGCTGGTCAGGAAGGCGGGAAGGCAGCGCGCATGTGCAGTGGGAGGCCCCAAAAGCTTCCTTTCTGGGAAGCTGGGGAGCTTTCCCGCGCAGGCTCCGTCGGTTCCGACGTACCCATATGTGAGGACTAATTCCTGCTGTTCCCAGAGATCACCTGTTACAGGTAAGTAACTGTGCTATAGAGGAAGTTTGTTTTTAATGTATGGGTTCCTTGATATGATCCATCTTATCTTTTAACCTACACATTTTTATTAATTTTACACTATTTATGGTCACTTATTTATTTTCAGTTTCTCTGCTGATTTTGGTGATTTTATTAATTTTTATCATTTTCATTTTTAATTATATTTGGCTATATATATTAACAACAACTGTTCTATTATTTATTATTCTCTCTTAGGCATTTTTAAGTGTACAGTCAAACCTCGGTTTTCGGTTGCCCCGGTTTTCGTCGGTTTCGGTTTTCGACGTCTTTTCCCGACTGAGATCTTGTCTCAGTTTTCGTCTATCGCCTCGGTTTTCGTACACCCTGGTCTGCATACAGTACACTGCCTGCCCAGTCCCGGCAGCACTACCCCCCCCCCCCCGGACTCACCGATCGCGTGTGCCTGCAATAGTGTCACCTTCGCGCTGGTCTGCATACAGTACACTGCCTGCCCAGGCCCGGCAGCACTCCCCCCCCCCCCCCCCGGACTCACCGATCGCGTGTGCCTGCAATAGTGTCACCTTCGCGCTGGTCTGCAAACAGTACACTGCCTGCCCCGTCCCGGCCGCCCCCCCCCCCCCCCCCCCGGACTCACCGATCGCGTGTGCCTGCAATAGTGTCACCTTCGCGCTGGTCTGCATACACTGCCTGCCCAGTCCCGGCAGCACTACCCCCCCGGACTCACCGATCGCGTGTTGAGATCTGAAAGGCAGGTGAGCAACATCCTCGAGCCATTTCATTAGTCATTTATATGTATTTCTCATTGTTTTCTGTATGTAAAAATATAGTTATTCTCTATAAAATGTACTTTTTGTCAATATTTTTGGGTGTCTGGAACGGATTAATTGAATTTACATTATTTCCTATGGGAAATCTTGCTTCGGTTTTAGTCCGTTTTCGGTTTTAGTCAGACTTTTTTGAACGGATTAATCATGAAAACCGAGGTTTGACTGTATATTGTTTTATTATTTATAGCTGAATGTTTTGTTTTCTTTTAACATGTTTTATACAGCCTGCCCCTGAAGAAGGCAATGAAACACAGCCTGTGTCGGGCCATAGGCTTTAAGTGATTAATAAAAAATTCCTTCCTTTGCTATCCACGTTTTTGTGACTGGGTTCAAAACTTTCTAGCTCCATGGTCACCGCTCGCATCTCGAGCCTGTTGATCGACCACAGGGCCTCCTGCTGTCCCTTGTCCCTGAACAAACTGTCCTTTGCAATGGGCTCTTCAACTTGACAGGCTGGCATTGGTCATCAGAGGAACCCACACCGGGGACTCCTTTCAGGTTCCTCACGTGCAGCCATCAACTGAGGGCTCTCCTGGCGCTCCATGGGCTGGGGAGTAGTTGGGACAGGGGTTGACTCTGATGGGACCATCGACTGAGCAGAGCCCTCTGCATCTGTTGCACCCGTGGCCATGGAACTAGCTCGAGAGTAGCCGCCATGGTCCCCAGTACCTGCAGATGCCGCCACTCTGATGGTCTTGTCATCTTCAGGTCCTGCCGTATCCACTGTCGTAGCTCCTGCACCCGGCGAACCGGCAGGAAAATCCTGCCCACGCAGGTATCAAAGCATGCTCTCAAATACTCTAGCTCCTGGGCTGGCTGTAAGTGACTCTTGGCCAGGTTGACCCCAACTGAGACTTTGAAAGAACTCTCCCACCCGTGCTGTTGCTCTTTTCGCGATCGTCCCTGAACTTCGCCTGGACCATCCAATTGTCTAGGTATGGGTGGACGAGAACCCCTTCCTTGTGGAGAGCTGCTGCCACCACCACCATGACCTTGGTGAAGGTATGGGGGGTGGTCGCCAGACCGAAGGGCAACGCTCGAAGCTTGAAATGGCCCCTTGGCACCACAAAGCGGAGAAACTGCCGATGTTCTGAATGGATGGGAACGTGCAGATGTGCCTCTGCGAGATCGAGAGTTGCCCAAAATCTCCACTTCCTACTGCTATTATTTCTGTGAAAATGCGGTACCCGGAGACTGTAATTCCTGCCCTTGAAGTTGAGTATTGGGTGAAAGGAACCTTCCATTTGGGCACCATGAAATACAGGAAGCATCGACCTCAGACGTACTGGTCTCGCGGAACCAGTTCCATGGCTCTCAGCTGCAGGAGACAAGTCAAGGTCTCTTTGACTGCTGTCAAAACCACTGCACCCATTTTGGGTGATCAAAGGAGCTCATTCATGCTCTGTCAACGGGTATAGGCGTGTCATGGATTACACCCCTTTAAGGCCAACCTCTGGCAGATCCCACTCATCCTGGATCATCTGTCCTAGTAATCCATGTACTGGTAAGACTTTCTGCGATTTCCGTACCGCCTGTAACAGCGGATCCTACAGCGCCTCTTCCTCTGCCGGGTAGTTAGCAGGCATATTCAGGGCCTTGAGGGTCTCCAAGGTACACATAGAATGTGAGCCCTTTGGGGACGAGGAATTGTATCGGTACTCGCTTGTAGTGATTGTAAACCGCTCTAATGGTCTTTGGCCTGGGCAGTATATCGAGAAATTGCATAAACATAAACATAAGCAGGAAATGAGCACTGGTAGCTCCTCCCGGTGGAAAACCTGAACAATCCAGGCCTGATCCTCCTGTTCTAGGTTCTCCTTCCAACTCCTCCTGCAGATCTAGCTCCATGTCAAGGTCTTCCCCATCCAGCCCCTCTGACAACGGCGAATGCTGCCACTCCTCTAAGCCTCTAGCCTGCTCCTGACTTGTGCTCTTTTGCATCTGACATCCTCTTAGCCCTGTATTCTGGAGCTGAGGAGCCAATTGGTAGTCAAAATGCCTTGTACAAAAGAAAAACTCTGCTGAGAACTCCCCCAGGAGTCCTACTGCTCCCTGGGCTCAAGGGGTGGATGGTCCGGGCATCGTGCAGGGACCGGGGGCCGAATCCGTTGAAGGCAACATGGTGCCCCCCACCCTCAGGGTCTCTTGCAACCGGGAGGGAATCTCCTGCCACATCTCATCCTGGAGGTCCTGCTCCCATGACAGCCTCTTGCGTGCAGTTTAGACAGACACCTGCCTCTGAGATCACATTGGGGACTGAATATCTTGAGGATTTTTAGATTGCGCTGCAGTGTTGTATCTTAAAGATATGAAATGGACCTTGCCCTGATCCAATCAACTGACACGTTCTCTGAGTAAAGTTTACGTTTTTCTTCTAATACTACAAATGGCTATAAGGGAGTACAGCTTCCCTTACAAGCAATATTACAGATTTAATGGGTACATAATCTGGGCTAAGCAACAAGAGATGATCATGTCAGGTTACTCACTGACTGTAGACAGATGGAAGGATTTCATTTGCGTCCAATCCACTGATTGACTATCCTTCAAATTACATACATTTCTTGTATGCAGGTACTTCCTGTTTCCCCCAGAGCTGTAACTGCTACAAACCTATATGCAGCTCCTTGGGTTTTTGTGTTTTACACTCATCTTTATTTCTGTGTCTGACCTTTCTCAGGAGAAAGCAACAATGTTTCAACCAACTGCCACTTTATATCACCTGACCAGGCACCACAGCCCTCTGAAAATCCGCCCAGCAACAAACAATGGCCTATCTGATTAGGCCTTTCCCACATGTCTACGTCAAGTCATTGTGCACTGAATCAGTTTTGAGCTGTATAACACAAGGAATGCTTAAGGATTAAGTGGGGTTCACGCCCCTTGATACCATCCTATACCAGGCACTGTGGTCTGGCTGGCATGGTGGGAAGGGCTGGGGGCACTCCCCAGGAATGCCCTCAATCCGTACCCAGGAAGGTAAAAGGATCCCCAGCATAGTGTACTTCCACAGACTTAGGCACAGAGCACTAGAGTACTTGAATTAAAATAAATAAAACCAAACCAAAATCTAATTAACTGAAATTAAAAAGAAACTGCAAATGGCCCCCTAGGAAGAAGTTGCTCTGTCCTGCTTTATTCTCCGGTGGCTGCCTCTCCCAGGCACCCAAAACACAGCAGGGGGTTAAACACATGCGGGCCTGAATAAGAAGAAATCAATTCTAAATGCAGCAGGGGGAGTCTCCCACGCCGCTGCAGGCTCCCAAACATGCGGCTGCAGGCCGCTCTGTCTCCTCGTGTTCTGGCGGTTGCTAGGGGTTCCTGCTGTCCTCCCCTCCCTTGGAGCCTCTTTGCCACATGGCTTTTCTACCGCTCGCGCTCAGCCTTCCTTCCCGGCTTCGGCGCTGCCAGCTTTTACTCCTGTCAAGCAACTGCAGCCCCTGCAGCAACTCCTCACCCAATAACGGGTTCGGGAGCAGCCAGAAGTCTCGGACTGAGGAAGGCCCCCCCCCCACAGAACTCCCCTTCCCCTGAAATCCAGGGGGAAGAAGGAATATCCTCCCCACAGCCCTGTTGTTCCCTGGGTTCTCTCTGTTCCTTCTGATTTCTTTTTTTTTTTTTTACTTCTGCCTTTAAAAACAAAGAAACCTGCACCTTAACAGGGGAAATAAAAGCAAACTCTAACTAAACCTATCTCCTTAATTGTCTCTTCAGTGAGTCCAGCAACCTGGCTCACAACCTCCTCCAACTGCTTGGAGACTGAGCTTACTGGGGCTGGTGGGCGGTGTCAGCTGCATATGTACACTAGTGTCATCAAAAAGATGACATGCTCAGTCTCCAAGCTTCTGGAGGAGGTGCACTACCCAGAGGTGCGGGACTGGACTGGAGGGACGATAAGGAAACTAGTAGTGCCGCTGTAACAGGGAAAATCAGATCAGGGGAAAATCTTATTTTACTTTTTGTGATGTAATATGATGAGAAAATAAAGGTCTTACCTAACACAGCAACTCTATCTCAATCTATAATGAAGGAAAAGAAGCCATGAGTGTGTAACTAGCGCTTTTAAAATGCCAAATTCTGTTTATGCAAAGCAGGTCAAAGGTCAGGGGTTGAGGATTAAAATAATCGTGCATGATTAAAATACAAAATAAACCCAGTCATTAAATAGTTATCATAAAAGAAGTGAAAGCACAAACTTGGCATAGAAATGAAAATAGAGCTAATAATAAAATTGTTACATTTGGGAAGATGCATGGATGAAATTCTATTGCACCCTATACTACGGATCACAAACTGCAAAGACTGCATGACCATGACCTAACTACCTATATAGGATAAAACCAAAAGAGAGGAGTGATAAAGAGAACTATCCCACAAATAGAAGGAAACAAATATAATAGTAATGCTCATCGTGCCAATAATCAGCAGGGGCCGGACTGAAATGCACTAGGGGAAAGAACTGGGTGATAGGATGTTGAAAACCGGCATTCAAGTATCTGAGGACAAATTGTAACATATGTCATTTATGACACAACAAAGTGTTGTGGAAATTACCGGCAATGAGTCTATTGTAATGCAGAAAAGAGAGAGACATATCCTGAGTATGACAGACCCCTCGACAGGTAACACAAAAAATTGGAGGGTATGTGGAATTGAACTGCAAAGATGGGACCAAAGGTTGTCCAGATATGATGAACATATTGTGTGCCATAGGGACCGGAGACCTATATATAAAAAAAAATAAACAAGCCTCATCTAAAAACATACACGATGCTATAAAATGAAGATGAGGATCTGTGAAATCACAGTATTCCATAACAGCATGACTGCCACTGTTCCATAGACACTGACAAAATAAAAGATAAAGATAAAAGAGGAACAATTTAAAATCTTTTATTTTTTCCTTTATTTGGTCTTTTTATGTTTTTAGTATGCCTGCACTTTTTAATATTTTCACCTTTTTAGTTATTTATTTCATTTTCAACCCCCCTCTCCTCTCCCCTCCTCCATTCTGCTTAACTCCTCCTCCCTCCCTCTTTCCTACCCCCCCTTTTCACGGCCTTTGGTTCAAGGGTTTTGTGAACTGCTGTGTTCTCGTCCAGTGGAGTGTATGCTTTTGATATGTTCCACTTGTCTGGACTGGTCTAAAAGGACGATATAGAAGGAGACATTTTACTTACTAATTAACCTCCTTTTCTTGAGTCCTGCTAGACCAGTCCAGGACCTGTCCCTGAATCTGTAATTGCTTAGTTCTTGTGCTGTGGTTCCTTGGGTTCATTATGATTTTTATACTTTGGCTCTGCAGGTTCATCTTCTATTGTCAGCCTTCTGTTTATGCTTCCCTGTACGTAATTCTCTTCTATTGATGACTCCTTGTGCTCATGATAGAGGGGCAGTTTCTCCATATGGGTTAGGTTTGTGCATAGCATGACAGGCATGAACCTCACTTCTAAGCCAGGGCATGGGGAGTATGATCTCAGTGTCTCAAATTTACTGCTACAACTTGATGTAATACTTGCATCGTGCCAAACAGAGCCTCCTGCTGGATTTTGTAAGATGTAACATGTATGGGTAGTTTGTCCAGATGTGCTTGGAAATTCTTCTTTATCAAGCCGGTTGCACCCAACACGGGAAATATCTATATCTTTCTACCATGATTTCTTGGTCTCTGACTGCATTTCCTGGTGTTTCAGGATTTTCTGCCTCACCACGCGATTCAGAGTAGTTGCTTGGAACTGACACCTCTATTATCAATCCCGTTCTGGTGTTTTTCTCGTTAACCACTATATCCGACTTCCTCACTTCCAGCTTTTGTCTGTTGGAATGGGAGTATCCCAAATGATCATTACCTCCTCATTCTCTGTAATTCTCTTAGGGTCATGGTCCCAGTGCTTTTTGGGCACAATGATGTTGTAGTGTTTACAGAGTTTCCAATGGATGAGACGCGCTACTTATGTTTTCCTGTATAGAATTTTTCTGCCATCAGAACTTCACAAAACACCAAGATTCGACTGGGTGAGCATGCTTCTCGGCTCCGTCAATCGGTATTGACGGCTCGGATGGTCCAGCATTGTTTAGAATTTCATCATGCTTTTGAACAACTGAAGTGGACTATTATTGACCATGTTCCGGCGGATCCTAGAGGGGGGGACGGGACCGTTTGGTCAAATTATACAAGCTTGAACAGCGTTGGAATTTTCTTTTACGGGCTGTCTCTCCCACTGGACTGAATCGAGATATAGATTGGTGGGGAGTTGGTTGACACATAGCCTTTCACGGTAGGGAGTTCCTTGATGAGTGGGGATCCCCTTCATGTGATTGGCATAGGGTGATGGGCAGTTTGTAGTTAGACATTCTTGAGATGGTATCCTCTTTTTTTAACAGCCAAGTGTTCAGCGTTTTTTGATGGTTGCAGAAAGGATTTTGCTACATTAGATTTAAGTTGGGAGCGCTTGATACAGGGGGTCTTCCCCCGAAATGTGCACGTCGCGCATGTGACCAGATAAGTGATATATATTTAAAGAAAAACAATTTTATGATCTACAAATCCGCATTTTTAGATTTATTGGTTGAATAAAAGGGACATGTATTGTGTTTTGGGGAAGGTTTGGAGTGTCTTTCCCTCACAATCTATGTCCGACAAAAAACAACAAAAATAATAGAGGGTTTTAATGGTATCCTTTTGGTGGATCAGAACTTCACAGGCAGCTGTGAGGTGAGTCACCATTTCCAGGTCTTTCTTACAGAATCTACATAAGTCTATTACCAGATTTTTCAATGCTAACTGTAAACCATCTCGTCTGTAAGCCGCTGTCCTGGGCTGTAACTATTGACCTCTCATCCTTCGGTTCTTGTGTGAGGCATGACATATTTCTTGGGATGAATACTGAGGAGACCTCTGGTGGCTGAGGCAAATAGAGGCATAGGAGTGATGTCATTGAAGCTGGGCTTTTCGTTGGTTCTTTATCTCCACCTATCTACTTAATGGAACATAAGCCACTTGTCTGGGCTGGTCTAGTATGAATCAAGGAAAGAACATTAACTGGTAACTAAAATGTCATCTTCTGTTTATTAGACATAATTGCATTGGTACCCTATTCCCCTAGGAATTTTAAATAACTTGAAATAGCTAAAAAATCTTTAAATCTAAGATGCAGACAGCAGTCCAATAGCAAGATGGAGCTATCCAGTCTTCCACGGAGTGTTACATGTATGATTTTCTCCCAGTTGCTGAGAGGTCTTGTGTGCACTAGGTGCAAAGAGCTATTTGCTCTCGGGGAACAAGTTTGATCTCTGGAGGCTAGAGTAGGCAGACTTGGAGGAACTTAGACAGACAGAGACCTACAGGGATACAGTAGAGAAGTCTCAATTCTCCAGGACCAAGCAGGAAGTCAGTCCTCACATATGGGTGATGTCAGCGCCGACGGAGCCCTCAAGTGGCGCATTTCCCCAGCTTTCAAAGAAAGCCTTTGGGAATGCAGCGCGCCCCAGGGTGCCATCTTGCTCAGTCTTTCTTTTTCCGCAGAGCCCAACTGACGTAGTTCGTGTCACCCGGGAAAAAGTAGATTTTTCTGCAATTTTTGCATTTCTTTATCTGGTTTGATGGCGGTTCCCCTCCCGCCTTGGCTCGGTACGCCGGTATCGAGTCCGGAATTTCTTTTTTGGTTTTTGTCCTTTGTGACTAGCGTTTGCGTTTTTTCAGAGTGTGTCCGGCTGGGCCCGGACTTCGTCAGAGGCCTCGACATTTCGGGATTCTAACCCCAAGCACCGTCGTGGGTCCTCAGAGAGGGGGTCTCCCGCCCGGGAGCACAAGAGTAAGAAGAAGCTCGTGAGGGCAGCTCAGTGGAGGCACCTGGATCCTCCGGGGCCAGGTTGCGGAGCCCTGACCGCCGTCCCGGGCTCTCGGAGTCAGAGCAGCCGACCAAACTACCTCGCCTGAAGCCGGAGTCGCCGAGTCAGGTAAATTCAGTTGTCATCGTTAACTCTCCGGGAAAACCGACGTCGGGCCTGACGCTTTCGGGGCCCGAATCGAGGGCTGCGGAGTCTCCTGAGCTTGGACTCAGGCTGACGGCCCTGGAGAACAGCCTGGCTGCCTTCATGGAGCAGCAGTGGGTACTGATCGCCGATCTGACCGGTGCATCTGCCCCGACCACCGGGACCTCGACTAAGTCGACCCCGGAGGCCGAGCCGATCCTCGAGTCAAGTCTCGAGTCGATCCTAGGCCAAGGTCTCCCTCGACCTCCCGTTTGTGGGCCGAAGTCATTGACGCCGGTGCCCTCAGCGTCGGGGCGGGTGGCATCGAGGCCCACATGGCCGGAGCCGCCCAAGGAGGAGTCTGCATGGGAGATGGAGGACGAGGAGTCTCCTGACACCTTCCAGACCCGGTGCGTCCCGTCGGACGCACTGGAGTCCGAGACACGGAGAATGTCCCCCCGGAGGATACCCGGTTTTCAGATTTCATCAGGGACATGGCCAAGGCTTTGGCATTCCCGGCGGACGCCGAGGAGGAGCCTCGAGCCAAAGAGCTCGATGCCCTCCAGTATGATTTTCCTCTGAAGGAAGCCTTTACTGTACCAATTCTTCCGATGCTGGAACAGCTGCTTTTCCGTATGTGGGAAGCACTGGCCTCGGTCGATTCTATCTATCGAGTCCGTAAGAGCCCTGGGTTCCAAAAGCCGCAGCTACCGCACAAGTCCCTGGTTGTGGAATCGGCCATGCACAGGCTGAAAAGCCAAAAGATGCACGCCTCGGTGCCTTCCGGCTGGGAGGCTCGGAACCTGGATGCCCTCGGTAGAAAGTGCTTCCATTGCTCGATGCTATCTTGCCGTGTCCAGACTTACCAGCTGTACATGGGCATGTACTTATGGGACATGGCAAAGGAGATTGCCGGGTTCTCAGATGGCCTCTCTGAGGAACCCCTACAGAGATTCAAAGCCTTGTCTACAGGGATTCGAGAGTGCTCAACGTTTATATCTTGAGCAGCCTATGACAGCTTTGAGGCTTCAGCCCGGGTAGCCGCGGCTGGCATCGGTGCACACCGTCAAGCCTGGCTACAGTCGTCGGACCTGGAGTCATGGGTGCAGGATAAGTTGGTCGATGTCCCAGGCCGAGGTGACAACCTGTTCGGCAAGTCCATGACTGAGAAGGCTGCAGAAATCGAGACCGAGACTCTCACCAGGACAAGGCTGTCCAGAAAGACTTCTGCCCCTTCTCACGAAAAGAAGGGCTCTGGGAAGAAGCCCTTTTCCCGAGGAAGGGTGCTGCCTACAAAACCTTCCCTCAATATCAGGCCTCTCCAGCTCCCCAACAGGGCCAGCAAGCCAAAGGGCAGGGGCATGGACCCTGTAGGCAGAAAACCCCCAAGCCTCCAGCTCCGGCTCCTGCACAGCAGGGAGCGGGGTTTTTGACTCCCAAGGCATAGCCTCTCCTCGGCCGGTGACCCCATTCAGCACAGGAGGTCGGCTGACCCTGTACGCCTACAGGTGGCCAGCCGTCGCAGGGGATACCTGGGTACTGAGCATAGTCCAGAAGGGCTATATGCTCCATTTCAACCAGCTACCCCCCTCCTACTATTCAGGGGAGCCTCCAAGACTCCCTTTACACAGGAACCTCCTCCTTCAGAAGTTGGCTAGTCTTCTAAAGGCACAGGCAGTGGAACCGGTGCCGCACCACCTGAAAGGGCAAGGCTTCTACTCTAGGTACTTCCTTGTACCAAAGAGAACAGGAGGCCTCAGACCTATCCTAGACTTGTGAAATCTGAACAAGTTTCTGAAGAGGGAAAAGTTCAAGATGCTTACTCTTGGGATACTGCTGCCCTACCTCCAGCAGGGACTGGCTATGCTCCTTAGACCTAAAGGATGCTTATATGCACATCCTCATCCATCCAGACCACAGACAATAGCTCAGATTTGGGGTGGGAGAAAACCACTTTCAGTACAGGGTACTTCCTTTTGGCCTAACCTCTGCCCCCAGGGTTTTCACCAAATGCCTGGTGGTGGTGGCAGCTTTTCTCAGAAATCAGGGGATTTTTGTCTTCCCGTACCTGGACGACTGGCTAATCAGAGGCCAGTCATTCCAGGAGGCCCGACAGGCCACTCTTCGCACTGTCTCTCTTCTTCAGCATCGAGGCTTTGTCATAAACTACGCAAAGTTGACTTTGCTCCCTTCTCAGAACCTAGAGTTTATAGGGGCCAGGTTGGACACTCTTCAGGCAAGAGCTTACTTGGCCAAGAACAGGGCCCAAAGACTGATGGATTTGGTTAACCAGGTCCAACACAGTTCTCATGTTTCCGCGAGGCACTTCTTGCGTCTCCTGGGCCACATGGCATCCACTGTGCATGTGACCCCAAATGCCTGTCTGCACATGCGGACTGCTCAGTGGTGCCTCAGAGATCAGTGGACCAAAGCCACTGGTGATCTCCGAGACAGAGTAAAGGTGTCCAGACGACTTCTGAACTCCTTGCAGTGGTGGCTACATCCACCAAACCTCCTCAGGGGTGTACCTTTTCAGGCTCCAGCACACGCAAGGGTGCTGACGACAGATGCTTCCTTAAGGGGCCGGGGTGCACATTGCCAGGGCTCATGCACTCAAGTCTGTGGTCCCCTCAGGAGGCCACACAGCAAATCAACCTTTTAGAGCTGCGAGCAGTCCGCTTAGCTCTGCAAACTTTCTGTCATGCCCTCTCTCAACAGTCTGTCCTAGTTCAGACGGACAATCAGGTGGCAATGTTCTATGTGAAGAAACAAGGGGGCACAGGGTCCAGCTCCTATGTCAGGAGGCACTGGACCTTTGCTCCTTTGTGGTCAAACGCCTTATGTTTCTCAAAGCAGTTTATCTACCTGGTCTAGGAAAACTTCCTAGAAGACAAGCTAAGAAGGATTCTCCAGCCCTACGAATGGCAGTTGAATCCATTGGTGGTCCAGCAGATCTTCCTCTGCTGGGGACTTCCATCTATCGATCTCTTTGCAAGTCCACAAAACCGTCAGCTGCCCAGGTTTTTGTCCAGACAGCCGCATCCCCTGAGGATGGCGGCAGATGCTTTTCTGATCTCTTGGTCTATGGGCCTCCTGTATGCATTTCCTCCCACGCCCCTGGTGGCCCAAACTCTGTTCAGAATCCTTCGGGACAAGGCCTTGGTGATTCTGGTAGCCCCCAGATGGCTGAGGCAGCCTTGGTTTCCACTTCTTCTGCAGCTGGCGGTGGAAACTCTGTTCCCTCTAGGGCTGCAACACGATCTCCTGTCTCAAGAGCAGGGTTCTCTTCTGCACCCCAACCTCAGGCCCCTCAATCTGATGGCCTGGCTGCTGAAAGGGTAGTGCTAGCTCCCTTACTTCTACTCAAGGAGGTTGAGAAGGTGATATTGGCCTCTAGAAGGCAGTCTACCAGAAAGTCCTATGCCCTCAAGTGGCATAGGTTTACAGTGTTGTGTGCTCAGTACAATGAAGATCCTTTTTCTTGTCTTGTGCCAGTAGTACTGCAGTATTTACTTCACCTTTCAGACCTAGGCCTTAAGTCTAACTCTGTTTGGGTCCACCTCAGTGCTTTGTCAGCGCACCACTCACCGGTGGAAGGACAGCCTCTGTCGATTCATCCCTTGGTGTCCAGATTTCTCAGAGGTCTGCTTCTACTCAAGCCTCCGGTTCGTCCACCAGCGACTGAGTGGGATTTGAATGTGTCCTTGCAGCAACTTACTCGCCCACCGTTTGAGCCGATAGCCACTTGCCATTTGCGCTTCCTCTCTTGGAAAGCACTCTTCCTGGTGGCTCTTACATCGGCCAGACGTGTGAGTGAGCTACAAGCTCTAGTTTTTGATAGACCGTACACGGACCCATCCCAAGTTCCTCCGAAAAGTGATCTCCTCTTTGCACCTCAATCAGGAGGTGGATCTTCTGACCACCTTTCCCAGGCCGCATGCCAGCCGGGCTGAAAGTCTGGCATACCCTGGACTGTAAGAGGGCGTTGTCCTCTTGCATAGAACATACGCGGGAGCATCGAAGGGCTGCTCAGTTCTTCGTCTTATTTGACCCTAATAGGATGTGGTTACCTGTCTCCAAGCGCACTTTGTCCTCTTGGGTAGCAGATTGCATCGCCTGGGCGTACAGGGCAGCCGATCTCCCTTTGCAGGGTGTGGATCATGGCTCACCGTGTCAGGGTGAAAGCCGCATCAGTAGCTCATCTCCGCTCTGTTACGTTGGCAGACATCTGCTGGGCCGCAACTTGGTCTTCAAGCCAGCCTTTTGCAGCCCATTACTGCCTGGAGAGAGAGTCCCGGTGGGATAGTGTTTTCGGCCAGGAGGTACTCCGTAATCTCTTTGAGGTTTAGGCAACTCCTACCCTCCGGCCCTTGGTGTTGGGCTACCGGATGGGGTGCGTTCTCAGAGAAAATTCTTTTCACGGATGCTGTGGCTCTCGAGAGGGAGCCATTTTTTCAGCTTTGGGTTCATGGTAGCCAAGAGCTGGGAAGTCCCATATGTGAGGACTGACTTCCTGCTTGGTCCTGGAGAAGGCGTAGTAACTCACCTGTAACAGGTGTTCTCCAGGAGCAGCAGGAATTAGTCCTCACGACCCTCCCTCCTTGCCTGGAGTTGCAGTCATATACTTCATTTTGTTTTTTTCCTGTCTTTTAGCTACGTCATCAGACTGAGCAAGATGGCACACTTGGGCGGGAAGGGGACTGCGCATGCGCTCTGCATTCCAAAAGGCTTTCTTTGAAAGCTGGGGAAATGCTCCACACGAGGGCTCTGTCGGCGCCGACGTCACCCATATATGAGGACTGATTCCTGCTGCTCCTGGAGAACACCTGTTACAGGTGAGTAACTACGCTTTCCAGTCTGGCAGTCTCTACTGCCATGGAGGAGAGAGGTCACCTGGAAGGAGAGTATCAGCTTAGTGTAGCCAGACATGATACTGTAGCTAGGACCTTTCTTCCAGGTACTACTACTACTATTTAGCACTTATATAGCGCCTAGCACGCAGCGCTGCACAGGTATGACATGCATATAAAAGATATACATATAATAAACAGTCTCTCTTCGTCAGAATCATGTTCATCCGAGCTTACAATCTAATACAACACTACAAAGCGATAGTCAGTTCGATACAAAGCATAATATGGTCTGTGTAATTCGGTCTTGGGAGAATGATGGGAATCGGGTTAGTATATGACTGAAGTGGTATTTAAAGGTGCGGAAGAATTGAAGGAAATATCGATTCATCGGGAAGATGTATTACAACTATTAGATAAACTGAAGAGTAGCAAATCACCTGGGCCGGATGGTATACATCCAAGGGTGTTGAAAGAAGTGAAATATGAGATTGCAGACCTGCTATTAGTTATCTGTGAACAGAAAGCCTTTGACAAGGTCCCTCATGAGAGACTTTTGGCAAACTAAAGAGTCATGGGATAGGAGGCAGTGTACTACTGTGGATCAGGAAATGGTTAAAAGACAGAAAGCAGAGGGTTGGGCTAAATGGCCAATTTTCCCAATGGAGAAAGGTGAATAGTGGTGTATCCCAGGGATCTGTGCTGGGTCCTGGAAAATGGAATAACGAGTGAGGTTATCAAATTTGCGGATGAGACAAAACTATTTAAAGTTGTTAAAAACCCAAGAAGATTGTGGAAAATTGCAAGAGGATCTTGATAAATTCGAAGACTGGGCATCAAAATGGCAGATGAAATTTAATGTGGACAAGTGCAAAGTTATGCACCTAGGGAAGAACAACCCAAACTATGGTTATACGATGCAAGGTTCCACATTAGGAACCACCACCCAGGAAAAAGATTTAGACGTCATTGTGGATAACATGTTAAAACCCTCGGCCCAGTGTGCAGCGGCAGCCAAGAGAGCAAATAGAATGCTAGGTATCATAAGGAAAGGAATGGAAAATAAAACAAAAGATATTATAATGCCTCTATACCGTTCCATGGTGAGACCGCACCTTGAATATTGTGTGCAATTCTGGTTGCCGTATCTTAAAAAGGATATAGCGTTATTAGAAAAGGTTCAGAGAAGAGCCACCAAAATGGTAAAAGGGATGGAAGGATACTCCTATGAAGAAAGGCTAAAAAGGTTAGGGCTCTTTAACCTGGAAAAGAGACAGCTGAGGGGAGATATGATAGAAGTCTATAAATTAATGAACGGAGTGGAACAGGTAAACGTAGATCGATTGTTTACATTATCAGAATATAGAAAGACTAGGGGACATGCAATGAAGCTACAGGGTAAACTAAGACTAATAAAAGAAAATATTTTTTCACTCAACGTGTAATCAAACTCTGGAATTTGTTACCTGAGGATGTAGTAAAGGCTGTTAGTGTAGCTGGGTTTAAAAAAGGTTTGGACACGTTCCTGGAGGAAAGGTTCATAAACCATTATTAAGAAGGGACCCAGGATATCAATGCTTGACCCAGTACAAGCATTGCGGAACCTGTGTCTTTTGGGGAAACGGCTAGGTACGTACGACCTATATTGGCCACTGGTGGAAACAGGATACTGGGCTTGATGGACCTTGGTCTGACCCAGTATGGCATATCTTATGTTCTTATGTTATGTTCTTATGATAAGGGTGGAAGTCAGGATCTGAAGGCAACAGTGAAGAGATGGGTTTTCAACTTGGATTTGAAGAGGGCCAATGAGGGTGCTTGGCGTATAGACATAGGTAAGTTGTTCCAGGTGTGGGGTGCAGCGAGGTGAAAGGAGCGAAGGCGTGAGTTAGCTATGCAAGTGAAAGGCCTAAATAGAAGTAGTTTGTTACCAGAGTGAAGTTCCCGAGAGGGGATGTAGGGAGAGATAAGCGATGAGAGGTATTGAGGAGCCACAGAGTGGATGCATTTATAGGTCAGTATGAGAAGTTTGAACTGTATGCGGAATTGGATAGGGAGCCAGTGAAGTGACTTGAGAAGAGCAGTAATGTGGGCATGGCAAGACTGGTAGAATATTAATCGGGCAGCATGATTTTGTATAGATTGACGGGGAAAGAGATGATTCGCGGGGAAAACCGGCAAGGAGCAGGTTGCAGTAATCTAGGCGAGATGAAATTAAGGCGTGGATAAGCGTTTTGGTAGTGATTTCAGAAAGGAAGGGGCGGATTTTGCTAATGTTGAAGAGGAAGAAGCAGCAGGTCTTAGCTACAAGCTGGATGTGTGTGGAGAAGGAGAGAGAGGTGTCAAAGATAACCCCCAAATTGCTGGCTGAGGGAATGGGAAGGATCGTAGATCCATCCACCGAGACTGAGAAAGGGGAAAGAGGAGGGGCAGAGTTGGGGGAAAGACAAGGAGTTCAGTCTTGACCATGTTCAGTTTCAGGCGGCGATGGGACATCCAGGCAGCGATGTCGGAAAGGCAGGCTGAGATCTTGGTCTGGATTGCTGGAGAGATATTAGGTGTAGAGAGGTAGATTTGGGAGTTGTCGGCGTAAAGATGGTACTGAAAGCCATGGGAGGAGATAAGTGCACTAAGGGATTGGGTATAAAGGGAGAAAAGGAGGGGGCCCAAGACGGATCCCTGTAGAACACCAACACGGATCCCTGTAGAACACCAACACGGATCCCTGTAGAACACCAACATGGAGCGGGGTAGGGGAGGAGGAAGAACCCCCAGAGCATACACTAAAGGAGCGATGGGAGAGGTAGGAGGAGAACCAGGATAGCACGGAGTCCATGAAGCCAAGCGAAGAGAGGGTGTTAAGGAGAAGATTGTGGTCAACAGTGTTAAATGCCACGGAGAGGTCGAGAAGGATGAGGACAGATTAGAGTCCCTTAGATTTAGCCAGGAGCAAGTCATTGGAGACTTTTGCAAGGGCCGTTTCAGTGGAGTGTAGGGGCCGGAAGCCTGATTGTAATGGGTCCAAGAGCTCATGGGAGGTGAGGAAGTCGAGGCAGCGACGGTGGACTGCTCGTTCTTGTAATTTAGAAATGAAGGGAAGGAGGGAGATGGGTCGATAGTTAGAAGGGCAGGTGGGATCGAGTGAGTGTTTCTTGAGGAGAGATGTGACAATAGCGTGTTTGAAGTCGACTGGGACAGTTGCAGTGGAGAGTGAAAGGTTGAGAATATAAGAGATGGATGGAACAATGGTGGGGGCAGTGGGATATAGGAGATGGGTGGGGATAGGGTCAGAGGAACAGGTGGTGGGTTGAGAGGAGGAGTGCGGTTTCCTCTTCAGAGATCATGGGGAAAGAGGAGAGGGTAGCAGGGGGAGTATGGATGGGGGAGGAGAATTGGGGAGGGGGAGGTATATGAGGGAGTGGGGAATTGGGGGGTGATGTGGATTTTGTCGTGGAAGTAGTCGGCTAGGGTTTGGGCAGAGAGGGAGGGAGGGACCGTGGGTGGGGCACCTTGAGGAGAGAATTGAGGGTATTAAAGAGGCTGCGAGGATCAGAGGCGAGGGAGTTAGTCGGATGGATGTAGTATTCTTGTTCGGCAAGTGCTATGGCTGACTGGAAGGAGCCGAGAATGAATTTGAAGTGAATGAGGTCTTCCGGGGAGTGGGATTTGGCCCAGACGCGTTCAGCAGAACGTGCACATGTGCATAAATAGCGGGTTGTGGGTGAAAGCCAAGGCCGAGGGGGGTAGAACGTCTGACAGGACGAGGGGTGGGTGGGGCAAGAGTATCAAGAACAGAGGATAGTGCAGCATTATAAGAGGATACTGCTTCATCGACGGACTTGTAGGACACAATAGAAGGGAGGGATGGAGAAATGGTAGAGGAGAGAGTCAAGGGATCAATATTATGAAGATTTCTAAATAGGTTGCAGGAGACAAGACGAGGTTGAGACAGTGGAAGCTGAAGATTAAAGGTTAAGAGGTGATGATCAGATGAGGGAAGGATTGAGTTGTGGAAGTTCGAGGGAGAGGAGTTAGAGTACCAGGTCCAGGCAGTGGCCTTGCACGTGGGTGAGGGCAGTGGGGCAGAGTTGTAGGTCAAATGAGGAGGTGAGGGCAAGGAACTTTAAGGCATTGGGGATCAGAGGGGTTATCAACATGAATATTAAAGTCGCCGAGAATAAGAGTGGTGGAAGAGGGATCGAGGAAGGCGGAGAGCCAGGAGTCGAAGTCGGCAAGGAAGGTTGATTTGGATTTGTCGGGTGGGCAGTAAATAACAGCTACCCGGAGAGGAAGTGGTGAGAAGGGGCGAAGGGAATGGACTTCGAAAGAGAAGGAGGAGTGTGACTGAGGCAGAGGGAGAGGTTGGAATTGGCAAGAGGGGGAAGTAGCAGCCCAACACCACCACCGTGACCAGTGGTTCGAGGTGTATGGGAGAATTGGTAGCCCCCGTTGCAGAAAGCAGCAATGGATGCAGTATCGTCTGGGGGGAGCCAGGTCTCAGGGCAAGCAGGTGCTCTAGATATGAAGAGATCATGCGTAATACCCTCATAAGAACATAAGAAATGCCATACTGGGTCAGACCAAAGTCTATGAAGCCCAGTATTCTGTTGCCAAGACTGGCCAATCCAGGTCACAAGTACCTGGCAGTTTCCCAAAAAGACACACAGGTTCCATGGTGCTCGTCCTGGGGTAAGCAGTGGTTTTCCTGGGTCCTCTTTAATAATAGTTTTAATAATAGACCTTTAATAATTTTAATAATAATAGACCTTTCCTCCAGGAACTTGTCCAAACCTTTTTTAAACCCAGTTACACTAATGGCTTTTACTATATTCTCCGGTAATGAATTCCAGAGTTTGATTGCACACTGAGTAAAAAAAAATATTTTCTCTTATTAGTCTTAAATGGGTTACTTTGTAGCTTTGTTGTGTATCCTCTAGTCTTTCTACTTTCTGATGGCATAAATAACCAATCTATGTTGTTATTATTGTTAAAGACTTATAAAGCGCCGCGACATACAAAGCGCTGTACAAACATAAAAGAGAGACAGTCCCTGCTGATCAGAGCTCACAATCTAATAAGACAGAAAACAAAATAAGTTACATAATACAAATAAAAATTTACAGGACAAAGTAAGCAAATGTTGATAGATCAAGATAGGGTAAGACAGGAACGGAAAGCAATAGTGAAGAGGTGGGATTTTAGTCTGGACTTGAAAATGGCCAGGGATGACACCTGGCGCACAGAGATAGGAAGACCATGCCAAGCAAAGGGTGCTGCCTGTTGGAAGGAGCAAAGTCTGGAATTGGCAGTACGAGTAAAGGGCACAGATAAATGAAGACTGTTAGAAGAGCAAAGCAACCGAGAGGGGGTGTAAGGAGAGATGAGAGATACTGGGGGGCAGAAGAGTGAATGCATTTATAGGTCAGGAGGAGAAGTTTAAATTCGATACGGAGACTGATGGGAAGCCAATGAAGCGACATGTGGAGAGGAGTGATGTGGGAAAAATGAGACTGGCGGAAAATGAGTCTAGCAGCGGAGTGTTGAATTGACTGAAGAGGAAAGAGGTGGCTTGCAGGGAGGCCGGCATGGAGAACATTACAATAATCAAGACGGGAGGTGATGGGGTGGACAATCAATTTAGTGGTGTCAACAGCAGAAGGGGCGAATTTTGGAAATATTGTATAGAAAGAAACGACAAGTTTTCGCAATGAGCTGGATATGTGAAGAGAAAGAGAGAGAGGAATCGAAGATAACACCAAGGTTATGTGCTGAAGAAACAGGGAGGAGTACACAGAGAGAGAAAGGGGAAAGAGGAAGCATTTGGGGGAAAGATAAGAAGCTCAGTTTTGGTCATGTTCAGTTTTAAGCGGCGGTGGGACATCCAGGCAGTAATGTCAGAGAGGCAGAGTGAGATCTTAGACTGCATATCAGGAGAGATAACAGGTGCAGAAAGATAGATTTGAGAGTTGTCGGCATAGAGATGATAGTGAAAGCCATGGGAAGAGATAAGGGTGCCAAGGGATTGGGTATAGAGAGAGAAGAGGAGTGGACCTAAGACGGAACCATGAGGAACTCCTACAGGTAGTGGGGTTGAAGAGGAGGAGGAGCCATCAAAGCACACACTGAAAGAGCGATGGGATGGATAGGAAGAGAACCAAGATAGTAGAGAGTCTTTGAATCCAAGTGAGGATAGGGTGATGATAAGAAGGTTATGTTCAACAGTGTCAAAGGCAGCAGAGAGATTAAGAAGAATGAGGACAGAGTAAAAGCCTTTCATTTGAGACCTTAGTAAGAGCAGTTTCAGTGGAGTGTAAGGGACAGAAGCCGGATTGTAAAGGATCCAAGAGGGTATGAGAGGAGAGGAAATCAAGATAACAGTGATAGACTGCACGCTCAAGTAGTTTAGAGACAAAAGGAAGGAGAGAGATGGGACGATTGTTAGGACAAGTGGGATCAAGTGAAGGTTTCTGAGGAGGGGTGTAACCACAGCATGCTTGAAAACAAGGGAAGGTTGCAGTGGAGAGAGAGAGAGGTTAAGAATATGAGAAATTGAAGGGACGAGAGATGAAAAGATGGAGCTAAGGAGGTGGGTGGGGAAGGGGTCAGAAGAGCAGGTAGTAGGTTTGGAGGAAGAGAGAAGTAGAGAGGTTTCCTCGTCAGAGAGCATAGGGAAGGAAGAAAGGGTGGCAGAAGTTTGGGGAGGGGAGAAATGAGAAATAGAGGGGGAGGAGGGGAACTGGAGGGTGATTGTGTGGATTCTGTAAAGGAAGTAGTTAGCCAAGGTTTGGGCAGAAAGGGAGGGAGGAATCAGGGGTGGAGGCACACTGAGGAGAGAATTGAGTGTGCTAAAGAGACGATGAGGATTAGAGGAAAGAGAGTTAGATTGAGGAAGTAAATTTGTTTGAAAAGCGCAATGGCTGATTGGAAGGAGGAGAGCATGAATTTAAAGTGGAGAAAGTCAGGATAAGAGCGGGATTTGTGTCAGGCACGCTCAGCAGAGCGGGCACAAGAGCGCAGAAAGTGGGCAATAGGGGAGAGCCAGGGCTGAGGAGAAGATCACCTAACAGGACGAGGGATGAGAGGGGCAAAAGTATCAAGGGTGGAGGAGAGTGCAGTGTTATAAGAGGTCACAGTCTCATCAATAGAATTGGAAAGCAGAGTGGATGAAAGAGATAAGGAGAGAGGAGGAGAGAGCTAAAGGATCAATGGCAAGAAGGTTTCTAAATAGGTTAGTGCAGACAGGACGAGGCTGGGGTGGGGGATTATGAATAGCAAGGCTTAAAAGGTGGTGGTCAGATAAGGGAAGGACAGAGTTACAGAAATTGGAAGGTGAGCAGTAAGAGAAGAAAATTAAGTCAAGGCAGTGACCATGTCGGTGAGTGGGGGCAGTGGAACAGAGTTGAAGGTTACGTGAGGAGGTAAGGGAGAGAAGCTTTAAAGCAGGGGAATCAGAAGGGCTGTCAACATGAATGTTGAAGTCACCAAGAATAAGAGTGGCGAAGGAAGGGTGAAGAAAGGTAGAAAGCCAAGAATCAAAATCAGAAAGAAAAGTAGAGACTGAAATGTCAGGAGGAAGATAGATAACAGCGACTTGGAGTGGAAGAGGAGAGAAGAGGCGGATGGAGTAGAATTCAAAGGAGAGAGGGGAATGAGAGTGAGGTGGCATGAGGGTCTGGAAGTGACAGGAGGGAGACAACAGAAAGCCAGTACCCCCACCACGGCCAGAAGGACGAGGAGTGTGGGAAAACTTATAGCTGCCATGACACAGAGTGGCAATGGATGCAGTGTCATCATAAGAACATAAGAGATGCCATACTGGGTCAGACCAAGGTCCATCAAGCCCAGTATTCTGTTTCCAACAGTGGCCAATCTAGGTCATATGTACTGTGATAAGGAAGCTTATCATAGTTCAGGAAGGAGCTATAGAAAAGGTGAAGTGACTCTGAACAAGCAACCTGTCAGTTCTGGTAGAAATAAGAAAACAGAATTTTTCCTTAAAAGACTACCAGTCCCAGAATGCCCCAGGTTTCCAACAGCCATTAGAGGAGCTGAAGTGGGGAAACGTGTGTTCAATCAGGAGGGCTATGAGTTAATCCCTAAGCACTCATCTCAAAGGGCAGGGCCTGATTCAGCACAGCTGCGCTGTGTTAGGGTGGAACACTCATCTAAGCAGAATAAAGGTAGAGTTTATTCTACAGAAAATCATCTTCATGATCTTGGACATCTTCATCATCGGGAGGATCATCAGAAGCAGAAGCCAGAGCGGACGGACAGAGAGGGCAAGAAACCCTTTGGAAGAAAGAAGAGAAAAGCCTTTGGGAGGTCTAAAGGAGTCCGGAGCAGTACGTATACTGGGAGGCATTCCAAGGGCCAGCATACACCATTGGACTGGGGAAAGCCAGAGGAATGGTGCTGCAGAGCTAGGAATCTCCAGACGGTACCTGTGAGGGAGACAGCTGCACTTGGAAGGGACCCTAGGACCCGTGCCAGAAGGTATGTGAAGAGAGATCCAGTGTCCAGGGATCTGGATTGGAAGGCTGGACATAAGAACTGGACTACATACTGGCCAGGCTATTTAGAGAGGAACTCTAACAGCAATGGAAGCTCAGGTATGAACACTGATCTATGCCCTAGCTATACCCTTGAAAGACAGCAGGGAAACAAGTATTCTCCTGAGAGTGCTCCATTGAGAATTTCCTCTGTGCCAATCCATGAAATTGAACCCATGATTGTGGAAGAAGGGGGAGAGGTTATAGATGCAGGCTGTGAGTACATGGATTGCTCTCTGTCTAAACTCCTTTGGTGATTTTCTGTTACAAAATACAACAACCATCACAAAGAAATACAAACGTGTTCTTTAAATCTACTCAGAAAAGCTCCTGAGTAGGATTTGAGCCAGGCAGTAGAAAGTAAGCCAGCTAAGGGGTTTCAGCTGGGTAACTGCTAGCAATTGAGCCTTACCTAATTGCTTGTGAGCTCTGAGGAAATCACTTCTGAGTCTATGTGTGAAGATATAAGAAGTTAACCTGAAAAGAACAGTTTTTCCCTTCTTTGTGGGTTTTGTTTATTGATTACAGCACTGCTAAGAAAATATTAGCTAGAGCCTACACAAAAGACCAGTTTGTTACCAACCAAGTCTTTTTTCTTTGTTTTGATTGCCTGACAAGTTCAGCTGTTTTCCTGATTTTGGTTTTTCTAACTTTAACACTGAAAGCAAGTATCCTGTTTTATGTGCTACCAAGCATATCTGTGTTGGGAGAAATAACCCCATAAATAAATATCTTATTGGCTTTACACTCAAGCAAGCACAACTAATTATTGCAAACGGCTGTGTCTGGTGTGAATGGACTACATTACCCACAATCCCTTGCAAAACATATTAATATATGCCTTTGCCAAGACTGTGAACATTCTCACCCAGGCACCCGTCTGACAGTACCTAGCAGTTTCCCCAAGAGACACAAGTTCCACAATGCTTGTACTGGGTCAAGCATTGATATCTTCAGTCACTTATTAATAATGGTTTATGGACCTTTCCTCCAGGAACTTGTCCAAACCTTTTTTAAACCCAGCTACACTAACAGCCTTTACTACATCCTCCGGTAACAAATTCCAGAGTTTGATTACACGTTGAGTGAAAAAATATTTTCTTTTATTAGTCTTAAATAGTTTACCCTGTAGCTTCATTGCATGTCCCATAGTCTTTCTATATTCTGATAAGGTAAACAATCGATCTACGTTTACCTGTTCCACTCCGTTCATTAATTTATAGACTTCTATCATATCTCCCCTCAGCCGTCTCTTTTCCAGGTTAAAGAGCCCCAACCTTTTTAGCCTTTCTTGATAGGAGTATCCTTCCATCCCCTTTACCATTTGGTGGCTCTTCTGTGTACCTTTTCTAAAATCGCTATATCCTTTTTAAGATACGGCGACCAGAATTGCACACAATATTCAAGGTGCGGTCTCACCATGGAACGATATAGAGGCATTATAATATCTTTTGTTTCATTTTCCATTCCTTTCCTTATCATACCTAGCTTTCTATTTGCTCTCTTGGCTGCCGCTGCACACTGGGCCGAGGGTTTTAACATGTCATCCACAATGACGCCTAAATCTTTTTCCTGGGTGGTGGTTTCTAATGTGGAACCTTGCATCGTGTAACCATAGTTTGGGTTGTTCTTCCCTAGGTGCATAACCTTGCACTTGTCCACATTCAATTTCATCTGCCATTTTGATGCCCAGTCTTCCAATTTATCAAGATCCTCTTGCAATTTTTCACAATCCTCTTGGGTTTTAACAACTTTAAATAGTTTTGTGTCATCTGCAAATTTGATAACCTCACTCGTTATTCCACTTTCCAGGTCATTTATGAATATGTCAAAAAGCAGCGGACCCAGCACAGATCCCTG